>JANHMN010000008.1:55247947-55296469 GCA_030674055.1 Rhabdomys pumilio
ACACACACACACACACACACACACACACACACACACACACACACACAAGATGATAAATCAGCCTATGGATATATTCTTTCCTTCCAAGATCCCTTTAGTTTCTACAGTTGAACCCTGTTGCTGGTTATATTTTCTACGAAGTTTTGACCAGCATCAGAAGAACTGAATATTTTTTTTCTCCTAGAAAAACTGGAATTTTAAAAGACCAGGAAGACTATTCTTTGTTGGTGAAGAAGAATAACCCATGTTAAGGTCTCATGGAAGAGAATAAAGGACTATTTTATTATGATATTGGTCATGAAAGGAACTCTAAAACTAGACTAATTAGAAATTATAATTCTACAATTCTTCACTGTTCATTTTGTTGAAATCCAGTATTTTTATTTATTTTTTTACAGACCAAGCAAAATGTTAATGAAGAGCCCCATTTTAGATATCTTTAACCCGTTCCTTGATGAGTTCTAGGAAGACAGTTCTATAGTAGCTGAGAGACAGAGTCAGATGCTCATACAGAGACAGAAACACATGCCTATCTCATACCTGATTTCTAGTGAGATCTGGAAGCTGTTTTGTCCTTTGGGATTATTGCAAGTTAGAGGTGTTGTCTGTACCCGCAGAGCAAATGCAGCCTCTTGCTTCTCCACGTGCATGTTGTATCTTAGCGTGGTCTGATAATCAGGAACAGAAACACTTCACCTCCATTGCACTGTGTCGTTGGGTCAATTTTCCCAATTTGAGCACAATGTGTGCAGGTAGGCAAAGCCAGACTTTCCATTTTGGGGAAGGAGGCTCACAGCTGCACACTCTCAACTTCCCAGCATCTTACCTGAGCATACACACATCCTTCACCTGACACACTGATGGTATAGTCCCCAGGAATGTCTGGTAATGGGACCTTCTGCAGTAACAGGCGATTACTGTTCTCTACTTGGAACTTTTGGGAAAATGACCCTGAAGACTGGATGGTCACCAAAGCATTTTTCTGGCTTCTGGAAAAAGTGACTGCTCCATATCTGGACAGAGCATCGAGGGCCACCACAGTGTCCTGACAGGAATGAACAAAAACTTTTAGGATAGCATCCATTTGGAAGGTCTGGATTTCTTCCCAAAGGTCATTTTAGCTGTGATAAACTGTCAGGAGATTTTGTCTCAGATTATTTGAGCTGTACACTTTATTTCAGGCTTTAATATAGAATACATGTGAGAGTCAAATTCACATGACTTTTCCTCTGTAGAGTATCTTAGCATATGCAACACCCCTCAACAGCCAGCAGAAAATATAAATACACATTTGATTTTTCTCCCAGCATTTATTGTTTTTCTTCCTCTGTCCCAGGTCCCCATGATTATGCCTTCCATCTTCCCATAAAATCATGCCCCTGCTCTCCTCAACAAACTTGCTTTGCCCTTGCTGAGCCATCAAGACATACAAACAGCATGGCCAAGTGCCTGTCCTGATTCATCTTATTAAATAGAAAAAAACCTATGATCTAGTGTTGTCCTTCACTGCCTTGCTCCTCAGTGGCATGCTCTGTGCAAGTGCACTTCAGGGTCCAGGAAGGATCTCTGTCACATGATCCTTCCTGATCCAGGGAGCTGCAGATGCTGTCCTGAGAACAGAGCCCAACAAGAGAGCAGATGCATGCATTGAGGGTTTTCCAGTCACAACATTCTTAATTGAATGGAAAGAGGGAAAGAACTGAACTGCAAAGCAGAAGTTTTCTTTTCATACATTGCATTTCTGCTTTAGAGGACCCGACTATCTCACAATACTTCTTGGAGATTATTTCTGCCCTATGTGCCCAGAATACCTGGAGCAGAAATTATAGTTACTATGGTAGATGTGTATTTTTGGGGTGGGAGATATTATTACCTCTCGAGAGTTATACTGTCTAAGTGATAAAGTGAATAGTTTACAGTCCTGGCTGTTCCCAAGTATCAAGAGGTAAAGCGGGGGAGCAGGACCTCTGGCTAGCTTGGAGAAAACCTGAGGGTGATCTACCCTTCCATAAGATTAAGGAGTGTCTATCAGGCGAAGGGAAACAGCTGTACCTATGGTCAGTAGGGCAATAGACATGTCGGTTTAGTCTTAGTTCTTCACATGCTGTTCTAGAGTGTGGAAACTATGTCTAGGATTCTGGATATTCCAGGATTTTTGCCATTGTTTTATATTAAGGATTGGATCTGTGTTAGAAGTTCTAGGCAGCGTAGGCCTGTTTCACTAATTGTGTCTGAAGAAAACTCCTGTGGCTGAGCACAGAAACTAGGGCAATTTATTATGGAATACAGGAGCCCTCACTTCCTACAGAAACAAAATATCCATGAGTAACATGTCCTTGTTCTTCTCTCCTCTCCCCCATTTCATGGTCCCTGTATCTCTTGTTCAAATCCTCTAACTGAATGGGGACTTTGAAGGAAAACCACTGACCTGTGTGGAAGAGAATCCACCATGGGAATTCTGCTGCTTTGTGAGCCACTTGATGGTGCTCATTGACAAAGTCAGGTCCTCAGAGGTTGGGGCTGGCTGGGCAGTGAGGCGAGCCAGGACAACATAGGCACTCATCTCTACCTCAGCAGAGGGTGCCTGGGGTATATACAAAGAGTCCTCGGATTTTCTGGGTTTCTGAGGTCTTTCCCAATGGATGGAGTTGTCTTAGGGTAAAAATAGAGAAATAAGGAAAAGTCTTAGTGAACAATGACTGCATGTACATATGTAGAAAGAAGGAAATATAAAAGGTCTTAGAAGGTTTTAATATTTTCACTCACAAAAAAAATTTCACTCACAATATGCCCACATTTACTAATTCACACTAAAATCCTGCAGTTGTTGCTATGGGTCGTGACTGAGAAAGACCATGGACAGAAATGTGTAAGTTATTAACTAAATTACATCCTCAATGATGCTCTAGCAGAGCTGGTGAAGGGACAGTAGCAGACAGATTCTTTTACTCCTTAACTCCCTCATACCAACCACAGGTCACTTGTTCAGCTTTCAAACCAAATGACTTAGTAAAGTTTCCCAGTGGGGTCAGAGTTGCCATTGAAATAGCAAAACCTTGGTGCATCTTTCCTCTTTGTGTTCTTCAGAGTCTTTGCTGCTCCTGGTAGGTTTACAGGTAGCAGAGAAAAGCTGGGCTTTAACTACATTCACTTTTGTAACCGAGTTAGACCTGCGAGTGTTCTACTGTGATATTGTATTTGTTGATTGAGGTCACACTATCAGAAAATACCAAACAGAAGGCTTTTGTATAGAAAGAAGACTCAGTTCTTAATGGGGCAGCCCAAGGAGAAACCTCAGTGTGCCATAGAGATGGGACTGACATGGAATGATCTTTCCACACTCCATATGCTCTTCTATTTTCCTTCACTGGAGCTGGATGGAGACAAACATGAGAACACACACTCCTACCTTCTTTTATAGCTTCCTTATCAAGTGACTTCAGGATTTCGTTTCTCTTATCCTGGTTTCCCGCCAGAGCAAAAGCATAGGCCATCAATGCCTTGGTGTACACAAAGTTGCCATTTCCTCCTTGCTCTATGGTCTTCCAGGATGACTCCAGGCAGCTCAGGGCTTTGGAGACGACAGGATGCTGTTGACAGAACAGGAAAAACTGAGCTGTGTGAAAAAAGGGTTCTAGCAGGTCCCAGGACAAACATGGAGGCTATAGTTTTTATGCTTTTCAAATCAGTCCTCCTTCCTCTCCCTTTCCTTCCATTTCTTTCTCCTCCCTCCCTACACTTTTCCATCCCTCCTTTTCTTTTCCCTGTTTCCCTCCTTTTCTCTTCTTCCCTCCCTTTCTCCTTCCCTACCTTACTTCCTATTTCCTCCCCTACATCTTCTCCCTCCCCTCCCCTCCCTTCTTTCCTACTCCCCATACTTTCTCCTCCTCTCTCCTTCCTTCTTCCCTCCCTCCACTTTTCCCTCCCTTTTCTCCATCCCTTGCTTTCTCCCTTCCTCCTTTTTGTCCTGTTTCCATCTTCCTCTTTTTTGCTCCTTCTCTTTCTTCTTTCTTTACTATCTTATTCCTGTCATTCATTGTCTGTCTACCCTCTCCTCTATATTTTGGGAGCCATTCCTTTTTATAAATCACGTTCCATTTAAGATACAGACTAACAGGGATAGTATCAAAGGCTGTGTTTTCTGGTTGATCTTTGTAACATATCCAGGATTCCATTGAGCAAGTCGATGCTCATTAATGGTATCAAACAAATGTAAAGCATTGAAAAAAAATAAAAGAAAAACAAGAAAGCTGCCACTTGGCTTCAGAAATGTTAAAAAGCCACAGGCTTTACACCAGTTTGGGATGCTGGAAAAGCAACATGGCACCTACCATGGCTGGAAGTGAACTTTCCAGAAGGGCTATGGTTATGTAGGCAGAGAGAGTTATTTCATCATCTACTCCCCCCTGCAAACAAGGAGTGAGATCAGCAGAATATACAGCAAGCAATCCATCAACACTGCGTTCCCTGCTCAAGGCCAATCCATGTATTCAATGGAAGTTCCCATTCATATCCCCATTACGAAAAGTACATTCCCAACCTAGAGGCTTATTCTTCCCCATGGTATGACCTGACTTTAAGGTGTTATTAGGTCACCATGCTCATAAGCAGTTCCAAAAAGATCACCTTCATGTCATTGTTGAAGAGTGATCCGGAGCTCCGGAAGCAGCCATTGTCCTTTTGCTGCTGGGAGAGCCAGGTGAAGGCTTGGGTGATGTGTGACTCATCAATGAAGATGAAGGCTCGAGCTTGGGCAAAAGACTTGAGCACAAAGGCTGTGAGCCTGATGGAGAAGGAGGGAGAGTGAGGGATGAAGCTTTAATTCTGAGGCAGCTCCTCCACACAGGGGTTTCCAGGGGCCCGGTCCACACCCCTGAGCAATCAGTCTAAGGGTCCCTGAGAAGAACAGCTGAATAGTAACTCTGGCTACTTAAGAGGAGTCTTCCATTCCTTGATCCACTTGGATGGACACTCCCTAGGTGTGGTTTCAGGTGCTTCCTGCTTTCCTTTTTCATTGCTTCTATCCTGTGCCCTCTGGTGTTTATGTGACACACTTGCATGCTTATCTTTGGCTTTCCCCACCTCCTGTGATTTCCTTTTGTAGATAAGAATAATCTCTTTTCCTGAAAACCCCAGCTATATATTTTCTGCCTCAAAATATTAGAGTCCTTTTCTTGGTTTATCTCCGGTTTATGCCAGTCTCTTTTTCCTCTGTCACCTGTTGATCATTTTTTTGTGTTTTTATCTCAATAACCCAGCTTTTTTGTTCAGTTCTCTTTTATGCTTTTAAGTGAGTGGGTAATTTTAAAAAAATATTTATTTATTCATTTTATGAATGTGAGCACACTGTTGTTTATTTCAGACAAACCAGAAGAGGGCATCAGAGCACATTATATGTGTTTGTGAGCCACGATGTGGTTTTTAGGAATTGAACTCAGGACCTTTGGAAGAGCAGTCAGTGCTCTTAACAGCTCTGCCGTCTTTCCAGCTGTCAATAATACATATGTATGCAATGCAAGGTCTCATGAAGAATGGCAACAGATTTTGAAGTCTCAGTTATTAGCATTTTTAGATGCTCAGCCAAGTGAAGGCAGACATTTACTGATGAATGATCTTAGAGAGAAATGAAGGAGTCAGCTTACTGAAGCCAGTAAAGACATGGTACAGAGTCAAAGCAGATGAGCCTCAGGGGAATCTTATTCCTGCAATCTATGACTTGCGTTACCTCAAAAATGTCCCTCTCAGGTCCAGGCATCTGCTAGACTGCCATGAAATAGGACGCATGTATAGCTGCTGTGAGGAACAAGAGTTGAACAAGGCTTGGCACACAGTGGACTCTTCTTACCAAGTGTTTCCTTGACTCTGGTCATCCAGATCCCCAAAGGCACTGTAGGAGCCATCCTTGTGTTTGTAGTTCAGCTCCGTCTGATAACCTGGAATAGAAGGCTTTGAGTGTGTTCTGAAGACACTGATACATCACAGAATGGCAGGCAGACAATCTGCAGTCAGAGACACTTTTATGTACCCTGGCTTATTTGACTGACTGAGAACATTGCTCAGCTCTCCCCTTCAATGCTAAGCCCATTTCTAGACACTTCTAGAAAGAATATTTACAAGAACAAGGTGTAGTTTCTGAGCCTTACTGACCAGTTCTGAGGAATTCAAGGGCCTTGGACTTGATCTTCTGAGTCAGCTGTTGGGTTTCATTCAGATATTTCAGTACGTAGATGTTGGGAACAAAAAGGACCATGTTCTGCTCCCCACAGCCGCTGGGCATATGGAGAAGATTTTGTGTGTTTTTTATGGCTGAACTCAAGATATCACCTGGAAGTGAAAATCATGACATAAGCCATTATCTTCAAAAACAAAATAACATCTTTAATAAAAACACTTCTCAGTGATGGGAAGGAGTTTTATGTATGATGTGTGCTGGAACCCAGTGGGTATCAAGGATGTTACAGAGATCAAGTGTAGTAGTTTGGATGCTACATTTGGAACCATGGAGGGGACAGGGCAGGGTTAGTGACTATTGTTCCAAGTATCCCAGGGATGGATTGACTCACCCGTCACAGAGAAATGGGCTCTGGCTGAATCTTTCACTACCGTTGGTGGGAGCACCAGGGACAATTTCTCCGATACCTCAGCATCTTAATAAGCAAAACAAACAGGTAGGTGATCATCTGTTCTCTACACCTAAAGTGTCCTAAGACCAGTGGCTTCAGAACTGTGTCTTAAGCTTTGAGTTCTTGCCTCCCTGGAAAAATGATCTTGAAGTAAGTATCACAAACCTACATTTCCTGGTACCACAGGCTTGTCAATCTCCATCGCCTTCCCTTTCATCACCCATTGCTTTGAAGCAAACCATCTGTTCTAAATGGAATGTCTGAGCCTCTCAGATCTGTGATCCTCTACTTCTATCAGGGCCCTAATTAGTTACTTTAATAAGCACATGAAACTGTCTTATTGACAGAATTTTGGTTTAGGAAAATTTTGCCTCTCTCTCTCTCTCTCTCTCTCTCTCTCTCTCTCTCTCTGTGTGTGTGTGTGTGTGTGTGTGTGTGTGTGTGTGTGTGTGTTTGTGTGTGTGTTTTACTTTGACATAAGTTATTGTTTTCTGGGAATGGAGAACATTGGTTGTGGAAATGCCTCCCTAACACTGGGCTGTAACCCAGTATTGAAGCTTTTCTTTTAAAATAATAGTTGTGGCAGGTCCTGGCCCAGTGTCCACCATCTGTGGTGTATAAGAAAGCAAACTGAGCAAGGGCAGAGCAAGCTAGGAAGCTGTACCACGCCACAGCTTCTACTTCAGTCCCTGCTTCCAGATTCCTGCCCTGACTTCACTTCATGATGGACTGTGGTCTTGTAAGCTGATAAACTCTCCAAGTTGCTTTTGGTTATGGTGTTTTATCACAGGAATGGAACCCTAAGATAAAGCAATGTGTGATTAAACATCCCATACCATCAGAATAAGGGAACGGAGAAATCCTGAGCCTTGTTTTTGTTCTTTCTGATTCCCTGAGTTGCTTGCTAGGCTCTCTGATCTCTTCTATGCAGCTGTCATGAATACTTTCCTATGGCAGGGACGGTGAGTGGATTACATTGTAATCAGTATCTATGAGGGGAAGCAGAGCTGTCCAGTGGAAAGGATAGGACTTTTGTTATCCTATCTTTGGCCTAAAAATTTTATCTCCATTGACCCACCCCACCCATTCCTGCTCTTTCTTCCATGGAAAACATTTAAAGAATTTTAGTATTATATGATGAATTTCTTCCACCCACTATATTAGGAACTGTTTGTTACATTAGTTTGCCTTCTTTATACAGAAATTTGCTCTATTTAATATCTTTTGTTAAGTTTCATATAATAATGGATTGTATATTAAATTAAAGTTATCATTCTAGTTTCTTTAGTCTTTTGACAAATATGTTTTGAGAGACACTAATAGTTCCAGCTAACAAAGGTGCTGGCATTGCAGTCATTATTGCGAGTGGACATTCTCTGACCTAAAGCTTGTCCCTCCTAGGGGACAGTGAGCTTCCTTTTGTGTGATTCGTTGCTATATTTCCATCTCAATAGTTAGCTTCCAGTGAGGAGCAGGGATAAAAGAGCAGGACAGAAAAACATGCACTAGAGAAATATGTTATGCTAAGTGCAAACCATGATTTAGCTTGGCTCATGTATGAAGCTTTTTCAGCTATATAAATCTTTGTTTTGTATTTATGATCCAACATAAATCAAATATGGTACTTCCCAAGATATTCTCTATCTTCCCTTCTTCTCTTTTTTAGAGAAAATCTCAACTGTGATCTCTTCTCAGTCATTCCTTTTCTATAACTTTCTAAGTCTTGAGGTGGATGAAGAGGCTCCTGAGTTCTAAAGCCAAAAGGGGGACAGTGAGCCGTGATAAACTCTTGAGAGTTTCATCGTGTAAATGCTGATCTTAATTTATGAGACTCAGTTTTGTTTGTGTTTTAGGTGTTATAAGGTATACAGTATTCTGATTTTCTCACAGGAGTACTGCAAGATCTCCTAGTAAGTGACTTAGGTCACTATCTCATTGTGCTTTGACAGGTTCTCACCTGATGTGCAGAGCAGTGAGCTGAAGGTATGCTCTTTCTTGATTCCTTCAGGCTTGGACAAAAAGACAGGAAATTCAGACATGAGAAATCAAACACCAAGTGTGCAAACACAGAATTGCTGGAGACAGCATTACTTGTGAGTCCATGGGTTGGAATGGGTTCAGCATGTGAAAATTTAGGCATGCCAGGTCAAAAAGAAACCCATAGGGAAAGATAATAAGGAAAAAGGGGCAGGGCATAAACGGAAAAGATACAGCCTTGAGAAGATAAACTCTCTTAGATTCTCTTCCCTGATCCCAAAGCATCAGTTTAAAGACTAGGAAGGGAAAATAGAACAGAAGACATGTGGGTTTAAAAGCATGGGCTTGCCAGCTATGATCTATCTCAAAGTTTATGTTATTATCTTTTATTTTCTATCTAAATATGGTCAACATTGCTCCATTTTCTGGACTCAGCACACTGCAGACTGAGGAGGGTTACTCACCTCAACTATCAGGACTTTGACTACTGTGTCCTTTCTCCCAGTTTCAGGAACTGTGGCCACCTCAGAACCACAGAGCTCTGGGGACTGTTGTGCTTCCGCAGACACAGAGAAATTCATATTCCCTGAAACAAAGGGTCCAGAGAGCTCAGCTCAGATCTGCCAGGAATCTAGTATCCACCAAGCCCCAAGATCTGCAGGGCATTCTCTGTTCTAGGAGGGGTTCACGAGTGGGTCTTGTATTTAAGAAGGTGGTAAGCACACACCAGCAGCAGCTATGACTGTGAGCTTCCTCTTGGGGACCCAATGAGAAGAAAGTAACCGAAGAAACTTGCTACACTCATCTTTTCTGGGTAAAGCAGCCTTACAAAAATTTCACTCACCTACAGTTTTGGGAGTTACCAACCAGGATGAGGTGTGCCTCCCATTGGCACCAAGGCAGTAAGAATCTTGGTCTTTTCCTACTGGGACAGCTGTGAAATCAGGAGAGGCTTCCAGCTGCACAACCATCTGTGGCCCCACAGGGAAAAAAAAGAGCCAAAAAAAAAAAAAAAGGATGTTGCTGTGGAATTACAAGGTGTTATATATGGGAGTAGGTAGGCAAAAGAGTCTGAGGGGATTTGTGTTAGGACAGGAATAGGAGGAGATGTGTTTGGAAAACATGTCTAAAATGTCATGTAAGTTGTCAGTGAAGGCTTGCCGTAGATTTCATCCATATATGTCCTAAATTTTATTTAGCTATCATCTATGTATTATTTACACAAACCATTAAGGAGATAATTACATGTGTGTCTACTTATATTTGTTTTATTTTGATGGCAGAAGTAACTTTACTGTACTAGATTTTAAACTACTATTTTGAAGTGTACACCTACCTCTAACAAAAGCAAACTCTATTGTAAAACAAAATGCCACTTTATCCTGACAACAACCTCTTATATTTCTGTTGACTATGTCTTTGATTGTATACTGAGGCTACATGGAATATCCTATTTCGGTCAGTACAGTTTGTGCTGTTTAAATACTGGCAACATCACCTAGTTTTACGTAGTGTCCATATTATTAAACATCTTTTTGCTGTATGTATGTAGCTAGAGTCTAGGAATTGTTTAAGCATTTGGAACCGCTTGCTGAGCAGTCCAATACAATCTCTTCCCCACTTTCTTTTTTTCCTTTAAGTCTTAGTTATAATTTACACACACTAATTGTCTTCTTCCCTTCTGGTCATGCTTAGTTCAGAAAGGTGTTTACCCGCATGCTTGTAGGGAGGTAGTTCATCACAGTGGCTTTGAGCATGAAGGTTTCTCCACGAATGACAGAGTAGGGCAAGGAGAGCTCCACAAAGAAGGGCTGGAAGGCTTGGAGAGGTGCCACAGAGGAGAGGCCAAGGCCAGTATCATTGGACAGGCAGAAGGCTCCAGCCTTCCATTCAGTGATGGTGTCAGGGACTGTCATCTCCACTTCAGCCACTCCTGAAGAACTTGGAGAGTGGGTGTGTAAACACAGAAAGTGAGCACATGAATTGGTTATCTCTGAGGTGGTAGCTCTGAGTGTGACAAGACACCACTTTTTTGAATCCTTCAAAGGAATGATAGGAAGGGAACAGAGTAAACGGGACTCCAGATGGCAAAATAAAAGGTCTTTCTCTAATCTTGTTTTACCAAGTCAAGTCACAACCCTACTGAATCTGCAAGTTCATAAGTTAGTAGAAACCTAAACATAGATTTAAAATTTTCTTTGAATTCCCATGTTCAAAATATCATAAAACAGTTTTATGACTTATATGGTCTATGGTCTACTCCATATAGCTATCTCATAGTCTGCTCCATGTAAGACTGACTCACATATTAGTCAAAATGGTGATCCTGAATAGTTTTAACTATCAGAAAGGTACGTGATAGTTTTTATGTGCATTTTCTGAGGGTGATGGTAATAGGTATGTTTTATAATTGATGGGTTGATATGCTGTGGTTTTCAATATTACCAGTTTCCTTTGTTTATGATAAAAATTAGAGAAATCCAAGAAAATGAATAAAATTTTTTTTACCCAGCCCCAATCATACAAATGGAAATCACTTACTTTACTATGACTATGTCCCACACCCAGGTTTCAGGAAAATATTTCCGAATGGTCTCAGTAAGTGGATCTTTAGGTGGTGGATCTTTACGTGGTGGTTCTTCAGGTGGTGGCTTTCTATTTGGTACTGTGTGGACATTTGCAGACACTTCACTGTGACGTAGTAGTGAATCAGATTCCATAACAGGTACTATGAAGTTACAAAGGAAGAAAGGAACATAGAACTTGAATACAATGGGACACGGTGGTGCAATGGAAATGTAGCTTAGTTTTCAGTTTCTTCTTGACTTTTCAACACTCTTAAGGTTACACTAGAAATAATACATTAAATCACTCATTTTGGAGGAGACTGGGTAACATCTTTGTCAAAGGAGAAATCTCCCCTAGCGTAGTTGAAGTTGGAAGGAACCGTGATGCATACTTTCTTGGGTTGGATATTGGATAGTTAGTGAATGCTTACAGATATAATGCACCCCTAGGAGGAATGAAGATCCACAATACAATCCTAGGTAACAGGTCTTGTGGCTACAATGAGAATCACTCCAGACAAGAGCTGCATGATGTCTACATTATCAGCAGAGATATTCTTGCAATGTTTTTTCTTTCTTAGCTCTGTAGGTTTAAGCCAGGATTATAATAGATTTTCAATTTTTATAAAAACTTAAAGAGGTTTAAGTACAAACTCTTGGTTAGTAATTGAAAGTTTATTACTCAAGAATCAATGCGTTGGCTTGCCTTTTTTTTGGCAAGAAATGTAGGATTTAAAGGTGGCGATGAAGGGTCTGTACTTTGCTTTTTTTTTTTTCAAGAAAAAGTATACATGCAGATTTAGTTAGTGCTTCACCTAAGTATTTCCAAACTGACTTCTAAGCATAGAAAATTTCTCCCAATTTTTTAATGCATAGACACACACAGGGCTTCATTTCTACAGGTCCTTCCCTGTGATAGCCACAACCTTTAACCTGACCTTAGTCTTTCTATTTGCCTTCAAGAATTAAATATTTTGTAATGTTTTAAGTTCATTTCCCATTACCTTAATGGCTACAGATACAGTTGTCCAATTATTCTATAGTCTAGAGTAGTCACAGTGCCTCAGGCCCTGTTGCATTTAGAAACTTGTGAAGATATTTCAATTCCATTTCAAATCAGTATGAGGGAAATTAAAATAGTCCAGTCAGAATAATGTTTTATTTTGTGTTAACACAGATATAAAATAAATGTTAGTATTTAGAATATAAATAATAATAAAGGTAGTTTTCCCTGATTTCAAGTTATATTACAGAGGTATAGTAATAAAACCATCACGGTAAAGGCACAAAAATAGACATGTAGGTCAATTGAACAAAATACAAGACCCAGTCACACTCATGTAATCACAGGCATCTGGTAGTTGACATAGATGCCAAGGCACACACCAGAGGAAAGACAGCATCTTCCACAAGTGATGCTGGGAAAACTGGATGCTCACACACAGAAGAATGAATGTAGACCTATATCTATGACCCTGCACAAAAATCAACTCCAAATGCATCAAGGACCTCACCATGAAACCTGAAACTGCTAGGGAAAGAACTATAGGCAGCAACCCTACAAAATACATGTGTAGGCAAGGACTCTGAATGAGACCCATTCACTTAGAAATTCAAGGTAAATACTTGACAAATGGGACCTCATAAAACTGAAATGCTTTTCGCACAACTAGGGAACAATCAGTTGAGTGAAGTAGAAGCCCAGAGAGTGGGAGAAAATCTTTGCTGGCTACACTTCTGATAGAGGATAGATACCCTGCCTATATAAAGGACTAGAACACCAAATAGTCGAGAAAAACAGACAGTCCAACTTAAAAAATGGGCTGTGGTTCTAAATAGTTGGTTCAAAAGAAATTTTAAAAGGTTAAGACATATCTACTAACAGTGTTTGTTAGGCAGGCAATTAGGAAAATATAAATTAAAACAATTCAGTTTTCATCTCATCCCAGTCAGGATGTCTAAAGTCAACAAAATAACTGACAACAAGTGCTGGAGAAGATACAGGGAAAGGGAACCTTCATTCACTGTTGGTGGGGATGCAAATGGTGTGTCACTCTTAAACGGACTCAGGTGAGAGGAAGAGGGAAAGATTAAATGGTTCATTGGTTAATCTATGAGTGTACCGCACCCTTTGACATAAGTGCATTTTTTCCTTCCTGTCCTCTCCTTTATTTTCAGCGCCTGAATTTTCTGTCTCTTTCCTCTCTAATGCTTAGGGAACTCTCTTCCCCTCTCATGACACATCTACAGAAGCTCTTCCCACTTCACACAATGACCCTGTATCACAATAACTAGTGCATTTTGTCTGATTTTCACACTGAAGGAAGGACCTCCAGCCTTTAACTTCCTTGTAGTAGCAGCATACATCTGGGCACATTTTGCTCTGCTTAGGTTGGGTTCTTTTTCTCTTACTTGGATGCTGTACATGCAGTACAATTTTATTTACCAGCTTTGATAAATAATTCACATTTATTTTGTTCTGAAAATACTGATTTGTTATTTTACCTGCCATTGGAACCATGTCATCGTAAGAACAAAATGTAGGATGTTTGATCTTCAAGTTGGTGAATGCTGTTAAACCCATGTCCTAGAAAGAAAATTATTAATCAAGTGAAATACCTGAGAATTCTAAAAAAAAAGGAGGTATAAAATTTGCAGTACATATTTCACATATGTTTTTACAGGCTCAAGTATATTTCCTATTAAATTGTGTGTCCCATACTCATTAGAGAGTTCAGTGAGGAACACAGAATTTATAGTGATGCATATGTGCAGGCCTTCTTTCTGATGCAATACTGTTATTTTTAGAAGTCACTCACAGCCATGCATGGTGACACACACACCTTTAATCCCAGCACTTGAGAGTCAGAGGCAGACAGGTCTCTGTGAGTTTGAGGCCAGCCTGGTCTACAGAGGGAGAGCCAGGATAACCAGAGCTACATAATGAGAGCCTGTCTGAAAAACCGTTACTACTACTACTACTGCTACTACTACTACTACTAAGCAGTTTGTCCCCTACTCTGACAGTTTCCTCAACAGAGAGATAAAATAGTCTAGACTGGCCACATCCAAGATGTAGATTTACATGTAAGGTGGGTGGTCTGCCAGTGACTCATATCCTTGGCCTAAGTCTGAAATTCTTTATTAATATAGCATTTCATTAAACCTAAATAATTCACAGAGCAGGCTGCAGATAGACAATAGGGGTTACCTCCACATATCTGTAGACATCCATCTCTTCCCTGTATCGTACTGAGTCTGGGTGCTCATTAGTTTCCCAGGTGCTGTACCACACACACTCATCTTTTTCAGACAAGTGGGAACTTGGATTGAATTTCCTTTGTTGCATACCTGGCAGATCGTATATCTGTAAGAGACAGGAGATGAGGGGGGCATGTGGGAGCACTTCCTGAGTTAGCATTGGCTGACATTGTGGTTCCCAAGTTGACTGACTCGTTGGCTTCTTCGAAGATACTCTTCCTCTTCCTCTTCTTCCTCCTCTTCTTCCTCCTCCTTCTCCTCCTTCTCCTCTTCCTCCTCCTTTTCTTCCTCCTCCTCCTCTTCCTCATCACTACAAATGTGATCACTACAAATACCTGAATGCTCAAGAATAGCTGTCCTTATCAAAAGTGCAGACACACAGTGCATGGAGAGGGCATGGTGGGGGGAGCAACGGAACTCCACCTGTTTTTAAATTTACAGATCTACTGTACATTCTAAAACATGCTAGTAGCCAGTGTCAATAATAATTTTTACAGTATTAGAGTGATCATATAATTATTCCTAATAAGTCTTGTTTTTAATTCAATATAAAGAAGAGGTTTACTGTCATTGCCTTGGGCAAGACTTTTGTAAACAATGTATGATTTCATTTGTGCTTTTGTGCTTCTGAGAATTTTCAAAACAAGTTGAGAAACTTGCATTTTAAAATTTAAAAATTTTAATATCCATTTTTTCTTATTTGGGGAACCATTGAGATGTGCAAGATTCTTTTTGTATAAACGGTTTCGTTTGGCTCCCACGTGCAATGTGACTGTGAAAAGCTCCATCATGAGCATCTGAAGGGGACAAGCCACTCCTGGGGCAGGACATGTTCAGTAAGAGCGCAGAGAGTTTGCAGCTCACAGAGCGCCTTATTCCCTTCTTTGTCTTCAGTTTATTCGCTAAAGTTTTCTGATCTGTTCTTCGGGATCTTACAATGAAGAGCTCCCTTACAGACGCTGTCAGCATTAAATGCAGTGTTTTTACATTCAAGAGCCCTGGTGGCTGAACAATCACTGTTTCATCAGAACCAGGGTCACTTCCGGTCTCTGTGACCTGTTTTGGACTGAGGTTGAAGGGGACTCACCCAGGACGGGGAGAGCTCAACCTCGGGCTTCAGGAGCAGCACACTTTGGTCCACAGCTCTCAGGCCACAGAGGGACTGAGGAGAAGCTGTGACCCGCAGATGGGTTTGTGAGCCAGGAAGACTTTGAGATGAGCTGAAGCTCAGGTTCACCTGAGAGAAAGAAAATCAAACTTAGGCTGGGAGGGGTATGTGTGTGTTCCTGCTTTTGCCGGCCCGAAACCTGCCAGGTGGAGTCACCCTGGAACTCTGCATGCACATCTGTCTTTCCAGATTATGAATACTGTCAGAAGCACAACTGAGGTACATTGCTTCTCTTTCTCCCCTGGAGTTGATTTAGAAAGACAGGAAATTGTCAGTCAAACTCTGAAGAAACAAAGAAAAAATTTGACTCCCTGAAATTCTTGCAAATAGCTCGTTTTTGGTATGTGTGCACATGTATGTAACTGTGGTGTAATGCACATGCATGTGCAGGTATAAGTACCCATACACCCAGCAGAGGCTAGAGGAGGGTGTGGGTGCCCTTTTCCTACTCTCTACCTTATTCTTTTGAGAATGTCTTTCATAATCCTGGAGCTAAACTGGCAGCAGGAAAGTTCCGGCAGTTCTGTGCCTCGAACCCCACAGTATTAGAGTTATGGGACCCTCTGGTCCTGTCTGGCTTTTGTATGTGTGATGGAATCAGAATTCAGTGCAGGAAGTGCTAATACCTGTTGAGCCTTCTCTGTAGCCCTGAAGTTATGTTGGGCCTTGGATGAGGTAACTCCATTTAACCTGCACCCTTCAATCATGTAGGACACAAGTAGAGGGCTCCACCTCCAGAGATTTAAATATTAATGAGTTATCTAAAGGCGGGGGGGGGGGGGGCCTAGCTAATTAAGCTATCCCCTCCCCTTTTCCTCCTCCCTATAAAAAGTCAGGGGAGCCTGGTTTTTGAAGGGGAAAGCACATACCATCTACACCTATTCACCACCCCATGAACAATAAAAGATTTGGAAAAATGTGTCCCCTGGGCCTGTGCTGCCTCCAGATTACCAGCCTTTGGACCTTTGGAACCTTGAACTGCATCCGCCAGCCCGTGGCGGCTGCATGCATGTGGGACCCTTCACCCAGTGGTGTGGGAAGAGCAGGGAGGGGGGGTGACCTGGTAGCAGGCCCTTGTGAGACCTGCAACCGGATCTCCTCTCCCCTCCTGCCCTGCGTGAGTTTTTTTCTCCCCCACAAAATTACACTCTCCCTCTCTCCCCATTTTCTCTTCTTTTCCCTCTTTCTCTCTCCCAAATCCCTCTCTCATCTCTCTCCATCTCTGTCCCTGTCTCACTCTGTCTTTCTCTCTCTCTTTCTCTGTCTGTCTTTCTCTGTTCTCCCTCCCTCCTCCCCACCTTCTCTCTTGATGAGGTTTTTTTGAGACAATGTTTCTTTGTGTAGCCATGTTGTCCTGGAATTCACTCTATAGACCAAGTTGACCTTGAACTCAGAGATCTGGGTGCCTAAGAGAGCTGGGATTAAAGGCTCATGCCACAACCAAGCAACAAAGTTACTCATTTGAAAGGACTTTTTCATGATGAATCTCTTACTTGGGGTGGAAAAATAAGTATTCTAATTGGAAATATGTCTATATCTGCCTCTCTGACTAAGAGGTCATCTGCCACTCACCTTCATCTGTCAGTGCTTCCTATTTCATTTCTGCGAGTTAAGCAAACTGCCGTGAACTGAGTTGTATTGAAAGGGGCTGGTGACAGCAGATCAGAGGTGTGGTTGACTACTCTAGAGTAAGGAAAGCAGAGATGCTCACCAACAGTCGTTGTTCCAACTGCCTAATGTGAATAGGTACTGAAGATCTGTGATACAGCGCACATTCAATAAAATTTAAGGATCTTATTTTCTTATCACACATATAGAAAAATCATAATGAAAAATTGGAGGGAAAATACATATACTAACAATTGATAGGCCTGGATCCTATGACTGGTCTCACATAAGACTCTGTGACATTAAGGGTCTATGAGGTAGCTCAGTGGGTAAAGGTGCCTGCTGACAAGCCTGTTGAGCTGAGCTTGACCTCTGAGACTCGTGAGGAAGGAGAGCACAGACTTCTAAATCTTGTTTTCTTTCCTCCAAGTGTGCAAGTTCACATGCACAGGTGAACACACAGATAAGTACAATAGAAATGTAAGTTATACAACTTTAAATTAGTTATTAAGGATTCGGTTCTCCTCTTCTGCTCTCTACTTCCTTGCTTCCTCTCTCTTAAACCTCTGTCCATGTGTGAGGTTTGTGAATTGAAATCTGGCACTCTGGTACTGTCCACATCTTTGACACTGAGGCACACACCAGTGTCTGGGTTTAGCATAATCATCTGAAATCTGTGTCTTCAAGACTCCCCTCTTTTAAATAGAAATTGTAGGTACTAAATCTCTTACTTTGTTGCGAAGACACTTTTCAAGTTGAAAGCTTGCAGAGTCTGCAATCACTTCTCCACCAGGCAGGATGGTATAGATGAGCATTTTAGCCATGGGGGCCATGCTGAACTCCACAGGGATCTCCAAGGCAAAGCTGCCTTTTACTGCAGCTGGATGGAATGGGAAGAGATGGTCATGGGTCAGACTACTGACAGGAAAACACACATAACTGAGCACATGGATTTGGAGGACTGTCTATATGTGGAAGACAGTCTTTCTGTCCTGTGGTTAGTTTTCTGCATGCTAATGATCTCAGGAGGATATCATAAAAATGTCTCCACCAAGATCTTCACTGTCAAAAGTTATCTTGGTTATTTGTAGCTAATCATATGCTAACCTCTTATCTCTTTTACACCTTAGCATCCCAAACAGCATGTTAGATATTCCTGTTATAAAAAGGATTGAGAAAATTTTGGCTTATGTCCCATTTAATATTCTGATGAAAGGAAGACTAACAGAAAGGGAGAGCTTGGTACTAGGGGAGCTGAAAATTAATAATCATCTCAGAGGAGCAAGCCACATTTGACAATAATGAGCATATCTTTGGTATTAAACTTTTTTTCAATGCAATGTTCACAGTATTTACATCTCTTGAGAGAAAATTATGCATTTTTGAAGAGTCTCTTACTGTTTCTGATGAACCTGAGGGGATTCATAAGCCTTCTCAAATAGGGTGCTATGATTCCCACTTAGTATCTGTTGAAGAACTAATTGCATATTTTATTAAGTAGCTAAATAGTTTTTTGTAATTGGTCAATAACAGGGAAACCTACCATTCTAGAAATTACTTGAAAGATATCTGTGAATGTATGGAACAAGCAGATTTACATCTAAAACTTGCTATTAGCCAGTATTAATAATTATTTTAAGCTATTAGAGTAATAACATAATTATTCCTAATAAGTTCTGTTTTTAATTCAATATAAAGAAGAGTTTTACTGTCACTAACTTTAGTGAAATTCCTGTAAATTGTGTACGGATTCAGTTTTCCTCCATGTAGTTGATATGGCCATAAAAAGAAATGAATATTAAACGGTAAAGTATAGAACATGTGTTTGCATGTGGTACATGCTCTTTGGGAAGGAAAGGATGGCAAGATCAGAGCATCGAGACTACCAGGATTAGTCGTAACTTGGGATCTTTATAGGAGTGAATGCAAGAGGCCTCACTGAGGGACTGACAACTGAATAACATTCTGGTAGAACTGAGCAAATATTACCAGAAGAAGACAGGGTGACTTCACTCACAAAGTCACAGCAGCTATGGTTTCCTGCCCAAGACCTTACCAACAGCAAGCCAGTCAATATTTCAGCATGGAAGGGGAGGGGTTTGTGAAGACCCACTCTTAGTTAGCTGAGGAGCTATTGACAGTTGATGGCTGTGGAGGGGAGGAAGAGTCAGATCTCACCAGTCATGTGACCCTTGGTAGATTGTTAATGTTTCAGGGGCTGGCCTAATACCTCATCATATATGGGTAGCACTAACTGAACTCAATAGGTTAAAAAAAGAGAAGCTGTACAGTGGTGGCGCATGCCTTTAATCCCAGCACTTGGGAGGCAGAGGCAGGTGGATTTCTGAGTTTGAGGCCAGCCTGGTCTACAGAGTGAGTTCCAGGACAGCCAGGGCTACCCAGAGAACCCTGTCTTCCCCCTGCCCCCCACAAAAGACATAAAATAGGGAAGGGGCCTGGTGAGGTAGGCAAGGAGGAGTCAGGGGGGATTAGTGTTGAGAGGGTATGATTAAAATACACTGTATAAATATATGTAAAATTCAAAGAATAAATAAAATGTCTTTAAAAGTAAAAATAAAGGAAAGGAGAGATAGATCAGAAGTTAAGATCACTTGATGCTCTTCTAGAAGACACAGGTTTGATTCCCAGCACCCACACTAGGGTGCTCAGAACTCTGTAATTCTGGCTCCAGGATATCCAGGAGATCTGATGCCTCTGGCTTTCAGAGTATTTGTATTGGCATGCACATAGTTACCCACATACACCACACACACAATAAAAGTAATAATGAATCAAATACATGAAAATCAGTGTAGCTGAAATGGTTAAGACCAAGGCTGGCACTCTCCAGTTTGTTTTTTGACAGACACTAAGATAACTCATTTGCCTTGGGGATAATCCGTATGTGAATGCATGGGTTCCTCATGTAGATCATATCTTGAAGTACTGTGTGTATTTAGGTGCTACATATTCACAATAGATATTTCACCATGTTGAATGATACTCAGTTTGGGACTCTGAGACTTTTTCCTGAAGGTCATGAGTGAAAGCATACACTGTACAGCAGAGCCATGATTTCCTACTGTGGAGAGTGTCTATACAGACACACAAGCATGATGGCACTGTTAGTTGCTCAGTGGTAAGATTCCCTTGGTGAGCATGTGGACTCTCAGTTGGAGAAATGTTACTGTGTGGGAGACACTTACATTCTCCTGGCTCCACGTGATGAGTGTGGTTTCCAGTCTGGATGATGCTGCCCTGGGCCATGACCTAAAATGGAAAGTATTTTCCAAGCTTACATCTATATTTTACAAGACTTTCTTCTAAGTGTGCTAGAAGAAATGGAAGAATCTATTGTATTACAGGCAGAAATACCCAGCCTAGAATCCAATGTGTCAGGAGAGACATGGTCAGGAGAGGAGGTCTTTTTTTTTATTTCTTCAATGTGGAGCCAGAACTCACCAGGTAATGGAAAACAAGGTCTCTCAGCACTCCCAAGTCCTTCCCCTTCAGAATAAAATGTGCTTGAACTGTGTGAATCTGGTTGCAGGGCAAGATGCTGCTGGTCTCTGTCTCAAGGTAGATGTAGCTCTTGCTGGGGGAGTGAACAGCATAGGCCACATGCTGTGCCTCTGCATGTCTTTCTTCCATGCAAAAGGAATAGGAACCTGAATTTTCCTCCTTGTGGTAGACCTGGAGAAACAACAAAGTACTGTGCTGTAGATTGTCTAGCAGGCAGAATCTCTCTTCTTTGATGAATCAGCATATTTTCTCATCTCATTTAATGATTTAATATTTTGTACATCTTATTAAAAATGGAGGGGAATCTTATTAAATGGATTATTGTCTAATACCCTGAATTATCAGAATGGAGGCAAATATTTATACCAGGGAAGAGAGAAAAGGAAAGTTTTCTATTTTTATGAGACAAAGAAAGCATTTTTTGTGCATCTAATAATATAATGAAAATATTTATATATATAAATTTTAATGCATTATGACTGTGCAAAATACTGGGTTGACTGAAACATTTTCATATATTAATGTAATGTACTCTGAGTGTACTCATCCATCCTATTGCCCAATCCTATTTTTCCCTCGGTTCCCTTCCTCTCTGCTTTCATTTCTGTTCTTTCCCTAGATTCCACATTTTGTGGAACATATGGGGGATAATTTCTCCTTGTCTTACATGTTTTTCTTAAATTGACAATTTCTAAATCCATTTTTTCTCTATAGACATGGTGACTCTATCATAAATATCTGAGTAAAAGTTCAGTGTCCATGTACTTCCAATACTCTCTGTCCACTCATGTAATGGTGGGCTTTTCCACCTGTGCCCAAGTTCACAAAAACAGTGACTTGGAGACTGAATTATTATGAATAAGTGTTTAGTCCAAAAACTTTGGCTTCTTCTGTTAGCTCCTAATTAGATTATGCTGTTTATTCTTTTCTGGGGTCACCTCTCCTCAGTTTGGGGTGAATCCCCCACGCATGACTCTATCCCAGAAATTCTCCCTTTACTAAAACTCCCTCCTTTCTGTTTCCTGCCTAAGCTAATATAGTCCAACAGCATTTTATTGACAAGTGCTGCTTCCATACATTGCCCAAGAGATTCTCTGTAAACACTCATCCACTAACAGGCATTAAAGTTGGCTCCATATCCCAACTGTGCTGAGAACTGCTGAGATAGCCATGGGATGTAGATGTCTCTAACATATGTTAGCTTTCATTCATATGGGCATGTATATGACTGTGGCATACCTGTAGTGTATACTGGCTTCCTTTTGGGATTATGTAGAAGCTCTGAGGTTAGTGGTCATACTAATTTACCTTCGCATCAGATGTGCATATAGGTTCCTTTGTTCCCATAACCTTGCCAGCATTTGCTTTCCTGATAGCCATTTAAATGAGTGAGATGAACTTTCAGCATAGTGTTAGCCTGCATTTTATTGAGAGTCGCATGTGCTGAGCATCTTCGTATGTGTTTCTTGACCATTGTCATTGATGTCTTCAATACAGACTATTTGTTGGAGCTACTGAGATGACCATGTGATTTTAAGTCTTGATTCTAATTTATATGCCATTTAGAGTTGTCAGCTTACAAATATGAAACCATTTGTAATCCATGTCATCTTATTATGAAATCAGTTTAATCATGGCACATGATTTGCTTAATGTGTGGTTGAATTTGACATGGAGGAATTTCAATGCAGACTTTCCTTTAACGCCCATTGGGTAAATTAGTCTGAAGATTCCTTGTCACTGTGTCCTCACCTAGTTTTGGTCTCAGGGTTATTCTAGGTTCATAGAACGGCTTTGGAGACATTTCTTCTTTTGAATCTTTATACAATAATATTTCATTTTTGAAGTTTAGTTCAATTGGCAATGAGTTTTTTTCCAGTCTCAGCTCTTAATGTACTGGATCTCTTTAATTATTTCTTCAATCCTATTTCCCATTGCTGATCTGTTAGGTTTTTTATATTCTCCTGGTTCACTTCTGGTAGAATATAAATATCCCAAAATTCATTTGTTTCTTCTGGATTTTTTTTTAATTTATTGGAATGAAAGTTTTCAAATTATTCTCTGAGAACACCAGGGATTTCATAGTATGTGCTGTAACTGTTAGCTCTAATTTGTTAATTTGGGTTTTGACTCTCTTTGGGTTTAGGTGCAGGCTAATCAGTTTCACTTATCTTTGTGACTTCAGAATCATCGTTGGTTCCACTGGACCTTTTTACTGTTGCCTTTGGTCCCCATCATTACTCTCAGTTATATTTATTATTTCCTTCCTTTCACCAATTTTGTATTTGTCCTGTTCTAGTTCTGTTAACAATAAGAGGTACAGCAGAAGGGGCATTATTTATTTCATAGCTATCTGATTATTTAGTGTAGAATTTCATTGTTTGTAGACTGTACAAATTCTTTTTTTCCTCAGACTTCCTTTTCTGCTACTTTACTAATAAAGTTTATCTCTATTTTTAAGCTTAACTGTTTAACTTACAGTGTATATTCCATTTTCTATTTATTGGAACTGGGCATATAGTGGCTGTTTTTAATTGTTTTTAAATTATATTCATGTTTATTATTATTATACTTAATGAGTGGGAAAGATAAACTAAAAAATCATGGCTACAACTTTCAAGGCACCTGCAACCCAGTTAAGACATAAAGCATGAAGATGTTGATATCAAACAGAGGTAATGAACTTGAGGATACACAACACCTATCCTTGACTAAATAGACAAAAATGGACTTTTAATCACTTTTTTACTTGAAAGTCCTAACTTGAGAATTTAAAACAAAAATAAAGTCAAAGAGACTATGACAAAAAGCTGCTGTGTTACAAATGTGTTCACAATGTATATTATTAATGATTAAAACCTTTTTGTGCTTTGCTCTAATGTAACAGAATTTGGCATGAAGTATTTTTTCATTAAGCTATCCATTATTGAGTTCACGCTGTTGCAAAGCCTCACCTTGAGTCCTGTGTTCTCCTCATTTCTGACTTACTTTGATATTGAGGGAATGGCCCGAGATGCCGCTGGTATCTATGGAGAACTTTGCCAGGCCATGCTGATCAGTGGTAGTAGCATTGGTGTAGCTAATCTCTTGTGCTTTGATGAAGACTTGCTCATTTGGAATAGGAGCTCCTTTGAGATCCTCTAGTCGGACCTAAATTGAACAACAAAAGTATAGTCAAGACATGGAAATATGACACAGAGGTAAGAGAAAACTCTGTTTCAGTATTATATAAAGATTCCAAAGAAGCATCAACTAATTCAGCATGCAAAAACTGGTATTCAAAAATCTATACCAGCAGAACTAGCTGTACTGTGAAAACATAGGATTTGAAGGTATAATATTCTTTTTTATTGGATGTTTTATTCATTTACATTTCAGATGTTATCTCCTTTCCCCATCCCCCCTCTGACACCCCCTATCCCATCCCCCCTCCTCCTGCTTTTATGAAGTTGGACACCCACTCACACACTTCCTCCTCCCTCCCTTGCATTCCTCCACACAGAGACATCCAGACTTCACTGGTCCAAGGGCCTCATCTCAAACCAATGCCTAACAAGGCCTTCCTCTGCTGAATATACGTCTGGAGCCATGGGTCCTTCTATGTGTGTTCCCAGGCTGGTGGTTTAGACTCTGGGAACTCTGGTTGGTCAATATTGTGGCTCTCCCTATATCATATTCTTAACTTCATAAAAGATACTTTGTAGATGCTTTCTACTTTCCTATTATTCATAAGAAACCATCAAAAAATACATTGGGTAAACTACAGGAAGTACATGCTCTGACACAATCACAAGAACAACTTGTGAGAGAGCAGAGGCTAATGGAGAGTGTGGATTTGTTATGGATATGTAGCAGATGTTGCTTCATCATTGAAACACAGTGACAGTTTGGGGTTTAAGGCACAGTAGTTGTCAAGAAAAACTTTGCTGCAATGTTTTAGATTTGGAAACTCTTGATAAATTTTCTAAGTCTTCAGTTTAGTTCTTGGAATTGCCTGTGATGTACAAACTCCACCACTAAGCTACACTTCTTGTGTTGCAACCAATGACGTCAGACACGTTTGACATCGAGCAGAATGGCCTGGGTTGAGGTACCACCTTACAGCTTGACCATCTATGAACCAAAAAGCACCTTACTTTCACAAAGAATGGAATCCCGCTTCTGAAGTGTGAATCTGCTTTCAGAAATATGAGCTTGCTTGTGCTTCTTTCAATTTCATCTCTTCTGGATCCACTGTACTGCAATCCTGAAGAAGAAAATTGTGACAACATTGAAAGTCCAAGCTGGTTAAAGAGAGTTGCTTGCTTTCTGCATCCTTTGAACCACCATCTCAGTGTGAGAAGGTGTCAGTTTTGACAGCTTCATCTTCTATGTTCTTTAGTTACTCACATACCTGTTCCTTCTTCTGTAACAGTTGCCTCCACACGTAAGATCTGCAATCTGCAATATATTTTGTTTGTTCTGTATAATTGAAGACCAGTGATGTCCACTTTTTGTGTCCTGCAGCCATTGTTGTCTAGCTTCTGTGTGAGATAGACAAGGTAACACGGCATACTGTCAGACTGATGGTCTACTCAAACCCACACATGAGGACTCCTTTCAGGAAGATGAGCACTTAGTGTCTGGTTTTCTGGTTATAAGCATGGAACTCAGCTCAAAGACTGGGTTGTTGTGTGCCATGATCATGACCAGTCACAGTGCTGCCTTGGCTTAGTCATCTATAAAAATGGAGATTTTTTCTATTAAACATTAAGTGATATCTTCTAAGGAATATTAAGTAAACTCTCAATTTTAATGTATGGAACACTTGCGTGCCATTAGAATTTTTTTCTTTAAAAAAATTTTTTTTATTAATCATTCCATTTGTTTACATCTCAAATGGTATCTTCTTTCCAGTTACCCCTCTACAACCCCCCATCAGCCCTCTTCCCTTTGGTTCTATGAGGGTGTTCCCCCACCTACCCTCCCACTCCCACCCCACTGCTCCAGCCTCCTCCTCCACAGGACCAAGGGTCTCCCCTCCCAATGATGTCAAACAAGGCCATCGTCTGCTACATATGTATCTGGAGCCATGGACCCCTCCATGTACACTCCTTGGTTGGTAGTCTAGTCCTTGTCAGTTCAGGGTGCTCTGGCCAGCCAACATTTTTCTTCCTATGGGGTTGCAATCCCCTTCGACCAGTTCAGCTCAGTCTGATGCTTAGCTGCGAGCATCCGAGCATCCGCATCTGCATTGGTCAACTGCTGGCAGAACCTCCCAGGGAACAGCAACATCAGAATCCTGACAGCAAGCACCTCTTATGCCATTAGGATTTAATAATTACTTTCTAATATTAAAATAGCAACCACAGGCATGGATGTAGCTCAATGCTACATTTTACCGGCAGGCATGAAACTGTTGGCTTGGCACTTAGTGGCAGTAAGTAAGGTGAGGTCCATTTCCAGAGTGAAATGGTGCTTAGAAGCTGCCAGAATGTGGTTCTGTGAGTGAGAAAAGTCTTCATAAGAAAGAATTGACATTATTCTGAACAGTGAAAGGGTCACCAGAATCAGTATTTTGTTCTTAATTAAATAGTGGCTTCACAGCTTACTTCCTCCTCCATTTTCATTATTACAATTATTGTTGGCATAGTACTATACATTATTTCATTGAAATCACATTGCTCTAACAACTTTGGTTTTCTGCTGTTATGTCAGTTTGTCTGGATCCCTTTCCCCTTTCTGGGCTGCCTCATCTGTCCAGCCTTCATAGAAGATGTCCCTAGTCTTACTGCAACTTGATATGCTAAAGCTGGTTGAAATCCATGGGAGGCCTTCCCTTTTCTGAGAGGAAGGGAGGAGGAGTAGGTGGATGGGATGAGAGGAGGTGAGAAAGAGGGACTGGGAAGAGAGAAGGGAGGGGAAGCTGTGGACAGGTTATAAAGTGAATAAATAACTTAATTAAAAAAAAAAGAAATACAGGGACCATGACCAAGCAGGGAAGCATGACATGGACAGAAGTGTATAGCTCTTCCCTAAGTGAATCCTAGGATCCACAAATAGTCATAATGTTGGACAAATAATCCAGTAGTCTAGTTTTGGAAATGACCAGTGACCTAAAGGAGAATTTAAACAAACGAATGATGATACGAATGCTATCAAGTCAGAACAAGACTGAGAAAATCAGCAACAAATGTGATGGTTAATAAAAGAAAAATAGTATGTGAACTAACCAGAACATCCAATAAAGTCAGAGGAATAAACACATAATTATCAACAATAACCCTAAGTATAAAGGATTTTAACTCTTTAATTAAGAGACACTGTGTATGTCTCTTGCTGCAGAATGTGAGTGGGAACACCAGGAGCAAGAACTTAGAATGAAACTTGAGTTGTAAGAAAATGGCAGATAAACCAGCTATGAGGGAAACTGCCAGCTTTAATAAGGCCAAGGTGAAGAAAACCGGGATGCATGAGAAGAACACTCTGCCAACCAAAGAGAACATTGAATAGGAAAAGAGGAGTGAAATTCCCTAGAAGCCTTGGAAGATTTTCCCACACTATCCCATCATCTCTGAGACACCCCTCATGATGTGGAAGAAGGGTCACCTGCAAGATGTATGGACAGAAGACACAAGAAGATACAAGATGCACTTTGAACTGACTCAGGCACTTGGTTTGCCTTGTGATATTATAGAAAATTATTTGTATGGTTGATGAAAATAAAACACACCTCATGGACAAAAAAAGAAAAGACAAAGGCTAGCTAATTAGACTAAAAACAATGCACCGACACACATGCACATGCACACGCACATGCACACGCACACACACACACCCACATCAAAAATGAAAAGCTAGGAAGAGATGGATCAAGGAAATCCAAGATGAGAAGAAACAGAAATATCAATATTCATATATCATAAAATAGACCAGTCCAAATGTAGTTACAAGAAATAAATTAGTCACTATCTATTAGTGAAAGGAAGAAGCCAAAAGAAGAGAATATTGAGTAAACATGTCAATGCATCACATTTCAGAAAAGAAGTACTGCTAAACAAAGAATAGACAGGTCCAGGCACAAAATAATGGGTGACTTTACTGCTACACACTCATTAATTTATCAATTGGCCCAAAATTACTAATTCTTAGACCACTGTATACAAATTTCATCTGAATTTAAATAGTTCATCTGGAAGGAGGCATTCTTAGACTCAGGACTTATACAAAGGTTATAAAACTCAGGGCATAAACAACTTATAAGGATGAAGTAGTTCCTAAAACTGACTAAATTGTAAACAGGCTATAAAATTCATGCCCACCAAACCAGCTCGACAGAGAATACTAAAATCAATACTTTGGACCGAAGAAAAGAAAAAGCAAAGCTAACAGGCTACAGAAAGAAAACAAATGACACAATAATTACTGAAACATAAAGTAAGATTAAACACAAATAGTACCAAAAGTAAAATGACAGCAATCAACATGCACTTTTCAATGATAACTTTGAATATTAATGGCCTCAATTCTTCAATCAAAAGACATAGGATAGTTGAATGCATTAAGAAACAAAATCAGTCATTTTGTTGTTTTTAAGAAACCCATTTTCTCTTCAAAAATAGATACATCAGAGTGAAGGGATTGGAAAAATATTCAAAGCAAGTGACCAGAAAGCAAGCAGGCATTGCCATTATAATATCTGACCAAACTGTTTTGAAGCAAAAATTGATTAGATGAGATAAATAAAGACACTTTATTCTGATAAAGAGAACAATTAACTGAGAAGACACTACAATTATGAACCAAGCTCTAACACACTCACTTTCATAAAGAGCATACCACTTGATTTCAAGACACTGATGAAATCCAACTCAGTGCTTGTAGTTGATTTCTGCACCCTAGTTTCCCCAATAGGACATTTGAAAAAAATAGACACAGAATTACCAGAAGTAAAGACATCAATTTATCACTTGGAACTAACGGATATTTATAGAACATTCCACTGAAACATCAAAGATTATTTATTCCTTGTAGTAGTGAATGCAGGTTTCTCTAAAATAGATGACAAAGCAAGATAGAAACCAAATCTGAACAAATACAGAAAAATAGAAATAACCCAGTGCACCCTATCTGACCACAATACAATAAAGCTTAAAATCAACTGCACAAGGATTTATAGAAATTACATAAATCCATAAAAATCAAACAATACCCTACCTAATAATAAATGAATCAAAGAAGAACTCAGAGAGAAAAAAATCCTGTATTTAAAAGAAAATAATAGCAAGACACTAAAGCCTTTGGAAGACATTCAATGTGGGATAGACATAACTAGTTCTGAGTTCTGCTGAAAATAAAGAAAAGATATAACACAAATAAATAACTCGATGATATAAATCAAGGATTCAGAAAAAAAGAAAGAATAATCCAAACTCTATCAGCAGAGAGGAAGAAATAAGGAAAAACAGAGCAGAAACTAATGGAGAAGAAATAAAGAATACAAAAAATGAGTCTAAGAGATGGTTATTTAGGAAGATAAGATCAAGACCAATCTTTGGCACAATTAACCAAAAGAAAGAAAAAAAATGATCCAAATTTATAATCAGAAATGTGCAGGGTAACATTACACAGACATTAAAGAGACTTGGAATATTGTAAGGGAATACTTCAAAAACCTGTACCTAATTAATTTCTAAAACTTAAAACAAGAAGAAAGATTTCTACATTCAACCAAAACACAAATGTCAAACTAAGAAAAAAATGGATAACTTCAAAAGTCACATAGATTCTATAGAGAGAAACCTACTACTGCCATTTTCCTTAATCAATATATTTCATTACTGTACCCAAAGACTTATCCTCATTATTACAGATGCATGTGGCTCTCACCTCATCAAAGAACCTTATTTTTCAAGAGACAGAGACCTTTATAGAGACTTACGACCTATGAAAATGCAGAGAGCTGCCTAGGATTGCCCAACCCCAACAATACATCTCCAACATAACCCCTACATCGAAGGATTAGGGAAAATCATGGAACAAGGTTTTTAC
Organism: Rhabdomys pumilio; assembly: GCA_030674055.1. NCBI lineage: Eukaryota > Metazoa > Chordata > Mammalia > Rodentia > Muridae > Rhabdomys > Rhabdomys pumilio. The sequence continues at coordinate 55,277,704 of JANHMN010000008.1, forward strand.
AGAAAGATTGTAAAAGATCAGAAAGCCTGTTGCAAAAATAGTGTCTTTCAGACACAACAGGGACAAGATACCCATAAAATCCCAACAATGTGGATGCCTAAAGAAAATTTAAATAATGGTAAAGCAACTTATCCTGCTAATGTGGTGGAAAGGGGAAATTTCTCAAAGCCCCACTCCTAGATCAAGAGCTACAGGGAACCAATAGCTGTTGAGAATGCCTGAGATAGATATAAAAGTCTGTGGGAGTCAGGAGTCACTTGGCCCTACAGATAACATACAGGTCCCAGAGGCTGTCGTAAAGTACAAAAGACATCTCCCACAACGATGGGTTTTATTGCATGAGAAACTGCTCAAAATAGAAGTCTAGAAAGGAAGAGTCTGTCTGGAATAGATTCAGCTGTGGCCTTGTCTCTGTTGAGGAGACAAGCTTGTACATTTAATATTCCTGTTTTTTTCTAATGCTTATCTGTGAGCACAAATGTCTCACATCCTAAATATTTCATATGTTGTGGGTGGGATTACAACCTGGTACAACCACTACCCATATCAGTATAGAAGCTCCTGAGAAAATGGAAGGTGGAGGAACCAGATGATCAGCTGTCAGGAATCTACAAATGGAATCTATGTCAGGACACCAAAAAGTGTTCCATTCATGGCTTGTCGTTTATGTGAGTCACAGACAAGTGAGTTCCCCAGCTGATAAATTGATAATCAAAACCAATTAGGAGAATATTATGGGAATGGAGATTATCACCTTTTATAAAATATACCAGACTCTAACACACAAGTGTATGTTTTCTGTCATATGGGATAAAACAATAGAGAAGGAAAAGACAACAAAAGAGAAGTTGTTCCATTTGGGAAGAGAGAGGGTCTGGCAGGGGGAGGGATGGAAAGAAAGAGGTACATAATGGAGGAGGGACTCAAGTTCATGACACACTTGAATGAATATATAGTAACAAAGCCTATTTAACTTACTTACACTTTATATGTGTGAATTGAAATACACCTTCAAAGGATAGTCTATCAGGCATAAAAGTGGTGGGGGTGACACAGGAAGAGGAGAAGGACACATAAAAGTGAGGTCCCAAGGGAGCAGAGGTGGCAATGGGACAGAGGAATGTGGTTAAAATACATGACACACATGTATGAAAATATAAAACTACTATTTTTTAATGAATATATATATTCAAAATAAATTTGGTGGCCAAGTGAAGTGGTTGAAATATTCCTTTAATGTAGTGGGTCCCAGGATTATCACTTTTGTTATTGAATCCACTTCTGGGGATTGCACACATGCCTGGCTAATGTTCCATTCCTGAGTTACAGCCCAAGGTCCCAGACATCCTCCTTCAATGTCTCTGTGTATGTTCCTTCTCATCTTTGCTGTCTGCCTTTCTCTTAGTTAACCTTGGATATTTAAAACAGGCCTTGGAACTGAGTCACTCACCTTGGGCAGGACTAAATCGCACGCACCCTCAGGCCCAGAGCCAGGTAAATGTTGTTCATGGCATACATGTATGAGTACATATCCAGGGACAGGCTTCCCATAGGTATATCTGTCACAAGACACAAGATAAAATCACAGAGACCAAGGGTCTTTCTAAAGCAGACATCCACAGATTTCTCACTGATTCTGTGTAGTTTTATAATGATACAAACATGGCCCATTATTATTACCTACTGACACTTTCTAACTGTATACGTTAAGAATTTGTGATGTAAATAATAAATTAATTAATTAATAATAAAAAATTTAGCCTTATTAAGAACCCATTGAAGACATGGTTTTCTCCCTTTTGTCGTTCTGAAAAAGGTTAAGTAACCAAACCAGGATCCCCAGCTACTACATGATGGGGTTGAGATGAATGGGGAGCGTAGGAAAGGACTCAGAGCTATTCTAACAAACCTCCTTAATCCTTTGCCTTTGTTCCATCATTTTTTAGTTTTTGAGCCTCTCCACTGTAAGGACTAAGAACTATGAGCTGAGGTGTGTGTCTTCTGTTTGATTCAGGCACATATTGCAAGTTCCTTCTCCTATAGTTCTAGACTTACATAGAAATTCTACTTGTAATACAATGTCCTCATTTATCAGGCACAGAAAGACAAGCAGAAGACTGAGATATCTGAAGGTTAACCTTGGGTGGCAGTGGTTTGCCCTGGAGGCAGACTGGGAGCTCTTCTTTCTCTGGTCTTTCTGTCAGCCCATGAGAGGGCAGCAAGATGCCTAGATTGAGTGCCTGTGTTCTGTTCACACGGGTCAGTGGATCTTATTAGGTCCTTTCCTGTCTCCAGAGGCAGCAACTGCCTCATACATTGATTTTACCCATTGATATGCTGTGAATGATTGCTCAGTATTAGATGCAGAGTAGTAAGGGACACAAACGAACACCACAGGAGAAACATTCTAGTGGGAAAAGGACACAATCATAGCATTTCTACATATGCTTCAATGATACATTATTCTAGGGGTTTTCTGTGCCCAAGTACATTCTTAAAAATAGACGAACAGAAGCAGGTAACTCACTTTGCACATACAGTCACATTGACTATTGGATTGTGCACAGAGATGTCATCTGGGACCTTCACGTCGACATCAATTCCGGGAAGCACTATTGGGAGAGAGAGGAAACACTCAGGTGCCGAGTGACTTGTCTAGTTGCCTAAATGATCAGTCTCTGCCCAGAAATGGTGAGTTCCCATTATTAAGGCATGTCCCCCCAATAAAGTTAGAAGGTTGAATGGTTATACACTATGTCACTTCCTGAAAATCACAGGGGTATCTACTTAAATAGGAAAAACAAACAACAAACAAGTAATTTGCTTCAGAAAAACCCTAGAACTTTTTGGAAGTCCCATGTTGTTACATGGATAACCTTAGCTGGAGTCAGATGAAACACAGCCTTTCGAATTTGGAACTCTGTTTTTTTTAAACTAATTCATCCTATGGTAACCAGAAACCTATGACACCCACTCTCTCTTTTTGGCCTTCTCAATCCATACCGAATTCCATCACGGTGAAGGAGTGCTGTTCCTTCTGTCCTGACTGTTTGTGCAACACTATCTTGTAAGGGCCCTGAATGGGCTCTGCTGCCAGGCTGAAGGACAATTGCTTAAGCCCATTCTCCATCTTGATATCTCTCCACTGCATAATTCTGTTCGTTTTTGGATCCTGTGAAAGAGGTTGTAAATTCTCTAAGTCAATACAGTATTAAGTACAGCAGTGCATCTAGGCTCACTGTGTTGGTGGTAGAAGCATTTGGGAGCTTGGTAATATTCTTTGTGGGAACGAAAAAATAAAGGTGACCTGGGAAATAACTAACCAGTTAACATCATTCTAATATCAGGTTACTTTCATAAGATTGATTTCTCTCTGATTATGAAACATCTAATACTCTTACCTCAATGTAAGCCAGAGGAAACTGAAACACAAGGAAAACAATGTTAGTTTAGAACAGCAGGCAAACATGTTTCCAAAAATATTTACATTGTAATTCCTAACTATCAAAATTATAGTCATGAAGTAGCAACAAAAATAAAAGAAAAATGTGGTTTGGGGGTCACCACCACATGAGGAACTGCATTAAAGGGTCACAGTATTAGGAAGGATAAGAACCACTGATTTAGAAATTTTACACACAGAAAATTCAATAGAATTAAAGAATGGACCATAGGATGAGTTTTCAGCCAAAATGTGATGACCTTAATATCTAATAACAAAGTCAATTGTAAGGAAATTCATCACCATAGAGAACTTTTCAGTATATTTTCTAGAACTCTCTGTGTCATAGGAATCACTCAATGGACAGGGACTCACAAACAGAACTTTGAGGGACATCATCTGCAGGATTTCTCTGATGTTCTGGGAGACCCACCTGCCCTGAGCACTTACAGTATGGAGATTACAAAATGTCATGGCCAAATCAGAAACATTTTTAGTGTGAAGTGGGGTTACTAGTGTTAAATATATCCAATCAAAATGTATAACTTGGGAGTATCCTGGGCAAGCCATATACACCCACTGTACCCCAGGCAGTGCCTTCCCATTCCTTGTCTGATGAGCTACAAAGGGATCAGTTGTGTAGTCAATACTCACCTCCTGAGCACAGTTCAACTGAATAAATCAGTGCCTAACTCTGCCCAACAAATATCAAGAAAGGGCTCAGTAGCTGCTCTTGCTTCAGAGGAGAGTTGCTGCTGACCAGGGCAAGGGGTCATGCTCAGAGCTTTGGTGGGTGAAGTGTTTCTGATGAATCAGATGAAGTGTACACAGTAAAGACAGACAGTGACAAAGTCATTTAAGGTTCTCTAGTAACCGAGCTGTCTCAAGAGGCAAGCTTACTTCAGGTGAGCACAGCTTAAAGAAGACACAGCCACTTCTAGCAGAGAATAAGGGAGCAAGCAATGGCAGTTGTAAGGGAATTGTAGTGATGTTGAACTCATTTCTGAAAGTAAGGAAAAGAAGCCATGAAACGGATGATGGAAATGTGGTACAGGTGTTCAAATGGAATTTTATTTAGTTGTAAAAACAAAGTCACAAAATTTGCAGCTAAATGGATAAAACTTAAAAATGTTACACAGATAAGGCAGGCTCAGAGAGAGAACGGCTGTGTGCCCTTTCTCAAATGTGTCTCCTCACTTCAATTATTTAGTTATGAGTATAATCTGGAGTACCCATGGAAGCAAGGAAACTAGAAGAAGGTCATCTGGAGGGAATTCCTCAAGTAGGGGAGATACATGATGTAGGTGACAGGAAAGCACAGTGTACTGTGGGACATACAGAAAGTTGAAATAGGAATCATTGTGTGGGGTAGGAGAGCTGGGAGGGGAGGGTTGAAGTGGGGAAAGGGGATGATGGGAAAGGGAAGAGGAGAAGTTGGGAAAAGTGAGAGGGTAGGGTGGGAGAGGTGAGATGGGAGGGTTAACCAACACTAAGCATTTTTGAAAAAGGCATGTGGAAGCTTACTGATTTATACACAGATTAAGAAACATTTGTTAAAAGGAGAGCATGTAGGAAGACACCCTGCATGTCTAGATGATGCTGTACCTGAAGGTCCAATGTCATTAATCAAAGCTCTCAGTACTGGGCATGAGATACTTCCTCAATGAGGTGTTTGTCAGGGAGGTCCTAGAGATCCCTAAACAATACTGCATGTCACTCTTCTTGATTGCCTGTAATAACTAGTTGATAATATTCTATGTGGAAGACACCACACACCTTAGGTAAAGGGTGTAGAGAAATGAAGCTGGTACTGTGGCTTCCTCCATTGCTCCAAGCCTTGTTCATTGCTGCAGGCGAGGAGACCTCAATGGTCTCATCCAGCTGAGAACCATATGATGTATAATATTGACCTGCTAGGTAAAATGTGCCTATGCAGTAGTGGCACAACTTTTATGGTGGCAACCAACTGATCTCTGATTAATTGAATCTTGTTCTGCAAGATGGAGTTCATAGCAGGTACTGAAAACCCAGTCAACAACCCATGATTGAGGAATCCTTAAGCCCAAGGGGTCAGGGGTCAGGGGTCAGGGGATCATGCTTTTGTTTAGCTAAATTGTCATGGTGCCAAGATTTCCTCTTAATAATTTGTTCTTGTATTCATAGACAAGTACTATACTCAGATTAAATAAGGAAAGCTTCTCTGTAGTGCAACCCTGCTTCAGGCCACTAGATACCCTCTATTTTCTGTGAGCCTTATTTCCTTACCTTCTGAACTAATTGGTATCTAGGACAGATACCTTCTCTTTCCTGTTCTCACTCTCACCTTTAAGTACTGAGGAGGATGAGGAAGAGGAAGAGGCAGAGGTGGAGGCAGTTGAATATCTAAGAGTTCCAGGCCAGTCAGAATTGCATCATGAAACCATGACTCATAAAAAGAAAACAAACAAAACAATTGACACGGCAAAGTAATCAAATTTGTGGAAAAAAAAACCAAAAAACAAAAACCTTTCACAGAAGGTCTGTAGGCCTCGGCCTAAATGACCAGCAAAGAAAATTAAGTTATAGAAACTGTGAGTGATGAAGTAAAATTGTTCCTATCAGACCGAGGGACTAAATATTAGACCAGTTCCTGGTAGGTTGACAGATAGAAAGAGGAACCACAAACAGACAATAAAAATGATATAATTCTGGCTTTCCCCTCACATTCCTGATCTAAGACAAATAGTTAAAGTCCTACCATGGGGCTCTGCCTCCTAATAAAAGGGCACCTCTGCAGTAGACCAGTCTGACACATTCAAGACCAGGACAAGTTCGCCCTAAAGTTCCTGTCTTCAATCAAACTGATCAATGCTAAATTAAAGAAAGAAGACATGTCAAAGACCCTTAAAGCCCCCTGTCTTAGAGAGAGACAGGACTTCCCAATCCCCTTCTGTAGTCTTCCCACCCATGTGCCTGCAGTGTCTGTGTTTCCTCACCTCTAATAAAAACCCTTCTTCACTGGCTGACTTTGCCTACTGTGCTCGAGATTTTTCCTGCCTTTTAATTCTTTCAGTGGCAGAGAACTGAACCCCATACAGTAGTAGAAAGACCACTTAATAACCAGCACACAAAACCTGTTGGAATCCAAGGTAAGTCAGTTTTACTCGTGAATTCAGCAAGTTCAATGTGATAAAAAGTAATAAGATATCGGAATTGTAGAGCCAAGAACCTGGGGTTTCATGTATCAGAGGCCCCAGGAGAGAATCCACTCTTATTATGGTGCTAAAAGACAATTTATTAAGCCAACTGTTACTAATTAATCTTTACATTTAGAGATTAAAGCATCCCCTGCCCCTCATCAGAGAAGCTTCTATTCATACTAGAGGGGACTTAACATAGATACCCACAACCTGCCTAAGTACAGAGAACGAAAGACTGAAACACAATTTTATTCTTAAAAGAGCCTAATCAGGAGAGAATCAAGTGTTAAATATGAATTTATAAAAATTATAGGACTGTGTGGGAAATACCTCTGTTACACTTTAAATGGATTTCTTAAGGATGACACAAAGTAACAGAATCTGCAAAACAAATGACTGAAAAATATGAGGTTCTATACACTTTAAGTCTCCACAAAATATAAAGAAAAATCAGAGATGCTTACCCACTAATAGGTTACAAAATACAGACACTCACATGTAAGGAAGCCATAGGATGGCCTATGGTAACTGAGTGAGGGTATAAACTGGCAAAAGAGCAGAATAGACATAAAGACCAACTTATGCTTGAAAAGGGACTAGAAATTAGCTTATTGCATCGATATTTTGTCCTGAAGAACCCATCAATACCTATAGATAAAAGACTCACCAACTCATTCAGGGGGTGTAGATGTTTATCCATTGACACAACCCGAAATTGAACTGAAAAGAGAGAGAGAGAAAATTTTCTAATGAGGTCCAAAGACCCAGGCCTTCTTCGTGCCATGTTGAGGATGGTGTCTTAATTCCTTTGCCCACCATGGAGCTTCATACCTGTCTGTCCTGGCTTGTACACAGACTTATCTGTCTGGATGAAGACAACACTTTCTTTGTTCTTCACAAGCACGGTATTCCTTTTGCTGAATTTATGTGTTGGCCCTTTGATGTTGATGTCCAGAGACTCCTCCTCTTCAGAAGAGGACAATCTAGGGATCTGAGAACACGAGAACCTTCACAGTCTGACTCTGCACTTCTTAGATTACCTCATTAACCTTCTCTTTTTCCACCTTACAGGAAAGAGATGGAGGGTCCATCAGTTTCTGTTTAAGTGTTATATGGATGAAAAACTGTGTAAGGGGAAAAAAGAATAAAAGGTAAACACAATCTTTTGTGTAAGTCAATGTGAGTTTATGTGAGTAACAGCAACACAGTCAGTTTTAGGGGATAAATAGAATCTTATTAAGAATTATCTCTAAGAAATAAAAGAAAATTAGCTCTAACTCTGAAACTGAGGTAGAGAGAAAGGTAATATTTTAATGGTGGTAGAAAGTATGTCTTCAGGACAGGTCCCAAAGAAGAAACCCAACACTTATTCAGGATATCAGGATTACACATAGGAGATGTGGTCCTAATTAGCTGGAGAGTTGTTTCAAAGTTTATTAACTCATTAGCAGAAAGTACCCTGAATTGGGGAGCCCTTTCTTTCTCTCACAGTGGGCTTTTTTGAGGAAATTCAGTGGGAAAGCAGCATATGCACAAGTATTGACTCTTCTCATTTTGGGGTGAAATGATCTAAGGTATTTATTTATTGGGTAAATGTTCTAAATTTCTCTTGTTTTGAGTTCACAAATATGATTCTAGATTAACCTTTCCTAGAATTATGTATGGATACGATACATACATATTCACACACATGTTCATAAGTACATAAAACAAATCAGGACAAGTATCTAGTACTCACAATGAAGGAAACACAGTGGAACAAGTCCTTGTCAACAGTAAGATCATCAAACAGTTGTCTCCTTCCCCACTGAGATATCAAGGAAGCTGTGACAGTCACTGCCTCATTCAGATGGTAGAGATGGAGGCAGATTTTCTCAGGGGTCTCAGTGTAGAGCTGGGAAGGTGCCAGCACCATATACTTCCTGGAAAAGAAGGAGTTCCGTCCAGTTGATGGCAGATCTGATTGTCTATAACTGGTGTTTCATCACAGTAACCATTATCATTCAGGTTTCCACAGCCTGAGATGGCAGGTTGACAGTGTGGCAGCTGTCACAGTTTGCCACACAGCAGAGTGGCAAGACAGTTATCAGCTCATCAATCATCAGGTTCAGCAGTGATAGCTGCTAAGGCAGGTTCAAACGGCATGTCCTCACTTCTCTAAGCAGCCAGCACTCAAGGTCTAGAATGGTTTTATTTTTTTAAGTGAAAATGTGGGAGGAATAATTATTTTTTTCATAAAAATTTATCATGATTGGTTTTCATTACCATTTAAAAATTCTTAAAAATATAACTCATTACCCTGTTTTTGTTTTTGGGTACTCTTCCACCTAAGAGTTATAATGTGACTGTGAAATTCAAACTTGCAGGATTCACCTCTGTTTTACTTGAGGAAGTACCAAAGGCTTCTGTAGGGATCATTCTCTACCTTTTCTTAGAATTAGAGACTTTTGTTCCCCAAAATGTAGCCTGTCACTCTATATCACAGTGTGCAAAAATATTACTAGCTTGCTTTTTATTTTTGCCACATTAAATCTATTTTCAGAACACAGATACAAACAAACCACACTCAGCAATATAATCTTAATTATATGATTATTTTGGACATCAAATAACAAGTTATCCTGGTAGTTTAATCCAAGGTCTTTGATCCTAATGGAAATATTGTTTTAGCACAAACATCCACAAGGTTCTGATGTGCTTGAAGTCTTATCTGTCTTCAGGTTAAACTATAGGTTGCACATTTCCAACTAAGAATGCCAGCAATTTAAATGTTCATTTTCAAAGCGATTAAATATTTTGAACACCCAAGAATGTCTCTGACCATTGGGATTTAAGATACTGCTGGATCACTAATAAGGAGTACACTACCCTAAATCACACCACACCTCAGTTAAGACACACTGGAAAGGAAAGATTACCTAGAATCATGTAATACTAAAGTTAGAGAACTTATATACAATTATTTGTTAATTAAAAAGCAAAAATACTTAGGGAGGTTTTCAAGGGAAGGGACTGAAAGGAAAGGGATAGCGTTTTGATTGGAGGAAGGAAGATACGGAAGAGGGCCTTGGAGGTACTCACGGGTCTCCATTGACCAAGGAAGAAGAAGGCAGGAAGGTAAGAAGAACTGAAAAAAGGCAGAGCTGAGCCTGTCTGTCCTTCCACATGGTGTGGTAAGAGGACAGGAGGACAGGGCTTATGGTGTCCTCCTTCTTAGCACAGTGTCCAGAGTCCTCCAATCCACAGCAGCTGATTTATGAGTCCTCTGTGTGAACAGAATGCTCTGCCCACGGTTTATGAATGACAACATAGAATATTTGCTCTCTCTCAGTGTCACTGTGCTCAGTGGTTGCCTAAGAACAATGCAAATAAATTTCCACAGTCTCAGAAAAGGTGCCAGAGCAGCTGTGGATGGTGTTGGTAAAGGATCAAGGCCACAGTTTGAGCAGACTCTCTCAGTCCTAATGTCCAGTAAATCTTTGTAGTAGGTGGCTATGCTATGACTGTGTGACATTTGCCACCTCACTGCTTCTACTCATTTAGAATCTAGTTGCACTCTCTGGGATGTGACATCTCTGTTTCTCTCTTTCCTTATTTGAGAGTCACTAGAATCATCCATACAGGAGATTTTAAGTTTTTCTGTCTCTGATCATCCAAGCATGTACTTTTGTCTTGTGTATATAAAGTGGACTTTGGATACTGGGAAAGCTCAAAACCTCACCTATTACAAGTCACTGAGCCTAAATCATCTTTGTTAGAACAGAAGTCCACAAACATCATCTAGAAGTTCGTTTCTATCTCTACAGCTTATTAGGAGGCCTAGTATAAAGTGTGCAACTAAAAGTGATTGCTTTAAATGTTGAGGTGTCAGTATTTGGGGTGCAGCTCGGATCTTCTGGAAGGATATTAAGGTATGAGTTGGGAATCACATTAGAATTTCTAGTCTACATCATGGGGCTGTATATTTTTGCAAAGATCCTGTGACAGTGCCTTAAGGGGGCATAGCATAAGCTGAATCAATTATACTGTTGAGGCATTAAGTAAAAAGAAAGAACATGCTAGAAGGGAATGTAATGTAAGCATGTAAGGAAGGAAAAAGAAATAAAACTATGCCTGTCATGGTGGGTCACCCCTTTAGAGTCAAATCTGAGGAGGCAGAGGCAGGCATATCTCTATGAGTTTGAGGACAGCCTGGTCTACAAAGCCAGTACAAGACAGTCAGGGCTTGTACAGAGAAAAACCCTGTTTTGAAAAAAAGAACAACACACAATATATGTATTTCATTGATGGACATATGAATCCCAATTCATCAGTAGGAGACAAGTGCTAGATGCATGCTTGTTGGTTATCTCTAGTTCAACCTTATGTCACATTCTCTAAGATAGAGCCTGAACCCCAAATAGAGTTGGTCTGGTCTCTTACACTGATCATGAGAATCAGAGACATACAGGTGTGGGAGAAACAGTATATGCATTAAGATTTATTGTACATTGTAGTGCTTCAAGTTATGTCTGTGGATCCTAAAACACTCACTGGAAACAAAAACAACAGAAAAATACATGAAGTTGGTTTTCTGTATGCAGAAAAATGGTTCCTGGTTACATATCTCATCCGTTATTCTATGTCTTTATATTGGGGAATTGAGTTCATTGACGGTAAGAGATATTAAGGAGAGGAGGTTATTGCTTCCTGTTATTTTTGTTATTAGTGGTGGCATTGTTTGTGTGGCTATCTTCTTTTGGATTTGGTGAAAGAAGATTACTTTCTTGCTCTTTCTAGGCTATGATTTCCTTTCTTGTATTGGAGCTTTTCCTCTATTATCCTTTGTAGTGCTGGATTTGTGGAAAGATATTGTGTTAATTTGGTTTTGTTACAAAATATCTTGCTTTCTCCATCTATGGTAATTCAGAGTTTTGCTGAGTATAGTAGCCTGGGCTGGCATTTGTGTTCTCTTAGGGTCTGTATGACATCTGTCTAGGATCTTCTGGCTTTTATTGTATCTGGTGAGAAGTCTTGTGTAAATCTGATAGGTCTGCCTTTATATGTTACTTGGCCTTTTCCCCTTACTGCTTTTAATATTCTTTCTTTGTTTTGTGCATTTCATGATTTGATGATTATTTGATGGGAGGAAATTCTTTTCTGGTCTAGTCTATTTGGCGTTCTGTAGGCTTCTTGTATGTTTATGGGCATCTCATTATTTAGGTTAGGGAAGTTTTCTTGTATAATTATTTGAAGATATGTACTAGTCCTTTAAGTTGGGAATCTTCACTCTCTTCTATACCTATTATCCTTAGGTTTGGTCTTCTCATTGTGTCCTGGATTTCCTGGATGTTTTGGGTTAAGAACATTTTGCATTTTGTGTTTTCTTTGCCAGTTTTGTCAATATTTTCTAGGGTATCTTCTGTACCTGAGATTCTCTCTTCTATCTCTTGTACTCTGTTGGTGATGCTTGTATCTATGACTCCTGATTTCTTTCCTTGGTTTTCTGTCTCCAGGGTAGTCTCCCTTTGTGATTTTTTTTTATTGTTTCTACTTCCATTTTTATGTCCTGGATGGTTTTGTTCTATTCATTCACCTGCTTGGTTGTGTTTTCTTGTAATTCTTTAGGGGATTTTTGTGCTTCATTTTTTAAGGGCTTCTACCTGTTTACCTGTGTTTTCCTCAGTTTCTTTGAGACTGTTATTTATGTCCTTCTTAAAGTCCTCTATCATCATCATTAGAAGTGATTTTAAATCTGAATCTTGCTTTCCTGGTAATATGGGAAATTCAGGACTTTCTATTTTAGGAGAACTAGGTTCTGATGATGCCAAGTACCCTGGGTTGCTGATGTTTATATTCTTGTGCTTTCCTTTCACCATCTGGGTCTCCTTCGACCTACCTGCACTGTCTCTGACTGGAGCCTCTTTCCTATTATCTTGGTTGTGTCAGAACTGTTTCCGGTGTGTATTGCTGCTGGAGTTGGCACAGAGGTCCAAGATATGCTCAGTGCTAGGGTGCAGACTGAAGGGAAACCGTGCTCTGGGCCAGGAGTGAATTCCTAAGTCCCAGTGGGTCCCAGTTACTCCCTATTTGGTGAGGTTATTGCTTTCCCCTTACCTAAGAAACTGCTTGGGTTTGAGCTCCTGGGAGGCCCACTTATTCTGAGTTTTATGAGATTGGGTGCAGAGGTGAAGCCCAGGATCTCCTCAGTGCTCGAATGCAGACAGGAAGGACAGTCTGTCATTTTTTTAGAGTATCATTTGCAATGCTAGCAGTTCAAAAGACAAAGCTTTGCTTTTCTTAAATTATAACCTCCTCATGCAGAGCTAACAAATCTAAAGAAATATTAGTATTATACCAACTACTCTGAGGGTGCTTTTTATTCTGGTCTAGTCATGATGACTCTCATTATACATTTTTTGAGTTATACAAATCCAGAGATATTGAGCATGACAACCTTAACTGCTTCTGACTTACATTTCTTGTATCAAATCTCTCATGATCTGAGTTATATCATATAATGTTTCCATTCTTGGTTCTAGACATCAATCCAAATCCTCTTGTATGCTCAGGGCACTGATCACATTTTCAACAAGATGATTAACAAAACTAGCTGTTTGTACCTCTTGCATTAAAACTAATGCAGAAGTAGCATCACTGGCTATAAGTGTTATAAGAGCAACAACACTGGCAATGATCAGCCTTTCCATACACTTACTCCTGGCCAGAACTTGATCTAATTCTTCTAAAACTGTGAGCCTTCTTCAGAATACAGGGTTCAGGTCAGTTTACAGGAATCATAATAAAAGCTGGTTGATGTACTACCATTACAGACTGACCATCATACAGTGCTGATGCAAAATTAGATAAATGAAATTAAAATAAAAAATATTGAATTCATTATCAGAGCCTAAAACAAAGGTAACATTTTTCCTGAGGGCCAGCACAAAGAATGGAAACAGGCAACGTAGGGATGTAGAAGTTTGGGGTTGGGGACCCTCTAGAATGCATTAGAGACCTGGGAGGTGAGAGACTCTCAGGACTCAAAGGGAGGGATTTTTAGATAAAATGCTTGACAGTAGGGAAAGGAACTTATAGAGCCCACTTCTAGCAGGAAGACAGGAATCAAGTGAAGGAGGGTGTTGCCATCCTACACTCAAAATTCTCACCCATATTTGTGCCTGTAAAAGGATATGCAGGGATGGAAATGGAGAGGAGCCTGAGGAAAAGAAGGTCCAGCAACAGGCCCAAAGTGGGATCGAGCTCAAGGGGAGATCCCAAGTCCTGACACTATTACTGAGGCTATGGAGTGTCCAAAAAAAGGCAACCTATCATGACTGCTCTCTGGAATCCAGTAGGCAGCTGAAAGAATCAGATGTAGATATTTGCACCCAGCAATGGACAGAAGCTGCTGACGTCTGTGGTTGAATTAGAGAAAGGCTGGAAGATGGTGAGGAGAAGGTCAACTCCATAGGACATACTTTCCTGACCCACCTTTGCTACATTCTTCGGTATGGTCAAAGCCATAATTACCTGTGACCTCTAATGATACTTGACTATTAGTATTTCCTTGCTGGATCATAGCTCACCTATGCAGAGCACAGCATCTCTGCCTCCTCAGCTGGCCAAGAGGGGAGGAGTGGGAGTGAGTTCCTGTTGCTGCTTCAGGGATGCTCACTTTCATTTTCTTTCTTCTTTGTCCCCTGGAAAGGAGGGAGGAGTGCTTCAGTGAAACATTCTCTCTCCTAGCCCTAATCACAATCCAAAGACTAAGAGTATCTACAGGCATTTTTACCTACTCCATACACGTCATCATAGCAAATTTGAAGTCTTTCTCCAACTTCCTTCTGGGTTGCTAAATGTATCATTCCTTCCTCAGAAAACCCAAGGACAAACCTCTAGAAAATCTAAACAAGTGTGTAATAGCAGTTGCCATACTTTAGTGGAGTATATTAAACTTTTGAATAGAGACACACACACCCCCAACACATACACACATGTGCACTCACACAAGTGTACACATACACACACCCATGTACACATAGACACACACCTGCACACACAGACACACACACAAGTGCACACACACAGAAGTGCACACACACACACACACACACACATACACACACACACACACAGAAATACAGCTGTATCCATTTCTCATATTTTCTCCCCTCACCTTTCTTCTTCTTTTCTTTTACTTTTTTCCCAGTTACCTTTCCTTATCCTAGCTCCCTTATTTTTTTTTGAGCTCCATTATCTTTTCTGAGTTTCCCTTTGTGTATTTTCCTAAGTCTTTTACAATGATATTGTTCACTGTAAACCCCATTGTTAAGCCTCACACTGGATGCTAATCTGCAGGAGTCAGCCAGTCAGTCAACATGGGAACCTGAAGTGGATTCCTCCAGGTAGGAGAGGGGTCTTTGGGTGTGTCACCATATGAGATAGATGTCATGTACACCCACAAGATTCCCCTGAGGGTCAGAATTCCAAGGTGACCTAACATCTAGTGTGTTGTATAAATCAGGTGATCTGGACCTAGAGAAGTCCTTGCTATGTTTTTCTTCATTTACCTCCTGTCCTTTGTTGTCCTCAGATACCATGAATGTGGACAAGGAAGGCCTATTCCATCTCCCCATTAAGGGAAGGTGAGAGAGATAGAGGATATGCAAGGTCCTTGTTTGAATGGACCTTTTGAAGATGCCCTATTACCCCATGAATGTAAGCACTACCTTTTTTTTCTGGTAGAAGATATCTTTTTAAAAAATGGCCAGGACATCAGTAAGCCTATGTGTTCCCTTGTTACATTGGCATGTAGCTCAATAAACACATAGCATCCACAGTGGTAGAGATGAATCACCTGGAATGTGTTTCTCTTAATGCTGGTAGCAAATTTGTATCACGGAGATCCATGCATAGAAATTATACCTCAAATTTCTCCACCACATAGGTGGGGAATGACACTACTACAAGATGCTAGGAAAAAATAAAGCAAAAAACCCAAAAAGCAGGACTATGAGACATGTTTGTGAATATCAGTTTCTATATCATAAAAGTCACAGATATCTCAAGCATCCAAATGATGCATCTTGTGTTCAGAGATTCAAAACAACAGAAAACCCACCCAAACCCCAAAGCAGTTATGCAAAGCATAAGAAAGACCAGAGGTGGAAATAAGCAGACACATAAATGATGAAACAAAGATCAAAGTATCAAAAACCTGGAAATTTGATAGAACAAAGAAATCTGACAAACCCTTGGCATTAAACACTCAGAAGACACAAATTGTTGAAATGAGAGACACAGAAAAGTTAGAATCCATTGGTATCCAAAGGGCTATGAGACAAACTTGTACTTCTCACTTCACAAAACATACACCAAAATTGATCCGAGGTATCAAATATGAACCACCTGCTGCCTTCCCAGTGCTAACCTTTGGGCATGATGACAAATTCAGGATGTTACAAAATATATGAGGAGATCAATATAGAGACAAGATGGAAAGAGGTGATATAATCTCCCCTAACATAGAGCCTAGACCAACAGACTTACGGATCTTACCTACTGGCTGTAAAGTGCCGTGAAGAATGCTCAGTCTGTGTCACCAAAGGGATAAGGAAAGATCACTCTAAACAACCTACAAAGCCAGTATTACTCTGGTGTCAGAACTATAATAGCACATGAGCTCACAAGTGCATGCACACATGGACATACACAATACATTTATAAACACACACACACACATACACACACATACACATATACACGCATACATGCATGTGCCAATATCCTTGAATATTCACATGTACATCTGTTATAAGATTACTTTGTAGTTCAGATAAATTTCAACACACGATAGAGATGGTGTTTCATGTTCATATTCGATCCAGTATGGAATCCTAGGATAATTCTACACACAAAATGGACAACACCAAGAATATAAGGAGGTCAAGGGAATAGGCCCATGCTCAGACATGAAAAATGAAATTTTATCTTTTTCTGAAATGTAAATGGACTTAGGGTTGTTTGTCTGCAACAGGCCAGTTCCAGAGATAAGGTGAGTCTAACTAGAGCCAGGGATGTGTAGCTGGAACCTTAGCAAACAGGAGAGGCTTTCAGGCCCATGTCAGGGCCTGCAGTAATGCAACAGAACAGATAATGAGCCAAGCTCACTGTGTAAATGTATAACAGTGTCACAGGGAAATTCTTTCCAGATAAGGTTTTAAATAAGAAAATGGAACCAAAGGAAAACACAGCAGATACAAACTGTTGAAACAGGAAAAATAAATAAAATTTACCAAACAAGCAGAAATCAGTGCTACAAGCAAAAGAATTGAGTGAGTGAATCCAAAGAAAAAAACAGAACACAAAAACCAAACCAACACAGGAAACCTGCCCATATCAAGGTCCAAGAGATTGGGAAAGCCAAAGTTTTTCAGGACCAATGCTAGGGTCCAGCTGGCATGGTTTTGTTTTTTCAAGGAGGGGTCATGGCTAGATAGTTATCAGGACAGGCAAACTAAGCTCATCAGAGCTTAGGGATATAACAGTACAGGGGATGCATTCAAGTGTATAATGTGATGAGATGCCTCATTGTCTACTTCTTATTCGTACTAATGAAGCATTTAAAATCAGAAGAATTGAATTGACAAATATCAAAGAATTATGTTTTCATTTTCTTATTTAAGAATAAATTTATGAGTCTAGAAAACAAGAAACTCAAGGAAAACCACTAATTCATCCAAAAACCAATAGAGATATAAATCAAAACCAGCAAACTAGAATACAAACTGACCCTTTGGATGCCAAATCAGATCAACAATGTCTGTTTTTCAAGAGATCAATAATATCAAAGTCTACAAGAACCAATGTCTGAGTCCAACCTCTCTGCAGCTAACCAAATAGCAGTTTCTCTGTAGTGTGAGGACAAGATCCACCTTCCCTCCCCCCTTTCAGGCTTTCCATGGGGAGGGGTCTGCATTTCCTCACAGTGGTGCCAATGAGGTCATTGCAAGAAATGATCCAATCGTCATCTCTGAGAGAAGTAACATACAGTACACAGTCATTATTTTGACTCAGGCTCTCAGAGAACAGGGAAAGCATGGCTGGAGACCAGGAAAGATGGGTCTGTACCAGCTGCTTCAATGGGATTGGCAAGTCCCTTTGCCTCTAAGGACCCAATTCCTCCTGCTGGGTTCCACTGTCCTGGTGTTTAGTAACTTCTCCAAACACACCCCTGCAAGAGACAAGCAATTCAGAGACAAGATGTGGTGTGACCTCTCACATTCAAACCTTAAGGAAGACATTTTGACCCTAATAAGAGCAGCAGTAACAAGAATGGTGAGCTCTGTGCTGACTTGGATTCGAGATGTAGTTCGAGAGTGAACCCAGGAGTTTCTTTAAGGCTCTTTTCTCTAGTTCTTTTCAAGAGAGGCAGAGATCATGTTGGCTCAGCCCTCAAATTCTCCAATGACTAACTACTGCAGACCTCCTATTCTCTACCTAGAGTCATGAGACCTACTTCTTTTTCTTAACCTCTTAGTTACAGGCATCAAAAAGATGGTAGCATGTCTGTGACAATGTGATGCCATAAGGAATTGTGCTGTCCCTTAAGATCGCCCAGGGTAGTTTTGTCTCATGAATGGCAGGGTGGTAGGGGAGGACTCTTACCATGATAGAGGGATTCATCACTACAGAGAAAGGGTTGGGGGTGGGACAGAGTATCAAATCGGTGGTTATGATCCAAGTGCAAGGCATAATTGAACTTAATTTTTACTGCTAATATTTTTTTACAACTAACAAGAACTTTACAGTAAAGAAAGAAGTCAACATCCAAAACGTCAAAGATCAATGAAAAGACAACAATAGAAAATAGGTGATGCTAATAATTAAAAAACACCTGAAGCAAATGCACAAACTAATTCCCAAACAATACACAGTCACTCAAAATCCAGGTATAAAAACCAAAACAATAAGAACCCCAACTCATTGGGAAACAAATCCATTATGTTCAGGCCAGTGGGGATCACAGTTGTTCAGTTCTAAAGAGGGACAATAAACAATAAAATTCTCTGAGAACCAAAGTCTGAGTCCAACTCCTCCACAGCCAATCAACTGCCTTTCTGCAGCATGTGCACAAGCTCCAGTTCCAGCTGTGCCTTCTGTG
>JANHMN010000008.1:55297186-55309686 GCA_030674055.1 Rhabdomys pumilio
TCTCTCTCTCTCTCTCTCTCTCTCTCTCTCTCTCTCTCTTTCTCTCAGTGTGGCCCTTGTGTTCTCCAGACTCCAGTAAGTTCCCACTGCTCCTGTCTAGTCTGAGGTCTCTTCCCTGAGTCTGATTGCAGCTCCAGGGTCAGAACCAGAGGTTTTCACTGGCATCTTGTCTCCAAGGCTTTTTCCCTTCCAGCTAGCCACCGTTGTTTTCACAGCTTTGTGACAGAGCCCTTCCATGACTCTAATCCAATGGACAGCTTGCTTCTGGTAACTCTTAGTGGGATTGGAGACCCCAAAAGGCAAGAGAAAGTGGATCTTGAATGGTCCCTTTTCTTGGGACAGTGGCTCCCTTGAGCTGTGTTCAAGCCACCTCTTCTTAGATAAATCCTGGAAATTGAGCTTGTGGGTGCTCCTGTGAGCAGGATGCGTCTCTGTTTTTCTAGGCCAGCTGGAGCAGAGAACTAGTAGTCCTTGGACTAAGGCATGTGCTCTGCATAGTATGTGTCCTCGGCAGTTAATTTTTAAGGTTAAGGGAATTCTTCACAGTCCAGTTTCAATAGTTAACCCCTGTTTCCTAGCCTCATACCTTTTTGTATTGCTGGTTTTTTTCTTATTTTTCATGATGTAATATTATATACTGTCAAAGTGATTCGAAAATCTCTTTTTTTCAGGAACTACTTTCCATTTGTGTACTCCCCTTTTCCTCCACCTCCTTTGTATGCTATAAATCACAAAAAAGTAAAGAACATCTTGTAATTGATCCATTAGAAATTGTAAACCCTAAATGTTAAAGAAAATCAATATATAGCCCATCTTATTAATATTGAGTCCCTAGAGGCCCTCGAAAGGCACTGTTTGTCAGGAAAGGTGTCGATGGGCTGGTATCTCAGCAATGGTGATATGTTATCAGTATGCCTACCTTGACTTCTGATTATCCTGGATCATAGAACTAATCATGTCAAGTACACTCCTGTCTGTAAGGAAGTCATTTTTATATGGGAGGCTCCCCAGACTAGCGCTTTCATTATGTTCATTATCCTGTCAATAAATATTTTCCCATGTTTTACCAGTAGTAAGTCTTTTGTTCATTTTTTGTTTGTTTGTTTTAGATAGTGTTTCTTTTTGTAGCCCTGACTGTCCCCAGAACTCATGACTCATAGATCCACCCACTTTTGCCTCCCAAATGCTGATATTAAAGACATATGCCACAGTGTCTGGTTAGTCGTAGATTTTTAAGAAGTGATTTCATAGTTATTGAAGTCGCTGGGTGCAGTAGGTTGGTGGATAGTTTCGATTCTATTTGGTTTTCCAGAGTGATAGGCTTTCCCTATGCAAATCAGTTCCTTTTGTGAGGAAAGTTTAGAAAAGCTTTTAATCCCAATACTGGGAGAAAGTAAAGGTAAGCAATCTTTGATAGTTCAAGACTAGACTGATGTATGTATGCAGATCCAGAACAGCCACGGCTATGTAATGTAACCTTTAAAAAAATTATAGTAAAATGAAAACAAAATCAACCTTGTTTCCACATCTGCATTCTAGAAGTACCCTGGGAATTTGATAATGACAGCAATTTTGTAGTACTCTAGAGCCATTCGCAGGAAAATGTAATCTTCCTTAAAAGCCCAGAAGGTTTACAAGATAGCCTTCAGGCGTTATGCCCCCGGTAGCGGTAGCGCGGTGGTAAAGATCCTTTTTGCTGTTAGTGATGGCAATGTAATGTGCGCATGCGCGCCTTGCTTCCGCGTTTGAGTGAGCTGAATTATTACGTCATTGGACCGCGCGGCGCGTCTAGGGCTGTGGTTGCCGGAAGTTGAGCGGCGGTAAGTAAGTTGTGGATGCGGAGCAGTCGCCGGGGCTGGCGGGGTTTACTTAGGAAAGCTGAGGCTAGTTTTGGAGTGGGCCGGAATATTCTTCACCTGTCTATACTCGGTCCCCTCGTACCCCGGCAGAGAGCGTTGAGATCTCCGGGTCGGGAGGCGCCTCTGGTCGCTCATTCTGTGAAGTGCTGCCTTTTCTGTGTGTGGACCGGCCACGAGTGAGCTTGTGCCCCCTGGTCTGTGAAGGGCTTTGATCTTGTGACTTATGAAGAGGGCATAGTTTTTTCTTTAAACCGTTTCTAATAGAGGTTCTGCATCCTCTTAAAGAGCCCAGAGTTTACAAATTAGTACTTTAATAGGAAATCAGCCTGGTGAGGCAAATGCATTTGTCAGAAAGTTTCTAAGCCAGGCATAGTCGCAGAGAGGTGATCCCAGTCGCAGGGAGGCTGAGCCAAGAGAATTGCTATTTAGAACCAGCCTGGCAATCTGACACAAACCCTTTTGCAAACTGAAAAGGGGCGCGGGGGGCAGGGGGCGGTGTAGGCTAGTCCCAGAGCGGTTCCTCAGCATTCCAGGGTGCTGGGTTCAATTACCAGCATATGCCAAATTGAATTTGAGGTGAGACTGAATTCAACCTGCGTCTGCGTATGCAATCTTATTTAATTCTTTAGAAATATTTGTAACAGTGAGTGCATGTATGTGTGTGGTCGCAGGAGTGTAGGGACCAGTAGAATCCTCCAGCTTCAAGACATGGCAGATCCCAGCAGAAGTGGAGCATCAAGGCAGTTGTGCCTGATATGGTGCAGAAAACCCGACCCAGGTCCTTGTAAGCACTGAGTCGAGTCAGCTTTCCAGTGTAAATTAATTTATATTTTTAAGACTGAATGCCATGTACCCCATTGCTGCCTTTGGACATTCAATGAATCAGAGGCTGGCCTTTGAATTTTTATACTTCTGCTTCCACCTTCCTGGGTTCTGGTATTACAGCTGTGTACCACTATGCCTGTTTTTGTTTGTTTGTTTTTGTTTTTGTTTTGTTTTGTTTTCTGGTGCTGAAAGACTGAACCTAGCATGCTGGGCAATACTCTATCCTCAGCTCAGAGCTTCACTCCCATCCTTGTCACCCTATTTTAAATCATGGTCACAAATGTGCTTTCCCTTTCAAATGTGCTAATTTGGTGGCTTTTGATGTTCGTTTGACTTTGTCTTTTTAATTTTTTTTTTTCTAAACCCATCTAACTGGTAAACTTGAGAGCTCTTCCTCAGGCTTTTTTTTTCCCTTAGACTTTTTACTTTTTTTTTTTTTTTTTTTTTTTTTTTGGCTTGAGACACCTCAGGCACTGGCCTTGGTTTGTGAAAGCTCATGACTTCCACTTGCTTCCAGTTTGCCTCCACCCAGTTCTCTCTCAAAAAGTCATGTGACGAGCTAAGGACTGTGGCTTGCAGTCATAGCTCATGCCCTATTGGAGTCACATTTGCTTTTAGTTGCCCCACATATCTCTGAAAACTGCTAGATTGCCTTCCTCTCTCCACCGTAGCTAAATATATTTAGTTTGTTACCTATAGGGAGTTATACTGTGATACAAGATTTTTGTATTAGTAAATCCCAATGTGCAGAACAGTGTCTGGTATATATGCTTAACAAAAATGCACAGATATATCAAATAATTTGTTAAGTCCTAAAGATGAAATAGGATCCCCTAAAGTGTCAACAAACTGTGTCCTTTAAATGAGGTGGTGGTGCTTGTTAATCTCAGCACTTGGGAGGCTGAGGCAGAGAGGGCAGAGAAGGATTAAGAGTTCATGGTACTAGGTGTGGTGGTGCACAATTTAATCCCAGCACTCTGGTAGATCTCTGAGTTCAAGGCCAACTTGGTTTACAGAATGAATTACAGGGACAGCCAGTGCTATTCAGAAGAGACTTTTCTAAAAAACCCAAAACAACAACAACAAGCAAGAGTTAATGCTTTTGATAGTGGTAGTGATACAGTCCTTTAATTCCAGCACCAGAGCAGGCAGATACCTTATGAACTTCACTCCAACCTGGTCTTCACAGTGGGGCTTTGTCTAAACAAATAAACAAAAAATTCAATGTTGAGGCCTGTGGCAGTGTTTCAGTGGCTAACCCATGCCATGAAAACACAGGATCAGAGTCCAGAGTCCCAGAATCCTTATAAATACCAGATAGACTTGGTGGCCTGTCTGTAATTTCAGCCTTGGAAGGTAGAGGCTGGCTGTGCAGAGCAAACTGGCTAGCTAGACTGTTGGTATAGAATATTGATGAATTCTGGATCTGATTGAGAGACTGCTTCAATGAAACAAGGTGGAATATGATGGAGGATGATTCCCAACTTCAACCTGGGCCTCCACATGGATGTGCACATATGTGCACTGCCATGCACATGTGCCCTCACATAATGCGGACATGCATATACATAACATGGACAAAACACACATGAAAATGTCCAAGGAACAAAGCTGTCTTCAGCTGCATGCCTTGGTCAAGGCCAGCTTGGGCTACATGAAGTCCAGTCTCCAAAAATGAATGAATTAGTAACAGAATACTTCTAAGGAGTGGGAGGTGCTTCAAGTCCTGAGTGGTTTTATAAAAACCCAGGTAACAGGACAGAGAGCAATATGGACACCAGGATTCATCTGGTTTCTGTTTGGATTCGAGGGTGCTATTTGAGAATGTGGTAAACAAGAATGAACTCTGAGGACATGGTATTTGAGCTACACCAAAACAATGAAAACTGTATTCACCCCACCTTTGTCTCCCAATTTTCTTACACTGCTTACAGTTGTGTCTTGCATAGAGTTCTGCCCTCATTTTCCCGGAACATTTGTCTTCAAGTATTTGTGGGTAACTCCTGTGTGATTTTTGAAACCCTTTAAAAGTTTGAGGATAGCACTTTATTACAAAACCACATGATTGAGTTTCATTTTCTGAAGCCAATATAGTGGCACATACTTTTAGTCCCAGCATTCTGGAGGCAGAGGCAAATAGATCTCTGAATTCAAGGCCAGTTTGGTCTACAGAAAGAGTTACAGGACAGCCTGAGTTACAGAGAGAAATGCTTTGGGTGGCAGAGAGTTCTAGGGAATCCTTTTCTATCCTTAGCCAGTATCTCATTAAAGAAAATGGATAGTTAACATCTGCTTAGTGCATGGCTCCAGAATCTGGGAACACAAAAATGAGGGATGTATGTATCCTTGGCCCCCAGGAGCTGACTTGTGACAATCTGGAAAGAAACTTGCAGAGTTTTGAGGGAGGAGGACTTTGGTTGCAGGCAAATCAGGCCGGGGATACACAGCCATGCTGGCACTTTATCCTGGGCCTAGCAGGTATGTCCAGTGTGTGGCCTTTTGCATGTGTCTCGGACAGCTATGAATGCAGCCCAACACAAAATTGAAAATTTATTTAAAACATTAGTTTACACAGTTGAACAACATGAACTTTATAGGTGACAGTATGTTGTTCTGTCAGAAGGTTGGACCCACCTGTAACAATGCCTCCAAATGAAGAGGGTTTGTAGGTGATAAGAACCAGGACCTGGGTGACACTGCATTCCCTGAAGGGAAGTAGAGCCATGGGAGAATTGCAGGCTGAAAGGTGCCTGGGAAATAGGAGCCACGTTACCTATGGCCCTGTGGGCAGTGCCATTTTAAGCACAGACATTGTATGCCACACTTCTAAAAGTTACTTCCTTGGCTTCAGGGTCCTCTATAGAATATGGAGGAGAGGACTGGTGTGTGCCCATCATGCACAAAGCCCTGAGTTCCATCTTTATAGCAGGTACGGGTAAATTAATAAAAGAATGCACTGTGTTGGCAAGAAGGCTCAGTAGAGAGCAGTGCTTGCTGCCAAGTCTAATGGCTTGGGTTTGACCCCCAGGATCCACATAGTGGAAGATGAGAACATGGCCTCTGGTCCCCACATGCATACTGTGGCATGCTCATGTCTTCCTACCAAATTAAAATGTGATAAAAAATATAGAATTTATAGAAACATGTTTTTTTTTAAATGTTGATAATCCCCAGTTGGGCTTGTTGGTATATGCTTCTCCTTGGAAGGCTGAGGCATGAGGTTTACACATTCCATACCAACCTGGGCCCCATGAGAAGATCTTGTCTCAGAAAACAAAAGTTAAGGTAGAAAGATATTTTTTTTTCTAGTTCTGTCATAGTTCTTCTGCATCAGTGTGTGTGTCTGTGTGTGTGTCTGTGTGTGTGTGTAAAAGTATAAAACCCTAATTGAAACTCTGGAGCCTCAGAATAACCACTCTAAGTAAACCACATTCATTGAGATGCATAGAGTTTGAAACTGGCCTACTGCTTGAGTGGCTGCTTTAACCTAGCAGTGTGATGGTTTTAATTGTGAGTTAATTAAAATAAAGCAAATATATAAATAAAGTGAATAAATAAAAAGGCAAATTATTAAATGTGTTTTAAGATTTAGTACCAAGGATGCCAGAGGCAGAGCTGTATCACTAAGCTCTGTCCCCAGTATGACAGAAGGGGGAGGGGAGGATGAGGTAAGCCTTGCCCACTTAGCCCTGCCCTTATGTGCTGCTGGCTGGGAAGTCTGGAGACTTACAATGTCATTATGGGGTGGGGTGCAGCATAGTGCTTAGGGGAAAACCTGCAGGAGTCTCCTGTCTGTCCACCACATGACTCCTGGGGAATCCAGCAAAGGTGGTCAGGCTTGTGGGCAAGCACCTTTACCTGCTGGATTGTAGCCGCCTGCGGCCACAAGTCAACTATGTTCACCTGAAAAAGGGGCTGGGAATGAAAGGGGGCAGGGCGAGAAGAGATGAAGCCAAGACGAAGTTCTCTGATCAAGGCTCAAAGCTTTAACGTTCAGCTCTCAATTTAAAGGGGAAGGCCCAACCCCAAACCCCTCCTGGTTTCAGCTGGAGATGGGTGGGCTAATCCATTGTAGGTCACGGCCAGAGATGTCTCAAGGCCAGCCCAGGGGCAGTTCTGCTTCTTGTGTTCTGTGCCGCCAAGGTGGGCAACTCCGCCTAGATCCTTATCACTTGGTCTGTTGTGGTAAACAAGGTCTCCCAGGCCTGCTCATGGCTGGGGGAAGGGCACACTGGATCATGGGGCTTTTATTTTGAAAGTGTTGGAGTGGGAAGCAGGGCACTGAAGAATTTTAAGCAAGGAGGGCATGTGCTGTCATCTCTAAGTCACTGTACAGGGCAGATCAACCTGGGGACTTGTCAGGATTCTGTTGCAGTGATCCAGGTGACAGGGGACAACAGCTGGTCAGAATCACTAGCTACAGAGAAGGCAGTAGATTTTTGAGAAAGGAGGTAGGCTTTTCGGGCCTGACTCAGGAGAGGAAGAAGACAAGACTCATGTTGGGGGCTGAATTCTTTGCTTAAGGTCTCTGATTATACCTGCTTTCTCTGAGATTAGATTTAGAGTCAGTTGGTCTCCTTTTTTCCACCCCTCCCCAGGGAAATAAAATCCACTAATGCCTTCTTCCTCCTCCTCCTGATTTCCCCTCCCTCTTCCAGATTCTGAAGGCTCACTGTGTAGTCCTGGGTGAGATGAGACAATATGAATTTCCATGTACACGGCAGACTAGACAAGTCCTGTTCACTGTTTCTTGGTCCAGTCCCAGAATTCTAGGTGTCTCCACCTTCTTTACCTAGGCCCTGTCCTTTGAACTGGCATCTGCTTATTGGGTTGGAGCATGTGTGGAAAGGAAGTCTCTTTCCTCAGGGGATCCAGTCGTGTGGGGAAGGGGTGCACATTCCTTGGCATTTCCTAAAGACCCGCCTAGTAGATACATCATGTTCTTCCTACAATCACACTCTTGTGTCTCTAGCAAAGTCTGAATGCTACCTACATGGCTATGGGATGTTCTTGTCTATTTCCTGTGTCCTCCTCACAGTCCTCAACTGCCCTCCCTGCCTCTTGCCTCACCATGTTACACCCATCAGCCAAGGCTCTTCTTTCTCTGTTGCTCCTCACCCCAGCTTTTTAAGCTTTGTCCATCACTTTGCACTTAATTCCAATCTGGGGAAAGACTGTGTTGGCAGGGCCTGGTGGCTAATGCCCATTTGTAAGACCACCACTGGGAGACAGGCAGGAGGATTGTGACAGTTGGGCCCAGGCTAGGCTAAATTGTGAGTCCTTAAAAGGATGGACAGGGCGAAGAAGGGTTCAGGAAAGTCAGAAAGAACTCATACACTATGATACTGACTCCTTTGCCTGTGAGATCCTGTCTTAGTTAGGATTTTACTTCTGTGAAAAGGTACCATGGCTGACCAAGGCAACTCTTATAAAGGAAAACGTTTAATTGGTGCTGGCTCACAGTTCCAGAGGCTTAGTCCATTATTATAGTGGGAAGAATGGCAGCATGCAGGCAGACAGGGTGTTGGAGAAGCTGAGAGTTCTACATCTCCATCCACAGGCAGCAGGAAGAGACAATGAGCCTCTAGGACTGGCTTGAGCTTCTGAGACTTCAAAGCCCACTCCCAGTGTTGCGCTTCATCCAACAAACTATACTTCCTAGTAGTGTCAGTCCCTATGAGCCTATAGGGGCCATTTTTATTCAGACCACCACAGATCCAATCTTCTTTTTCTGGGACCTGGTTGCATTGTCTGTCTGTTTCCTTTGGTTTTTCACTAACCAGTCCCACCTCCGTAGCCTCAGTTTCTCTCTTCTGGTAGAAAAAGCACAACCTCTATTAGCCATTGCCTACCTTTCCAGCCAGTGTTGGTGAGAGCAATGTGGAGCACTCTCCTTCTTCCCACCCTCATTGGTTGCCATGCTTTCTGCACCCAGCACCCACCACACTGCATCCTCTCCAAGCAGCTGACAGCACCCTGCCAGAGCTTCCCAGTTTTCCTGCTTCATCTCTGAACTTCTTGACATACCTGGTATATGTTCATTGCTGGTATTGTCCTGTGCTTCCCAGCCTGACCATTTTCCTTTTGATTCCATCCATGGGCTCTCTCCCTTCTGCTCTGAGTACTAGTTTTCTCCAAGGCTGTGCTCAGTTTTTTGACCTCACATACAACTTTATGCTAACAGACTTGTGACCCCTGCTGTGTGTCTTGGGGGGGGGGGGCCTCCAGAGTGCCACCTGGATCTCTGAGTCCAGATATAGAAGCTTGTTACTGTTCCTGTAAACCTGCTGTTCTTTCTGCATCCTTTAGTTTGCCGTCATCTTTTTCCTCCGTCCTTGAGGCAGAATCTCAAGAGTCTTCTTGGGTATTCCCTCCCTTGCAGGATCTCCTTGCTGAGTTACTCCTCATACTGTTGTACTTGCTGTCCTCCTCACTGCCTTCCCTCCTTGCCTTGTTTACATTCCCACCCTGCTACCTGCTGCTGGGCCCACATTAGCAGTCTACCCTTGCTGCTGTACAGTCCCTTTCTGGAGCACAGAGCTCTGCTGGAATGGAAAGCCTTTTCCTCTCAGGCCCTTCAGGTATAGCTTGGTCAACTCTAGTGACCACTAGGCTTTAGCTGCTCTGTCCTCACACCTCCCCTTCATTCTGCCCAGGTTCATTCCTGTTTGCCTGAACATACCCTGCTGGCCATTCATTCCTAGACTTTGTCATCAGCAAGTCCTTGTTAAGAACTCGTGAGTGGTTGGGGACTCAGGCAGATGCTCAGAAAGCAGTGGTGGGAACATGGAAACACAATGGTTATGTTTGAACTTTGCTTCCAGGAAAGACGGATATTCATAATGTATAAAATGATGGGCATGGTGGTATGCTGGCCCTCTTCTGGAATTCCAGCTTTTACAAGGCCAAGTGGGGAGGTATTTGAAGCCTGCCTAATCTGCATAGTGACACTGTCTCAAAAAAATAATACTCATAAATTACTGACTGTACCGTGAAGATGAGGTACAAAGTGCTGTTGGTAGGTGCAATATCTGTGGAAAGGATGGCAAGGCTGAAATATAAACAGGCGAGGAAAATAACTGGGTGAGTGTGTGGGACAAGAATGTTCCATGCTGCGCAGAAGCCAATGGAAGATTCTGGAATTGATGTGGAAGCAAAACAGCTTCCTTTCTGTTTTTTGATTTTAAAATAGTGTCTTAATCTAGTGTAGATGGACCTCAGACTCATGATCTTCTTGCCTCACTGTCCTTAGAGCTGGGTTTGCAGATTTGTGCTGCAGTCCCCAGTTTACCCTTTTCCCTTTGGCCTCCTATAGGGAGTGTGTGTGTGTGTGTGTGTGTGTGTGTGTCTGTATACTGGTAGACACATATGTACAACTGCATGCATGGAGGCCAGAGGCAGACAATTGGTGTCTTGCCATTCTTCACCTTATTCCTTTGTAACAGGACCTTTCACAGAACTTGGAGCTGGGATGGCAGCCAGCAAGCTTCAATCCTTCCACAGCATTCGAGTTACAGGCATGCATGGCTGTTTCTGGCTGGTTTTTTACATAGGAGGTGGGGATTCAAACTCAGATCTTCATGGTTGCTCATTAAGTGCTGTTACCCACTGAGGCACTCATTCAGTCCCAATGTAGCTTCCTGATCTAGTACTTGCCTTCCACCTGGCCCATTCTCAGGATTTAGAAGTGTGTGGACTGTTTTATTTTGCTCTGTTTTACTTTGTACCAGTAACCTCGGGATATCTGTTTTCCCTTTTCTTTTAGTTGAGAGGGAACCAGCCAAGTTAAACATTTTGTAGTGTGAGGCTCAAAAGAAAAAAGTTATTCCACCCAGCCTGCCCTAGACCACTGTTGAGAGTCCTCTTCCAGTTTGAAAAAGTTTGGCTGAAGGGTATCTATGGGAAATAGTCTGGCCTAGTTATTGCATTTAGACATGCCTCCTCTTCCTCTCACCACACCTGTGCAGACCTTTGCCACACTCTGCACGTTGTGTTTGGTTCATTTCCAACAGTTGTGCTACTGTTCCCAGCACAGACTCCCTGCCAGTCAGCTCTGGAGGTGGGCTTGATGCTACCTGCTACCAAACCCTGAACTATTGCATGCAGGGAGGGTGGGAGCAACAGATCAGGTAAGTGTTTGCTGAAAGGAAGGTTGGAAACCTGTACATCTTTAACATGTTCTGATAGTTTTAGCTCATCATTCCCATACTGGTACTGAACCCAGGGCCCTGTGCTTTCTAAGCAAAGGCTCCATGGCCACATTAAGTCCCCAGCCCCTTTGCTGTCTGTTTTGATGCCTCTTATACAGCAACTATATGCATTTTCTGACTGAATCCTCACACAACTTTTACAGTCAGTACGTCTCATGTACACATGCGGAAAGTCTCAGAAGTTGAAAGACAGGTAGGAAGGGGCCGAGGTAGGACTGAACTCTATCTAGTCCTCAGCCTGGGAAATTGTGTCCTCCCTCTCATCCGTCCTACAGTGTACCAGACTGTACTTTGTTCTTGCCTATAGGTTATGGGTTCATTTATTTGCTTGTTTTTATTTTTTTAGACCAAGATTATTTGGTTTTACTCTAGGTCCCCGGCTATCTAGTCTCTGGTTCTTGGTCACCCACACATGGTCAGGTGTGGGTTCCATCTGGGCCTTAAGTCAAATCAATTATTAGCTGGTTACTTCCAGGAGCTTTGTGCTACCATTGCCCTAGCATATCTTGCAGGCAGGACCATTGTAGATCACAGAGTTTGTGCCGGCCCTGAAACTTTAAAAGAAACATGTCTGCACTTTTTGTGTGAATAAGGGTACAGGTGTGGCAGTCAGATAACAACCTCAGATGTTGGCCCTTGTCTTCCACCTTGTTTGAGACAGTTTCTTTGTTGGTTTTCCACTGTGTGTACCGTGATAGCTGGTGGGGGAGCCTCTAGGACTTCTGCAGTCTCCACTTCCTATCTATCTGTTGTTAGAGCTCTGGGCCCTGGACCTTCTGCCTTCTCTGTGAGGGTTCTCTGCAGGAGCTGACTGCTTCATTCCCAAACAGCCTGTGGTGTGGCCCTTGTGGGTTGTGCTCCTTTGAGAGAGGAGGTGCCAGGCAGACACAGCTTAGAGCCATGTTTGTTGAATGCTGTAGGCTAGCACAAAGAGGAACTGGAAAATGGATTGCAGCTATGCCTCTGCCTCCTGGATGCCAGGCCCTGGGGCAAACATTCCCACCCCCTTCCTTTTTCAGAGGCATCCTGGCTTGTGAATTCAGCCCACACATTGCAGATGGGGAGATCTGGGTTTCTCAGCTAGTAGCAAGTGGACCCTGGAACCTGGCCTAAGGAGCTTCAGGCCAAATTCTTCACTGCATCCTGCCAACTCTGCTTCTGGCATTTTCTCTGAACCATTAAAAACTTCCCAACTCTCTCAAAGCAAGCAAACAAAAAGCACACAGAAAAATGACTGAGGCCACTTGGGGGATGGGTAGGCTGCTGTGTTTCTCTGCTGCCCTCTCCAGCTCCTCTTCCCATGAAGAGAGCTTTTTGCTTCTCTAGCTGCTAATTTTCTACCAGTGTGCCTCCTTTGTTTCTGACAATCTACTATTGGTCTGCAATTTGCTGTGTCCAATCCAATTAGACCCATGCCGAGAGATAACTGCTGGGCACCCTCACCACCTCCAGCAAACACATCTAATCATTTTATGAACATCGAAGCCCAAATACCTCCTCCTTCAGCCTGTTTGGTAACAAAATGCCAGAAGAGCAGTGCAGAAGTATTAGGTCATGGAAGACAATTCTTATCTGAAGCAGCCTCTTCTGTGTTAAAGAAGTAAGC
>JANHMN010000008.1:55312186-55334209 GCA_030674055.1 Rhabdomys pumilio
GTTTGATTGTTGGGAGAGGAGTAGTGGCTATATGTAGGATGAGGCAGGTGTGCTCCTAGGTTGCTAACAGGTTTCCAGATGCATTGTTTAGAGAGATGTGTGTATGTCTGCATAGTATAGACAGGCATGTCTCAGGCTCCCAGGTGCTTTGTTAGAAGTGGGGAAGTAGAGTCCCATGTTACTAAACTATCCTCTAAGCTTGCTTACCTCAATAAGCAAGGAGAAGAATGAGCAGTCCTCTGACAGAGGGATGCGGCAGCTAAAAGTAGGCATTGGGGCACAATAGTGGCTTACCTTTTTCCACAAGAAGAGCATCAAGTCAGAGATGCAGCGAGGCAGGGTCAGGAGCTGAGAGTGGAGGACTTGAAAGGCAGTGACAGGAAGCTGGAGAAAGTGTGAAGGAAATCCCCAGGATGTGCGAGTGTGTCCGTGAAGTGCAGCATTGTACTTCTGAGAATCTGGAGTTCTGCTGACTCAGTCTTTCCAAGGTGTTACCAAGTCTCAATAAATTTTAAATGTGCAGCCGGGCGGTGGTGGCGCACGCCTTTAATCCCAGCACTTGGGAGGCAGAGACAGGCAGATTTCTGAGTTCGAGGCCAGCCCGGTCTTCAGAGTGAGTTCCAGGACAGCCAGGGCTACACAGAGAAACCCTGTCTCAAAAAACCAAAAAAAAAAAAAAAAAATTTTTTTTTTGAATGTGCTTCATGTAATGCTGCGAGCTGGCTGAGTGTTCTGCATAGACTGTATTTACCTGATCATAAGAACGTGTTTACACAGAGCAGGGCATGGAGGTACATGCCTATACTCCCAAACACTCAGAAGATGAAGGCAGGGGCTTGTGAGTTCAGGGGACAGCTTGGTCTTCATAGAACGTTCACAGTCAGCCTTGGCTATCTATGTACAGGACCCTGCCAACCCAGCCCAGTATGCACTGTATTTCAAAGTCACATCCTAGATCAACCGATTGTGGCCTTTGATTCCAACCTTGGATACTGCTTGCCCTTTAGCAGCCCTTGGTAATTTCTGAAGCCATGAAATATATGCTGGCAGAAATTTCAGTCTGTCTAAAGCATAAAAATAAAACAATAATAATTTTTTAAAAATAGGTTTTTTTTTTCCTTTTTCTCTTTTCAGTCTCAGAGGTCAGAGGAGGACACTGAGTGTCCAATGCAAACACCCTCTACCTCCTCTCCTTGAGATGGGGTATCCATTTACCCTAACTCCACTGAGTTTACCAGTTTTGATGACTTTCCTGCCAGTGAGCTTATAGTGTCCACCTGTCTGCCACCCAGTGCTGAGTTACAGCCGTGTGTGACCACCCTCAGGTCCTTAGGTAGAATCAAGGGGTCCCAACTCAGCAAGTATTCCTGCCCATTGAGCCCTTTCTCCAGCCTCTGGCTTTGGCAGTTTTAAAGGGTTGTAAAAAAGGGAGATTAATGTAGACCAACTATTTGTGGCTTGCAGTTTCTAAAATATTTACTTTCTAGCCACTTCCAGGGAAAGCTTGCTAGCCCCTGGTGTGGCTGGCACAGCACCGTTTGACAAATGATCATCAAAGTGACACTTGGATGCTCACACTAGTGGAAGCATGAGCAGCCCATTTCCTGTCTGGACAGCTCAGGCAGCATTAGTCATTTGGGGTCTGATGGACTTTGTCTTACTGTGTGTCATCTGCACACTGGCCTGGAGTGGAGATGAGAGTGGATTTCATGTGAGCGTTTGTCAAGCTTGTCAAGCATTTTCTGTACTCCAGGTACTTTGCTCAGCTGAGGGAAGGTGGATGATACAATGTTCTTAACGTTAAAAAAGTAATTATTAGATTTATTCCCCTAACATTAAAAAAATTAAAACATGGCAGGTAAAAGAATCAATTTTTTAGGGCTGGAGAGATGGTTCAGCAGTTACAAACTCTGGCTGTTCTTACAGTGGACCCAGGTTTGGTGCCCAACACCCACATGGTGGCTTTCAGCTGTTTATAACTCCAGTTCTAGGGGATGCCCTCTTTTTGGCTCCCTGGATCCCTGTATACTGTATACTCATGACAAACACACAGACTCACATGTGTATAAATAAAAACTAAAAAAAGATCTTGAGATTCAGCTTTAAGTAATTTTCAGTATTTAAAATCTTTTTTTTGGGGGGAGGATTAGTATTTGAGATTTTTACAACATCCTTTATATAGTATATTAGTCAGGGTTCTCTAGAACAGTGGTTCTCAACCTATGGGTTGTGACCCCTTTGCAACCCTCTATCTCCAGAAATACTTACGATTCATAACAGTAGCAAAATTACAGTTATGAAGAAGCAACAAGAGTAATTTTATGGTCGGGGATCACCATCAAGGAACTCTAAAGGTTCACAGCACCAGGAGGGTCAAGCAGCAGTGCTCTAAGCATCGGAACTGATAGAATGAGCCTGTCATACATATGAAATTTTCAGTGGTTTACAGCTAGTGTAGCAATGGCTGTCTACCAAATGGAAAGTCTAAGAATTCACTAGTTCAGTCCAGATGTTTCAGCTGTATAGACTTCTTCAGTATACTCTGGAATCCCCAAAGAAGTAGGCTGTAATGCCAGTGAAGGATAGACTGGCCAGTGAGAGCCAGGGCAAGCAGGCAAATAAAAGGGCTTCCTCCTTCCAAGTCCTTTATATAGGCTGCCACCAGAAGGTGTGGCCTAGATTTAAGGTGGATCTTCCTAGTTCAGTGATTTAATTAAGCAAGATCCTTCACAGGTGTACCCAGCTGCTTGGGTTTTTGTTAATTCAAGTTAACAACCAAGAACAGCCATGACAGTTTCCATCTTTTAAAGTATGTACACAATTCTCCTGGTAACTGACACAGTTGTCAAAACCTTTTTTCTCCTCCTGTCAGTGGAGCACAGGGCCAGGAGGTGCTGATGTAATCAGCTGGAATGGCTCTGATGCCAATGCTGGGTAACTCCTACCCTGCCAAACCATCACCAAGTCTGTCCATGGAGCCATTCAGTTTGAACAGAAAGAAAAACTGCTCTTATTTTCCTTATTTCTGTATTGCTGTTGCAGATACACAGCACCAAGTTAGATTCAGAGATGATACAGTGACTCTGTCAGTAGCTGACCCCTGACCCTCCACTTCCTACTCCCCAGCCTTCTGCTTCCTGCTTTCTGCTCAGCCCCCCCACCCCCATGTCACCTATCCCCACCCTCTACTTCCTCCCTATCCTTCTGCACCCTGCTTACAGTTCACCTCCTGCCCAGCCCCACACCTCTAGTTTTGGCCCCTGCTTCCTGCTCCCTGTCCCTTTTCCCTTGACTCCTGACTTCCACCTCTTGCCCTCCTCTTATTGCCTCCTTTTCCAGGCCCCTACCTCCTCCACGCTGTGTCTCACCCTTCCTCGCCCCACTTCTTAGTCCCATCCCCCCTCTCCAGCTTTTTTCTCTTGGTCAGTTTGGTCATAAGCTTTGACTAAGTGTCATGCTGTGACATCTGTGCTCCCACATGTAGGTCACTGGGTATGGCTCTGTTGATATGAGTCTACAACTAGCACCAGGGCTCTATAGCAGGTGAAGCCCTGGGGGCTGTTGCCCAACCACTGTCATTTCCCTTTCATCTTGACCGAGCTTTGTCTGTTACATGCCAAGCCTTCATCAAAGCCTGTCTTCCTTCACTAGAAAGAAGTGAAGTCCCATCTGGGAGACTTGGGTTTGACCCACACTCAGCATCGGGGCCCTTGTCTGAACGCAGTGTCCAGGTAGGAATGGTGTGGCATACGTGTTCAGCTTCTAAGATGACAAGAGGCTGAGGTCTCTCCTGCTCAGCTCAGAGCTGCAGGGTCTGGCTCTTCAGGAGGAATGAAAGCCAGAGACAGGCAAGACTGACTCCACACCTGGATGGACTTGCTCCTCTGGGTCCACTGCTCTTCCCTTCCAGCTTAGGCATGGTGGTACTTGCTGTTAGGTTCCTCAGAGGTCTAGCCTGTCCTAGATGCTTAAAGCAAATTCCTCTGTTGTGTTACTGTGTGGCTGCTACTCCTTCCTGTCACACCCTTTGTGAAGTCAATAGGATCTTGCATTCTGCCCTGATTTTCTCAAAGCCAAATAAGCCAGAAAACTTTGAACTATATGCCTTTTATGATCTTTTAGCATGCCTCTTATTCCTTGTGGTATGTTTGTTTGTTTGTTTGTTTGTGTTTTCCCTAGCACTTCTCTACAGTGTTATAGAGGTGTAAATGACATTACAAATGGTCTCACGTCTTCTAAGTGATCACTCCTGGTGACCTCCCAGCCTTTTAAACTATAGGGAATTTTTTTAAATCTGTGGGATCCACTAGCCCTAGTAAAATTCCACCTCAGCAGGCCATCAGAGAGCACTCAGGGGAAAGAGAGTTGGGCCTGATCTTGGGGAGGAAGCTGTGGTCAGCTGACAGCAGGACTGAGTGAGGTGCATTTTCACTGCTGTCACTCCTGGGCCCATCTCCCCTCACACTCAGTGTTTAGCCTGTGTCGGAAGGAGATCAGCAAGCAAACCCAAACGCTGGTTGTGGGTTAGCTTAAGAGATGAAAGAATAAAGTTCTGGAAAGAAGGTCTTTCCATGAAGGCCCAGCAGCACAGGGAGAGAAGAGAGGTGTTGAAACTGGGTGGGCCTGTGTTCTTTATGCCACTTCCTCACTGTGTGACTCAGGGCAAGTTGCTTAACCTCTCAGGGCCTCCTTTACTTTAAAGGAAACAAATTAACTGCTTCTGTGTTGTCATGGGATGGCTATGTACAATGTGTAGTTTAATGCTTGATGCTTGGGAGAATGAGCATCCAGAGAGAACACTTTCCATTGGCCAGTATGAATTTTTGTGAAGGGATCTGGGAAGATAACATAGCAAAAGGCAGGTGGACCTGAGTTTGCTCTCCAGAACCCATGTGAGAATACAGGACATAGCCCAGCAAGGTGGCTCAGCACTGAAGGTGCTTGCTACCAAGCCTGATGACCTCATTCAGACCCAGAATCTACAAGGTGGAAGGAAAGAACCAATTCCTACAAATTGTCCTCTGACCTCCTTGTGTATGGCATGATACACTTGCACACCTAATCTCCCCAATTAAAAAAATAATGTAAAAAGAAGTGCTTGGCTCAGTGTCGAGCATGTATAATCACAGTGCTGGGTGGTAAAGACAAGAAGAGGTCTGGGGCTCACTGGTCAGCCATTCTAGCCTATGAGTTCCAGGGCATGAGATGGGTGCTGCTCTTGAAGATGGCCCCTGGGGCTGTCCTCTGCTTTCCACATGCACATCCGTCTGCACACACATTATTTAAAAGGCATCTCATGCTGCAGTGGAATCTGTTACCTGTAGGACAAGGAGCCACTGCCCCTCAGTGGCTGTGGGTATTAATGAGAGCTATCTAAAGGACTCTCAGAGATGAGAAGGAAGTTTTCCCAGCAAAGAGGGGAAAGATTTCCTAAGAATGCAGGAACAGCAGCCATGGCCATCAGCTCCAAGGTAGCACCAGGTATCCGACTGCATAACCTGGGCTGCTGGTCAGACTTCCCGACTCCTGGACACCAACCTTGTTCTTTGTCCCCTGCATAGGAAGAATACAGGGGACCCAGGCAATTCGATTTTTAAAAAAAGATTTGTTCTTATCTGTGTGTCTGTGTGTCAGTGTGTCAGTGTGCTAGTTTGTGTACGAGCATAGTGCCCTGGTGGGGCAGGAAGGCATCAGATCTGGAGCTGGAGTTACAGACTGTTGTAAGCTCCCATGTGGGTGTTGAGAACTAAACT
This sequence comes from Rhabdomys pumilio, assembly GCA_030674055.1. NCBI lineage: Eukaryota > Metazoa > Chordata > Mammalia > Rodentia > Muridae > Rhabdomys > Rhabdomys pumilio. The sequence continues at coordinate 55,317,940 of JANHMN010000008.1, forward strand.
CCAGTCCTGGAAGAGCTCTATGCGCTTTTAACCACTGAGCCTTCTCTGCAGCCTCACACATCCTGTTCTTCTGAAGCACAGGTAGGGTGGTGGACACCTATAATCCCAGCACTCTAGAGGCTGAGGCCTGAGAATCAAAAGTCTGTGGACAACCTGGGCTATGTAAAGAGACCCTGGGTGAGGCTTAAGTCTGTGGACAACATGGGCTATGTAAAGAGACCCTGGGTGAGTCATTGCCCAAAGCATGATGCCGCTGTTTGTGATCAATGAGGCTTACCAGTTCTACAGGAAAGGGGTTAATTATTTTCATCCTTCCTGCTGTCTTCTGCTGATTTTTCTCCATTTCCTAATCCCTGTTGAGAGTGTTCCATCCATTCACACTGGGGCTCTGGTGTCCAAGTGTACTTTTAAGTGGGCAGAACATGTTGAGCCTGTAGAAAGCAGTTGTCCCTAAGGCTTCCATCAGCAGAGTAACCTAGCCCCAGCCATGGGGACACAGGCAGCTCCTCTCCTGTGGTGACTCTGAGAATACAGTTTGTTTGTTCACTGCCTAACAGTTTCTGTTCAATTGCATTTTAGAGTTTTAGGCATTAAAATCCAGTATACAGAAGGTCATGTTTTGGTGTCCTTTGACTCTTCTCTAAGGGCCTGGAACTAACCTGGCTCCTCCTTCCTTTGCCTCTTGTGGTGGGATTAAAGGCGTGTGCCACCACACCCAGCCCCCCTTTTCAGTTTTCCATTGGTATTTATTGCACATTGTATGGGCCGTCTCAATGCAAGTAGATGTTGTGCTTTGGTATTCATGATGCTCTTTTACCCACCCTAACCCCAGTCCCTTCCACCTCTCTCTCCTTAATTGTCTTCTTTCAATTCCAGCTTCTGCAGAAAAGAGGAAATTCGTGCTATTTGTCTCTGCCTTCTTTAATGGTTGACTCTTAGTTCCATCAATTTTTATACAAACACCCTGATTTCTTTTCAATGGCTTGCCAACACTCCATTGCGCATATGTAGCAGTTTTCTTTCTCCTTTCATCTGCTGATTCCAGAGACTGACTGATGGGTACAGTGTTGTGATAAGTATAGATATGCTGATGTCTCCAGTGTATAAGGTCTTAGAGCCTTTGGTGCATGGCCAAGGAGCAGTGGAGCTCAGTAACTCGGTGTCTTTTTCAGGAATCATTTGGCTACAGCTGCATGCCTTCATTTCTAGGTTCCTGTATTTTATCCCATTGGTCTACATGACTGTTGCATCAATATGTCATACTAGTTTTGCTATTACATACTATCGTACTATACTACAACTCTGTACTATAATGTGAGTACATTATAGTAGTACCCATGTATACTCTATAGTATATTTTGAATTTAGGTACTGTGGTTGTTAGCATTCTGTCTAAACTCCACCCCCACAGTTACCTGGCAACAGCCAGGTAGGCCTGGCCCACTATAAAAGGGGCTGCTGGCCCCCTCCTCTCTCTCTTGACCTCTTACTCTTGCTCTCTTGCTCTTGATCCCTCTGTCCCCTGGCCCCTTCCCCCTTCCCTTCCTCTCTCTCCACATGCTCATGGCTGGCCTCTACTTCTCTATTCTCTCTCTCTTTCTCTCTAACTCCCCTCCCCATGCCCTGAATAAGCTCTACTCTATACTATACTGGTGTGTGGCTGGTCCCCCAGGGGGAAGAGATGCCTTGGCATGGCCCTGCTGAGACATCCCCTTCCCCCATACCTCTCCACACACCCACAGAACATAGTCTTTTATCTCTTTCTCTTTTTATAAGCACATCAGTAGTGACCCCATCATTGCTCCTTTTGCTCAGGATTGTTCTGACTCTACCAGGTCTTTTGTGTTGCACATAAGCTAATTTATTCTTTTTGAGCCCTCTGTGGCTGCGGCCTCTCAGTCCTCCTGCACCTTCCTTTCCCGTGCTGCTATCACAGGCACAGACAGCACACCCAGCTTCCTTCCTGTGTGCTTTAGGATTCTTCTCTAGCTTCATGAAGAATGTTGCTTGTATTTCATCGGGGACTATAGCCAGTCTAAAGCTTGCTTCAGTGGTATGGCCATCTGAAAACAGTACTGACCATACTGACTCAGACACAAGAAGTCTCTTCATTGTGTGCCGGATTCGTCCCTGTTCTAGGTTTCACTGCTGAAGTCTTTCCCCTCTTCAGTTGGGTTGATTCCTGGTTTTATTTTGTTTTGAGCAGTGACAGTGGTTGTTTTCTCTCTCAGTGAGCTCATGACTGGCACATAGAAAAGCTAATGATTTTTCAACATTGATTTTGTACCCTGCTCCCTTGCTGGATTTGTTTATGGATTCTAAGAGTCTTGGCGGAGTTGTGAGGATTTTCTAAGAACAGACTCCTGCCATCTGCAATCAGGGATAATTTGACTCCCCCACCTTCCTGTTGACACTGCTCTCTTTTTCTTATCATTGTTCTGACTAAAGTTCCAGGTACTGAATGAGCGATGAGTACAGACACCCTCATCTTTTGTGTCCTCTGAGGCTGCCAGCTCCTACTCCCTCAGTCAAACAGAGGTCCTGGGATGTCCTATCTTGCCTTTATCATTCTGTGGTACAAGAGCTCTGTGTCTACTTTCTCATCTTTGATTGGGAAGTGTGGTGGTTTAATATGCTTGGCCCAAATGTAAGCTAGTCAGGGGAGTAGCACTATCAGGGGATAGATATTCCTTGTTGGAATAGGTGTGGCCTTGTTAGAGGAAGTGTCACTGTGTAGGTGGACTTTGAAGTCTCTTGGTGTTCAAACTCTACCCAGTATGGAGGAGACCCTCCTCCCGGGTGTTTTCAGATTAGCATGTAAAACTCTGTTCTTTCAGTACCATATCTACTTGCAGGCTGCCATACTTCTCCCCATGGTAATGGACTGAACCTCTGAAACTATAAGCCAACCCCAGTTAAATGTTTGCCTTTATAAGAGTTGCCTTGGTGTCTCTTCACAGCAATAAAACCCCGAGACAGGAGGAGATACTGAATTTTACAAACGTCATTGTCTGCATCAGTTGTATGATGCAGATGATTCAGATTTTATCCTTGGTGTTGAGGTTTGGTTTGTTGCTTTGCATTGTAATGCTAAATTCTGTATCTGAAGGTTTAGGCCTATAAATTTACTTTGTTCCTTAAAGTAAAACTACTGGTTAAATAAAAATAGCTATAGCCAAATTACTGGAGGGAATCAGTCGTAGGCAGGTTTTTTAGTTAACTGGTTGAGCAGAGGGAAGGAGGAGAAAGCAGAGAACAAGGAGGAGAGAGGAGAAGGCACCATGAGAGGAGATGTACATGGCCAGGAGAAACAGCAAGTATTTGGGAACACCACTGGGGAGGCAGCCAGGCCAGCAGTTAGAAAAGTAGATTACCCTCCAGTAATTGTCAAAGCCAAATAATATAACCATAGTCTGAGTCTCATTTATTTGTAAGCTAGTTGGGGATAATCTTAAATCAGTTATGCTGCACTTGGGAGCTGGCATATGGGGCTACATCAACCTAAAGAAAATCCACACCAAAAGAGACACCTACAGAACAAGAGAGCTTTGCAGGCCATGAATCTGACAGAGGCTTCATTATGCAGAATACCTGACAACTTCCGTAAAACCAATGAGAAAAGAACAAGTTATTCAACCACAGAATGGGCAAACAAACTGAACAGACAGTTCTCAACAGTACGACAGATAATAAAAATATAAAAATATATATTCAACATCTCTGGCCATTAGGGAAAGGTAAATCAAATCAAAACAAAACAAAACAAAAAACCCACACACGTTGAGATTCTATGTCACCTCGGTGTCTTTTCTTAAAAGTTCAACTCAGGTCAAAGTCCTGAAGCTTTTAAGTACTTGAAGGGAAACACCCAAGATCTGACTGACAGAGGCAGTCACGCCCTCCATGAATCCAGTAGCTCATACTGCTCATCTCTTTGGGTCCCCTTCCTGGATTCACCCCAATTTCCTTGTCTGTCACCACCCTCTGTAGAAATGTCTGTCCTGTGCTTGTAGCCCTGTCTTGATGCCAGCTCCACCCTTCCCAGCTCTGCATGCGTGGCACCCACCGGGCTTTCTGTCATTACTTTCTGTTGTTTTTGCTGTGCTGGTGATGAGATGCAGGTCTCACACTTTCCAGTATGCATTCTGCTCACTGCACCACAACCGGCTGTGCCATTCCTTGAACTCCACAAGTGACTGTTTGGTCACCTTTCCTAAGTGTCACCTTTCTTTACCCTGTTCATGTCTTCATCTGTTCACAGCCTTTTTTGTCTAGAGTGGTGATGGAGCCCAGGGCCTTGTTTGCTAGACAAGGAGTCTGCTATTGACTGAGCTCTACCCACATCCAGCCTCTGAACTGACTTCGACACTTGCAGACCTTTGCTGCTGCGGGTGTGTGGTACTTTGTGTGTACCTGCTGCTAGCTGCATCCAGGACTCTTCAGCCTGTTCTGTAGCTTCTTGTTTGCTGGTACTTGTAACTAACCAGCCAGCTTTGTGCTTGCCGCACTTGCTTAGGGCTCCAGTCTGGGATGGCTGGTCTCCTCCCACTCCTACAGGAGTCAATCCTCTGTCCCTTTGCCTTGGACCCTCTCCCTATTGTCCCCTGCATTCAGCCTTTTGAAGCTCTTTGGCGCCCTGCTCGTCCACCAGGCTTCCCTGCAGCCCTCCTGTCAGAACTCCTTACCTCTGCTTCTAAACTCCAGGAAGGAAGGGAAACTGGGCATCTCAAAAACTTTGACAGAAAAATTGTACAAAACCTGTCTGGATGATAGGAAAGGTGTCTTCTTAAAAGGTTTTACTATTCATATTTGTGCTCTCTGTGTCTGGGCCACATAAATGTAGGTGGCTGTAGAGACCAGAAATTGGAGCTGCAGTTATAGGCATTTGTAAACCAATTACATGGATGCTGCTAGAATCTGAACTCTGAGCCGTCTTTCCAACCCCTGATCATCTTTAAATAGTGAATAAAGTTATTTGAGGTAATCATCATGGTCACAGAGCCTGGGGGTTACACGCAAACATGAACACAGCCTTTTTCTTTCATATGGAGGCTCATCCCCGTACAGACAACCTCAGGTTCATGAGTTTTCCGAACAGCGTCTTTCCTAGCAGTCTGAATGCCCTTTGACTGTAGTAATTCCCGAAGCAGATGCCTCCTTGTTATTTAAAATGCCATATATTAGATAATTTCTGAAAATTATACCTCATCTCTTATTCAAGGCACGGCGTTACCTTCCCAAACCAGTCTTCATTATGAATTGTGTTGAGAATACCAAATGCTGCATCTTACATCTTATATGAGATGTTGAACATGGGCTAGCATTGGAGTGCAATAAAACCTGCTTTATATATGTCTCCCAGTTATTGAAAATGTTTCTTAATAGGTCAAAAGTTGAGTTTTTACTAACCTGGAAGACCAAGAAAGTCCACTTTTCATTTTGTATTGTTAATTTCTTCAGGATTCTGTTTAAATGCAGTCAGCTCGAACGCATAGGTAGCAAGGCATGATGGGGGTATTGTTTTCATTTGTGCCTGACAGATTCAACCTAGTGTATCATTAAATACATACATACATACATCCTAGATCCTGGAGATGTGGCTCGGGGATTAAGAACAGGTATCGATCTTGTAGAGGACCCGGGTTAGATTCCCACAGTCTCTCACAACCAACTGTAGCTCCAGTGCCCTCTTCTAGTCTCCATGGACACCTGTACTCATTTGTGTATAATCCTCTGCCCACCACAAAGACACATACATAATTCAAATAAATCTTGATTAGTATTCAAGTTTGTTCTCATCTAATAAATAGTGAAATTAAATCTATACCAAAGAATTATTTTCAAATAAATTTCTTCATGATTTATTATCAGTAAATGTTTGATTTCTGTACCTACTACATATCTGTTGCATTATACACTTTCCCCTGTGACAGAATACCTGATAGAAGAACTGAAGGAAGAAAGGAAGGGTGTTTTCTGATGTAGTTGGTCATGGTAGTACATCCTGGCACCAGCAGCACCAGCTGGCTGGCTACGTTGTTTGTGTCCATGGTCACGGAGTGAAGGGTGATGAGTGCTGGTGCTGGGCCGTTTCTTTTTCCATAGAAAGGCTCCTGGCTCAGGAGATGAGGCCACCCATATATAGAGTGGATCTTCTCATCTCAGTAAGTCCAGCCTAGAAACCTCACAGATGTGCCCAGAGGCTTGTCTTCTAGGTGATTAGGTCAGTATTAATTAGTCATTGCAAATTCACCTCTTGTCAACCTAAGACCCGAACATACTACTTTTAGTTACCACCTTGCAACTGTCGTTCTCATAAGCCCACGGCCATCATCCTGCCAATGCATTCTGTCCTATTTAACAGTCCTCGTAGTTGTCATCAGTCCTAACCCGGTTTAAAAGTGCAAAGTCCAAAATCTCTTCTGAATCTCAAGACAGCATCTTAGCTGTGAGGATCTATAAAATTAAAAAAGAAAGGTTACATATTCCCAATGCCGATGGCACAGAGCCAACATTTGTTCCAGAAGGGAGGAATAGCGGCACAGTAGAAAAGATCAGACTGAAGCAAGGCTGAAACCCAGCAGGCTGAACTCCTGCAGCTCCATATCTGGTGTCTGGAGCTCATGTTGGAATCATTTCGGGCTCCAGAAGGCTTAGGTAGCCCTGTATTTGTGGATGGGCTCTCATCCTTCATTCACATTGTCACAGTGAGCATCTTCTGGTGACTCCACTGAAATTAGGGCTCACCTTCACTGCCTCACCTTGCCTGGCTGTAGTGACTTTCTAGAACTTTGGCACAAGCTCCATGAATCCCTTAACTATTGCATCTTTCATGCTTGTAAAACCAGCTTTAAAATTCTTCAGCGAGCTCAGGCTATAGACTGGCCTCCATGACCACTGCTGCAGCTGCCCCTCCGTGCTATGTCCTCAGGAAGCACTTCCTAGAGCCCAGGTGAGAGCAGGGAACTCCTTCACCTCTTAAGTGAGTTTGTATTTTCACAGGTTGGAGCCCTCAGGAGTGTGTGTGTCCTCTGGGTCTTTACTGTTGTCCTAGTTCAGAGCACAGGGTTTCTCTTTATTGGTGCTATATTTTTAATACTCTAATACTTGTAATACTTACAACTGATTCTCTGTACCCTCTTGGTGGGCAAATTAAACCTCCCTCCTCTCTCTACCACATAGCACATTAAAAAAATAATACTTTTCTCTCCTTGTCCTGCTGTAGATCTGGGTGGGGTGGGGTGAGCAGTGAGTGGGGACCATAGCATGGCCTGAGTTGCTGTCATGTCATTAGTCCACTGCTTTTGAATCCAGCTTCACTCAAGTTCCCAGGACATGGGCAGAATAAAGTCAGCTTCTTTGCCCGAGTGGACCATGAACGACCTGTGTCACAGTTCCCGATTAGAGCTCTTTCCCCCTGAAACCTCATGAGCTCTGCCTCCACTGTGCATTCATCTCTTGGCATTCTGGTCTTCCAAACTCCCTCCAAAATGTCCACTATTCTCTGCTTACAGCCGTCTTAGGCTTTTCCAGCCCAAAGTTCCAAATCTTTCCCCATTTATTCCCCCAGCTCTGTTCCAAAGGCCCAGTATCCACACAATCAGGATTGTCACAGCAAAGGCCCCACGTTGGGGACCAGTATTCTGCATTAGTATTTTCCTCATCTTTGCAACAATATACCCAATAAAGCAACCCACAGAAAGAGAGGTTTGTTTGAATATGAAGTCCATTTTAATAATCACTATTATTCATTTTACCCATGTGTTCAATTGTGTAAAAATTTCCAAAATGCACAGTGGTTGCAAGCAGAAATCCTTGTTGTGTAGAACATTAAAAAACACCCGTTAAAGGGATTTATAAAAGCTTTAAAGTAGATACTAGTTTCAGTCCTGGTAAATTGAAATTAGTGTGTTAGCTGTTTATATTTAAAATTCTCCCAGAAAGCATGTTTTATAGACATTTTCTAAGCTTTATATAAAAATCAAAAAGTTTTAGTCCTGAGTTCAGTTTGAGTTTTAATGTAGATTTGGAGCAGAGCTAAGTAAGTCTCATTATAGGAAAGGAGAAGCTCCGTTTGCTGATACTGAAGAAAGCTATAACTACTAACAACAAAAAAGCAAGTTGTTGAAAGTGTGTGGTTAATTGCTTACAAGCTAGCTGAAACACATGTGTTTTGCTTGGTCATTAAGAAAATAATCTTTAACACTCATTGTGACATTTGCTGGCCTAGTTTAAACACCAATGGGTGCATGGTTAACCCTCTGAATCAGAAGCAGTTTTTAATTTTTCTTAATAAGTCTTTTTTTATTTTTGGATGTTTCACATATCTGTGCAATGCCTGTTGGTCTATCCAGCCACCTCTACACCTCTAGCTTCCCCTAGAGCCCCTGTCTCCCCCCTAGCTTCATGTCCTCATTTCATTCTTGTAATTAGTGACTACCTGATCCCAGTTAGTGTCACCTTGCACACATGGGGGTGTGGCCACCCGCTGAGGCATAAGCAACCTGCCAAGGCCACACCCAAAGGAGAATAGTTCATCCTCTCAGAAGCCATCAAAAGCTTCTCTGAAAGCAGTGGGGCCTCGGGCTTCTCCTGCATCCTGGAACTCCCGTGTAACCCAGGCTCACTTCTACCTCAGCATCCCCAGTGCTGGGATTGCAGAAATTTAAATGGGGGAAGCTTTTCTATTTAAATGTCCAGTGTCCATATAAAATGATCAACCTCATCTAGGTGTGATGACACAGGACTTTAATCTTACCACTTGGGAGGCAGAGGCAGGTGGATCTCTAAGAGTGTGAATAAAGCCATCCTGGTGTGTGTAGTGAGTCCCAGGCTAAGGATACATGGTGAGACCCTGTCCCCCCAAAAATAAAATAAAATAAAATAAAATAAAATAAAATAAAATAAAATACCTTTAAAAGATAGTTAATTCATAACAGATTTTAAATAAAACATTTTAGATTCAGCTCTTGTCATAAAATTAATTTTCTAGCTTTTAGAATAACTTCTATTCTAGACATTAAAGCTAATTTCTAAGAATGCATAGCATTTCTTTCTATTTCTAGAATATGCAGAGGCTGTCTAAAAGTGAGGTCGTCAGCTCTGGGATGTAAAAGCCAATGTGAATGTATGCCTGTATAGCTAAGAGTAAAGACTAAGAAAAGAGTGTGCTTTTGGCCAGAAGCCAGGAAACAGTGAAAATGTACTGCCTAGTGTGGGGTAAGTGGCAAATAACCAAGTCAACCCAAATAATTCTAGGCCATATTGGATAAGTCAGCCGATATCGGTGGTTACACATGCAGTAAGTGAAGTAGATGAATCTGAACCCAATTGGTTCTTTAAATAGACACGCAGCCAGGCACAGGCACAAATAGCTCTTTGGCAAACAACATTGTTGCTAAGTTGATTTTCATTTTTCCTTTGGCACAGACAGCATTAGAATTTTAAATGTGTGATGGTAACCAGAAGCTATGCATACAGGCCTCTGGAAAATTCCCAAGACTGCAGTGGTGAGGCTGACTCCACACTGCTTTCCTGCCATGAGGTGTTCCTCACCTGGATGTGAGCACCTGAAAGTGAGGTACACGTGTGTGATGCACATGGGTGGTACATTGCTGTGGTGCACATGCATCATCTACATGAGTGGTTCACAGCCTGCTGGTGCACATACGTAGTTGACAGGTATACACGTGAGCATGTCACCATTCTGGTGTATATACAGGGTGCTTGTAGTTCACAGATGTGCACACGTGTGTGTCACAGTTCTGGTGTATAGGCAGGGTTGCTTACAGGACCACATTCACTTGGTGACTTGAGTGGAGAAATAAGAGCATTGTAACATGTATTATGATGCAGAATACAAAATTTCCATGTACTGAAGAGATGCAACAGTCCCCACGGTAGCACAGACCCTGTAGAGAGGGGAAATGAGATACAATGTGGGGTTTTAAAGGAGTTCAGGTCCATGGGCAGTGGGTGTTACTCCTCTGAGCTGGAGGGCTCAGCACTGACCTCAGACAGGCAGACTTCCACTTAGCCTTCTAGATAGCGCTCCTCTTCCTCCATCCCTCCCTTCTTGACTTCCTTTTCTTTTCTTTTTCTTTTGTTTCCTTCCCTTTCTTCTTACATGATCTTATGTTATCCAGATTGGAATTCACTAGGTAACCAAACTTGAACTCTTGATTCTCCTGCCTCCATCTTCCAAGTGTTGGGATGGCAGAATGCTTCACCACACCAGACTCAGATGGGCATGTTCTGACTGATAGGACTTTGATTTTGGATTCATAAGATTGTGACAGTCTCCAAGGAGTCAGTCCCCAGCTGACTCCAGTGAGAAAGGGGTGGAGCTGAGGGTGTCGTTCAGGGCTCTAGTGCTTGCCTTGAACAGGAGAGAGTCTGGGCGCATGCCCAGCTCCAACATAAGACAAAAGAAGTTAATACCAGGAAGATTGTTTATAAAATTACTCCTACAAAGAGGCTGAACTTGACAAATTCTGCAGGATGTTTTCAACGTTGTGTCTTAGGTGAAATAAGCCAAACAGTGAAGTGTAAGTCACAGAAGTCCCCTTCTGTAAAAGGACCTATAATGTCAGTCTCACAGTGACAGGGTAGTTGGTGCTGGGGGCCTGGGAGAGGGTCAGGGAGCTGCTCTTCAAGGGCGTAGACATGAGCGTGGTGATGCACACCTATAATCCCAGCACTTTGGAGACAGAGGTAGGTGGATCTCTGAGTTCGAGGCCATCTTGGTCTACAGAATGAGTTCCAGGTCAGGACTGTATAGAGAGACCCTGCCTCAAAAATATTAACAACAGTAATAACAATTAACAATAAAAGGTACAGCATTCCATTGTCAGGAGTTAGAATGACTCCAGAGGTCTGTGATTGAACCTTAAACATTGGAGCTGAGCATGTCAACAGTCAGAAAAGTGTAACTGCAGTCTTAGATTGGTGGCGTCTTAAGAGACCCTATACACTGAAGCTGCCTTTGGTTAACTGTTTAGGAAAAAAAACATCTATTCATTTATTTAGTATATTTGTGTGAACCTCTGTGAGTTTATGTGCATTGCATTCATGCAGGAGCCAAAGGAGGCCAGACGAGAGCATTGGATCTCCCGGTACTTGAGCTACAGGTAGGTGTAAGGCACTGTGTGGGTTCTGGGAATCAAACCCCAGGTCCTCTGCAAGAGTAACTTGCTCTTAGCCACTGAGCCATTTCTCCAGCCTCATTGGTTTACTTGGATTAAGCTCTATTTTTTGTTTGTTTGTTTTGGTAGGCCGGTAAGAACGGTGGCCATGGGGGACCCTGGACTGTCCAAGCTGCAGTTTGCCCCCTTTAACAGTGCCCTGGACGTTGGCTTCTGGCACGAACTGACCCAGAAGAAGTTGAACGAGTACCGCCTGGACGAGGCACCCAGAGACATCAAGGGCTATTACTACAATGGTAGGCAGTCCCCACCTGCCTCATCCCATCCATGTTTCTGTCTGCCCTCTGTGCAAGCAGCACCCTTTATTAGGCGCTTGCTACTATTGCTTTTGGGGTGCTGGGGATAAAGCCCAGAGCCCCCCTGAACACTAGACAAACCTCCTCTAAGGGACATACTTGTCTTTTTCAGACACAGCCTTTTAGCTTCTCGAGTCTTTTTTTGCCCCAAGTCACTTTAAAAACTTTCTTTTCCACCTTTGGGGAAAAAAAAGAGGAGTGGTGGAACTCAAGTCGTTATAGCAGACACTGCTCAGCTAGCTTCCAGGGGGTGGGGAGGGTGTAGAAACATCCAGGGCATCCTTTTTATATTGGTCACAAGTCCCCTTCCAGTCACTCTCTCTCAAGATCTACTATTATCTGCGAGTCATTGGTTAGCAGACTTGGATAGGGCACCTTGGGCTCAACTTTCCAACAAAAAGTCATGACTAGCCATCGATGTTTTTGCCGTGATACTGACAGTCTGGCTTGTCCCTGAGATGTGAAAATGCTTCCACGCAGGTGACTCTGCCGGCCTGCCCACCCGCTTGACATTGGAGTTCAGTGCTTTTGACATGTGAGTATTGGTTTGTATAGAGTCCAGAGGACCCTGCTTACTCTGGGAGAGGAGTGAGCATTCTCTTCAGGTGGGCCTCTGAGCAGCCAAGAAGGTCCCATGAAGTGCTGCAGCTGAAGACTGCCTGCTACAGTCGTTTATTAGGGGCAAAGATGAGTCTTTTTCAGCGCCTGCCATGTGCCTGGTACTGTCTGGACTGACTGGTGCTCCGAGAGCAGCTCTCCAGATCATCACTGTAGAATAGTTTATGAGTCTTTCTTAGTGCCTGTTTGTTCTAAAGATTTGTTTCTTTTTGTTCATTTATTTTTAATATATGAGTGTTTGTCTGCATGTATGTTTGTGCACCCCATGTGTGCAATGCCCACGAAAGCCCTGGAACTGGAGTTCCAGATGGGTGTGAGGTGCTACATGGGCACTGAGAATCAAACCTGGTCCTCTACAAGAGTAGCCGGTGGTGCTCTTAAATGGTCCAATCCTCATTCTAGTCCTTTAAAAATATTTCAAATTATATTTCGTTTATTATTGTGAGTATATGTGCAAGCATGTGGGTATGCACTTGCCATGCACATGTGTTGAGGTCAAAGGACAACTTGTAGAAGGCTGTCCTCTCTGCTTGCACCATGTTAGCCCTGGTGATTGAACGTAGGTGGTAGTACTGGCAGCAAGTACCTTTATCCTCTAAGTCATCTCACTCCTCCCCCTTTGTTAACTCTCACAAAATACTAATGTACTCTATATTCCTTTATCCCCATCAAGTTGCAGATTTAAAAAAAATGCAGAACAATGTTAGTGTTTATGTCTATAACATACCTGCTGGTGTTTCTTCTTTTCTTTCAGAGCCTTCTTTTCTTACAATGTGTATGTGTGGTTGTCAGCTTGTATGTATACATACCACTTGCATACAGTACCCAAGGAGGCCAGAAGAGGGCATCAGATCCCCTGAAACTGGAGTGACAGATGTTTGTGAGCCACCCTGTGGGTACCAGGACTCAAAAGGTGCTCTGCAAGAACAGCCAGTGCTCTTAACTGCAGAGCCATCTCTCCAGTCCCACTCATCACTACCTTCTTTCCGTTATACCTAGCTACTAAAACCAAACTCAATCCTAGTAATTCCTGAAGGGAGCCTAGTCATGTGGTCAGTAGCTTGTCTCTGACTGGTGTTGCCAGGAGCCCTCCTGGCAGTGTCTGCGTTCTTGGAAGTAGCTTCCGTCCCTTGTCCCTCGGAGCAGGGCTCTGGCAGCGTGTGCACTGTGCTTGTCTCAGCCTCCTTGCCTCCGACTCAGCGTTAACGCCATAGAGCTGTCTAATGTGGGAAGCCTGGTGAGCGAAGGCTCTGCCTCCCTCTCCTCTCCAGGCCCAAATTAGCCTTGTATGATTTCTCTCTCCTCAAGACTGACCTGAGTGCCTTCCTCTGGCCTAGATGAGGAATTTTTTTTTTTTTTTTTTAGAAAAGCATGTGACAGGCAGCCTATGATGTGATGACTCAGGGCTCTCAAGGGAAGACTCTGGCCACAGACACTCTCCCCCACAGCCGACCAGGACTTGACATTTAAGGCTTACTGCTGGCATTTAGCAGAGCCATTATTACTCATGGGCCCTTCCTCACCTGTCATAGATTGAAATCTCTTTCCACCAGGCCCCCTGCAACTCCTTTGTGTCCCCACATGGAAAGATATGAAAGGACATTAGGTCTCTGACACATGTGCTATCCTCAGAGTGATGAGTAATGGACCCTTCTCTCTGCAGATTCCACATAACAACAACATAAAGCATTAATGGCAGAAATATTTTCTTTTAAAAATATTTAGACTTAATTATTTTATGTGGATGCGTGCTTTGTCTGACTGAATGTATATATGTGTACCTCATGCGTGCCTGGTACCCATGGAGCTCAAAAGAGGGCACAGATCCCCTGCAACTGGAGTTACAGATGGTTGTAACTGGTGCTGGGAACTAAATCCAGGTCCTCTGAAGAGCAGCCAGTGTTCCTAACCACTGGGCCATCTCTCCAGCAACAGGAATGTTTTCTTTAGCATTAATACTATCCAAAATTCAGGCTGACCGCTTAGACACAGCAGATGTGTCCCTCATTAAGCCTGTGTTTAGAGTCAATTCATCTTCTTCAATTCCTAGATGGGGGAACCTTTGGGGAAGTGTAGTGGTTGTGAACCATGTGGCTGGGGCCTAGACAGTAGTCTGGCCATTTTGCATTTTATCCATGGCCGAGATGATATGGCAACCGTATGCAGAACTGTGCAGTGTGGTCCTGGTGGGACAAGCAGGCAAAGAAGTATTCCTGGCTCCTGGAAAGCTGTTTGTCTTCCAGAGTCTTTGTGGCCATTCCTGAAACTGCTGAGATGCTAGGCTTTAGCAGGAGCACAGGAGCTGCTGCTCAGAGTCTGGACTGGAGCCAACACAAGGGCTCTATCTTGAACTGCACAGTCTGCTCTGTGATTGTGTGACCCCAGGTGTCCAAGTTTGCTTTCTATTACTGTGATAAACTGCATGGCTGAAGGCAATGTGAGAAAGAAAGGGTTTGTTTCATCTCACAGTTGTAGTCCCATCATAAAGGAAAGACAGGGCAGAGACCTGGAGACAGGAACAGAAGCAGAGGCCATGGAGGACTGCTGCTTACTGGCTTGTTCTCCATGGCTCACTCAGCTTGCTTTCTTGGACCACTGGCCCAAGAGTGGTACTGCCCATTGACTAGGCTCTCCCACATCAATCAGCAAAGAGAAAATGCCACATAGACAGTCCTACAGTCCAATCTCGTGGAGGCAAATCTTCAAATGAGGTTCTTTTTTTGGATGACTAACTTGTTTCAAGTTGACGTGAACTAACCATCATGCTGGGAGGTTTTCATAAGCTTTAAGAGGGAGCTACTAGCTAGAACTCGGGCCCTTTGCAGTTCCTGGTTCAGCCAGTTCCTCCCCATTTTGACTATGGAAAGGAATAAAGATTCACTTTCTTGGAGGAGATTGGGAAGCTGAGAGCTGAGAGCTCAGGGCATACAGGATCTCCAGGCAGTGCCTGCTTGCTCGTGCATGAGCAGTGAGGGCACAGAGGATCTCTAGGCAGTGCCTGCTTGCTCGTGCGTGAGCAGTGAGGGCACAGAGGATCTCCAGGCAGTGCCTGCTTGCTCATGTGTGAGCAGTGACTCACTGGTCTACTTTCGACCCAGTCAGTGGTATCAGGTTTATTGTAACCCTGTGCTTCATTCAGAGCCCTGGCCTTGCTGGGTAACTGTTTCTCTCGTGTCTAGGAGTGCCCTCACACCTGCCCGCTGCTGCCCGGCCATGGGAACCCTGTACAACACCAACACACTTGAGGCTTTTAAGACTGCAGACAAGAAGCTCCTTCTGGAGCAGTCAGCAAACGAGGTTAGCTGCACAGCCACATTGTTGTGTTTCCAGGGTCCAGGCAAGTGCACCGTGTCTACTCAAGCACAGGCGAGGGGAAGGGGTGTGTCACAGAAATAGCCTATAAGAGATACACAGAGGTGCCGGTGAGTTTTGAGGTTCTTATTTTTATTTTTAACCAGAGGGAAAATTCACCCATTGTATTTGTATTCCATGAGTCAGTTTAGTAAAGGACCTTCTGCAAGCCACACTAACAGTAACCACAGCAACATGGCAGAGAAACATGAGAGATGTTTCTTCTCTGTGTGGGTCCCAGCAGTTATACCACTCACAGTGTGTGCAGCTCTAGAGAGTTATATCTCACTGCATGAACAAAGAAATCCTAACCTTGACCGGGCTCAGACATCTCCTGGGGTCCCCACCCCACCCCCAGCCAGCTCATCACAAGTGGGGTCCACTTCCATAGCACCCCCAGGGTGATATCTGCTTGTTTTCCTCTCATACCTGCATGTGGGGCATGTTCTTGTTGCCAGCATTCACTGTGGCCTTCATAGCAACATACAGTTTAGCAACTGAGCTATGAGCATCTTGTGACAAGCTGGTGACAGACCAGGTTTCACCCACAGACATAGGACTAGCCTCATGTGCATACATAGAGGCCATGCTACTTTCCTCATCTCTCAAGATGAGAGGTTCTCCAACAGAGCTTTGAGAAAGCCTTGCTTTAGGGATGGGTGTGGTGCTGTGAGGATGAGTGTGATGTAGAGATGGGTGTGGTGCTATAGGGATGGGTGTGGTGCTGTGAGGATGAGTGTGATGCTGTAGGGATGGGTGTGGTGCTGTAGGGATGGGTGTGGTGCTGTAGGGATGGGTGTG
>JANHMN010000008.1:55334309-55349463 GCA_030674055.1 Rhabdomys pumilio
GTGGTGCTGTAGGGATGGGTGTGGTGCTGTAGGGATGGGTGTGGTGCTGTGGGGATGGGTGTGGTGCTGTAGGGATGGATGAGTGTGGTGATGCGATACTTTGGTCCCAACACTCAGGCACACACAGGGAATCTGAGGCCAGCCTGTTTGAAGCATTCAGGGCAACAGGACTGAAGAGGGAGGTAGAAAGAAGTTAAGCCACACTGTATATTTAGTTCAAATTACTCACTCAGAGCCCCCCTCCTCCCCCTAGTTCCGACTTCTTGACAGGTCAGGTGATCTCTCAGGGACTCTGTGCCTCTGGTACAGGAGTCCTGCATGGAGCTCAGCCTGTACTTTTATTTCTCTATCTGTGACATGCTTGGCACCCAGCAGACAATAGTAAATCCCTTCAGATGGGCATCTCAAAGGTGTGAGTGTCTACTTGACTCCCTGTGCTGAGGGTCCCTGAGGGAAGGTGTCAGCTACTCTCACAACTGATAATGATGGAGCAAGGCTGGTGGAGAGGCAGTGTGAAGTAGCAGGGAGAGGTAATGAACCACTTCAGCGTCTGAGAGTAGTGGCAGGTAGACGGGAAGAAAAGCTGTGCCAAGAAGCTCAGCGGCTGGACAGAGAACACTGCAGCCTGACCGACCTAACACCTTTTTCCCTTCTGGCAGATCTGGGAAGCCATAAAGTCAGGTGCTGCTCTTGAAAACCCCATGCTCCTCAACAAGTTTCTGCTCTTGACCTTCGCGGTAAGCGAGTGGGTGAGAACTAGCAACCCTGGCTCAGCCCCACAGACCTACAGGAGGCTCTCTTGTCTCTAAGCTGATCCCTGGGAGTGTGACCGATCTGGGCCTCTTGGTCACCCTACAGCCACTGCATAGTCTCTCAAACATGGTGACTTAACAACTCTTTCAGCATAGGACAAAGCAGACTCAGGGAAGAGAGACTTCATTGTTGCCAGATGTGTTGGATAGGGTCCTGCAGCCAGGTGTGGTGACACACACCTGTGATCTCAGCACTCATGAGGTGGAGACAGAGGGGTACTTGTGAGACAGAGGGGTACTTACAACTTTGAAGCCAGCCCTGTATATGTAGCGTATTTCAGGCCAGCTACATAGCGACATTCTGTCTCAAAAACAAGCAAAGGAAAACCAAGTAAGTACCCAGCATGCTTTCAAGGTCCAGTGTGTCACTCTGCTTGTTGTCACTATGACAAAATTTTTAAGAAGGTGGCTGTAGTTTCAGAGGCCTTGGTCTATGGTCTTTTGGCTTTATTGTGTTTTGTCCTGTGGTTGCAGAGAATATTATGATGGGAATATGAAGCAGATGCTGTTCACTTCATGGTGCCTAGAAAGCAAAGAGAAAGCCGGGAAGGGGCTGGGTGCCCAGTGTCCCCTTTAAAGGCATGGCCTCAGTGGGTTAATTTCATCCTCTTAACCTCCATTCCCCTAGGCCCCACCCACACCTCCTGAAGGTCTAACTGGCTCTCAGCTACAGCCTGGGAACCAAGATTTTCACATATATGCACCTGCAGACACTCCAGATCTGAGCTCTCAGGAGCAGAACTCCACATTGCAGAGAGGAAAGGTGCTTCTAGGTAGAGGCCATTATACCACCTGTCTTTGGCATGCACACAATGCTTAGTCAAGAGAGAAAGAAAACTAACTTTTCAGTACAGGAGACTTGACTTATACAAATGTTAAGTGCAACTTCGAAGTGGGGATGAAATCACACTTGTCAACTAGTTAAAAACCCAAGATTTGCCTTCCGTGTATGCTCACATACAACCTGGAGCTGAGAAAGGCATTTGTGTATGTAGATGTCTGTAAAACACTTCTGTGTCTGCCAAGTGGATATTCTATAGACTTTGGCTTACATTCAGGATCAGATTCCTTTCTCACCCTCAGTGGCCATATTGACATTTGCTCCTACTGGCTGCATGTGTGCCTCAAGGCATAGTAAGGTCTCCGTGTGGTAAATATGTTAGTTTGCCACAGCCTCATAGGCCCTGGAGATCAATCTCCTTCTCCAATTTGATATATGTGTTTACTGAGTAAAGTTGGGTATGTTAAGAAAATGTTTTCATATAGACTTAAGCATGCACATGGGGAGAAAGGCACCCCATTAGTTCCTTTTAACTGAGTCTGGTTCTTCCGAATGTCCTCTGGGTCATTTCCTTCCAGGCATAGCTGAGGCTGGCAGGGTATAAACCTCAGGGAACCCAACGGTCATTACCTATGGGGGCCTGTTTTCCAGTGAGTTACGGTGGGAGAGAAGGGTTCTCCAGGGTTCTGTCAGGTTACCAGGTGCAGCTTGGAAAGCAATCATTTGTCTGCCTGTGAGTTCCTTGGTAGGATAGAGTTAAATAGTTATTGCAAAAGCTGTCAGAGTTTGTTACGTGAACGCAAGTGCCTTTTTATACTAAGAATTCTTGTTAATTAAACATTAATCCACTTTTCATGCAAAGAATCCTAATTGATAATTTAGGCTTAATGAGAAAATAACATCAGTTATCATTAAACGTTTAAGCAGTTTCTTGGAGTCGGTGGGTTGCTGTCCCTTTTTGCAAAATGTCCTTAGCTAGGCTATTTAAAAAAAAATAAAAGGTCATTTAAAGTCTTCCAGACACAAAAGGCTTTATGTTTAATTTGTTCAAGACCCTTTGTATCATGAGGAAGAAGAAAAAAAAAAAAAAAAACCACAACTAAGAAATCAAAGCTTCTGCTTCTGGAGATGCTAAGAAGCTGGCGGCTTGTGTGCAGTCCCCATCTTGAATTGTTTAACCTTTTCCTGAAGATCAGCTGTGACAAGTCACTTAAGCACAGGGGAAAGCAGGCTCCTAGGCCTTCGGCTTTCCTGTCTGTGGTTCTCAGGTCTCACAGTTTGCTTTGCCATTGTGAAAAGGGATTCTCTTTCTTTAGTTCATCAGCTAGGGGCCAACTTGGGCACTGCAGAGGCTGTAACTACTAGGCTTCCGTCTGGAAATGCATTACTTACATATTTATATTTTAAAAGCCATCCAGTGATCCCATTTCTGTGAAAACTCTGGCACAGGCATGTCCACAGAGAATGGTTTGATGTGTCCAAAGGTCTTGGAGGAATGGGGAATTGGCCCATTCTGCTATTAGGGACAGGGTTTCTTCTTAAAATAATAAAAGTATTCAAGAATTGTCAGGGGTTCCACCATGTCAAACAAAAATAAGCCCCACAAAACCGTACTTGCAAATGTGATGCACTTTCGTATTTTGAGTTATGTTTTGATAAAAGGCCTCTAGGAGCTGGGAGAGGGCTTAGCGGGCAAAGCTGCAGTGCAAGCAGGAGACCGGAGTTCAGATCCCCAGGACCACATGGAAGCCGAGTGGGGGTGACAGCTGTCTATAGTCCCAGGGCGCGGAGGCAAAGAAGCTGCCTCCTCAGTGAGCTTTGGTTTAAGCCTCCACACATGTGCACATTTTGGTTTAAGCCTCAAGCCTCCACACATGTGCACATGTTGCACCCTTGTACACACACATATGCCAACAGACACGAGAACATACACACATATAGTCATATGTAGCATACTCATTCATATGCAAAAGCACAAACGAAATCTATATCCATCTCACATGACAGCTCTGTAGTTCTCATACCTCGCAAGACTTAATACAAGTGATTCCTTAGCTAAAGGACTGCATCAGAGCCCTCAGAGATGAGCGGAGAGGCTGTCCAGGACCCACAGAGCTCAAGTCCTAGGAGAGTTGGGTCTTAATGCCATGGGAATTTGAGGCCAGAGCGCTGGGGCCGAGTGGGAGGTCAGTTGAGAACAGCGTAGAAAGTTCTTTCCCAGTGTGCAGGAGAAGCCAGTTGTTCCCTGCATGATGTCGTTGTATCTCAGAACTTGGAGCCTCCCTTAGACTGATAATCACAGACTCAGTATCTCTGCTGATAGCTAGGACTGAGGCTTATTGTATTGTTGAGTGTCCTGTTTTGTCATGTACACAGTGGGTGTTTAGTTTAATAGTTGCTGATTTACACTTGACCGGGAAGACATCTTGGAAAGTAGCACCAAACAGGGAAACATCCTTATCTGAAAGCCAGAAATGTTCCCAAATCTAGAGTGCATATTGACATGGTAACAGAATGGAAAATTCCACACTTAAAATGCTACTGCACTAAAAATACTGTATAAAATTTCATGCAAGTCATGGAGATAGGATGTATATAACACAAATGAATTTCCTGTTTAGGCTTAGGTCCCATTCACACGTTATTTCAGGGTATATATGCAAATAGCCTGAAATCTGAAAAAATTGCAAAATCTGAGCCATGTTGAATTCCAAGCCTTTGGTGGAAGGGTTCCCTCTGGTGGGTAGAAGAGACCGAACAGCACCCCTTTCTCAGGACTGAAGAGCGCAGCTGTTTTTTGGTGGGGTCTCCATGGGAAGCCTGCTGGGTGTTTCCTTCTGTAAAATGGGATGAGATGCTTCCTCATCATTTAGGAAGAAGGGTAGCTTTCCTGAAGCATGCAGGAGTGCAGGGGTCATCTTCCTCTGAGTGAAAAAGTCTATTATTACGAGATGACATGGACAGGAAGCCTGAGGTCCAGGCAGAAATTATGAGCTCTCTCGGTGTCTGATAGAGACAATTGGGGAATATCAGCTTTTTAATGCATCTGCTTTTCTAGTGGTGGTTTTTGAAGTTGGATCTTCTGTAACCCAGGCTGGCCTCTAACATGCTATGTAGCTAAGGATGTCCTCCCTCACCTCCAGGATGTTGGGATTACAGCATGCACCACTGCTCCTGGGTTACTATATTACATTAACAGATGTGTGTTACTTTAATTCATGGGACCAGTGTTATATTCAACTTTGCTCTGATTTTAATTTTTACCCTAGGACCTAAAGAAGTACCACTTCTACTACTGGTTTTGCTGCCCTGCCCTCTGTCTTCCTGAGAGCATCCCTCTAATCCGGGGGCCTGTGGGCTTGGATCAAAGGCTTTCACCAAAACAGGTATCAGCTAGTCAAACAAATGCAGGTAAACTGGGGTTTAACTGTGGGAGCAGGTGTGTCTCATCTGGAAGATGGGGGGGGGGGGGCAGGCGGCCTCCAGATGGAGAAAAGGCACCGGGGGAGCGCTTTCAATGGCTCCAGGGCAGTGTTTACTAAGGGCTGATAAGGTTATTGTGAAGAGGAGGAGTCACTATCCTCCAGGTGGCTCATGGAATTTGGGGAAATGCTAAGACCACAGGGAGGAATTACAGGAACATTTGAAAGCTGAGAATTTACCAAAGTTTGTTTTTCATTTTCAGTCTGGGGAAGACAAAGCCACAGCCTTTACAGAGAGTCTGTGGAAGAAGCAACAGGCCTTCCCCTCCCCCTCAGACCAAATGGCAGAACAGACATGCAGGTCTAGTCCTTCCTTTGAGGAGGCCATAAGAGATTAGTCCCAAGAACAATTAGAATCAGGCTGGAGGATTCTGATGTTTTTAAAACCTTGACTGAGGGTCAAGATGATATGACTTCCAGTCTGTCAGTCAGTAAGATGCAGAACTGAAGCCTGCAGAGATTTAAAGGCAGGGTGGAGGTGGGGAAAGGACTCAGCAGTTAAGAGTGCTTACCGCTCTGGCCTTGGACCCAGGTTCCTATCCCAGCATCCACATGGCAGCTAGCAATATGTAACTCCAGCTCCAGGAGATCCAGTGCCCTCTTCTGGCCAGTTGGTACACACTATGCATGTAACATACAGGCATACATGTACAAACATACATACATAAAAGAAAAAATAAATAAGCCTTTTTAAAAACAAAAGATTTAAAACTTATATGCATTAGTGCATGGCTGTAGTTTTTTGCAAAGAATTTTCTAACAAGAAACCTAACTTGAGGTAGTACATTCTAGCTGGAGATTGTACATTCATGTTTAAGGATTAAAGTTCTCAGATCATCTCAGGAATGCCCAACCTTGTAAACATACTATCAAGAGAAGAAAACTATAGGTCTTAGACTGAAGAGATGGCTCAGTGGTTAAAAGCACTGGTTCTTGCTAAAGACCCACACCATCCCTAACCCCAGTTTCAGGGGATCTGATGCTCTCTTCAGGCCTTCATGGGCATTGCAGGCACCTGGTATACACACACACACACACACACACACACACACACACACAGGAAAACACTCATACACATAAAACAAAAATAATAGTGAAAAAATTTCAAGACATCATAGATCCCACCCTCTAAGTGGCCATGTGAATTATGTCATAACAAACTGTAAAAGATGATAATGAATTTTCTCCCTGGATGGACCATGCTTGGTTACCTCCATAAACCTCCGTGGTTGACAGCTTAGACAGCCATCATTTTGTCCCACAGAGTGCCCCTTTGAGGGAAGGCTAGCAGAGGGCAAATGTTACAGAAAGGTTAAGAGATGCTGTCAGTAGACACTTGAGGAGTCATGTGTTCCAGGTTGGCGCTTGGCGGTTCCTTTGATCAGGTCTCGTCTTTAGCTCAGAGCTGCTTTTCCCAGAGGGCGCCTTTCCCTTCTGTTTTCAGATCCAGGCCCTGGAGCAAGCCTACGATGATCTGTGTCGAGCGGAAGGCGTCACGGCCCTGCCCTACTTCTTATTCAAGTACGATGATGACACTGTGCAGGTCTCCTTGCTCAAACACTACAGTGATTTCTTCCAAGGTCAAAGGACAAAGGTCAGAGTCTGTGGGTATCATTTTGTTAGGCAGTTAAAAAACTTGAAGTTCATGTTATAATAGAATTCTAGCGATTTGAAACTTAGGCTTCCTTGGCCCTGTACAGTATGTCCTAGAATGTTCCTTCTCTGTTCTCTTCCACCCCATTGTTTCAGTTCAATTCCTCCTCAGTCTCTAGCTAGCTCACCCTAGCTGTCTCACAGCTTGGGGGTTTGGGCTCCTTGATTCTGTTGCTTAGATGAAGAGACCCCCTGCATATGCTGTACATCCGCATTCAATATCCCAGCACCACTACGGAAGCTTCCCTTACTCCTTCCTGGGCAATCTTCTTGCTTCCATCAGATATCGAAGAGTCATCCTCAG
The DNA here is from genome assembly GCA_030674055.1 of Rhabdomys pumilio. Lineage (NCBI taxonomy): Eukaryota > Metazoa > Chordata > Mammalia > Rodentia > Muridae > Rhabdomys > Rhabdomys pumilio. The sequence goes on from JANHMN010000008.1 coordinate 55,341,342, forward strand.
ACTGCCCAGGCCACTCTGTCCTCCAACCAGCAGAGCCTAGAGGGGTCTTCCTTCTCATCCCAGTACCTTTCTGCCTGTCCTCTGCTAGCCTTCCCATAAACCATTACTCTAAGTTTGTCTACGTTCCTCTAGACTCTACCCTCCATCACCATTACCCTGTCAAACACATCTAAGATCTCTTTTTGTCTGTTTTTGTGTGCAGTGTCATCTTCCTGTTAGCATCCTACAACACTCAGTCCTTAGTGCTTCCTCTCCCACTGCAAAGCATACTCATAGTCCAGCCGTATATGGTCTTTCCTTGTCTGGCTTCCCCCCACACAGAACCTGGTCAAAAATGCCTTTTTGTAGCATGTTGGACTGATAATCAGAGCCCATATTGATCAGTCAGTGTCTGTGACCCTCAACCAAATTCTTCTGAATGAATAAGAGTATTGCAAAAAAAAAAAAAAAAATTAAGTAAGCAGATATATAGTATGCAATTTGAGCCACATCAAGTTGTGCATTAAAACGATCCACAAGTATTAGAAAGTTGTGAATCAGGTGGAGTAATGTAAGTAAAATGTATGAGAGTTGAGAAAGAGGCCCTTAACTGATGGCCATTTTGAACCTGGAACCCTGGGCTATGTGAATGTTATGCCAAACTCTGCCTACAGCTAGGATATATTTTTTTTAAAGATTTATTTTTTTATTTTATGCATATGAGTACACCACCATTACTCTCTTCAGACACACCAGAAGAGGACATTACAGACGGTTGTGAGCCACTGTGTGGTTGTGGGGAACTGAACTCAGGACCTCTGGAAGAGCAGTCGGTGTTCTTAACTGCTGAGCCATCTCTCCAGCCCGGATATTTTTATTTTAAAATCAACTACATTCAGATTTTCTTTTTCAGAGGAAAACTCCTCAAGGAATAAAGATTTAACTTTTAAAATTCTTCTTTTGTCCAGACAACAATAGAATGGTAGTTGCCTAGTAGACCAGGCTTTAGTAGTTTATAGAGTTTATCGTATTGTATGGGCCAGCTGACAGGAGGCAGGGTTAAGCCGAGGTCACAGTGAGTGCAGTTAACAGTCTCTCCACCAACCTTCCACGGAGGGGCTTTCAGAACCCCAAAATCTCATGATAATCTGTGTAACGGGTGTGTCACTGAACCCCCTATGCAGGAAAATTATACTGCAGTCATTCCGTGGCGGCTTCCAAGAACCCTGCACCTTCCTATCTCAACATTGCTCTGGTCAGCCTGCCTCTGCCTGCCTCTGAGATTTAAATAGACCTGGCTCTGATGCCCCCTCAGTGCTGGCACCTGCCAGCTCTGTGATCCTGGGGAAGCAGAGTGGCCTTTCCTTGCCTTGGTATTTCTGTCAAGTACCACAGGGCTGCTTTTTCCATGATTTGGTGAAATCTAAACATGCTAGTGTGAGTAAAATGTTCAGCACAAGAATCAGCTGTGGTAGTCCTCAGAGGCAGAGGCAGGTGGATCTCTGTGAGTTCAAGACCAGCCTGATCTACAGAGTGAATTCCAAGACAAGCCACAGATATGTAGAGAGACCTTGTCTCAAACAAACAAACAAACAAACCCAAACAAACCACCCCCAAAACCAAATAAAAGAAAGATCAAAAAAAGCCATGATCAGTGCATGGTGGGCATCCATCATGTAGCAGGCCCCTAGTATGTACTTGATACACATAGTAGGCCCTTGATACAAACCCACTTCTTTTCCTCCTTGTGTTTTCTTCCCTGCATTCCCCAGCATATTCTAAGAGACTATGCAGATCTTGAGTCTGCGAACTTCTCTGCAGGAGATTAGACCAAGGGCCTATGCAGCCAAGACCGATGGCCTTCACTTGTTTAGAACTATGCCGTTAGTTAAGGTCAGGTCTCAGGACCTCTCAGCACACGTGCTCACTGCCGCCTTGTGGACTAGAACTTGAGAAATGCTGTTCTCACAGAATCCAGAGTCTTATAGGGCAGAAGAGGCAGCAGCATGAAAAGCTAATGGGAACTGAAGGAAGGAAACAAAAGAAATGAGACATCGATGCACTGGTTGGCTGCCTATGCTAGTGCATATTCTAGAAAATGTCAGAGCAACTGTGCACACGGGTAACCTCACGGGAGTTTGTTAGTCTTCCAGCCTGTGGTCTCGATTGCCCCCATCCACCCTCCATATGCTTTCTCCAGCCTATGGCCACACCCTTGTCACATTCCTGCAGCCCTTCCAGACCTGCTGTCTTCAGGATAAAGTTGAAATGTTCTAGTCTAGCTGTGCCTCATCTTCTACTGCCCCCCAAGATGAAACCTGTGCTCTGGCTACAACATGCCCCCTAAACTCCATGGGATTAGTCTGTCCTCTGGTGGATCCTTCCCTTTGCCTTTCTCCTGTCACTGGCTGATGACTTACTCACCTGATGCAAAAGTGATAACTGACTGGGTGTGCTGTCTCCTGTCCTCATCTGGGGTCCAGCTTCAGCCTCCTCCCTATCCCTTGAGCTCTAATGCAATGCTTATCCTCCGGCCCAGGTCCCAGGCAGCCCGTGAACCCTGCACAGCAGCCTTGCTGTGCCTCATCCGTGGACTCCGTATTACTGCAGTCTGGGCACTCCAGAGGCAGCCTCTGGCAAAAGTGGAAGAAGGGAAAAGGCCATCATGGCCTGGTGCCATCCTAGCAGGCTTCCCAAGAAACTGGGGCTATCATAAAACACACGCACACAACAAATGATTTCTGAAGAGTCTAAGTGAGATTAGACACTCCTGATTTTATTACCTTAGCCTTAGCTTGCTGTCTGGATAATTCTAGCTTCTCGTGAGCATTACTTGTGGCATGGTGTTTCCATGAGGGATTGAGCCTATTCTAAGAACAGATATTCATTATTTCAGTGTGAGCTCCTGAGGTGTGTTCTCCCTTCAAATGGTGCTCCATTCCCTACCAGCACATCCCACCTGCCTCCGCTTCTCCTCTTCCTTCTCTTTGATCTCTCCCTTTCCCTCCCTCCCTCCTTTCCTCCTTCCCTTTCTCCCTCCCTCCCTCCCTCCCTTCTTCCTTCCCTCCCTCTCTTTCTCCCCCCACTCTCATTTTTAGTACTTGGAATGGCACCTAGGACAATTCACTCATTCTAGGCAAGCTCTCTCTGGCTGTGCTCCACCTCAGCTCCACCTCCCCTTCCCTGGGGCATTTTAATCCAGAAGTGGCTCTCCTCAGTGAGCCTCCTGTCTTTATGGGAAAAAAATGGAGAAGTGTTGAGATCCTCCAGATGTCTGTCCTGGGTGACATCCAGATGCCCATGACTCCAGTAACTATTTCCTCCCATAGGACACACTTGACTGCCTTACGCCTGAGCCCGCCCCGGCCCTTGCTTTATCCAGCTGCTGCTTATCTGTGCTGGACTCAGGACCTTCCCTGTGAGACTGATGCTGCCTTAGAGGCATCACCACCTCAGAATGGCCACATCCTGTGGCTGGCTATGTCCCTGTCCCTCATCACACAGTGGCTTCCTGTGCCTCTCAGGTTCTCAACCCCTTAGTCTTTTGCCTGTACCTTTCTGCCATCACCCCAAACTAAGGGTTGCCTTTCCTCTGTGCCACTGAGTGACTTCTGGACTCTGTGGGTCTAAGGTGGCCTCTGATCCTGCTTTACAGTGTCTGAAGTTATCTTTTATGGTGCTTCCCAAATGAAATGCCTGAGTCTCTTCACTCTGAGTTCTTCTCTGACGTACCTGACTTGATGTTGGCTGTGGGAGGGAACGCAGCCACAGTGGAGTCCTCATTCTCTCCCACAGCTTCTGGCCTGGCCTTTTTCCCTTTCTTCTCCCACCGCACCACACACATCCCTTTTGCGCTGCTGAGTGCTTCCTCGGTGGACCTGAACACTCTCCTAGGGAAATTCCCCTCTTCCATAAGCAGGCTTGTTGACTGTCCTGGGCGCTAACATTGCCCGTTGTTTCTGTTATATTTATTTGGTTGAGCTGCCATTCTTCATTTCCTTGGTGATCTTTGATTTTAATCCTTGCTTTGAATTTATTTATTCATTTAAAATTTTGGTTCTTTTGAGACAGGATTTTACTTTGTAGTCCAAGCTCACTGTGAATGCTAGACCCTCTTGCTTCAGCCTCTGCATAGTGGGATTGTAGGCATACACCACCATACCCCGCCTCTTTGCTTTCAAAACTTCTGTTTGTTTGTTTACCTTAGACAGGATCTCACTATGTAACCCTGGCTGTCCTAAAGCTCGCTTTGTAGTTCACGCTAGCCTTGAATTTATGGAGATTCACCTGCCTCTGCCTCCAGAGTCCTGGGATTAAAAATGTGTACCAAGCTAAAACTTTTATTATTATGCATGTGTGTGCAGTGTGCTTATGTGTGTGCAGAGATGTGCATGCCATAGCATGCATGTGGAGGTCAGAGGACAACCATCTCCCTCTTTATTGAAAGGTAGTCTCTTGTGTCGCTTTGGTCGTCTGAGTACTCTAGGCTAGCTGACCCCTGAACTCCTGGTGACACTCGTGTGCCAGCTTCTGAACTTGCTATAAGATTGGTGTATTACAAATACAGTCTGAAGCATCTGCATTTTTGTGGGTTGTGAGACGGAAGCAGCTTTACCTGCTGAGCTGTCTCATGCTCAGCCTCCTTTTAAATGGTTTGCTCTCCAAGGACTGCTACCTGGTCTCTGCCTGCCCTGAGTTACATCTAAATAGTATGGAACCCTGCCTAGCATGTAAACTGGGATGGGAGAATAAACCAAGCTTGAGTGACTTGGGGGAAGGACTAGAGGGCTCATATGAGAACACTAGTCAGTGCCAGACACACAGTGGGCCTCCAAGAAGTAGCCAAGAAGCTCTTGGTATGGCTCACAAGTGAGGGTTCTGTGGACTGAGCATTGACTCTTCAAGAATCTGCTAGAAGCCACAGGTCCTCTATACAGGTCTATAGAAAAAGTACTAGGTGCACGCAGGTCTGCATTTAGGGGGTGTGTGCTGGGGACTGAACCTAGGACCTTGTGTATGTTCATTGAGCACTTTTCCACTGAGCTATTTCTCTAGCTTCCAGCTCACATCTAATACCATGGAAATATGGAGACCCATCTGTAGATCTCTTTAGGTCTCTGGCTTGAAGGGAGGGACTAGAAAGGAGTGTGCCTGTGGGATGGTTGAGAGTAGGATGGGAAGGGTATCGTGGTGTACACGGGACATTGATGAACATGTGGGACATCGCTGGCTACAGAGGAGCAGCCTCTGTCCCGAGGAAGGCTACACTGCTAGGCACCAGCAGCCCAAGCCTCCCTGAGTTCTTACCTGGTGGAGCTAACGGATGTTATCAGTAGTCCTCTTGGCACTCATGAGCAATGTGGCCCTGCATAACAGATGGGGAAAATAGACCATGGAAGGCTTGTCTGAGCCGAGTGTGCTGAGTGAAAGGCCTTATTTTTCCTCTGTGGCTCCTGGCCAAGTGGAAAGGAGAAAGCTACATTGTGACTCCCACTGCAGTCAGTGAGCCAGTGTCACTGCCCAGCTGCGGTTTCTCTCACCTGACTGGTGTACAGGAGCAACTCCTTCCCCCATGGCTGGCTGTAAGAACTGGGAGATGGCCAGTGAGACAGGCTTTACTGGGCTTTCCCCATGCATGACTGCTCTTCCCGTAGCTCTTCATAGAATAAGCTGGTCAGATGATGTTTTCTATGAAACTTTTGTTGTCAGCCTTACTCCTCAGCTATCTCTTTTTTTTTTTTTTTTCTGTTTCAAAAAGCTTTATTTTCACTTGGTCCAAGACTTGGGAGAGGCTCCAGGGCGGTTACAAAGTTGCCTAGTGGCTTGAGAGGTTCATTCAGGTGGAGGTTCTGAGGTGGACTGGTACAGAGCAGAGGAGGGAGCCCCTTAAAGGCACAGAGGCCTCCTGGTCGTGCTTAAGAGTGAGGCGCTCAAAGAGATACTCTCCCAGAGATGCCTGGGGTGCGCCAGTCTTCGCTGGTTGTGGCCCTGCCAGCCTACGGAGGTTGGTCAGGTGGCTGCCCATCTTCTTGATGAGCTTCACCTCCTTATCCAGGAAGTGACTTTCCAAGAAGTCAGAGATGAGGGCCTGTATGGGCAGATCCCAAGGTATGCAGATCCAAGAGGGCCTGGCTCAGGTTCTTCTCCAGGGCCAAGGCAGCTTCCATGGCCTCCTGGGTTTTACCCCATTCATTTTGAGATGGCTTCTGCACATCCTGGAAGAGTGCACGGCCCCCACAATTGTTCTGCAACTTGAGGAGATGCTTGGCGCCCTCGCGCTTCTCCTTGGCCAGTTCGCAGAAGAAGTGGCCTACACACTGTTGAAGCAAGACACAGATCCACGGGCCCTCCAAGGTACTGCTCCACTCCTGAGCTATCTTATGAGAGAACATTTAGAGTCCTCAAGGCAAAGAACAGCAAAGTCTGAAGAAACAAGGAGAGCCCTACCTACCAGAGAGGCTGCTCTCCGGTCACCTCTAGCCCCACACATCTAACCAGGCTTGCCAGCGTAGAGGAGGGGCCCTGCATGGGCACTTGGCCAGGACATCCGGGATTACTCTTCTCTCACTCCTTGGATGATATGAGGTTTTTTCAATACACACTTGCTGAATTTAACTCAGAGTGAAAATTGCCTGGAACATTGTAACTCAATACTCATGTGTTCTTGATTGTATGCATACTAAAAATGTTTCCCAAAGTATGTGTGGTGTGTGTGTGTGTGTGTGTGTGTGTGTGTGTGTGTGTGTGTGACAGAGAGAGAAAGAGAGAGAGAGACAGACAGAGACAGAGAGACAGAGAGAGACAAGAGGGGGGAAAGGAGAGACAGAAGGGGGAGGGAGGGAGAGGGAGGAAATATGCATGCAATGATATGTGGTGGAAAACACACACACATACACACACACACACATGCATACACAGGCACACCCTTATAATGCTGAGGATGGAGTGCCTAGGGCCTCTGTAACCTAGGTAAGCACTATGTCATTCAATAAGAGCACAGCTCATGTTTTATCTTTGCAAAGTTCTAGTTATGATTCACTCAATGATTGGAGCCACAAAGAGCTCATCCTCCAGCCGACAGGGCAGCTCACTGGTTGGATGCCGTGCATGCCTAGAGACCTGGGCTAGATCTCATGCGAGGAAGGAGAGGACCAGCTTCACAGAGTTGTCCTTTGAACTCCATATATACCATGGTGCATATGTGCAACATACATAGTAATAATAATAATAATAATAATAATAATAATAATAGTAATAATAATAGTAATAATAATAACAACAACAACAGTAAAGAACTTGTGCAGACACAGGTATGTCAGCTCACTGTGCTAGCTATGACTCTGAGTTTGTGCTTAATTTCTAGGTGTAGCCCTCCATCACCTTTGTAAAATTTCACAGTTTCTTAGCCATTGATTTTAAGTTTTGGGGTTTTTGTTTTATTTTCAAGGGAAGGCATTGCTATGTAGCTCACAGTCTGTCAGAACCCGAGCTCCTCCTGCCTCAGCCTCCCTAGTGCAGCGATGGTGAGCCGTACTCAGTTTTGTTTTTAAAGTAAACTTTGTATATTTCCATTGATCCTTTTCTGTGCATTGTTTGAAGCAAAATTTGTACCATATTCTGTTTGATTGTAGCCTTGTAGACTAATACCATCCTGCTCTGCACCCCCTTTTAGAAGTTGTGTAATAGTAGACTGTCTTTATTATTTTTGGCAGCTAACTTCATATTTCGTTACTGTTTAGATTATTTTTATGTGTGAATTCTTCCTTCTCTACTCACCTCATGCATCTTGAGTTATTTCTAAAGAAAAGCTCTTTAATAAAGAATTACTAAACTGAAGAGATGAACACTTAAAAAACGTAAGTGTGTGTGTGTGTTTGTGTGTGTGTGTGTGTATGCTTCTGGGTTTGTGCGTGTGAGTGCAGCTCCTGTGGAATTCAGAAGAGGGCATCAGATCCCCTGGAACTGGAGTTATAGGCACTTGTGAGCTGCTCAACATGGGTGCTGGGAACCATACTTTGGTGTCTCTGTAAAAAGTTTGTGCTCTCAACAACTGAGCCATCTCTGCAGCCTGGAGATTAAACATTTTGTAGAAGCATTGTGTGTGTGTGTGTGTGTGTGTGTGTGTGTGTGTGTGTGTGTGTGT
>JANHMN010000008.1:55349473-55360566 GCA_030674055.1 Rhabdomys pumilio
TGTGTGTGTGTGTGTGTGTGTGTGTGTGTGTGTGTGTGTGTGTGTGTAAGGGCAGGGCACATTTGTGGAGGTCAGCAGACATCTTGCAAAAGTCACTTCTTCTCTTCCCACACCTTGGATTCTGGGAAACAAACCCAGATCACCAACTACACAAACTTGTCCAGAGAACACTTTTATCCTCAGCCATCTCTGCACCTTCAGACATTTTATGGTTCGTAGTCAGTGGTGTGCTGGTTAATGTCTAACTGTTGGCTCTTGAGGAGGAGTAACCAAATTTTGTAGTGTTTGCTCAGTTCCTCTGCATTGGGATTCCCACCATGGATCATTTCAAGATACAAACATGGAGTCACAGAACTCTGAGTGGAGAGAGTTTGTCAGGCCAGGCTCTCACAAGCCTGTTAGAGCCATGTCCTTATTGCTAGCACTAGAGACCACTGCCCCATACTGTGCTTTTCCTCTCACTGTGTGCTTCTCCAGCATCGGATGTTTTATGTTGTTACACTCCTGACAGACTTGGAAATTGCCTTCATTTAGGTTCTTATTTCCTGCAAGAAGTGTTGATTTCAACTAGACAGAGTTGACCCACAACAGCACCGTGTTGCTATGGAGTGCACTCCTTCCTAGCCAGTTCCTGTGATGGCGTGGAGAGCAGCCAATCATAGCATCTCACTGCCTATCCACAGAGAAGGCTTTGCTCATCTCCCTCCACTGGCACAGTTACTAAAGAGTGGAAGATGCTTCATCATTCCAGCAAGGTTCCCTTGTAGTTCCCAGGCTTGTATCTGCTGCTAGCTGGGCCCGCTCTTCACTCAGCTAGCTCTTAGTGTTGTTAGCTTTGTCTTTGTTGCTGGCTGTGACCTTGGAGTGCTCTTAAGACTTGCATTTTCTTCCCTGTGCTTTTAAAAGGAGTGAGTCTCCTGTTCATTGCCCGGCATATCAAGTGTTTGCGTGTTGGAGGCAGCCATTTGTATGGGTCCTCACAGGAAACCATCCAGCTGAAGACTGCCAGGTTGACTGTTGTGCCCTCTTCTCTCCGTGTCATGGTTTTCAGCAGTTTGCTTCATGGACAGCTGCCGGATCCTAGCCAGGCCACTTCACTGAGTCACAGGCCCTCAGCAAAGTAGAAAGGAACACTTATTTGTAAACCCCCAAGACAGTCTTGATTTTTAATTGTGTTTTGCTGCTTTGTCATAAAAAGAAGTGATTTGGCCAAGTTACCTTTGTGGCAAAGCCAGGTTTAGAACCCAGAACTCCTAGTCAGGGTTTATTTCTGTCGTTAAGCTGGTTACCTAGCACTACCTGGTATCAGTTTTGCTGTGACTAAGGCTCCAAGTTAGCTCCTGAAACACCAAGAGTCTCCAGAATCACCTTCAAATTCTTAAAGATTAAATGCTACTTAATACTTAGCCCCGTGTCAGATGAGTTCTGTAATCTCCTGTGTGGTGCATGGCTGCCCCCTGCATGTCTCTCTCCATAGGAGAGCCTGTTTCAAGCATTTTCAGCCTGACCCCCACTTTGTGGTCACATGGCAGATGCTCCTCTTTAACCAGTCATCCCTGTTCTATCTAGCTCATCTTAGGTCAGGGTGTTCTAAGAAACTGATTCCTGGTCTTTTCTGCTCAAAGATTTCTTATCCTCTTCCTGCTCAGAAATGCACCTCTTCTCTGAGGCTTGGCATCTGCTACAGCATGGGGTATATATAGTACTCTAATTGATTCTGTGTATTGGTTCCAGCTCTACAGCCGTGGAGGATAAAACTTAAGACCCAGAGAGTGTTGATCAGTTGACTCTTCTTTTCTCTGCCAGGACTCAGGACTTAAAGGGCTCAGGACTTAAAGATGGGGCCAGTCTGTAGTGATAAGCTGAACTGGACCTGAAGATGGGGGCAGTTTATGGTGATGAGTTGAACTAGAACGGGATGTGAGGAAATGACTGCAGCTGAGGGTGTTCATGGCGTTGCTCTGGTTACTACTTCTTGGTGATAGCCTCATTCTCAGTTAGTGCTGAATGCAGGTGAGAATCTCTTGAGAGATGAGAAAATTACAGCTCAATGATGTTAATTGTCAAAGGTCACGAGAGAGTGAGCAACACAGGACATTCTGCACGGCGCACATTTCTTTTGAAGTCACACCTGGCAGTTGAAACTCAGATCTCCAAAGGAATGTTATTTTCTGGGTAGCTACTGAGGCTCTTCCTAAATACCTCTTGAATGGCTTAGATCCTGGGGGGCTGAGCTTCACTGGGCACTGCTGTTCTGTCCCCTAGCTGTGATGTCATCCACAATTCTCCATATCTGAAAATGGACCTTTGAGATGAAACAAGTCACAACCTTCCTTTTCTCTGTCTCCCTCCTTTCCTCACTACCTCACCCTGCCCTCACTCCTTTCTTCTCTCCCTCCTTCCTCCCCTTCCTTCTTTCTGTCTCGGTGCTTAAGATAGAGCCTCACAATCCAAGCTGGCTTCAAACCCCCTCTGTAGCCAAGAATAACCTTGAACTTCTGATCTTCCTGCATCCACCTTCTGAGTGCTAAGATGATTGGCGTTCACCACCACTCTGGATTATGTGGTACTGTGGATTGAACCAAGTGCTTCTTGCATGCTAGACAAGCATTCTGACACTATGTCCCCAGCCCCTCAACCCTTTCATTTTGGAAGCAAGGGAGAAATTTTCTTTGGGTCTTCAAATCAGTTAGCTGTAGAGGTAGCACACACCTGCTGACAGTGGCCAGTGCCCTTTCTTCTTGTGTAAGCCCACTGCCTGAATATAAGCCATTCTGGTATCAGAAAGCGAGGGAAGCCACTTTCTCTCCCTCTCCCCACTCCTTGCTGCATAATGGGAAACATTCAAAGGAGGGGCAGGTGGCAGTGTGGCAGGAAGCCAGAGCAGAAGAGCTCATGAAGATGCCTGTAATTCAGATCTCAGAGCCCCCTTACTTGTCAGGTCCCCCCTTCATCCTCAGCCAGGAGAATTCCAGCGTTAAGACTGACACCGAGGGAATGTTAAGAGTGGACAGAGAAGGAAGTGGAGCTCGGGGAGCTGTGCTGTGGTTCTGTATGTGAGCTTCTGGTCTCAGTCACTCCGACAGAGCTGTCTGCATCTCTGCATGGAACACCACTCAGTACTACTAATTATGGTTGTAGAGCATTCACAGACCAGGAAGAGTTCATATGATAAGAGACAGCCTGATCTCATTTCTGTTCAGAAGTCGTTTAGTTCTATTTAGACTACATTTTGGGGGAGGAGGGTGTTTCAAGACAGGGTTTCTCTGTGTAAGCCTGGTTGCCCTAGAACTCACTCTGTAGACCAGGCTGGCCTTGAACTCAGAAATCCACCTGCCTCTGCCTCCCAAGTGCTGGGATTAAAGGTGAGCGCCACCACCACCCAGCTACAAAAATATTTATATGAAGTTATCTTACCTAGGGTTTCTATCACTATGGTAAAGACTACAACCAAAGCAATTTGGGGAAGAAAGGATTTATTTCATCTTACAGTTGTAGTCTATCCTGAAGGGAAATCAAGGCAGAAACCTGGAGTCAGGAGCTGAAGCAGAGGCCATGAAGGAATGCTGCTTCCTGGCTTGCTCTCCTTGGCTTGCTCGGTTTGCTTCTTACACATCCCAGGACCACCTGCCCATGGGTACTACTGCCAGCCTTGGGCTGGGCCCACCCTAGTTCACCCACATCAATCATTAATCAAGAAAATATACTACAGTCTTGCCTAGGGGCAATCTGGTGGAGGCATTTTAATTCCTCTTTCCAGGTAACTCTAGCTTGTGTCAAGTAGACAAGGGTAAAAATAGAAAGCCATCCAGGACAGCAGTTACGCATGAAGATGTGGACAGAGGTTCCTTTAGCTGTTGATATTGTGGGATGGTTGTGGGTTTTTTTTTTTCCCCCCAATCAGAATGTTTGTGCTTTTGCTTTTTTTTTTTTTTTGCTTTTGCTTGTGCTTTTGGCTTAGATCACACTGAGCATTGTGTGAAATAAACGCATAAAGTTCTGGCTAATTTAAACAAAAAGTGCGACAGACCTGGGTATGCTGGCACACACCTTTAAACTTAGTACTTGGGAGGTAGAGGCAAGCAGGTCTCTGTGAGTTTGAGGCCAGCCTGCTCTACACAGTGAGTTCTAGGACAGCCACTGTTACAGTGAAACCCTGCTGCAAAAAGGAGGCATGGTGGTGGTGGTAACATGGCTTAGTGGGAAAAGGGCATACTGTCCAGGCCTGATAACCTGAGTTCAATCCCCAGAACCCATATAAAGGTGGAGGAAGAGATCTGACTCCACACAGTTGTCCTCTGACCTGCATGGTGGCACATGCCCATTTATCCCCAAAGTATATCTATCTTTACCTCCCTTCTCCTCTCCCCCTCAATACACACAGAAATTAGATTTGTGTACATGAGTGCACATCAACTGTTTTTATTTACTCTACATTATCTTAAAAAGGAAGCCTTTGGCTTCATGGTTCTCTTCCAGCTATCTTTCTGCCTCCTCCCCTCAGTCCTACTTCCTCCCCTCCCATGCATAGTACCTGCACATGCTGGACAAATGCCAAGGTCCATCCTAGTGTTCATTCATTCACCTTTCCATCATTTAATGAACATTTACTAGACAGATGCTGCGTATCTAAGACCATGGAAGGATAAAAGGATTCCCCATGCTCTCAAAACACCCGGCATCATCTTTATCATTAAAACCTAAACTTTTGCCGGGCAGTGGTGGTGCATGCCTTTAATCCCAGCACTTGAGAGGCAGAGGCAGGTGGATTTCTGAGTTCGAGGCCAGCCTGGTCTACAGAGTGAGTTCCAGGACAGCCAGGACTACACAGAGAAACCCTGTCTCAAAAAACCAAAAAAAAAAAAAAAAAAAAAAAAACCTAAACTTTTATTTTGGGAACACTTCAGATTTATAGAAGATAGTTGCAGGAACTAGAGAGATTTCTCAGTGGTTAAGAGCACAGACTGGTCTTCCAGAGGACCAGGCTCCAATTCCCAGTACTCACATGGTGGCTCACACACATATGTAAATCTGGTTTCAGGAAATCTGAGGCCTTCTTCTGGCACTTCACGTACAGTGTGCTGACATGCATGCACTTCCTAGTTTCTGGTAATAAAAGATGGTTCAGGCTGTCTTGTGTTTTCTCTGTCCCAGCCCTAGAATCAGCCATGTGTCCAAGGTATCCTGACTTCTTTTATTGGAGAATGGTTTTTAGAGATCAATATCTAGGTGCCAGGTACCCAGTGCCTTTTGGCAGAGAGGAGACGGAGAAGAACATCTCACCTACAGTGTGTGAAGGCTCCTGGGAGGAAGTAGCTTGGTGCCTCCCCAACTAAAGCAATAAAGTTCTCACTGAAGGACAGTGGTTTGAAGTTGAGTAGAATTTTCCAGATGGAAGGCGAAGTTAGCAGAGCACTGGGGAGAGAGGTGAGAGGAGTGTGTGTTCTCAATATCCAGGCATCTGCCTTTACCTTGAACTGACTGTAGACTTAGGGCAATGGCCGTGTTCTGACTTTCTCTTTCTCATCACACACAGATGAGCCGTTCTTACAGCTTGCAATTCTCTAAGAGGCCTCTTTCCTGTAAGTCCTGAAGGTTGACTGTCCTCTGCCTTCTATCGCTGTTCCTCTGTCCCTCCCTTCTCCTCTCCCTCCATCTGTCTCTTCTAGTCTTTTTCTTTCTGAACTCTCCAATTCCTGCTCTCTCCGTGTCCCAGGCCAGGGCTGAGAGCACAGGGGAGATGTTCCAGTTCTTGCCTGTCAAGGAGTCCTCTGGTCTAGGATGAGATCCTAAGCCTTTCTTCTCTTCCCTTCGTCCTTCTGCCGAGCGTCTACTTTCTGTAAAGTGTTAGCCATGTGTGGAACTGTCCAGCTGACCTGAGGTGTGGCTCTCAGCAAGTGTTTTCTGTTCACAGATAACAGTTGGTGTGTACGATCCCTGTAACCTAGCCCAGTACCCTGGATGGCCTTTGAGGAATTTTTTGGTCCTGGCAGCCCACAGATGGTATTTACGTGTGTGTCTATGTCTGTGTGTCTTGTCTGTATGCTTTCCACAATGGGTCTTCTTATGTAAGCAAGTTTCTCTAAGTGTATTGATTTCATTCCTGTCATGGAAAATAGAAAATAAGTCAATTTAATTAGTTGTGGTCCAGTTTCTATCTTTGGTGCTCTTAAACAGGTCTGCTAGGGAGCCCCAGCCTCAGTTTGTGCTATGCTGAAGATACTTAGACTGTGGTGAGGCCATACAGCCAGAGGCCATGACAATAACATTCTCCAGCCCTCCACCCATAGTTTTCAAGAGGAATTTCCTATTGCTACCATCCCCACCTTTAAATTTTTCTTTAATCCTAAAATAATAAGTGGTATTGGGAAGGGCCGACTTACACTTTATAAGACACTCAGCATCATCGGGAATCAAGCAAATAACATTAAAAACTATAAGAGGCTAACAGCTCCCATCCCCACCAAAAATCACCTGAGGAAAGCCACCAGGCCAGGTCCGTCTGAAATGGGGGGCAGCAGAATTCACAAAAGATGCTACCACACTTGTGGCGGAGTCTGCCAGAAAACACCCATGGCTCTGTGGTGGCATTCTGAGCTTGTTGCTCACAAGGATGCAGGCTGGATACAAGCAACACATGCACACACGCACACACACACGCACAGTGCATAGCAGTACTGTGCTTACCAGCCCCAGCCTCGTCTTCTTCCATTCTGAGTGGATGACAGAGCCTTAGGTGGCTTCGCAGAGCAAGTCTTCACTTGTAGCCTTTCTTTTCTTCCTTTTTAAGGTTTATTTTTATTTCATGAGAGTTTTGCCTCCCTGTATGTATGTGCACTACATTTGTGCCTCATTGCTTTTAAAAGACAGAGTCTTACAGTATAGCTGTATTTGACCTGGAACTCACAGACTCCTGAATGCTGGAATTAAAGGTGTGTGCCACCACAACCGGCTATGAATGGGGTTTCAAACACAATCTTGAGTAAATTAAGCCAGCCTGGAAAATGCATGTTTCTATTTATTGTAGTTCAAAACAGGCAAAGCCACTGTGATGACCTAGTAGGGGTTGGCCCAGATAGGTGTGGTCAAGTTTAGATAGAGGGATTGTGTGATTTTCTTTGTGTTTGCTTTACTTAAGTAAAAATGTTTACTCCAAAATATGAAGATAGACAAATATTGACGCACCCTAGAGAGACTAGTTATGTGGGCACTCAGCTATTCCCAGCACATTTTCTGAATATAAATATAAATGCCCTGGTAAGGCCAGCTTCTGACTGCTGGTAAAGGGCCTTAGGAGTCCCTTGTTAATTAAGATCTTGGGAGTGTCCCACCCTTAGGTTTAAAAGCTTCCTTTTCCAGAATTATCTGTTGTGTGATTGCTATAGAAAATTCACAGGGGTGGGGGGTGGGGGGGATCCAGCTAACTTGGCAGCCAGACTCTAAGTGCACAGACAGAGGGTGCCTGCACGAATGTGCTCAAGATCTCTCTAAGGTTAAGGAGGTCAGACAGGACTGATTGCATGCCTTGAACTCTCAGCAGCCAGTCTGGAAAGTACTCAATGCCTGCTCGTTTTCTTCTCCTTTCTTAATCATATGAAATAAACACAAATGCGGTACGGACAACAGGAGTGGCAGTTTCCAGTCGGTCGAAGTCCTCTGCTTTCGGGACCGCACCATGCAGGGAGCAAGAGACGTAACACACAGCATCATCTTTGAAGTGAAACTCCCAGAAATGGCATTTAGCCCAGGTAATTGGCAAGTCATTGCCAATGTGTGTAATAATGAGTGACAGAGACCCAGTTTCCTGCCTACAGCCTCACCATGGCAGGAGAGAAGGCACAGCTCCCTCCCACCTGGGTGGCAGTGTGAACATCTGCCTGCACACAGTGGGGCTGTGTTCAGCCCTGAGCAGAGGCTGGGCTCTGGCAGCTTCTCTAGCAAGCCTTTCTAAGCTGGTTGGGGGCCGGGGGTTTGCACAGCTTTATTTTATTTTGTTTAGTCTTGATCGACAAGAACTCTTTATTTATGCCTCTTCCTCGAGGAAGGGTGAAGTTATTGATTACCTAACATGTTTATTCATTGAGTACTTGAAGTTGTGTAACCCTGTTCTCCATACAGAGTATCAGTCAGCAAAGGCATATTTCTCCTTCCACATATAATTTCCCTCAGCCTTGCATAGAATTGTTAGCTTTTATCCACATTTTATAAATTAGGAAACAGTCTAGGAGGACTGTGCTAGGTGTGTGTGTGTGTGTGTGTGTGTGTGTGTGTGTGTGTGTGTGTGTAGATGTGTATGGACAGAGCACATGTGTGGACATGCAGTGCATATGCCTGCAAAGGTAGAATTCATGCCCAAGTCTGAGGGAATGAGGAAGGTGCCCACACGTGAAACGTGTCCTGTCAGAAAGCTGTGCACTGTCCAGCCTGTGGCGCTACTCATTCAGGGCTCTTTTAAACTCACTGAGTGACCACAGCCACGTGATATGCATCTGCAGAGCACCTCCATGTAGACTGCAGCTTCTCCTGAGAAGGCAGGCCTTAGTGCCTTAGTGTGTGTGTATCAGGTGGTGGGAACGCCTCATCTCTTCTAAAGTGCTGAACTCAGGACTCAAGTTTGCCCATTTGTTGCTGACTCTATCTATGCTCCAGCCCAGAGATCTTAGAAACAACAGTAGAGGTGAGTAGAGTCCTCTGCAGGATCCAGGGAGGAAGCCGCCCCAGTCAGAGGCTTTCTGATTAACTTTTAACTTGGCGCCCTCTTCTGGTACATCTTGAAATAGCTCCCACTGGCAAGCTCTCTTAAGATGGAGTGAGTTCATTCCCTTTAACTTGCAACTCAAAGATGGGGAGGTGGAGTGTTACTAAAAAGTGAATCTAGGAGGATGCAGCCACCAGACCCCTTTCCTGGGCTCCTAATTTTATCCTGTAGGAACACACTGTCTTCACTGAGCCACTCTGCTCCCCTGTCTGGTGTGGTTCATGCTTAGTGCCCCTACCATCCCAGGTCTAGGCTTCTACTTCTCCATCTTCTGTGTACTCCATGTTGAAGAATGGTTATTCATCCTAGAAGGGATGTTTCCCTCCTGTTTTACATGTAAATTAGTGTTTCTACTTAGCCGCAAGTAAAGCTCTATAAGAAACATTATTTAGCATTATGATGTGAGTTCAAGGCGTTTCCATAGCGACATTCCTCAGTGTAGCCATGTGTGATGTAACAGCATCACACCGCATAGCACAGTGGTCCCTTAAGAGTCTGTTGCCTAGGGACCTTGGGGCCACTTAATTTGTATAACTACACTCTGTGGTGTTCTCAGAGCAGGACAGTTGGCGGCCTGTCATTTCTCAGAACTCACCCCCATGGTGAAGCAACACATAGCTCTCAACCTGAGGCGTCCCATGGTCGGAACTTCAGTGACCTGGGAAATGGTAAAGCCTCTGCAGCCGGCAGAAAGCTGCTCTGGACACTGCAGGAAGCAGGGGTGGCCACACTGGGGGCGTGCTGCACTGCCAGCTTCCCGTTCCCACCCCGTGCTTCTTCTCAACATGTTCCCCCCTCATCCGGACTGTGTGTTGTGAAGACAGCTTATATAGAAGCACGTTCGTGGGTTTCCAGTCTTCACACATAGTGTTTTTCATTACTAATGTGCTTACAGTGAATATTGGCTATAGCCAGTCAAGCACTTGGGAAGTGGAGGCGGGAAGACCATGAGCCCCTGCCTCTAAACAAGCAAGCAAACGGATAAGTGGGCAGAACAGAAGGGGGCTTGCATATGCAGATGTTGTCATTGAGGTTTTCAGTTGTCTCAAGTGTCCCATGTGTAAAGGGGAGACCGTGGTTGGTATCCTGGTGGCAATATCTGCAAAACCGCTTTTAAATTTAACATAAGAATGGTTGAGGATCATGAATTCAGGGTAGAAAATGAATGAAGAGCTCTGAAGCCCTTTGTCTCTAGTAAAGGAGTCCCAAAGCCTTCATCTGAGCATTTAGTGTGAGCACATGCCTGAGTTTGTGCATGTGTGAGTTTTGTGTGTCCTTAAAAGTGAGCATGTAAGTGTGTTGGTGTGTATATGAGTGTGTGTATGGGTAAATGTGCAAGCATGTGAGTTCACGAGGTTTTGTGTAATTATATGTGCACACATGTGCGTGTGATTCTAAGAGTATATTTTATATGTGTGGTTTGGATTATTAGCGTTTATGGGTATGTACACATGTATGTATATATATGGGTTTGTGTGAGTCTGTACTTGTATGTGAGCATGTATAAGCATGCACATATGAATGTGTCTGTGTATGAAATATGGTTATATGCACAAGTGTGGGGGTCTTTAAGTGTATTTGCAAAGATGTGTGAGTGTGTTTATGTACATATGAATGCACACCTGTGTGTGAGTCCCCTTGAGTATGACTGTATGTGAGTTTGCATATGTGACTCTGTATCTGTATGAGTTGGCATGAGCATGTATGTGGGGAGGCTCTATCTTATTGTGAGAGAGTGTGTGCATATGTATGTGACTTGGCAAGCTTGTAAATGCATACATGAGTGCACATTTCTCTGTTGGTATGTATTCATGTGCTAATGTGTTGGTGTGCATGTATGAGACTTCTATGTTTGATTATTGCATGTTGGCTTATCTTTGGAGGTATGTGTAGGTGAATGTATGTGTGCATGCCTGTGTGTTAGTGTATTTCTGAGTGTGTGAATGAATGTATACGTGAATGAGCATGTGTATCGATGTGTATACACATGTAAAGGTTACACTGTCAGAATGAGTTTTGTCAATGTATATTTGTGAGTGTCTTAGTGTAGGTGAGTGTTTGAGTATGCAAGAGCTTGTATATGAATTTGTGTGTGATGTACAGTGTTTGTCTTTGTGTTAAAGCCTATGCATGTGTTTTGGCATGTATGTGGGGTATGCATGTGTAAGTGTGTAAACGTGTGTTACTGATGATGGAACCCAGTTCTGTCATTGCACCTTTCACACACTTGCTCTACTACCAAGATGTAGGCATGACCCAGCCACAGCCAGACACAGACTCAGACACAGAGACACAGACACAGACACAGACACAGACACAGACACAGACACAGACA
>JANHMN010000008.1:55360576-55379738 GCA_030674055.1 Rhabdomys pumilio
ACACAGACACAGACACAGACACAGACACAGACACAGACACAGACACAGACGACACAGACACAGACAGACACAGAGCTTTACTTAAAGCAGACATTGGAAGTGATACTGAAATGTGACCTGAGGCTGAGTTCTTGGCTCAGGAGTTGAAGCTTTATTCTTTGAGAAAAGGAGCAGGCAGAAGTTCCACAACAACTGAAAGAATTGTGAGAGGTCTTGTGGCCTCAAGGGGTTTCCGTTAACTCCGGCGTGTGGCAAGAATACTCCACAAAGTAACAGAACTGCAGGAGTGGAAATATCATCTCAGTCTTTATAGCACAGAATAAGATGCACTTGGAAAATTTCTGGGACTGGGGCTCCAGCAGCTGTCAGGCTGGAGAGATGGCTCAGTGGTTAAGAGCACTGGCTGCCCTTGCAAAGAACCTGGATCCAATTCCCAGCACGCTCTGGTGGCTCAAAACTGTAACTCCAGTTCTAGCAGATTTGATGCCCCCTTCTGGCCTCTGAGGACACTGTGTGCATGTAGTGTACTTGCATGCAGACAAAATGTTCATACACATAAATTTTATAAAAAAATAGTTTATGAAGAAGGCAGTCATAGTGAAAAGGAGAGGACAAAGGCTGAGTCAGGGGAAGGAGAAGGTTCATTCTGTAAAGTGCTTGCCACCTAAATACGAAAACATGAGTTCATGTTTGTTTTTGCTTCCCCTTGTAGTAAACTTTATGTTTTATTTGCAATTAAGATTGTCCTAAAGCAGTTGGCTGGGAGAAGAACCAGAAAGGAGGCATGGGTCCGAGGATGGTGAACCTCAGCGGATGTATGGACCCCAAAAGGTAGACGTGACTGGGGCCCCCTCATCTCAGTGGGTGTGATGGCAATGCTGTGCTGTATAGTCCAGCGAAGCTGGTATTGAGCCAGCCACTGCTTGTCTGTGTCGTCGCGAGGGTTAGTGTGATGGGTGTCCCAAGGTAGGCACAGCTTCTTTACTCTTGTTTCCGGCTCAGACTCAGAGGCACCTGGACCTCGCCACTGCCTATTGTAGTTGTGTTATTGTTCTTTATAGAGCAAGCCAGCCCTGGCTGGCCTGCAAGTTGCAGAAATCCACCTGCCTCTGCCTCCTTTCTTGGTTCTTTATTCTGGACCTCTCTTGTACTTGTCACCACAGAAGGATATTACAAGGAATGTTGTGTTTGTGGAGAATCATTTTATATTGAAGGATGAGAATTGGCTCACCCTTTCTTAAGACCGGGAGAGTTTCTGGACTTGGAAGAGTCCTTCTTTTAAACCTACACCTCAGCTCATGACAGCTCTGACTTCCCTTCACCTTGCTGTTGAGAGCTCCAGATAGGAATTTTGTCCCCACCCCAGAATCACAGAGGACAGTGACTTGCTTTCTGTGTGGTGACCTTTCTCCTCCCTGTTGCCGACAAGCTTCATCCTATTTCTACTGTGATTCCGATTGCCCAGCTACTTCTATCTCGTCCCTCTCATAGCTCATGTCTCTCTGTTAGAAATAAGTCTGGAGCCCAAGTGAGTGACTCATGGGCACATTAATCTTGTGTCCCAGGCTGGCTGAGTCATCTGTGGATCTGAATCTCAAGCTGATGTGCTGGCGATTGGTCCCCACTTTGGACTTGGACAAGGTCGTGTCTGTCAAGTGCTTGCTGCTGGGAGCTGGTACCTTGGGGTGTAATGTGGCTAGGACACTGATGGTGAGTTTGGTGGCCTCATGGCTGCTGTTAAACTGTGTCTCCTTCCCATTCCCTTTTGTTCTCCTCAGCATCTTTATAGTTCTAAGAACAATCTGTAGCCATTGTGAGACAGAAGCAGAAAATGCCGCTTTAGCCTAGCCCCAGCTCCTGTCCTACAAATAGTCAGATTTCATACATGAGGACATCACCATTGTTCCAGGATTGTCCTGGCAGATGGAAATGGAGGCCTTTCATGGGCCTTGTCACTTACCTGTTCATTTATATTTATAAAAACTGACTCATAGCCTGCTGTTTATAAAAAGTTTTCTCTGTAACTTAATAGTCTTACTTTAAAGCTATGTGGTTTCATAAACTGTGAGGAAATAAATATAGGGGCTGGAGAGATGCCTCAGAGCTCAGGACGACTGCTGCTCTTGGAGAGACCTGAGTTCAGTTTCCAGCACCCACACAGCAGTTCCCAATAGCACACAACTCCAGACCCAGGAGGTCGGATGCCCTTGGCTGGCTCCCTCAGGCAATCGAGTATGTACTTATACACATGAAGCCACTATGCGTAAAACAACTCTTTAAATAAAAAGGTTTTCAGAAATGCTCTTGTCTGTGAGTGTGATGTCCATGACAGCAAGACAACCTGCATGAAAATACAGTTGTTTTGTTGTTGTTGTTGTTGTTGTTGTTGTTGTTGTTGTTGTTTTGTTTTGTTTTAAGGCCCAATTATAAGCAAGATTTCTCCAGCATGGAGAAATACTCCAAGAATGTTCTCCATTGTTTCACATGGGGACAGCTTACAAGTCATGGTTTTGAAGACTTAATTGAGATTCAAAGTGAGTTTCCAGAGGAGCTGATATTTAAACTTAATTACTTATTAAGAGAAACCAAAGACATCTGCGGGCTCTCGATAATCCAGAAACAACAAAGTAGAATTCTTCTAGCATTCCCTGGAAATCTTCCTCTTGTGACACTGTCAAAAATAGCACACCGAGAGAATGAGAGTTACTGTGACAGTCCCTTGTCTAATCACCGTGGGGATCTAGGTCCCAGCACATAATTATTTCATCTTCTAAAAAGAGGTTGACATTCTAATGATCAAAAACTGAATTTGTACAGTTCAATTTTTGTAGTTTCCTGTATCTTAATGTCTCTGCTGCTCAAAAGCAAAACTCTTCCTAGAGACTTCTAGAAGTATGTGCTGGCACATGCTCATCAGGGCGGGGTTCCACTGTCTCCTGTTTCCATGCAGGGCTGGGGCGTCAGGCACATCACATTTGTGGACAATGCCAAGATCTCCTACTCCAATCCCGTGAGGCAGCCTCTGTATGAATTTGAAGATTGTCTAGGGGGTGGCAAGCCCAAGGCTCTGGCTGCAGCAGAACGGCTCCAGAAAATATTTCCCGGAGTGGTAGGTTGCTGATTCAGGGGGAGCATCCATGTTTTCTTTTCTGTAAACTCTGTAAATGTTGAAGTCTCTGGAATTCTGGGGATCAGGGCTCTGTAGTGTTGGTGACTGAAGATCAGACACGTGTTACTTCCTCCGAGACCATCATTATATGTATATATAATGTATGTATATATATATATATATATATATATATATATATATATATATATACATCAACCCTACCACCTCACCTCTGTGATAGTCTCTTAGAAACACTACCAAGAGAGGGGTGGGTGATTGGATAAAGTGCTTGCAATGTAAGCATGAAGCCAGGCATGGAAGTGTGAGTGTGTGTGTGATCCTGGTACTTCCGTGGTAGGAAAGGAGGCAGAGACAGGAGAGGCCCCAGAAGGTGGCTGGCCACCCGGATAATCTGGCCTATGCAGCAGCAAACAACCACAACCAAAATATCCTGGTCAAAGAAGGAAAGTGAGGGCTGCCGTCTGAGGCTGTCCTCTGACCTCCACATCCACACTGTGGTGCATGTGCACCTGCACACTCATGCCTCATACATGCACATAGTAGTCCCACACCCATGTTAACATACACGCTCGTGCATGCAAATCAACCAGCCAAACAAACAAAAAACTAAAATCCAACTAGAGCTGGCCTGTAGCCAGGTGGGAAAGTGGTTGCCTAGTGTATGTGTGAAGCCCTGGCTGCCATCTCCAGTACTGCATGGCAAGCGCCTCTCATACACCCCAGTAGAAATCAAATGAGGAGTGAATGAAGAGGCGTCTTCTGGAGCTGTGTGTTTTCACCCTGCCTGCTTGCCTGCCTGTAAAGGGATTTCTGGTGGGTGCAGATGTAGAGTATTAGTTTTTGTCTGTCACCGGACTACCCACTGGCTGCAGAGTGCCACACATGAAATTGTACTGACTGTACATTTATGCAGAAGAAGGACTGGCTGAAAGTTGAGTCCTTTGCTGTATCTCCTGCTATTTTTGAGTCACACTCATAATACTTTAGAGATAACAGATGAGAGACAAGGCACTCACCTTCCTCCTTTGCTTTCTTCACCTGTGATAGAACACTGACCAGAATCACCTGAGAAGGAAAGGGCCTATATGGCTCACACATCCTGATCACAGTCCATCACCAAGAGAAGTCAGGAACTCAAGCAGGGCAGAGGCAGAATCACGAAGGGATGCTCTCCATGGTTTGCACAGCCTGCTTTCTTACACACTGGACTATGTAGCCTAGAATAGCATCACTCACAGCAGGATGGGCTCTCACATCACTCATCAATCAAGAAAATGGCCTAGAGACATGCCCACAGGCTAGTTGATTGAGGTAATTCCTTGAGGTTCTTTCAGACAGCTTGAGTTTGTGTCAAATTGACAAAAACCCAATGACCAGCATATTCAACTCACTTGAATAAAAAGGAAGTTTTGAGATGTTTTTAAAGTCATTCAGCAAGAGTCTGCCCATTGAGTACATGATCATTTTAGCTAACAGGAATCACGTGAGCAATCTTTAAGGCTTCTTCTTATAATGCTCGTAAGAGTGGCATCCTCGGCCCTAGCCATGAAAAAGCCTGCCTTCTTGAAATTTCCTCCTTGAGTCTCTCAGTATTGATTCATACGTTACCAAAGCCTCCTGTTGCTGATGGTTTTATTTCACAAGCATCCTTCGGGAGCATTATTTATCGAGTGGACTTGATAACAATGACTGAGGATCCACTGTTCCCAGCTATGCACTGGGTAGCCAAAGCTTCACCACTGAGATATTAATTAGGTCTCTGCGGTCACAGTGTGGCATATCTCAGTTTCCAAGTCTCAGCTGCAATTCAGCACTGCAGGTATGCCAGCTGGTGGGTGTGAGCTGATAGGCAAGGCTGGACTCAGCTTCCAGTCCGTTTCCTGTGTGATTGTTTCAAAATGGAGGTTTAAGGAGCCACAATCGCCTGGTCCTGTGGTTCCTGGGAAGAACAGAAGGCCAGAGAGTCTCAAGTCAACCTCCTAACAGCATACCACCTCTGCTCCATGCTTAAGTAAGTCACAGGGCCCAGCACAGGCTTGGAGGCATCAGTCAGTGTACTCTGTAGTCCTGTGGAAGAAGGTCCAGACCTGTCATTCTATCCTAGGGTGGACAAGCATGCCCACGTGGGAGAACATTCTAGTCTGTCACTGGAGAAGACTGTGAGCCTTCATGGGCTCATGAAGATGTTGCTTTGAGTCTGAGCTCTGTCACTTAGTTCCTGAGTTTTCCAACCTGCACCCCAACCCCAGCCATCTTTCCAGTCAGTGTTTTGGCCACTCTGAGAAAGCCAGTGTTTTCACATTTGCCTGTATAGGCCAGGGGGATGCAGAGAATTGAGATGCAGTTTTGATCCTTTGATGTCTGTGGAAGGTGAACTTCTGACTGTGCTGCTCCTGTGACTCTGAGTTCCATCAGACACACACACACACACACACACACACACACACACACACACACAGAGAGAGACTCATGTACACACACTCAGAGACAGACACATACAGGAACACAGACTCATGTACACACACAGTCGCAGACAGACAGACAGGCACACACACACAGCCCAAGGAAGTGGAGAAAGTGGAGAGCAGAGCCCAGGGATTTGAGGGAAAGAACAGCAGAACTGCCCAGAGGAATTCCTATGATGTAAGTGATGTCAGTGTGGTCATTGCTTCCCTAGAGTGCCAGTGGGTTCAACATGAGCATCCCCATGCCAGGACACCCTGTGAACTTCTCTGACGTCACGATGGAACAGGCCCGCAGAGATGTGGAGCAGCTGGAGCAGCTCATTGATAGCCATGATGTCATCTTCCTACTAATGGACACCAGGGAGAGCCGGTGGCTTCCAACTGTTATTGCAGCCAGCAAGCGAAAGGTGGAGTGTGCCTTATGCTACCTCTGTCTAGAACTTAACGAGCCACCCAGGAGAGAAGTGTCCATAGCCCACCCTCCCCTCTGAGGCAAAGGACAAACCGGGAAGGGGAGAGGAGGTACAAGAGGCAGTGTTTCAGAGTTTCTAGAACCCCCAGGGCTGTGGTTTTTGCTTTATCTTCTCCAATGTGCCTTTTCTTGATTCTTTCAAATTCTGTGTGTAACCAAAAATTTGGGAGAACAACTTAAATCCCAACCAAGAGAAAACTTCTCTTTAAAAATCCACATGGTAAGTCAGGCGGTGGTAATGCATGCCTTTAATCCCAGGACTCTGGAGGGAGAGGCAGGTAGACCTCTGAGTCTCCAGAGTGAGTTCCAGGGCAGCCAAGGCTACACAGAGAAATCCTGTCTCAGGAAAAAGAAAGAAAGAAAAAAAAAAAGTCCACATGATGGGAAAATCATGGCTTACAGACCGTGTCCCAGAAAGGCTTTCCAAGAAACTAAAAGGGTGTGGCAGAGTGGTGTGGACAGCCACCAACTGCTGTTCATAGTTCCCTCCTATCAGCCCCATAGCCCTGGCACAGAGGTAGAACTCTGACCTCCGGTATTCTCATCTATAAACAGGCAATATTTGTAAAGGGTTTTAAATGAGATGGTTTATGTTAGTGGTTTATCAAGTCTCTTACAGGTTTCAATTGGCTATTAAAGACTAGTTACACTCACATAAAAAAAGAAAGCAATTTAAAGGTAGACATAGCCTTGGACCGAGATGTGTTTGTCCTGACGCCCTTTTCTTCCTTCAATGGTAACAGCTGGTCATCAACGCTGCCTTGGGGTTTGATACCTTTGTTGTCATGAGACATGGCCTGAAGAAACCCAAGCAGCAGGGAGCCGGGGACCTGTGCCCAAGCCATCTTGTAGCACCTGCTGATCTGGGCTCCTCGCTTTTTGCCAACATCCCTGGATACAAGCTTGGCTGCTACTTCTGCAATGATGTGGTGGCTCCAGGAGATGTAAGTTCTGTGGGCTCTGTGTTCCTGCCCTCCCGTGCTGTTTAAAGACTGTCTAATAAAGAGTGCTCTCTAATTGTGGGGAGGGGGACTAGCCCACCATGTGCCATGGCTGGCACTCTTACCTGAATGGCTGAGCCACAGCCACTCCATAAAGGTGGCCTGCATAGCCTGCCCCCTTGTAGCCCTGCATTCACTCCAAAAAGAGCACCCAAATACAAGGAGACTAAGACCCCCAGGCTCTGGTTCAGGCCTTATGCTATCTCTGATGATCCAGAAGGCCTCTTGTTCCCTGTGACTTTGCAGAACAGGGCAGGGCACAGGCCTGTCACTGAATGGAAACTGAATTTCAGGTAAACAGCAAGTGTTTTTGGGGGTTTGTTTGTTTTTTTGATTTGGTTTGATTTTTTTAAGCATATAAGTTTGCCCTTTACAGTAGTCAAGAGCTGCTTAGAATAAAAAAAAAAATATTTCTTGCTTCTCTGAAATTGACCTCTTAACTGTGCCTAGTGAATTTTTATCTGACAATCTAGACAAGGAACCCCCACCTCCACTCCGAGCATGCTCACTGCTGTGCTGGTAGAATGTGAGGCAGCCAGGAGCACCTCTAGCTGGGTTTTGCAGCCTAGTGAGCCTGAAGGCACAGGCATCTCTCAGGGGTCAGTGGCAGACCTGTTCTGTGAACTGCCCTTTTTCCCCTTCTGCTGTTATAAAACCCATTCTGCTCTCTCTGGAGCGACTGGCTTTTCCTTCTCCCACCACAGAGGAAAGCTGCTATCTCCTCTTGTGTGAGGAAGGAGGCTTAATGATCTTCATAAGGAGCTAGAACATGAAGCTTGTCCTATTGGTCAGTGGTTGCCATCCAACAGGGTTGAGCCCCCAAGCAGGACAGCCATGTCTTTTCATTACATTGAAATTTTTTATAGCATTAAATAACCCTTGGATTTGCCCCTGTTTGGAAGATTAGACTATCTGGAGTTGACCCAGTAACAGCTTATACATGTAGCCAGGTAGTGACAGATGCTTGCAGCTTTGCACGTAAGTCCTCAGAGCAGTCAGGGTGATGAGGCAATGCACAGAAATGGAGGACACAGGGTAGAGAGTGTGGCTCCTGCCTCAGTCAGGGTCACTCTGAGCCATTACCTCAGGCAGGACAGTTACCAGCTACTCATGATTGCTCCTCCCTGTGACTCCACCTCTCATCTATAGTACAAGAAAGGTGACAGATTCCTGTTGAGGAGCACTGGGCACAGAGCCACCAAGAGGCCATGCTGATGGCTAATGTCCCATCCTGTCTCTTTACTGTTCAGTGTAGTGCCCCATTTAATTATATACTGTTTTCTTCTAAGTCAAAACAGGATGAGGCTGGCTGGCCTTCATCAATTACACCAATCTGGTTGTATTTTAAAGCTTTATCATAGGGAGTTTCAGGTTCACTCACCTAGTTCTGGCTGAATTAGAATATTCTATACATGTCTGTGGTTGTTTCTCTTTAGTCAACCAGAGACCGGACTCTGGACCAGCAGTGCACAGTGAGTCGCCCAGGCCTAGCAGTGATTGCAGGTGCCCTGGCTGTGGAGCTGATGGTTTCTGTCCTGCAGCATCCTGAGGGGTGAGTCTGGAGCCCACAGATGAACATTTGAACTAAGTACTTGTTGGCAATGGTTGGTCACTTTCTCCCTGGGCTCCCTTGGCCTCCTTTGGCCTTTTTGACCTCAAAACAAGACTAAAAACACTTAGTCCAGTCAGCATGTGATCTTTGGGGTCCCTGTGCCCTCCCTGGGGGTATGCTTCTGTACCCAATCTTGAATTCTGATTATTTTGGTAGTTGGTAAGGAAGAAGGAAGACTTTGGCAGAGCCATTTGGTCTTTTACACTTCTCTTCTTTTAGTCTACTGTGGTTTCTTAGTCCTGGACATCATGAATGTGTATACTGTATGTATTGTGCATATAATATGTATACTATATATACTGTGACTATAATGTGTGTAATGTATAATGTGTCACTATTACGAACTATATCAGCTGCCTGTAACTGAGGTCTGTGTCTAGGAACTTGGCCAATTAAAGTTAAAAGTCCACGTCCCAGCTAGCTAGCTCCAGAGCTCAACATGTACCATTCAGTGTCTCTCCCCTATAGGCACAAGATGCTGCACTCCAGTGTCACATCTGTGTGACAGTGCCTACTCACAAGCAAATAGCGTTGATTTTTAACAACAAACCAAAAGCCATTGTGGTTTGAGACAAAGGGATTCCTTTCATCAGCTTTTTTTTTTTTTTCTCAGTTAATAGATTTGTTCCTAGATGATGTCATACATGTAGATAACATGATTATAGTGATGGTTATTCTCCTGCCCACCACTGCCCATCTCCTACTTACAAGTACATTTTTCATATACATGACCTTTTACTTTGTTCTGTGCCCCAGTGAGTTTGAGCAGGCCACCTGTGGGACCAGGATGGTTTGGGGTTAATCACTGGAGCCTGCTGGGCTCACCAGCTGGTGCCATGGATGTACTGTGCCTTCCTCCCTCCCAGAACCCATCAGTTGGTAATAGCTCAGCAGCGAGCAGTAAGGCCTCTTTGTTACTTTTCTCCAGAAAGCATTTTCAGATGACTACAGCTTAAAACAAAACCATACCTTTTAACCACAGAATGGACAAAATCCATACGAAAGGTCACAGGTCATGTCTGGTCAGTGTCTCTGTCACTGGCTGCCAGGTTGTAAAAGAATGTCCAGGGACAAGTGTCACAAATAAGATATTTGTCACTATTGAAATCTGACTTTAAATAATTCTTAATTGGTGCCCATGCCCATCCTCCTCTTCAGCCTTAGCACCTGTCTTCTTCTCCAGAACAGCAGCCCTCACCACAAATCCTATGACTATCCCAGTTCCAGCCTGGTCTCTCCAGCATGGGCATTTGCTAGTGATACTCTGGGAAGGATAAATACACTAGCCAGCCTTTCCTCTGTCTTCACAGTGCCATCTGGGATGTACTAAGTAACCTCTTCCCTCAGGTCACAACTTCCTTTCCCACACTATCTTGCAGGCCTGGTGCCTTCCTTGCTGCTCCTGAGTGTAGATCTTACCTGACTGTTACAGTTTTCCATCAAGGCAACACATAGCAGGCAAAGCACAAAGCCACTGGCTGTCTGGACAGCAGGCCCTTGGAATCATTAGCTTGTATTTCTAAATGCAGCTTCCCCACTATGCAGACCCACCGGGCTCACATCCAGCACACAGCCCTGGAGGCTGCAAGGTGCTGTTTTGGTTGCCTAGTCCCAAAGCACGGTTTCCTGTGCTAACACAGAATACAGCCATGCCTTCCTGTCTTGGCAATCATGGAAAATGGGCCAGCCACTTTCTTCAAGTGAGCTGCCCCTTAAAGAACCTTGTCAGAAAATGCAGTCTTTGATTCACCCTGAAAAGAATGCTAAGGTATTAGCTTTGTCATCTGAGCCTGTTGCCTCTCTGAAGAAAGTCATTATAGACAGAAGAGAGTATATGTTGGCTAGATGACCAGCAAGGTCTTCACATTTGTTTTTGAAATTCTCTTTACATATTTAATCCCCAGAAGATATTGCTACATAGTTAGTATTCATTTAGTTTTGCTAACATTTTTCATTTCTTCCTGTGTCTCTAAACTTGTGGCCCTGAGGCATTGTCTTCTGCCTGCAGAATTTCTATAAGTGTTTCAGTTTTTGTTTTTCTGAAAACGTCTTTGTGTTTAAGGAGGTTTTTCATGATTTAAATTCTAGACTGACATATTCTCTCTCCTCTTCTTCTTCCTCCTCCTTCTCCTCTTCCTTCTCCTTCTCTTCCTCTTCCTCCTCTTCTCCCTTTCCTCCTCTCCCCCTCCACCCTCCACCTCCTTCCTTCCCTGGTGGCTCTGGGGAAATCTCCCTGCTCTAGTTTGTCCTAGCTCAGCCTTCTGCAGTGTCTGCATCTCTGGTGTAGGAGTTCTGTCTACAGTGTTATTCTCTGGTCTGTCCCTAGAGCGCCACTCTGCCTATTCCTCTTGTCCTCCATGCTCTTTCTAAGAGCCCCAGCTGTACTGTCTTGTCCCCTGTGTCCCTCATGTGGGCCCTTGCTTCAGCCAGTTACTCTCTGTTGGCTTATCTTATAGAGCTGATTCTTCTTTCTGCCTGGGAAAGGTTAAAGCCATCAAGGTTTTCAGTGTCATCGTTACATTTCAGGTTTAAACTTCGCATATAATCTTATTTCACAGAGCTCTTATTCTCCACTAAAATTGTGTTTTGGCCTGAGGGCAAACAGGTTGCCCACACCAGACTGGACTGTAGATGCTGTGGTTCATTTCTCAAAAGTCTGTGCAGGACGCTGCTCCAAGCACATCAGAACTGCCGACCTGTCTCACTAGCATTTGTGATTTTATTGTTGTTGTTTTTGGACAGAGACTGCCTGTATATTCCAGACTTGCTATGGGCTCATGTAGCCCAGGTTGCCCTCACACTCACTGTGATCATTAATCTGCCCAGTGCCAGCATTACAAGCTCATGCTATGGTTCATTAGTCCCATTTCTGGTCAGGGAGCTGGGTTTGGCATCTCAAGACTCATGCCCAGTGAGTGGCAGCCAGGCTTGCCTCCCCTGGTGTCACTTCACCCTGCTTTGGAGAGCTGTGCTATATGTGCCATTGGTAGTGCAGGCGGAGGATCAAATTTAGAAAATACTTTCTTCTCATCCAAATTGAATTCCAAGAAAGGCAATGGCAGAAAGCCACAGCAGAGTTTTGTTTGTCATGTGACTCGGAGGGCCTCAGTGGCTGGTAGACAAGGCATGAAGGGGGATGAGCTGCTGTGTCCTCTGCCTTCGTCTCTCCTGCCATCTGAGTTTCTTACTACCTCTAGTAGGAAGTAAAATCTACACCTCCTTGATCCCAAATCCCTGCCTTTTTTGTCCTTGTAACGGGTTAAAAACAGTTCTTCTGGGTTGTAAATGAACACTGATGCTCTCTGGGGAGGAGCAGTACTTCTCCCACCCAGTGTGGTTCTTTTATATCTCCTTCTTCCATTTTTATGGCATTTAGTTAAGTTTAGCAAGTTAGAGGAGGCTGTGGGAATACATAACCCACTCCCAGCTGCTGGAAGGAAGGCTGAGCTGGAGGATAGCCCAAGACAGGAGTTAAGGCTTCCCTTCACAGTGTAGTGAAAGCATGTGAGAGTAAGGAGTGGGAAAGATGGGGAGAGAGGGAGGCAGGTGGGCAGGCAAGCCTTGCACTTGGCAGTCTATCTCACAGCCACCTGATGTATCATGCAGCCTCCTCCCGCCTGTTTCACAGCTTATGGACCCAAAGCACAGAGGAGAGTTTGCCACTTGGCAGTATTCACAGGCTCGTTCTCCTCCTTCTCATTCTATGGTGCCCATTTTAAATAACTAACCCCCTTCCCCTCCCTCCCCTGGAAATGAGTTTCCTATGGGCTTATGAAGCCCAGCAAAGGGGCAATTGGTTCTCCTAACTCTTTCCAGTGTCTTGAGATGTTCTTTGCTGTGATCACCATGAGCATGAAAGAGCTAAGAGCCCTTCTGCTTCCCTCTTGCAGGGGCTACGCTATCGCCAGCAGCAGTGATGACCGCATGAATGAGCCTCCCACCTCTCTGGGACTTGTTCCTCACCAGGTGAGTGAGCTGGAAATGAAGTGTGGTCCTGCCCCCATCCTTTAGTAGAGGAACAGGTGGGACAGCACACTCTTCCAACAGCACAACTGCTGCAGTGGGGCCTCAGTGGGGAGAACATTGCTTTCTGGGGACACTGCTGGGAGGAAATGAACCCATGGCACTGCATTGAAGCTGCTGTCTAGACTCTGCATGCAGCAGAAAAAGAAGGGACTGGGCTTGGGACTACCAGGCATGGTTCAGCCAGCTTCAGTCTCAGCCCTACCATTCACAGCCTTCCCTGGCCCAGTCTCAGAACTTCTCAGGGCCTTATTTTCCTATCCTCAAATCACAGTGAGCTCCCTAGTAGGCATGGAGACCAGGTTGATAAATGCCAGCCCAGCAGCCCAGAATATGGATAAGCTAACTAGCCATCAGTGCCCAGTGCCCTACCTGGGCAGGAATCCTTTCTAGGCAAGCATGGGCAAACTGTTAGCCATGTCACCCAGAAGCAGGGCCTTTTCCCACCACAGTTTGCAGGTCCATGCCTGAAACTGAAATGAAAGACACTGGGAAGATGGGATAAGGCCCACAGGTCCTGCTTTCTCAGTCTGCACGTTGTCTTTTGGGAAAACAAGGGCAGCTTAGCATCACATTTAGGGAGCTGTTCTCCATGGTCTCATGCATTCCACCCCACAGCTGGGAGGGGTCCCTTCACTGCAGACTCCACCTGGCCAGTGTATTTGTTTGGTGCTGGCATGAAACGCAGGGCATCATGCGTACCAAGAGTGTGCTATGCCACTGAGTAGTCACCCAGCCACTGTGCCTGCTGCTTTCCAGTGAGGATAAACCAGCAGAAGGAAAGGCTAGCCCACCATCACAGAGAGAGTTGGTGAAGCTGTGACCTAGGCCCAGACTTTGCCCCATGGCTGCTGTTCTCCCAGAACTTCTGTGGCTGGAGAGTCCTAGATTGCATGGTGGCACCTCAGCCTGGCTTTACTCCATCTCTGTCTGTGCCACCTCCTGTCTTATACCTGCTGTCTCTTAAACTGTTCATGTCAGGAAAGTAGGTGCTTTAGCAAGGGTCCAGGGGTACCTCTGCCTCAGCTTTGGAAACCATAGAACCCTGGAAAAGGTGGCTTTCCTCAGTACCTCCCAAGTGTGTCATTTGTATGACCTGAACCTGTCAGTCTTTCTCCACAGACACACTCCCAGCAGCCCCTGGCAACGTGGTAACCACCTCTCCTCCACCACACAGGGCTGCTACCTTCA
This sequence comes from Rhabdomys pumilio, assembly GCA_030674055.1. NCBI lineage: Eukaryota > Metazoa > Chordata > Mammalia > Rodentia > Muridae > Rhabdomys > Rhabdomys pumilio. The sequence continues at coordinate 55,374,471 of JANHMN010000008.1, forward strand.
GGCTGGCTTGGGCTGCTCTTATTCACATCTTCTCCAGGTCATCCTGCCTCTTTCCCTGCCCTGTCCTTCCTTCTCCTCATCTCCCTTACAGACTTCATGCCAAGGAGACCTTAATTAAAAACTCAGTCATGCCCCTGCATTGGTTTCTTCTTTAAGTGAAATCGCAGCCTCTGTTGCTTTCTTAGTGCTGAGGTCAGGGGGCAAAACACCCTCCCTAGACAGGTGGCTGTGTCCTGCGTTTCCCAGGTGCTATGGCAACTCATCCCTTGATGGGCATTCATCCCCAGCAAGTGAACCCGGCAATTGCCTGCCATTCACCAGGCTTTCCAGCTTTCTCGTCTTTTGCAGTTGTCTAAAGGGTTATTTTGGTTGTTGGCCATCTCTTCATTTGGCCTTTTCAAAGGCTGAAGAATAATGCCACCGTATATGGTAAAAGTGTGTGTGTGTGTGTGTGTGTGTGTGTGTGTGTGTGTGTGTGTGTGTGTGTTGCTTACTTATTTCAAGCTTTAAGCCTTTATTTTTAGCAACATTCTAAAAAGGAAAAGAAGAGAAAGAGCTTTAGAATTAATCAGAATTGCTCAGTCCTCATTTAAACAAATGGTTTTTTTTTTTCCTTTTTCTCAAGTGGAGGCACGATTTATGCAACTGTGCTTTGATTAGGGAGCGTCATCTCCACAGAGCTAGGCCTGGTGGCAGATTCAGCATCTTTCTCCCCTCCTCCCCCTCCTCCCTCTCCTCTCCCTCCTCCACCCCTTCCTCCACCCCTCCTTCTCTTCCTTTCCTCTCCCTCCTCCAGAGACAAATGGCTTCCTGTTGGAGGAGAGCTGGCTAAGTCCCTTTGTGTATTTTGCTTGTAAAGAATGACCTGTAGAGTTCTGGCTCACTTTCTCAGTGCCCCAAGGAGAGAGCTTATTCATCTGTCCCTTTGGAGTGAGACGCCTGGAAAGCCCTCACCCCACACACACACCCACATACACCCCACACCCCCACACACCCCGACACCACTGTTTAATGGCAGAGAATATTCCTTGACTTCTCTGCTGTCCTCTGAGTGGGACCTGGGAGGCCACTGGCTTGCTCTGTCCCCCCATATGAGTGCACAGGCAAATTGGCCCCGTTCAGATATTGTCTAGGGACAGTGAGAACCTTGATTAGTCCCCATCTGAAATCAACTGAATGTTATAGCTGAAGAAACCTGGCACTAGACTTGAAAACCGTGAAACCCACTAGCTGTGAGAGCAGGCTCTTTGGGTGGAAACTTTTTTTTTCTTACATTTTTTATTTTTTTTTGTCTGTGGACCAACCCACAAAGATACATACTGCAAGCAGGCAGCAAGTAAAGCTACGTTGTATGAAGAGAGTGGGGTTTTTTTTCTCAAAATATGTATTATAGTGATGCACAAACCACATATAGATAATGATCCAAATCACTAAATGAATGATCCGAGCACTCACAAAGTGAACACACACAAATGTGTGTCCGTATTCCTCTCCTGATGCCTCTTCCAACAGAAAGGTGAGCGTTTCCTCACTCACAGAAGCTTCTGTCACACTTTGAACTTAGACAAACCAGATTCCTATAGTATGTGCCCTTTGGTCAGGGGACTTTGGTAGACAGTTTTTTTCATTGGAGTTCTCAGAAATGAGTGGATATCCCACCAAACTGGATCTTTTATTAAGACAATGATAACCAGACCTGATGATACAGGTTGTAGTCCCAGCAGTTGGAGGTGGGGACAAGCGAGCTGAGAGTTCAAGGTTCTCTGAGGCACATAGTAAGACCCTGACTCAAATGTGTGAGTGGGGGGAGGTGACTCAGTGGATAAAGCATTGTTGTATAAGCTTCAGGACCACATTTCATATTCCTAGCTCCCACGTAAGTGCAGGGTGGGAGCCCACCTGTGACCTCAGCACTGGCACCTGGGAGGAAGAGACAGGAGACTCTTAGAGTATTTAGCTGGTTAGACCAGCCTCACCGTGGAGCCTTGGGTTGGGTGAGAAGCCCTGCCCATGTACATACACAAGGAAGACATGGAGTAGCAATCTCTGGTCCCTACTCAGAGTTGTTTGTTACTTTTTCATCTTGATGACAAAATATCTGCCAGGCAAGTTAAAAGAAGGATTTGTTCTAGATCACAGTCCAGCACAGAGAAGAGGGTGCAGCCTGAGTCCGCATGCCACATTGTGTCCACAGTCAGGAAGCAGAGAGAGATTGTGAGGGTCCTTGCAAGCCTGACCACCAACAAGGAAACAGCCACTTGAAGTGAAGAATGAAACCCAGGCAGTACCACTCTAGCAGGCCATGGATCAAAATCTTCCAGAGTCCGACCTCATGGTTTATTCTTCTTGCTCACTTACAAACAGTAAAACTTTGAGGGAAAGTCTCCACATGCCAATTATCGGAACAACGCTTCAGGGATAGCTACATCGAAGCTCCCTTGCACCACACATCTTTATGGCAAAGCACCTGTGATCTTTACAATAAGAGTGAGTTCTAGTGTCTGATAAGCAGTGCTGGGGGAAGGGCCTAGGGTGAAAGGATTTGGAATAAGCATAAGGATGGCTTCTACTGATGGAGGATGCCTGGGTTCTATTCACTGAGAGACAAGCGTTTTCAATAAGTCTGCTTCCTCTGATGCTTCTCTAAGCTGTGCCTCCTACAGGAGAGAATGCTGGTGCTCAGTTCACTCCCTCTTTTCCCTTTTTATTTGGTCTAGGCCTCCAGCCCATGGGATGGTACTGCCCACATTCAAAAAGGGTCTCCCCTCTTTGCAGTCTGAAAACTCCCACACAGACATGCCAGAGGTCTCCTAGTGACTCCCAAGTGCAGCCCAGTTGCCCATGATAATTGACCATGGTAGTTGTCTTTTCCTGGCTCTGGGGTGATTGATTGAGCTCTACAGGGCTTTGACAGAGGTCCACTCAGGAGTTATAAAATGTCAGTCTCTCCTGACACTCAAGAAAGTTGGCCTTCTGGTGTCTGAGAGAGCCTGACTGACAGAACTTAGACACCTGTGGTCTAACAACCTTTGCCTGAATGCCTCAGAAGGACCCAGCAGCAAGTGTTCAGACACCCAGGCCCTGTTTTATCTTGTGGACTAAGTAGTTAGCATTTTTGCCTTTGAGGAATGTACTCCTATCTTTGAAATACTGGTGGGGAAAAGTCCCTGAGTGCACATGCCCTGTACCTAGGTATCTGTGTGTGTGTGTGTGTGTGTGTGTGTGTGTGTGTGTGTGTGTGCCCTTCCCCTAGGTCCACATTTGTAAGCTCATGGTTCTCTGGGGCTCTTGAGTTTTTTCCTTTTACTCTTTGCAGAAAAGTAAAACTAGGGCAGGGCACCAGGAAAGGCTGACCTGGGAGTCCTCTGCATGAAGTAAAGTAGAATTCTGCTCGAAGCACTAGCCACTGTCCATTGCTTGTCTGCTCAGGCTCTGATGCCCCTCTCCCCAGTCTTTAGCCGTTTATTTTTCCTGTTAAGATTTATTTTCATTATTTTAATGATGTGTATTTGTGTGAGTGACTGTCTATGGTATATGCACATGAATACAAGTGTCTACAGAGTCAGACTGTCCAATGCCCTTAGAGTTGGGGTTACAGGCAGTTGTAAGCCTTGATGGGGGTGCTGGGAATCAAACTCAGAAAGAAAGCATGTGCCCTTAACCACCGAGCCATCTTTCTGCCCCCAGGCCTTCTATTTTTAATAAGGCCTCTTTGAGGATGGGGGGGTCAGTTCAAGGATGTTCAACTCTTGTGCCCTGTCTGCTTAGAAGAGGTCCAGCAAGCGCACATTGCCTGAGGTGTGGCCTAGCTCTGTGGCCCTCAGCTAGATGATGGCAGGAAATTGGATGGTCCACAGTTGTACTGTGTTGGCTGTTGTAGTAGTTTGTGACCTGGTCATACTATCCATCTTCTCTATACAACCAGCCAAGCAGGTGCTTCCCGAGCACAGACGCTGCAGAGCACACAGGGATCAGAGACATCAAGGAAGTGCTTGCCCTTGGTACTGTCTCAGGTAATAGACACAACTCAGGCCAGGAGGACATGGTAGGATCTCTGTCCAGAGGAAAGTATCTGAAAGCTAGGAGGGCTCTAGGTATAAGATCTGACCACTTTCTGCTGCTTACTTGCTCCTTGGCAAGTGTCTCATCTCCTCTGAACCTGTTTTCTGCCTATAAACGAGGACAACCTAATAGCAGGTACAAGAGTCACAGATAGATTGTATTTATTAGGGCACTAGCAAAATTCTGCACGCACGAGACTCTTGCCCATGCTTGGCTTTCTTTCTCTTTCCACTTTGTATTAAAATGGAAGTTTGTCTACCCTCTAAACAGGAAATTAGGAAGAGTCATCGAACTCAGGAAACAATGCTTGCGCTACATCTTGAGAGCTAGCTGCATCCTGCAATATTTTTCTGAGGATGATGCTGGCTGGCTTCCAGGTTAGCTCTTTGGTCCCTCTGTGGCTCCAGTTCAATAATGAGAGGCAGCCAGTGATGGGAACGGAAGCTGTTATCTGAAACAAAGGCCTCCGTAGTGTGCCTGGGGCTCACTGTTGCTAAACTCCATCTTGGCACAGAATGTGATTAAGACTCTTTTCAGCATCCAGGATCGATCTGGAGTTCCAGGCACATTTTTATGCATGCAAGCTCCAACTCTAGCAGCTTTGCCAAACCTGTCGGGAGCTGCTGCAACACCCAAGCAGTGGGGCTCCCAAGGGGGCTTCAGAGCACTTTGGGATGGTGTTCCTGAGCGGTGGATCTCAGTTTCCCATTGAGGCAAGGTGGGTTTGGTACCAAAGTTAGTTACACTGAGCACAGATGGAAACATGGCCAGGACAGTGATACAGAGAAGAGGCCCCCTCCTTTCCTGATCTATTTCTTTTGTGTTCAACTGGGCAGAATCCACTGAAGATAATTGAATTCACCCCCTGCAGGGTTTTTTGTTGTTGTTGTTGTTGTTTGTTTGTTTGTTTGTTTGATATTGTTTGAGTTCCACCTTTTCTCCCTCCCTCCCACTCTCCCTTTGTCCTCTGTGCTTTTCCACCAGGCTTTAGAGCCAAAATAAACCAGAGCTGAGATTCCTGGCTTTTCTCTTTGGTGCTTGTAAGACTGTGCCATTTCTCTGAGTCTTGTTTATCTAATCTGGAAAGTGTGGAAGGTAATTGAATGCAGTGACACCTAAGCGCGCTGCCATATGACCAGTACATATAGATGACCTGACATGTGCCTGTGCCTGTGCCTGTGCCTGTGCCTGTGCCTGTGCCTGTGC
>JANHMN010000008.1:55379748-55407022 GCA_030674055.1 Rhabdomys pumilio
TGTGCCTGTGCCTGTGCCTGTGCCTGTGCCTGTGCCTGTGCCTGTGCCTGTGCCTGTGCCTGTGCCTGTGCCTGTGCCTGTGCCTGTGCCAAGGGTATGCCTTGGCCACTGCATGGAGAGCAGACTAGAGGTATGAAGAACCCTTGTGTAAAACTGGAGGCATTTTAGCTAAAATTACAACCCAATCCAGGGATTCCCATCCTTGCCCTGCCATCAGTCACCTTTGAGCCTTCCAGATTATACCTTTGCCAGCATAGCTCAGGGCAACCACTGGAAACCTCCAGGGACATGGTCATTGGAGATGCACCACCCTAGAAAGAAAGGCTTTGTGGTGGCATTTCTTCCAGGGATGGTCACACTCCTCAGGTGGCATGGAGCCAGGCCCACTTGGTGAACTAACCTCTGACATTTGCTGTTGCTAGGTGCATTTCCTGGAGGGCCTTGTATGCCTGATGAAGTCTGGCCACACTGCACAGGCAGAGTGCTGCAACAGCCACAGGTCTGCCAACCGCCCTTTCATAGCCCTGAGCTCATGGCCTGTCTGCTTCCTCTCACTTCACTCCCAGGGCAGTGTCTCTTGTCTTCAGAGCACTGATGGCCAAGCTCAGGGATAACCCTGGGCTTATGCTTTGCAGCAGAGATCTCACCTCACCTGCTTTGCCTATTTAGGATCTGATAGTGACTTAAAGGGCAGGAGCCAAGAAAGCATAGGTAGCCTTCCAGGAACCTTCCAAATGCAGGCAGCATCAAAGAAACATTGTTTCTTCTGGGCAAGAGGGCACTTAGCTCTGTGCTAGGATGTAACAATCACAAGGACCTGGGATTAGCATCAAGAACCAGAAATAAATAAATTAAAGCTGTTCTTTTTCAGTTACACTAGACACTTAAGCTGGTGATTATTTAGGGGTATAGGAGATGCAGGGACTTTTCATTCTAAACTTGTTGAAATTACAGAATTTATAAACTGTTTCTAAATTAGCCTTTCTGAGGCATAATTTACAGTTGAAAATAAATCGACTTTCATAAGTGTTGGCAAGCACCTGCACTGCATCTCATCACCACAGAGGAGACTTGGTGTTCCTGTCACCCCAGCCAGTCCTTTGTGCTGGTGTCCTTTACAGCAACCTCAGCCCCCAGCAGCTACTGATCAGATCTCTGTGTGGGCTGCTTTCATGTCTCCTCTGTGCTTTCACCTTGAAAGGGTGAAGTGGAGATTGGAAAGATAGCTTCAGTGGTTAAGAGCACACGCTACTGTCACAGAGGACTCAAGTTTAGTTCCCAGCATCCAAGCCTGAAATCTCACAACTGTCAGCCTTGGGGGGTCCTAATACCTCTCTCCATGGGCACGGCACACATGAGTGCACACACACACACACACACTTTAAATAAAATAAGTCTTGAAAACCAGAAAAGGGTCTAGAACAGAATCTTTGACAACACTTTACAGAACTTTTTAATTTAAATATTTGTTTGGCCCATAAGGTGGAATAGTGGTGTTCTTCCTAGGAAATGTGGAAAGAGTTCTAATATGGGGTAAATGTTTACTTTGACTGTGAAGTGATTCCTGGCCTCTCTGAAAAGATATCCCATAGGACTTCTGCATCACCTGGATCTCGGGTCACTCTGGGAGCTATACAGAGACAAGGATTCGCTCTGTAGCCCAGGCTTGCCCTGTACTAAACAAGTGCTAGGATAACTAAAGACAGTGCTGAACTGTAGGCAGCGGCCTCTGCTCCATAAGTTTTATGCATTTCCTGTCAGGCAGAGGGGCTGGATTTGGCTATACACTTAAGACTTCATTTGTGGACTCTCAATTCTTCATAGTTTGTAGCCTTGCTGCAGTCAGAACTTGTTGGTAACATTGAGCTCTTACACACATAGCCAACTGATGACATACAGTAGAGAAAGTGTTTTCCAGCATGGATGGGGCCTCACCCCTGTAACCCTAGCACTGAGAGAAGGATTGCCTTAATATAAGGCAAGCCTGGGCTACAGAGTGAATCCTTTTCTCAAAAATAAACCAACAAACATCTGTGGCATGACTGAATTTGCACATGCAAAGGAAGGATTTTAGACCCTTACTTCATGCCATGAATAAAGATTAGCCATGTGGCTACTGAGATGGCTTGATTTCTGGAGGTGCACCTGTCACCTGTGTTGCTGCTGCCCTTTGTGCTAGCTCTGCCCCCCTCCTTTTCAGCCCCCTAACTAGATCTACTCTCCTCCTTCCCCTAGCTCTGCTCCCAGCCTCTTTTCATACATTTAGCAGATACCATTACTACAGAACAGAAATGACAACAGAAGCTCCATGTGCCACCACAGAATGGAGACACAGATGTGTATGTAGGCCACTTTCAACAGCATTTTAGTGGAAATGAGTTACATCTGATTGCTTTAAAAGACCTCAGTATGAAAGTAACTTAGGTGTGTGTGAAGCACACTGTGAGCATGCGTGCATCTTATCTTGTTATTATATGTATTTACTTGTGTGCATGTGTGAGTGTGAGCCATGGCATGCATGTGATGGTCAGAGACAAGTCTGTAGGACTCAGTTCTCTCCTTCTAACATGTGGATCCCAGGGCCCCAACCCAGGTTGTTGGGCTTGCCAGCCAGTGCTTTTACTGCTGAGCCACATCACTGGCCCCTGAGCTCGCATTGAAACCTGAAACACCAAGTGCTCATGAGGACCTCAACATTGTCCTTTGTCATTTGCAGTTGAGATCCTCTCAGCAGTTTTGAAGGTTTTTCCCAGTTCCTGACTAGCAGACATCCCCCCCCTGAAGTATCCCCCTGTTCTAGTTTGTGAAGTGGCCACCACATTTCTTAGAGACAGGAAACTAAAAGTCACATTTTCAAAGGTTCCCAAGGAGTCAGTCAGTTGTGACTTGTGCTGGATAGTTTTATGTCAACTTGACACAAGCTAAAGTCATTTGGGAAGAGGGAATCTTAATTAAGAAAATGCCTCTATGATTGGGCTACCTACAAACCTGTAGGACATTTTCCTAACTAATGATTGCTGAGAGAGGGTCCAGCCCATTGTGGGTAGTGCCATCCCTGGGCTGGTGGTCCTGGGTTCTAAAAGAAACGTGGCTGAGTAAGCTGTGAGGAGCAAGCCAGTAAGTAGCACCCTTCCATGGCCTCTGCATCAGCTCTGCCTCCTGGTCGCTGCGCTCACTGCTTTGAATGATGAGCTGTGATGTGGAACTGTGAGTGAAATGAGCATTTTCCTCACCAACTTGCTTTTGCTCATGGTGTTCATCACAGCAAGTCACCCGAACTGAGACAGTACGTTTTTGCTCTGAGATTGTAAGGGGCTCTGGAAATGGCCTGTAGGCTTTCTCAAGATTGGGTTTCCTGGAGGTGAGACTACACTTCTCTTCAAGCTGTGAGTTGCAGCACAGCAAACTGAGTCTGCTGTGAACAGTGTTAGGCATTGTGTTTATCTGGACCTAGGTGTTCATTTAGAATGGTTATGAATAAGAGAATTGAGGGGGTCGGTCTTTTTTGTTATTCACCTGATATGATGGGGGCCTGGAGAGACTGAAAGCAAAGCCACTGCAGGGCTGTGTGTACCGGTAGCATGACAGAGACAAGCAGGTCCCGAGAGCTTGCTGGCCGGCCAGCCTGCTGTGGTAAAGGAATAGGGTGGGGAGTGATAGAAGACACCTGATCTCCTCTGGCATCTGCATGCCTGTGCATAATGGACACTGTGGGGGTGGGAGGAGCACTATTTAAATGAGGTGACTGAAGTTAACAGGAGAGGCTGCGCTCAGCAGCTCTGAGACGCTGGATCCAATCCTAGCTCTAAAAGAGGAAAACAAAGAAAAATTATAAGGAGGCATAAAAGACAAAGCTGTTACCTAAAAAGAGGGCATCAGGGAGCCAGGTACCATCTGGCTATAAAGGTCCAGGTGCTGATTGGTTTTTGTCAATTTGACACCAGCCTAGACATATGTGAGAAGGGATGACAGTTGAGGGAAAAGTGTCCATGAGATTAGCCTGTAGGCAAGCCTGTAGGGTATTTTCTTGATTGGTGATTGATGTGGGAGGACCCAGCCCACTGTGGATGGTGCTATTCCTTGGGCAGGTGGTTTTGGGTTCTATAAGAAAGCAGGCTGAGCAAGCCATGATGAGCAAGCCAGTAAACAGCACACCACCTCCGTGGTTTCTGCGTCAGTTCCTGCCTCCAGGTTCCTTCCTCCATGGCCTCTGCTTCAGTTCCTGCCCTGACTTCTTTTGGTGATCAACTGTGAGTGGAACCATAAGCTGAAGTAAACCCTTTCCTCCCCAGTATTCTTTTGGTCATGGTGTTTCTCACAGCAGTAGGAAACTGAGATGCCACCTTTAGTCACCGTGACCATAACAGCAGTATGAACCTGAGACAAGCTCCATTAGAAAGTGACTTTTATTTCTTCCTGCTCACCTGTGCCAGGCTTCACCTTTCTGAACATACATTTCATTACTTTAAAACCACAAGTTCTGACATCAAATAAATAAACTTCCAAGAAGATGTGTGTTCTCTTGCTTACTGCAAATGCTGGCTTCTGTGGAAATGCTCAAGGCTTTCCCATTACAAGTCTTATAAATTACATCTTCCTGATACATACAAGAGGCTACAGCTCACCATCACCACCCGGCCATGCTGGGACCCACAAGCTGCTCTGAAAGTGGATTTATTGGTTGCAATCAGATGTTTCTGCTCAAGGTGGTGCTGTTTCCCCATCAATGGTGTAATTGCACGTTTTTATTTCCATGGGTCTGCATTCAGCAGCTAGTCAGTGTGCCTACCTTTATGACAAATCTTTGCCTTCTGTTATTCCGTCTGCCCTTGAGAAGCCATTGCAGAGTTGTGGAAATACACACTTATCCCAGGCCTTTGTATTTCCATAAGAGAAGCGAGTCAGAGCGACCTAGATGACTGAGTTTTGTTCTGTTTTGTGATGCTGGGGTGGAACCCCGGCCTCCTACATGCCAGGCAAGCAACCTACCATTGACCACACTCTAGCTCTCAGACGTTTCTTAAAACAGTACTTTCTGTTTGGTTTTTTCTTGAGACAAGGTCTCATGTAGCCCAGGCTGCCCTTACACTTGCTATGTAGCCAAGAATGACTTTGGACTCCTGATCCTCCTGCCTCTACCTTCTCAGTACCGGGATCTGAGATGTGCACCACTATGCCTGGTTTTATGCCATGCTGGTGATGGAACACAGAGCCTGGTGTATAGTAGCCAAGGATTCTGTCAACTAAGACAGTGCTTGAGAGCTTCCTTCTTGCTTTTTTAGTAAATTTGCTATTAGGTCTTAAACGTTTTAAACTCATGTTATGTCATGGGTATAAAGAGCCAGTATAGTTCTCTTCCAACCTCTTACAGTATGGGGAGGCACGTAATTCACAGAATCGCCTGTGTCAGGACCCCTAACAACCATTTCCGCCTCCTTGTCACCCGTAGACATGCATCATTACAGCTGTGTTCATCCCTGGTCTAATGAATAATTGTTCTGTTTGTTTTTAGATCCGGGGTTTTCTGTCACGGTTCGATAATGTCCTTCCTGTCAGCCTGGCATTTGATAAATGTACAGCCTGTTCGCCCAAAGTAAGTCATTTTACCTCAGCAATTTAACCTCAATCTAACCTACTCGGGCCAGTGGGGTCGTGCATGTATGCATGTGTACGTGCGTATTGTACTGGCGTACGGGCGTGCCTACGTACATACGTAGAGGAGGGGAGCCTGGTAGACTGGGTCCTGCTGCTGTTGATCTGCGTTCATCCACAGAAGCCAGCTCTGGAAATCTCAGGTTCTAGTGTGCAGAGAGAGCCAGAGCTGGCTGCTGGGTCGTTTCTTGCTTCCTGAGGTTCTCAGTTCCCCTCCTGAGGGTTTCCTTCCTTGCACCTACTGAGCAGAGCCGATTTTAAGCTTTTCCCAGAAGGTGGAGGGTTTCAGGCAGTCCCGGGTGTGTTTTGGAGACGTTCCTAATATAAAGGAACATCAAGCAGAGATGAGGGGCCTGGGTTGGGAGGCCGGAACAGGGCCCCTTCCTCTTTGATCTTTCCAGCAGCTCTAAAAATAGAGCGGAGCTGTTGTCCATTGTAATGGGAACCAGCTGATGTATCTCGAAACTACATGGCATCTCAGTTTTTAATAGGCTCCGAGTTATTCTCGCATGTGTACTGTACGTGACAGCTGATTCCCTTTGGATGTCCCTTTAAGCCAGTGGTTCTCAACCTTCCTAATGCTGGGACTCTTTAGTCCAGTTTCTCATGTTATGGTGACCACAACCATAAAATTATTTTTGTCACTACTTCGTAACTCTAATTTTGCTACTGCTGTGAATCGAGATGTAAGTATCTGATATGCAACCCCTGTGAAAGGGCCGTCCCACCTCTCCAAAAGGGGTTGCAGCCCCCTGGTTGAGAACCACGACTTTAAGCCTTCAGCCTCCCCCTTTCTAACTCCTACTTGGGGTGCTCTGCAGAGAAGCTTGTGGGGGTCACTCATCCCAAGCTGACATCTCTCAGTTAGAGATCTGAGGTTTCCCTGCTGTGCCTCCTGCAATGAGCAGAGCTGAAGGAATTGAATTCTAGGGAAAGTCTACTCAGAGTAACTTCTGACCTGCCTAACAGTGGAATTTGGGTCCATAAGCCATAGTGATGAATTTAGCTAAATCTAAGCACTCCCGAGTGGAGAGTGGTTTGTTTTCCTTTCTGCTCTGAGAGTAAACTAAGCCTGCTTTATTGTTGGGCATCTCAAATGCCTGGTTGAGATGTAAACCTTATAATTTGTGGGTAAATGACCTCTGAGCCCATTCTTCTTGCTGTTTCTCAAGGTATCCTGTATCCTCTTTGGCAGGACCCTGAGGATGGTGATGTGCATATCTGTCTGCCGAGACAGGGTCTCAGGACTGTGTGATCCTCAGTGGAAATGACTTTCTGTCTGTCTGTCTGTCTTTTCATTGTACAACTGAACTAATTGTTTTCCAAATAACTTGGCTAGATTATTTTCACTATTTGGTGCCCATGTCAGAAGCGTCTATGACTTTATGCAGGTCTGGCTCATGAAATGAAGATAAGTGGGTTCTCAGAGCAATGTGAGCGTTTGCTTTCCTGCTCTGTTTCTAATTAAATCGGCCCATAAGATGCTGTCTATAAAGAAGCCCAGGAGTACCTCAGGCAGCCCCTCCTTTTTCTTTAAGAGAGAATAGCTTTTTGTATTTTTGTCCTCCCTCCTTGGAAGCATCAGATTAAACACAGGTATGGTGTCTTTGTTACTAGAGCTATTTCCTGTCAGTGGCCATTCAGAGCCCTGCATTACACAAACTTGCCAGGCCAGTTAATACAGACTGACGTGGATTTTCACAGCTGCACTGTTCCCATAGCGATCACTTTTCATGTGGTCTGGATATTGGGTTTCCTTTGTGCTGAGAAGGCTGCACCTCTTTCCTGGAGAAGCCCCTCATTTACTTTCTTGGCCCCCTTCCCTGTCATCTGCATCATCTGCGGACCGAGCGTTGATTCTTCGAAATGACAATTTCAATTACGTCGAATGGCTCTGTGAGAGTGTTTGCTTAACGCTTGCTCAGCAGGATGTTTTTTATACTGAGTCATGTCTGAGTTGCTGCTGTTTGAATCAAAATTCTTTGGAGCTAAAAGTGAGTTCTACAAATTTTTCCTTTGATATTCATGAAGTCATTTTTAAAAAAATTTTTCTCGGTCTTAAGAATTTCATACATGTATACAATGACACATGATCATATCTTCCTGTTTCCCCTCGTCAACTCCCCTTAAACCATCCCCCAACACAGCCTTTCCCAACTACAGGCCCCCACCCTTTAATAACCTACGCAGTCCCATTAGCACTTCCTATGTGTGGTGGCTGTGGAGAAGGAACTTGGGAAATCATCTGTCAGAGGCTACATATTCAAGAGAGAATAATTCTTCCTCCCCCAGCAGCTCTCACCTGCCAGTAGCTTCCCAGTAAGAGATAGGGGTCTGGGTCATACCTCAGCCATCTGTGCTAGAATTTGACTGGATTTGTCTCACCCACGACTCCTGCAGGTATCCATCCATAATTTCTCCAAGTTCATGAGTGTGATGCTATGTCAAGTCCAGAACTTTGAGTTTCAGGCCTTTCTTCATCCTCCAGCTCTTAAGTCCCTTGTGCCTCCTGTTCTGCCATCCTTTCCAGCTGTTGTGGAGGTAGTGGTGTTTAGAAGCCTGTCCCACTGAGAACCGAGCTTTGTCTCTTGTTCCCATGAGGCAATGTTTTCCAGTATGTGTACCACCATCCCCACCCTGAAGAGAGGCTCGTCTACTCCTGCTTGGTTTAGCTTCAAATGTAGGAAGGGGCTGGGGGAGCAGGACACTCTGAGGTAGTGAGCCTTCTCTTTATTAAACAGTGCTGCTTATGGTGTAACCCTCATGTTTCCAGAGTTAAAGAAGGACATGGGCCTCTGTGCCCATGTCTAGGAAGGTGGCATCATTGTCCCTCTCAGCATGTGCTAGCCTGTTTGATCTCAGCTTGGGCCAGAGCTGGTGAACTGTTGCATTCATGCATGTGCGGGGAGGTGTGGGTGTTGAGGGGTGCTTTCAGTTTAATGTGTTTCATCATTGCGCAAAGCTTCCTCAAACAGTGGCATCTACTGTCAGAACTTGAAGAGGCCTTTTTCACACGTGCATTTCAGTTCTAGAGTGTGGCAAACTTCTGGTAGGCCAACAGGTGTGATTATGAACCCAAAATCTAGAAAAGCTGTCCCAGAATGCATTGAGGCAATTTATTAACAACAGTTTGTCTCTTAATTTCTTTCTCTCTTATTTCTAATTTTTTTTTAGTAACTTTGTATTTTGGTACAATTTAAAAAATATTTATATTTAAATTAAATGTGTGGGAATAGGAGAATGTAGAGCCTACAGGGGCCAGAAGTATCTGGTACCCTGAAACTTGAGTTTCAAGTAGTTGTAAGCAGCCTGATGTGTATGCTGGGAACTGAACTTGGGTCCTCTGCAAGAACAGGCAGTGCCCTTAACCACTGAGCCTCCTCTAGCCCTTTGGATACGCTTTTAAACTTGGTGAAATTGGGGCAGGGGAGCTGGCTCAGCAGTCAAGAGTGTTGCTCTGGCAGAGGGTCTGGGTTCAATTCTCAGAACCCATATGGTGGCTTGTAAGTTGAATTCTGTAGACACATTGTAACTACATAAAGGTCCAATCTGATCCTGAAGTGAGTCCCTCACTTCATGTGGCTGGTAAGTCCATTCCCTCTCTGGCCTCTGTGGGCATTAGAAATAATAGACATACCATCAGGCAAGGTAATAAATCTTTAAGAAAGGGAGGGAGGGAGGGAAGAAGGAAGGAAGGAAGGAAGGAAGGAAGGAAGGAAGGAAGGAAGGAAGACAAACTTACAGAAAACTGCAGAGTGGCTTTTAGCAGAGTCTCCCAGGTTTCCACCATCCTCCCCTCTGTGTCCCGCCTCCTCAGCTCTGCCCCTTCTGGTTCCTTTGTTGAGTTTTCCAGAGTCAACAGGGAACTGTTCCTTCTCAACTAAACATCTCCCCATGAATTTCCTAAGAACAAAGACCCACTCTCACGAACACACACACAGGAAACAGAGACCCTTCAGTGTTAACAGCCACTACACCTGACCCAAAGGCTATATTTCAGACATTGTCTCTGTACTGGAATGTTCTTAATGAACTTTCTCTCTTTCTCCTTCTCCTGAATGAGGACTCACTTCAAGATCAGAGGGACCTTTATATAGTTAAGATGTTTCTTCTGACCTCCCTCAGCCGGGGAGAGGTCTCAAACTCTCCTTTTCCTGCCCATGTCCTTTAGAGGCTTCTCTGTTATGTCTATAGAACCTCCCTTGGTTTGGATCTGTCTAGTGTGCCTCACGCCTGAAGGCGTGTTATACGTTTGTCACCACTGATGATGTTCGTTTCTTTCTGAAACCTGGCTCCCCTCCTCCTGAATAGACAGCCTTGCCTGCTCTCATCTAGAATACACAGAAGTTTCAAAACTGCCAGTTTCTGCTACTTCAGAGAATGGTGCTGGGGAGAGCACTTAGTCATTAAAATGCTTGCCATGCAAGTGTGAAGGCCTAAATTGGGATGCCTAGCATCTGTACAGAGGCCAGGTGTGGGTGACATGCATCTGTGACACCCCAGTGCTGAGGGTGTAGGGCAGGGACAGCTTCAGATTCAATTGAAGACCCTGTCACAAAAGTGAGGTGGCTTGTGATAGAGGAAGACAACCTCTAGCTACCATATGCATATGCACAGTTATGTCTGGGCATCCACAGACCCATATGTATTACATGCACAGACACACAGACACACACAGACACACACACACACACACACACACACACACACACACACACACACTACACAAGATTCCAAAAGAAAATGAACATAGTACATAGAGTTCAGTCTTTATTACAGTCCTTTCTCTTGCTGGTTTCCTAGAGAGGAGTGCTCTCACCCTAAAGCAATTCTGTGACATAGACTAGACAGGCTGCAGTGTGAAAGGCAAGAGGAAAGTCACTGCCATCTGATGACATCAGCTGGTCACCTGCTGTTCGTCACTCAAGAGCTTTCCCAGTCTCTTACACAGGAGAGTGGAGGCTGTCTACTGGGAGTGCTGTTTTTCTTTAGGGAATCCAGACATCTCCCAGTGTTTCCACAGCAGTAGCTTTGTGGCCAGAAATCGGCAGAAGCTTCTGAGGTGGCTGCAGAATGAGGTGTGGGGTTGTTTCTGAGTGGGCAGAATTCTTGAGCATGCTCACCCGAGGGGCAGTGTGCAAGACTAAGCTTGTTCTTGCTGCATGCTTCTGTCACCCACAGCATCTGTGACACCCTCTTGGGAGGAAGCAAGCCTCAAGCCTGGCTTGCCTACCATCTGGGGCCTGTGTCCTGCACAGATGTACCAAGATGTACCCAGGAACCTGATCTTGAGGTTTTAATTAGTGATGAGCAAGGCTAATAATATTCTCATTCTGGTGATGACCATGTGGAGGGGCTTCTGCTGATGGGTTGTAAGACAACTACTGAGATGTTGGGATGAGTGTCCTGGGAAGTGAGAAGGAGATCGAGGATTAGCGTAACAACCACCAGCTGGTGTCATCAGATGGCAAACCATTTTCTTGCCTTTCTCACCACAGCCTGTTGATGAAACACAGCTGTAACCTTAATGTTTTCAAAACCTATTTTTAATGATGGTTCTTAAATGCTTTAACCTCCCTTTTAACCTACCACTCACCAGAGGTAGTAGAAAAGAAAGGATACGGGAGAAATGTACCTGTTGGGAAAGGTTCTTTGGAGCAACTCCTGTCTGTGTTGTCTGGAAATCGGCAGGTCACACACAGTTTAGCCATGGCAGCTTGATCCAGTCACAGACACTTCACAGATACACCAGTAGTCCAGTTCGGTAGAGTCAGGTTAGCAACAGTAGTGACATGACCTAGCAGAGACAACCAGGCCTCAGCCTCAGTACAAGTCAGCAGGAGGGACCAGGAGGAACACCAGGAGTTCTCGACTGTGCCTCTCTCAGCAAAGTGAAGATCAGCGAAGACTTGAGACCCACAAGTGTGCTAGCTCTATAAGCAAACCTAGCTCAACCCCCATCACTGTCCACCGAGTCCTATTTATACCCTCCAAACATCATGTGTCCTCCATGGGTCTTGCCTCAGCACATGTATCTGTTTCAGCTGATATCACCCTGCTCATCAGCTTGAGTCCGCAGAAGCAGCAAG
Source organism: Rhabdomys pumilio (assembly GCA_030674055.1). Classification (NCBI taxonomy): domain Eukaryota; kingdom Metazoa; phylum Chordata; class Mammalia; order Rodentia; family Muridae; genus Rhabdomys; species Rhabdomys pumilio. The sequence continues at coordinate 55,391,490 of JANHMN010000008.1, forward strand.
AAACTGCAGCACACCATTAGGAGTTTTTGGGTTGTTTTGTCTTTGGTATGGTTCTCTCTATGGAGTCCCGACAAATGTAACTCAGTCTTGCGATGTAAGGCAAACCGTGTCTTTTCACATGCTTGTTTTACCAGAACATTCTTTCACTTGTGTCTGCTTCAGCTAAACATTCCTTCACGAGTCTGCCTTAGTCTTTCACCTGTGTCCACTTAGCTAAACACTCCTTCACAAGTCTGCCCCGCAAAACACCATCCAACTGACTTCCCAAAGAACTCTTAAATTTCCACTTACACAGCCAATTACACTGTACAATTACACTGTACAATTCCCAGTGATAGAAAAAGCATAAGGGGCTGGGGCAGCTCAGGTGGACAATCAGGTGTGCAAAAGTGAAGACCTGAGTTCAGATCTCCAGAACACACATAAAGCGGCATGGTTAGTGCACATCTGTAATTTCATCACCTCCAGGACAATGAAAGGCAGAGCAAGGTGGACGGTGAGGCTGACACCAAGGTCTCATGCCATGTCTAGACCTGCACTTACATGGTCATGTACACTCATACATATCATACACACACAAAAAGATTTTTGAAAGAAGCATTAAATACCAGAACTAAACCTCTTTATTAAAATGTTCTTTTAGAAGAAATTCTGACCAGAGCAACCTATCACCTGAGAGTCTGTACACATAACCTTAGACAGAGACCAAGCTTAGACTTGGAGGAGGGGTCAGTGCCTCAGTGCTCAGCAGCAGGCATTCATCACTGGGTTGCTATGACTGCATGTATGTACTGGAGATACACATACTGTGTGCAGAGCTCGAGCCATTGCTACTATTTACCTCTGAGAGGTTTGCCCAAAAGCATGTGCGTAAAAGGCCTGTCGCTGTCAGGAGGTAGTGGAGCCTTTGAGAGGAAGTGAGATCACTGGGGATGTACCTGGAAGGGGATCCTGGGCCCTTCCTCTTTCTTTCCTTTTTTCTTTTGGCAATGAGATAATGGTCTTTCCACCATGGACTCCCAGCAGTCATGTAACCACCTGACTGCACCCCCAGAAACAATGGGCTAACTGACCATGAATTGAGTCTTCCAAAACCACAAGTCACAAAAAACCTCTTCTTTTTAAAATTGATTGTCCAAGTGTTTTTTTGTTTAATGAACTGGAAGCTGACTATCACAATGATCAAAAGAAACATTTTGCTATGCTTTTAATCCTAACATTCTGAAGATAGAAGCAGGAGGCTCTCTGTGGGATTAGCCAGGGCTACATAGAAAAATTCTGTCCAAAAAAAAAAGGCATCAGCCTCAAGAAAAATGACTTGCTGGGCGGAAGAGCTGCTCAGCAGTTAAAGGACTTGCTGTGCTTCCAAAGGACTTGAGTTTGGTTCCCAGCACCCAACCATCAGCAACTCCAGCCCCAGGGGATCCAGCACTCTCTTCTGGCCTCTATAGGCACTGCAGTCATGTGTACCTACCCACACACACATGCACAGTTAACAATGAAATAGATGTAAATAAAAGAGAAAGAAGTGAGATGTGCAGAGTGAGACAAGCTGTCCAACATGGATGCTGCCACCCTGGGCCCTGCTCTGTGTTAGGGTGCATGTCCCTGTCTGTACAACCCAATTCTTTTGTATAAATGGGGTTACCCTGAGGAGGGTTGTCAGTCACTTCTGAGCTGAGGTGAAAAGACAAATAGGAGTTTAACCCGTGGGTGAGAGCATGAGAGCTTATATAATGGCCAGATAAAGCACTACATACAAGAGGCTGGCATAACCTTGAGGAGGAAGGCCATTTGCCTCCCAAGATAAAATGTGTTCCTAAGACGGAATGTTAGATTCTGTTTTGAATCTTAAAATTCCACATAAAACCCTCTTACCTCCGCCTGGGGCGTAGGGACTTTCCCAGCCTGTGGCATTCAACAGCCACAGTGGGGGATTCCCAGGGTCCTGGCTCTGTTCACTGCCTCGCCTGCTGAGTGACCCCAAGTTTGGTGCTTCTGCCTCTGTCCGCCTCCGTGCCTGCCTTTGGCCAATGAGTCAGCTCAGTGAGAGAAGTGCTGGCCCTCTCCTCACTCTTCAAGTTATTCCCTTCTGCACTTTGGATTGAGGTTCTTTCAGTCTTTGTCTCACAGGCAGTTTTATTTTGTGTCCCGTGCTGGGGGTGGAAGCCAGAGCCTCTGGCTTGCTTCACAGCCCAGCCCAGCAATCCATTTTAATTGCAGAAAAGTATGGAAATATAGTTAAGGACAAGGGCCATCAGGGTTACTTCCGTTGTTGTCTGTGCTTTGTGGCCTTGGCATAGTGATGTGTAGCCAGCCTTCAATCCTGCTTTCAGTTTGAAATGAGCTTCAGGTAGGGGGATTGGAGCACCATGACGAGCGTCCTGACTGCTTCTCAGCCCTTTACAAGGACTGGCCAGTGCCTAACCAGAAGAGCTCCCAAGGGCTTATGCCTGGAGTGTCTGCATACAGCTTCTCACTGGCAAATATTACTCAAAACAGGGCTACAGCCAGGGTTTTCTTTCCCTTTCCAAAAGGGACATAAATCTTTAGTTGGGAAAATGATGAGTAACCCCCACCCTGGTCCTCTTTTCCTATCTCACTTACCCAGCAAGGCCTCAGGCTTTCTGTTTGAGCGGGTGATGGGATCCATATGTGTGGTTGTGTGGTGTAAACTGTATCCCACATCTCGTCCTTAGCAACTTGTGTTTCTCCCATCTCCGGAACTGCTGGGCTCCCGAGAAGAGCTGGGATGTCCCGCCAGAGCCAGGGAACAGAGCTCAGCTCTAAGCCCTAACCTCATAGCTCAGCAGTGCTCAGCTCTAGGCCCTAACCTCACAGCTCTTCCTCCTCTTTGGAAAATCTCGGATGTTTTCTCCCTTTGCTTCGATGTCCTCACCCAGAGAGCAGGGAAAATATTTTCTGTTTCCCAGGGAAATTGCAATGGCTGACGCATATCCAGTTTCTCAGGCCAGGCACCAGGGCCTTTGCCCACTCCTGGGACTGGTGTTGACACCAGAAACAGGAAGAAAACAAAGACCGCTGTGGTGGCCTGAAGTATCCCTGGGTATGTGATCTCTCCTCAAGCTGCTGTTTCTCCAAAGACAGATACAAGAAGGACAGAGTCCAGGATCTGAAAGTCAAAGCTCAAGTCTGCCCTGTTTTATTTTGGGTTTTTTTTTTTTTTTTCAAAAAACAAAACAAAACAAAACAAAAAAAAACAGGCAGAAAGCTTGCCCTTATGTCCCTGACAGCCCTCTTTGAAAACCCTCCTCATGATCCAGAGGACACAGTCTCGCCCCTCCCTGCTGACCAGCAGCAAAGGTTGTCCTGCTTCCCTGGTGCCTGTGGTCACTTGAGGATTCTTTTCTCCTCAGGTGTCCTCCTGTCTCTTATGCAGACCAGAAAATATAGGGCTATGATTTTTTCAGTGGTTCTACTGATTGACAGGCCTACTCTTCTTCAGGACATTGAAATATTATTTTATAGTTTAGAAATAATCAGTTCATTTGTGGCCTCTGTCACATGTCTGTCCCCTAATTCTTAAGTCTTTTGGGTCACGGACCATATTCATGTTGATGAAAGGACTTGACATACTCCTTTAGAAAATGTACAGCCACTGTAGCTTTGCAGTCCAGCCCAGTCCTACCATGACACTTACGGCTTTGGAAAGGTACCAGGTCTTTCTGGGGACTCATTGTCTTTAATCCCAGGAAACTATGAAGGACTGATCTGCCACTGTGTGTGTCTTGTGCCCAGCTGCAGCCAACTGGGGGACAGGAGAAGACAGTAACCCTGCTCAGAGTTCTGTGGGTTAGTTCGTCCCCTTGAGGGCACAGAGCCTGGGCAATCTCTTTTCATGTTCCTCATCCTCCTTGATATTTATTGATGTAGTGATCTGAGGAGGGACAGAAGGGAAGGACCAGGTGGGAGCTGCAGTCTCACCACTGAACTGAGAGACAGATCCACTTGAACTGGGAAGCTTTTAAGTACATATATGTGTATGCCTAAATAGGCTATATAATATATGTATGTAGGTATATAAAAATTTAGTTATTTTTATGTGTCTGTGCCTGTGTGAGTTTATATGCACAACATACATGCATGAGCCCTTGGAGGCCAGAGTAGGACACCAGATCCATTAGAACTGAAATTACAGGCAGTTGAAAGCGTCCGTGTGGGTGCTATGAATCCACTTCTTTGCAAGAGCAGCAGGTGCTCTTAACTGCGGAGCCTTTCCTGTAGCCCCTGATTTTTTACGTTTATGCGTATAACTGTGCACCTACATGACTTCATGTACACCTTGTGTATGCTGGAGCCAGCAGAGGCCGGAAGCGAGCATCGGCTCCCCTGGAGCTGAAGTTAAAGGTGGTTATGAGTCGTCTTGTAGGTGTTGGGAACAGAACACAAGCCTCTGCAGGAGCAGTAAGCATCCTTAGTCACCAAACCAGATCTCCAGCCCCAACGTAACTACTCAAATGGAATATTTGTCACATCCAAAAATGTATTCACATTCATTTATTTTACTGACTTTAACGTGAGTCAGTTAAATAATTTTATAAAGCCAGAAGTGTTGAGTCACAGTAATTATCTCAATAGTCAGAAGGCTGAGGCAAGAGTTTGAAGCCAGCCCAAGTAGGCTATAGAGGGAGACCTTGTTTCAAAATACTATAATAACAAAATACTACAATAATAACAACAACAACAATAATTTATGAAATAGTTTTGGATGATAGTGTGTTGAGTTTCTGTTGATGTCCTTCTAGACATGACAGTAATGTTAGATAGTGGCACCTTCCTGTGTCTGAGGTTCTTTTATCATCCTTAGCCAACAACCAAACATATCACTTGAAGGGATAGCTAGGTCCTAGCAGACATCAAGTGTGAGGACAGAACAAGCAATAGCTCATGAGTAAATTTATGAACAGCAGAAAGTGGAAATAACGGAAATCAAGCCACCTGCTCCCAGGGCCTCTGTCCAGTGGGATGCTGGCCACCAGACATGACAACACAGTGCCCTTTGCTGGTTGGCCCCAGATCGGGGCATGGCCATTTACAGTGTTCTCTGTTTGTGCAGCAGATTCCGCTCAACTTTTACCTTCCAATCTGCTTTAGTGACGTCTTTGATGACCTGTTCCTCTCTTGCAAGATCATGTCCAGAGTTTACCAAGACAAGCAGCCTTTGGGAGTTACCAAAGTTGGCTTCGCATTGGATTCAAGGGCATTCTAGCAGTGAGCTCTCCAAAGGCTTTGCTTGCTGCCCTGTCAGCTTCTGAAAGCCCATTCTAACAGTCCTCTTATTAGGCTGCCCTGGAAGTTCTTCCTTTTTAAAGAAATGCTCTTTTTCATTATGCTTGTATGCTTCGCTTTGCTTGTGTGTGAACACATGAGTGGAATTAAGAGATGAGCTTGCTAGAGTAGATGTTCCTCTTACCGTATGGCTCCCAGGGACTGAATTCAGGTCAGTGAGGCTTGGCAGCAGGTGCCACTACCCACTGAGCCATCTTGTCACTCTCCTTGCTATTTCTAAAAGTACTCAGCACCGTGGACTTTTGCCACAGAAGAGGTAAAGGAACTGCAGTGCAGACATTGTTCCCAGAGACAACATCCTCGTGACTTGCTTGTTACATGATGACAGCAATACATCCCAGAGTATCTGTCTTTCCTGCTTTAAGTAATGTTCTCATCATTATGTTTTATTCTCAAGAGTGAAAGCCCTCCATGTTCCCCCTTTCCAGACCATCGGAGAGCTGCTGAAAGTGTGCATGGAACAATACATCTTAAATTTTCAGTCCTCGCTAGACTTGGGGAGTCTCTCCTATGTGGTCCTTAGGGCAGCAGGTATGCCGCCAGTGTGTGAGTCTGAGGAGCACTCAGTGTTTTGAGTAGCATCCCTGTACTGACTGCTGTGGAAGATGTGCCCAAGCTTGCTCCCTGTGGTCAGATTTGCCCATTATCTCACCTCCATACAGCTCATGTCTGCACAGTGACTGTAGATTTACCGAGGCTTCTGGGTATTTTAAAGGACTTTGCTGGCACTCCAATTTGGTGTGATTTGCGGAAGCAAGAGATATACCTGGGCTTCTCCTGATCCTTTTTACATCAGCTTCTTCTCAAAGGGCCTTGGAGGAAGGGATAACAGAAGTGGAGTTTGAGGGCAGGGCCACGTTCTGCTTACAAGCTCCCGTGCATCCCAAACATGGATCCTGACACAGCATCACTGCCCCTTAAAGACCACTGTTGATTCTTTCCTCTGTAAAACTGCAGATATGCCTGTATGCTGACTTTAATCATTAGTTTCACTTGATCTGACTGACATAGAGAACCAATTAAGTCATGTGAGCAGATTTCTTAAAGACTAAGTGAGGTGCTGAAGAAAGGACTACTAAAAAGCACCCTGGTGAAAAGCATTTGCTGAGTGTAAGCATGAGGACCTGACTGAGAATCCTCAAGAGGACACATAAAAGGCAGGAAGTGATGTGTGTCCATAATCCTAGAATGTAGGAAGTAGAGACCAAAAAAAAAAAAAAATGGAAGCATGAGAGGCAGCTCGCCAGGTATACACAGGAAAAAACAAGACCCAATACCCAGGATTGTCCCCTGACCCCACATGCATCTGCCATAGCGGCTGTGCACACACATTTTCACACATTGCACATACACATAGGTAAGTGAATCACTGGTAAAGCTCAGAAGGTGGAGTGTTTGCCTTACATACATTTGCAGGCTTTGACTCCCAGTACCATATAAATCAGGCACAAAAATAAAAAGTGAAAAGGAATGCTTATGAAAAGTAGTATCTTTGAGAAAGAAAAGCACACATGGTTTTGTGGTCCAGCGGAGCAGGAAGAGTTTCTATACCCAGCAACACTCCCTGCTCCTTATGCCCTGTGCCTTCTCATAGGCACCAGAACACATGGGAAAATGAGACCTGTGCCATCCTGCCCAGCTCTGCAAGGCATTGGCCACTCAGGGCCCCTTACAGGGCACTCCCTGAAAGAGACTATGTACGTGTTTCAGTTGGGTCTGGCCAGCTCAAGACTCCAGACAAGAACTTGAGGAAGTGTCCTGGACTCATGCTATAGTCCTCTTAGTAACATAAGTGGTCACTAAGTAACCGAAGTAGCAAAGTGGTGAATTCTTCACATTCAAGGGGGGATTATTTATTTTAATTAAGAATTTTTTTTTTAGCTAGATGTGGTGGTGCATGCCTTAATCTCAGCTCTCTGAAGGCAGACATAAGTAGATCTCTGCAAGTTGGAGACCAATCTAGTTTACATAGCAAGTTCCAGACCTACCATAGCTACATAGATAACCCTGTCTCAAAGAAAACAATTCTAACGTGTGTGTGTGTGTGTGTGTGTGTGTGTGTGTGTGTGTGTGTGTGTGTGTGTGTATGTGTGTACATTATATATGAATGCCAGCTATATGTATGTGCTGCCTGTGGTGGCCAGAAGTGGGTGTTGGGTCCTCTGGAGTTACAAGCCAGTGCTTGTAATCACTAACCCAGATCTCCAGCTCCTAAAAAGTTTGTTATAAGACAGAGTCTTGTTAGCCCAGGTTTGCCTCAATTTCAAGGACATCCATCCTGCCTCTAATTTGAGATTATGCATTGTAAATAAACAGAATGAGCAATTTTCTTAAAAAAAAAAAAGTTTTACGTTTAAAGGAATGGTGTTCTACTTCCGTGAAGCAAACTGATCACAGACTGGAAGGGACTGTTTGGAAAAGAATTAGTCTGTACTAAAGGTACACAGGCTTTTCTCCACCCTTACTCTGTTTACACAGAATTCTAAGCACCCTGTACCTAGCATATGCATCTTGTCAGTATTCTAGACAATCTAAATATGATTCCAGTCTACACAAGAGTATGCACAGGTAACGCATAGACACCATCTTAGATAGATCAGGGCTTATGCTTGACCACTGGAGTTGGATTTGGGCACCACATAATCTACCATTGAATGCTACCAGATGACTATAGGCAGGGCATCAAGATGAGTGTTGCCCCTTCAAGTACACCATGTGACCATGTATGACCTTAGAGGCATGGCTCAGACTTCCTGAGATAGTCTTCCTCTGGTATAAAAGAGTTAAAATACTATTTCAGTGGCCGCAACAATGAAGTAAGAGCCTGCATGCCTGGCATTGTACAGTGGGACTGGATAAGTGTCTCTATGGCTCCACTGAACAGAAATTGGGTGACTCTCTCTCTCTCTCTCTCTCTCTCTCTCTCTCTCTCTCTTTCTCTCTTTCTCTCTTTTTCTCTCTTCCTATCTCTAATAAATATTCTCATTTTGCCATTTGCAATGTAAAATCTCATCTTTAGAGGTCTTTAAAAGAGGACAGAAACAAAAGGGTGAACCAATCTTTGCCAAAACACTTAGGAGGGAGCAGATTGCAACCCTGGGGTATCAGAGCCCGTTTCTTTCCATTTCGTGGGAGTCTGTAGCTAGGGGTTTAATTATTAACCTCCATACAGCTGCAGTTTGGTGCTCCTGAGAAAGTGATGGTGGAGACAGTGCTGTCTCTGCTGTCCTCAAGCTATAGTATCTGTGTAGATGCCTGAACTTAAGCTGAGCCAACAGAAACTGTGGGGGAGTCACTCACATGTGACCTGACTGCTGAGTCTCTGGTCTCTGTGAAGCAGGGACAGGAGACAGTGTGGTAGAGTTGTATGACTGTGTTGTCCCTGTTCCACTACTTCCTGGAAATCTGGGGGCCCTTGCTCATCCCTGCTGTTTGCTGTGGCTGAAAACTGGTGCTCACAAGGGAGAGAGAGCTGCCCCTGTCTTATCTTTCCCTACTGGGATCCTTCAGTAGCATTGATGTCTATCTCTATGTCCTTTTTAGTGCCCTATGAGACGACTAGCAAGAAGGCTGTTCCATCTGTCCAGCATCAAGGTCTTTAGGCATGAAAATGGCATGGAAGTCTGAGATTCCTAGCTTGCAGTCTAAATGCCTCCTATGCCCACAGTAATGTGATCAGGCTAGCCACCGTGCTTGTTTGGGATGAGGGGAGAGATTCCCCTTGAAACTGTCAACAGCTAGGTTGAGTGGGGAAACTGTCAGCTGTCTTTAGTGGCCTTGGCCTTTGGAAGGGCATTCTGCTGTCTAAAGGGATTGGGTTTTGCCTGGTCATATTTCACATCATGCTCAGGAAAACTGTAGGGGCTTGTTAGATGCCCCATGAGAGTCTAAAGCTCTGCCTTGAGTTAGAACAAACTTAGTTCCCTTTTGTTTTAGTTCATTCTCAGCTTAAATCAAACATTTGGAGGCTTAAGGACATGCAGTGAATATGATAGAAGACACTTCTTGGAAAACACAGGTGCTTCTGGTCTGCACAGACTTGAAACGACATGACTGCCTCTCATCCCTTCTAATGTTAGCGTTGATTAAATAATGTCATTTTGAGTAGAGTTGAGGAGAGTTTCTTAAAAGAAAATAAAGTTGAAATATCATTGCACCATCGGGACCAAAACACAGTGGGGGCATGATTGGCAGAGTCCCAGGCCTGGGGAGCCCACACCCCTAAGGCTGTCTGTGAAGCTTCCTGTGGTTTACCCTACTAAAGAGAAACAGCCTTTCTCCTGGAAGGTCTAGAATAGCAAGTTTATGCCTCAGCTTGGTGAGAATCTCACTGCTCTTGCTACAAGGTTCTGTCCCAACAGGCTTCTTTGGGAAATCTCCTGCCCTACCATCACTGCAAGCTGAATTCCCAAACGGCACTCGTTGTTTTGATAGACACAGGTAGCTTCCAGCACTAGAGGCATCATGCTACCAGGCCCATAACAATGAAGTCATGTCTCAGACCAAATGTTGCCACACATACAAATGCTCAGTAAGCAGGCATGAAGGCCAAGTCATCCAGTGTGCCTGTGCAAACTAGGAGAAGCCCAGGCTGTGGGTCTTTGAGTAAATAAATATTTCACAAGGAAAATTCAGTAGATCAGGTGTAGGAATAGTCTCATTTCAGTAGCTCGTTTTAGCTAGTGAGTCAGTGGGATCTTATGTTGAGTGTCTAGAGTTTCCAATACTTTTGGACAGTCTTCAACTGGCCTGGTTTGCCACATTCTTGTATCCCACAGGTATATGCAAGGTTAGAGGTCTTTGTATAGTATTGCTAGCAAGTTGTGTGTATCTTGAATGATAGAGTTTTCAACAGAAAAATAATTTCTGGAGTTGGGGGTGTGGCTTGGTTGGTAGAACACTGGCCTAGTGTGCATGAAGCCTTGGGTTGGATCCCTAGCACCACAGAAGCAGTTATGGTGACATACACATATAAGCTTAGCATTCAGGAGGAGGAGCCAAGGGATCAGAAGTTCAAGGTCACCCTGAGTTATATGAGACCATATAGAGAGAGGGAGGAAGAAACAGTGAGTAAGGGGAAGAGTAAGAGGAAGGATGATGGAAACACAAATCGTTTCTGTCATCCTTTGTGTTCCTTGAGAACACATGTTGATTGAGGTCAATATGCTTGTGTGGTCTCAGTTTGTGACAAGTTGGCAAAAAATTGTGACAGCCCCAGTACTTCCATCTTATCTCCTCCTCTTCTGCCTTTCTTTGTCTCGTTGTCAACTTTGTCTTCATCATCTTCTTGTGACTCACTGAGTCCAATTAGCGCATGCACCTCGGTGTAGAGCCAGGACCTACTGGAGCATAGGTAACTTATCATCGGCTGACTCTCCAAAGGGAGGAAAATGACTCCCTCTTGTCCAGCCATCGTCAGTTGCCAGTAGCTTCTTGGCAAGGGTGGAGCCTCATAAGTCCCTCTGCCATCCATGCTGGAATGTTGAGTGACTTGATCTTGTGCAGGCAACCATGGCTGTGATGAGTGCAGTAGCCATGTCATGGCAGATGACAGCGTCTCACTGGCTCCTCTGTCCTCCTGCTCCTAGAACCCTTCCCCACTGTACATTACCTTTCTCTTACTGCGATAAAATGCCACAACCCAGGAAACTTACAGAAGGAAGAGTTTGGGGGGCTTACCATTCCAGAGGTTAGAGTTTATCCCCATCACTGCGGAGGTGTGGCGGCAAACAGGGGTACAGGATGAGAGCTCATGCCTCAAACCACAACCGCAGCACAAAACAGAGTAACTGGAGAGGTGTGGGTCTTTAAACACTCCCAGCCCACTTCGGTTACATAGCTCCTCCAACAAGGCTGTACCCTAAACCTCCAATACTGCACCACCATCTGGAGACCAAGTGTTCAGATAAATGAACCTATGGGGACATCTCACTCCAACCGCCATGCAGCCACTCTTCCAGGATGTTCACTGAGTCTTGAGGGGAGGTATTCATACAGATGTCCCATTTAGGGATGAGCATGCAGGTCACTCATTCCTAGCACTGTGGCCAGTTTTGAGGCTCTGCAGTAAACTGCCCAGTGCAGAAAGAGACTTCTCTGAGTTTTAGTAGTCACTCACCCATCAACTGATGGGCATCTAGCCGATTCCCCTTCTTGGCTACTGGATAGAGAACGGTGAACACAGACAGATAAGCAAGTATCTCAGCAGTAGGATATTCAGTATTGGGTGTGTGGCTGGAGAGGGACAGCTGGGTCATGCAGTAGTTCTGGTTTTAGTTTTTTGAGAACCCCCACTCTGATCTCCATAGTGGCTTCACCCGTTCACTCCCCCGCACCCTCACCATGTGTCCTCATTTGTCTTTGATAATAGCCATTCTGAATGGGTGAAATGGAATCTCAAGGGTCTTTTTTTGTTTGCATTTCCCTGATGACTAGTAATGTGAAACACATTTTAAAATGTTTGGTAGTCGTTTATATTCTTTTAAAAACTTTCTTCTCAGGTTTGTAGCACATTTTTAAAAATTGGGTTGTTTCTGTGATGTTAAATTTCTTAAGTTCTTTGCATATTCTAGATACTAACCTTCTATCAGACATATAATTAGTGGATTTTCTCCCATTTTGTGGGCTACCTCTTCACTCAGCTGATGGAATCCTTTGCTGTACGGTTATTTTAGGTTTATTGTTCTGTCAGTCATTTTATCTGCTGACAGAGCCCTATTCAGAAAGGTCTCGCCTGTGCCGCTGCCTTGACTCCTCTGGGGTTTCAGAGTTTCTAGGTTTCTAGGGTCATTGATCTTGAGTTGATCTTTATGCAAAGTGAGAGACTAGAATCCAGTTTTATTCAACAAGTAGATGTTCAAGTTTAAGGCCTCTTTGTTAAAGATGCTGTCCTTTGTCCAGCATATATTTTTGGCATCTTAAAAAACCAAAACCAATCATGTAGTTTTAGTTGTATGGGCTTAAGTCTGGATGTTCTGTCCTGTTCCATTGACCTGTGTGTTCTTGTCTTGTGCCAGTACTGCGCTGTTTCTCTTACTGTGGCTCTGTAGTATACCTTGTCATCAGGAGTGTCAGTGTCCCTGGCATTGGTCCCCTTGTTCAGTATGACTTTGGCAGCTCCATTTTTGGTTTTTGTTTGTTTGTTTTTGTGGGTGTGTAGGGAGCTTACTGTTGGAGAAGCATTGGTGTCGTCTTCCTTGAGGGTCTGGTAAACTTCACCAGTGCATATGTCTAGGCCTAGACCTCTTTTAGTTGGGAGATTTGCAATGACTGCTTTGCTCTCACTGTTACCAACCTGTTTAAATCATTCATTTTCCCTGAGTTTATCTTGGCAGGTCCTATGCATCTAGACATGGATGCATTTCAGATTCTCCAGTAGAATATGCTTTTGAAGTAAGAACTAATGATCTTCTGAATTTCATTGGTATCGGTCATAAAGGCTCACTTTCCATAGCTGATCTTACGAATTTGAGTCTATTTTTTCCTCTTGATTTGTTTGGCTAATGGTACATCCATTTTGTTTATCTTTTCAAAGAATCAACTCTGTGTTTTCTGGTTTCTTGATGAAGACCCTTAGAGCTATAAACGTCCTAAGGGCGGCTTCCTGGTTTTGGTGGTGTGTTTTCATTTTCCTTTAATTCTAGGATTTCTGAATTTTCCTTCTTGATTTCAAGAACATGTTCACTCTTGGGTAGAGTAGGGTTTAGTCTCTGTGCGTCTGTGTTAAGGATGGGCTTTCGTTTCCTGTTGATCTGCAGTGTTATTCCATTGTGATCAAAGAGAATACAAGGAATTTAAAGTTCCCTGCATTTGTTGATCTGTTTTGTGTCCTAATATGTGATCTGTTTTAGAGAAAGATCCATGGCCTGCTGAGAAAATATGTCTTCTTCAGGGCATAGATGGAATTCTCAATCTGCTTAATCTATAATGTCAATTAATTTGGGTATCCCTGTTTGGTTTGTGTTGAGAGCTGTGGATTGCTGAAACTGGGGAATTGAAGTCACCCACTCTTTTAATTTTTTTTTCCAACTTTTTAATTGATTCTTTGGGAGTTTCATTTCAGACACCTCAGTCTACTCAGCTCCTCCCCTCCTCATATCTGCCCTTCACCCTTGCAACTGTCCCCTAAAATAAAATTAAATAAGACAACAACAAGAAAATAAAGCAAAACATAGAAAACATCTCGTCATGGGAGCTGTAGTGTGTCACAGTGTGTCCCCCAGTATATCCCTCTGTCCACACATCTTGTAAATGTTCATTGCAATGAGTCATGGTCAGGTTTGAGGCCTCTGGCTTCTGCCACACCATCAATATTGGATCCTCAGCTGGACTCCTCCCATTAGCTTGTGGTTGCCCAGTGTCATAGAGATCCTGCAGCTTTGGAGCAGCAAGACTGCCCTTTCATGGGCTCCAACAGCTCACAGATGGTATAGATTTAGGGGTGGGCCAGCTCTAGCCCTGGGCCTGGGTGGTAGCTGAATTGATGAGCCTGCCAACTCTCCTGCATCTGCACCAACAGGGTGTGCTCTCCATCAGTGCTCCAGGTAGCCCACCCAATACCACCACCAGCAGGGGGCAGGCTCTGCTCTCCCACTCTTATTCCTTCGGGCTGGCTTACTTGTACCCATGTCACTAGGGCCAGCTCCATTGTGCTGCCCAGTTGAGGCACAGGACCCATTCTCCCAAGTGCTGCAGGCATCGATGCAGGTCGAGGGGCAAGAGTGCAGAGGGCATCGCCCATACCACCTCACAACATACGAGTGGCATGGCCAACTCTCCTACACTCAACCCTCAGGATGGGCTCAGAAGTCACCCACTTTTATTATGCTGGGGTCCTCTTCCATTTGATTCTGCAAAGCTGGAAAATGAAGCTTAGACTGAGCACCAAAGACAGAAGTTTACGCAGTGATGAGGTTGAGGAGAGCCTAACTCACCTTCTCAACCCAGTCTGTGGGTCACAGACACACAGAGGCAAAAACAGAAGAGAGTGTTCAGCCAGCTTGCAGGAGTCCAGCCCACTTGTTGTCTTTCCTTGTTTGTGGTCCTTCCTGAATACAAGCATACTGATTCTATGTAAACTGTGGGGATCCTGGTGACTATGTCATTTAGCATGGAAATGCCGGAGGTGCTGGGCAGCCTGTGTGCATCCAGCTGATGAACGCGCAGAACCTCCAGGCACTCTTTCTCCAGAGAGGGTACAGGGAGTGTGGGTACTATACCACGGAATAGCAGAGATAAAATAACCACAATTACAGGAATGTTGACATTATTGATATTTGTGCTGTGTGTGTGTGTGTGTGTGTGTGTGTGTGTGAGAGAGAGAGAGAGAGAGAGAGAGAGAGAGAGAGAGAGAGAGAGAGAAAGGGAGGATTATTGGGTGTCAGATGACAACTCAGGTATTTTGTTCCTTAGGCACCATCTATCTTGTATTAAATGATTTTCTGTTGCTGATATAAAACAGCATGATCAAAGCAACTTACAGAAGAGTTCATTTTGTCTTATAGTTCCAGAGAGCTAGAGTTCATAATGATGGGCCAAGGACCACAGACAGGCGTGGTGAGGAAAGCAGGATGCCCAGAGCTCACAGTTTGAACCACAAGCACAAAGCAGAAAGTACTCAAAATGACACAAGTAATTAAAATCTCAAAGCCCATGTCATACTTCGTCTAGTAAGACCACATTTGCCAGACCTTCCCAAATGGCATCACCAACTGAGGACCAAGTGTTCAAACGCCAGAGCCTATAGGGGAGATGTCTTATTCAAACAACTATAGTCGCTCACTAGCCTGGAACTTGCCCAATAGGTTACCTGACTGACGAACAAGCCCCATGAGTCCACCTGTCTATCTCCATCGTTCTGAGTTATAAGCATATGCCATCATGTCTGACTTTGGGCTTGAAACCAAACCCAAAGTCTTGGAGTGTCTTCCTTTCACAACTTCCTTGAAGTTCGAGTATGTACTATAACTCCCCTCCCCACCCCACCCCTGCTTTGCAAGTGTGAACTTTGATAAATTTTAAGAATTAAGAGAACTAACCACACTTACAGTGGTCACAGGCTTGATTCCTAGTGCCTATGCCTGCTAGCAACTATCTGTAGCTCTCCAGAGGATCTAATGATCTCTTCTTACCTCCAAGGGCCTCTGCACATGGGTCATACATGCGCTCACAAGCGGGCACACACACACACACACACACACACACACACACACACACACACACAC
>JANHMN010000008.1:55407032-55435275 GCA_030674055.1 Rhabdomys pumilio
CACACACACACACACACACACACACACACACACACACACACACACACGGGGATCCAGGGGAGGAACATTAAAAAATTTAAAGAATGCAGCCTATAAACTTTTAACTTACTTATTCAATTTTAGTATTTTCCCCTATGAATTAGTTGTGTTTCGTAGTTGGATTCTTTAAGTGTAGTTAAATCTCAGGTAGGAAAGCACCTGGTTCCTCTCTTCCTAAGTTGGTTATAGAAACTAATGAGGGTGCCATTGGCAAAGAAATAAAAACTATTATCTTGCTGTTTGCACTTGAGGCCAAAGCCTGTCACAGGGCAAATGTCACAGCAGTATGCATAGTGTATGTGTCCTCGGATGCTCACACACACACACACACACACACACACACACAGTGTTTGTGCCTTCAGATGCTCATTTCTCCATGAGGAATGGGACACTTCTGGTCCCCAAACCCCGGTTTTCTGAAAGAAACCAAGAAGCCCCAGCAAGTCTCAGATGCCGCCAGTTGTACTGATCATTCTTGGTTGTGGAGGTCCTAGGGCAGCTTTGTGTTTCCAGTTTGCCTGTGTTGGCTCCTGTCCTTGTTGGAAGACTCCCTCCCTGGACTGATAACCTCCAGTAGTAACCCAAAGTAAGTAGGACTGGTTATGGAATTGCCACTGAGTGGTCTGCTTGTTGTAATACCTGCTCATTAACCAGCTCGGTAGGGTGCTATAGGTTCGTTTCTGATGGAATTGAAAAGACAAGTCACCTCACAGAAGCAGAGATGGTCTGGTGGCAGGTGAGCATTGCCTTAACTTTTCTTCTGTTCCCCTCCACATCTTTCCCCCTCCCACTCATCCCTCCTTTGCCTCTTCCATCCCTCCATCCTTTCCACATTAGCTTTTCCAAGGGTTCACACAGGTTTTCGGCTTCGCTCCCACTCCCCTGTTTGAAGACTACAGCTAAACTTTGCCCGTTTGCCTTCCCCGTGATGTTCTGTGTCTCACAGATCTTTATGTGTACTGCTCTTGGGCTTTACGGTGATCAGCTGAAGTCAGTACTGACTTAGCTGTCAGGAAATGACACATAATTGAAAAAGTCTAGCAGAAAGTGGCCTTGGTACTTACTTAGCTGACAGGAAATGACACATGGTTGAACAATTCTAATGGAAAATGGTCTTGGTACTTACATAGCTGATGAGAAATGACTCCTTTCCTGGGAGTCCCCACATGGATCGGTGTGTTCATCTACCAAGTGGTGTTTCCACTGTTCCATCGATCCTCATCCTGAATTTCACTGGGTCTGGGCATACTCTGATAAATGTTTACATTTTAAAGGTACAGTTTGGCTGGTGAGATGGCTCAACAGTCGACTGCTCTTCAGTAAGTCATGAGTTCAAATCCCAGCAACCACATGGTGGCTCACAACCATCTGTAATGAGATCTGATACCCTCATATGGGTGTCTGAAGATAGCTACAGTGTACTTTGGGCCAGATTGAGCAGGTGTGTGTATGTGTGTGTGGTCTGAGCAAGCGGGGCTGGAGCAAGAGGGAGAAGGGAAGGAGAAATAAAAATCAAAAATAGAAAGTCTTAAAAAAAATTAAAAAATAAGGTACAGTTCAGTTGTCTTTTCCCCAGTATGTTCTGAAGGCTATACAACGTCATGCAGATTCCACCATGTCAGTCTCCTTACAAGCTTTCTCCCCATCCGTAATCTCTCCTATCCTCCCTGTCACTGCCTAGCATCTGTCTAGGTCCAATCTCTCCAGGCTTTCCTCGTTTGGGCAGTTCATATAATGTGGCTTTTGATAATGATTTCTTACACTCTGCACGATATTTTCAAGACTTTTTCACACCATAGCATTCCAGTGCCTTCCTGTCTTCAGGGATGAGTGACACTCCTTTGGCCAGATCCAGTCCACGCTTGTCAGCTGATGGGCACAGGGATTGTGTCCACCATGGGTTGCTGGGAATGCTTGTGTGAAGACAGGTTTTCATATATCTTGAGTCTGTACTCAGGATGTGATTGTTGACTGATTGACAGCCGCGCCTCCGCTTTACCCTCAGCAGCGGTGTAGGCAGGCTCCAGCTCTCACCACACCGTTGCTGTCTGTTTAACCTTGTACTATGTGTTTTATCATGGTTACCCCTGCTCCTCTCCCCAGATCCACCTTCAACTTCGTGTCCTGGTTTTTTGTTTGCTTGTTCACTTGCTTGTTTCTTTTTAAAATAATCTATCATGTCCAATTTGAACTGCCCATATATGTCTGAGCGTGAGGCCATGTCCTGGTGGACTTCCCACAGACCACACCCTTAAAGAAATGTGGCTCCCTCCCCCAGAAGTCATTAACTGTCATCAAAGCTCCTCAGTTAGGGGTGGGGGTTCTTGAACTCCTTCCCACTCTGTGCTCTAGGCTGTTAACTAGTTTGATCTTGTGCAGGCACACTCAAGTGCTATGAGTCCTGTCCTGTCTGGAAGACACTGTGACACTCCAGTCTTCCTTTTTAGTTTTCTTACTGTCACCTACAGATGTGGATGTGGTGTCCTGTAGGTGCATATGAGACAGTGTCCATCCACCTGAGGTTCTAAAGCGCACCACCCTAGGGACCCGCGATATCGAATGTCTTTCTGTAACCACTTTTATACCTTTAGCTAAGCCATGTGTCTGTTGTGTTTCTGTTTTTACTGAGGGTTGTCAGGGTGATTGATGGATTCTGGGTACCAAGCACGGCATAAATAGCATCATATATAGTAGAGTATGCTGACATTTTCCATTCTCTGACCTCTCTCCACCCTCATGTAGTCTTTGGAAACAAACGCTACAGGTTCAGTGAAGTAAAAACGCATCTGTTTTCTCCAGTTGCCTGTATTGTCAGTTAAGCTAAGAAACCCTTGTTAAATCACAGTCAGAAGAGTTTGTTATGAGTTCATCTAAGAGCAAGCTACGTATAGTTCGTATACAGTCTGAGGCTGTCCCCAGGGGTTCCTGTGGGGGGACTATTTGGTGAGCCTGGTGATGAGGTCAGGGGATGCTCCCTTTGACAGGACTAAGTTGTGCTTGTGAAATTCTGGTCAGTTCTTAAGAAATGGTTGTGGAGGGAGAGATGGCTCGGTGATTAAGAGCACGTCCGAGCTTGCAGAGGACCCTTGTTCAATATCAGCTCATATAGGCAAACTCAAACATAAAACAAATAAACAAATACGTTGGGGTTTTATTTTCTTTTAGGAAATGTTTATTATAAAATAGCAAATTCTTCTCTTGAATAGCTGCCTGGATTCCTGTGTTTCATAATAATGGGTTTACTATGACCTCTTCACACACACAGATGATGTACTTTGATCATACATACTCACCCCTTAGAGAACTGGGCTTTTCAAGTAATGGTGCCTCCAGTCGGACCATCAGAGCCTCTACGCTGGCTTGTTCTTGCAGTGTTAGCTAGTTTCAGTGACTTTTTTGAACTATTTGACTTGGATTTTGTTAGGTTGCAATCTAGTCCTGCATGGTATTAGAGTCTCTGCTCAGTTAGCTTTGTGGTCAGGAGTAAATAGAGATTTCCTTAAATGCCCCTTCTAGGCTCTGACAGGGGGTTCTGTACACGCTGGGACATGCTTCCATGAGCAGGCAGGCAGTTAATAATCCTGCCCTGCCTTTTATCCCCTGCTGGCACGATGCTCAGGTCAGCCACCCTGAGCACTCAGGCCTTCTCAGAGCTCAAATGAGCTCACAGGTGGTTTGAGCACACACTGAGCATGATGCTCATACGTGCTCTTCTGCATTGCCAAGAACACTTTGAGCTCGTCAGAGTCGCCAGGGACAGTTCCCACATCTTCCTGACCACCAGGGACAGTTCCCACATCTTCCTGACCACTTTTGATGGCTCCTTTTTGCCCAGACTGCTAACCTGCCTACCACCTTGAGAGCTGATTTTAAACAAACTAGCCTATGGGCACTGGCCCCAGAAAAGAGACTTCCACAGTAGGTCAGTTCTGAGTTAGGTCAAATAAGGACGGCTTAAGAGCAGGAACTCTTCCAGGAGTCCCTAAAGGTGGCAATTATCTGAGAACTTAGCTCAAGCTTGAGAAGGTAACCCAAAGCTGCCCCTCCTAGAAGCTTTCTGCATGTATATACTTATCAGTGGTTTTCACGACTCCTGTGGGGTTTGAGTGGAAAGGATTTTCATAGGGAAAATTAAGATAAAAACAAAAATACAACAACAAGAAAAATCCCAACAATAGCAAAAACACAAACAGACCTGTTGCTTTTGCCAGGTCTCTGTCTTCTTTGAACAAAAGTCCCAAATGTGTAACTGTTCCTTTTCTCCTAATGAGAGAGGATATTCTCTGGAATTTCACTCTACTGTTTTGGGGGATACTTTCTGTGTCACCATCATGTCTTTTTTTGTTTCTGTAAGCTTAATTTGGAGACAGTCATATATTTTAGGCATAGATGCATAGCACTTCTGCTGGGATTCATTCTTGCTCAATGTCTGCCTGAAATCTCTTCTCAGTAACTGGGGAGAGGAGCCTGAGGTAGCTCCAGCATGGGGAATGTTCCCTGTGTATGGTCCCGAGTCTTGGGATCACTCCCAGGTGCACACTAACTCCCCATACCGAACATTCTTCCTTCTCAATTGACCTCAATACAGGCTTTACTTTTTTGCGTGGCCCCAGCAAAATGGCTGTTTGATTCTGTTTAATACAGTTGTATGATATACCAGCAACTCGTTCAAACACCAGCATCTAGATTTGGTTCTGATCAAGCCTTTGACTCTGATTAAAATACAAAATACAATAATACCTGATACTTTTCCATAGTCGGTCATCTCAAATTTAAAGGCAGCTGATGTTTTGATGTAAAAAACTTCTTGAGTCCTCTACATGACCTTGTTGCCCAGTTTCCACGTGGACTGGACAGCAATGAGCACTGTACGGTGACTTTAGGGTCACATGGGGTACGTTCTTAACATGCTGGCAGCAGCCCAGGCAGTGCTCTGATTTGGAACAATTCTTTGCTCCTTGACCTCAGATCTGTTCCACTTTCTAGGCCTGGCTTTATGAATAGGTCTTGTCTGTGTTCAACAGAACACACAGACAGACCAGGAGAGAATGATAGCTGTATTTCCTATTAGCAGTGTGCCTAGCTCCTTACCCAGAACCGAGAGCTTCCTTGTGTAGCGACTCCATCCATAAAAATCTTAAGAAACTTCAGGCTTTCCTCACTGTGGAGTAAGGCCTCTGCAGACAGAACCAGCTGGGTGATTGTCCCTAAGGGAGGAGAGAAAAGAGTCTTATTCATGTGTCCTCTTAGAATGGAATGGCAGGCCCTGATTCTTCTCTTTTCATGCGGCGTTGGCCCTTCTGGATCCTTCTGCTTCCTCATAAAGAGCCGGGACTCTTATTGACACCTGCTGGGGTTTCCTGGGATCCCATCGGTTCTGTAGATTATGCTGGGAAAACCAGCAATTTGGTGCAGCTTATCTTGCCATCCGCAGGCCTCGAGCACCCTCCATTTATTTAGCTCTTCCACTTGTCTCATCAGTTACCTGAGATGCTGGGCGTGGTTGTGCGCACTGTAGTACCAGAACTGAAAGACTGAGGCAGGAGCATCATGAATTCCAGGCAGGCCCAGGCATGTAGCAAAATAGTATCCATTTAAAAGGAAGGAACAAAGGGAGGCAGGGAGGGAATGGGGAGGAATACTGGTAGATTATTTGTAGAAATTACATTGAGGAAACTTTCTTTTTCTCATTTAGTAAGAGTTTTTGTCATAAGTGGGTTTTTCACTTTGCCAAATATTTTTATAAAACTACTGATGTGATCACTTACTTTTTTTTAGCCTCTTGCTGAGACAGTGGACCTAAAATACTTAGTTGTTAAACCAGCCTTGAAACTGGCTGCTTTTACTTCTTCATCTATTGAGACAGAGTCTCACTGTGTGGTCCTTGCTAGTCTGGAATTTCTATGAAACCAGGCTTGCTTCAGGCTTCAAATAATCCTCCTGCTTCTGCCCCACCCCCACCCCAGGTCCTGGGGTTACAGGCACGTGCCACCACACCTGGTTAGTATATTTTTAAATGTATGACAGTTCTGGGCCTGTTGCTTTTCAGGGAAGGAAGGATCTTAATTGTTAACTCAGTTGTTTTTAATAGAAAGAAGCCAGGTCAGGATTTTAATTTCTTTTAAGCCAGTGGTTCTCAACCTTCCTAATGTTGAGATCCTTTAGTACAGTTCCCCATGTCGTAATGACCCCAACCATAAAATTATCTCATTGCTACTTCAAAAATATAATTTTGCTACCATTATGAATTGTAATGTAAATATCTGATATGCAGGATATCTAATATATCTGATATATGGCCCCTGTTTTAACCTTACTTTAGATCTCCCCTTTTTAGGGTTCCCTTGCATGTAGTCTTAGGGGACTGGCCATGTTCATTCCTCTTCCCTGGCACATCCTTCTGCTCTGTGTTTCTTTCTAAGCACTGTTTACATTGTGGAAACTCACATGTGCTGGCTGGCTTTCCACTTAATTCAAAATAGTTTTAATTTCTCTTGTCTTTGACCCTTGTGTCACACAGATCTGCTTCTCCATCTCAGGGGTTTTGCGTTCAACTGTTTTTATTACTATCAGCTTTCTGTTGTGCTCTGACAGAGGCCTTGTATAACTTCCTTTTTAAAAGTTCTTTATTTTTATTTTTAATCATACCTATATATAAAAGGAGAGGGGTGCTGTATGCATGCGGTTATCCAAAAAGAGAGCATCAGGTTCCCTGGAGCTGGAGTTACAGGCAGTTATGAGCAGCTCCCATGTGCTGGGAACAAACATGGGTCCACTTCAAAAGCAGTAGGTATTCATAGCTGGGAAGAAGGTGTATTCTGTGGCTGTTATCAGTTATATGATATCGGTTATAGCCAATGGTAGTTAGCATTTTGAAATCAGATGTGTCCTCATTGGCTTCCTGTCTGCTGCAGCTCTTCACACTGATAGAGCATGGTTAACTTCTCTAGTGCTAACAGTCACTTTACCTCCTCCCTGCTGTCCTCCCTGCTTCCCCCCTAATTGTCCCTAGACTCTGATATTTTGGAGGGACTGAAGAAATAATTAAGTCAGTAAAGTAACTGCTGACAAGAAGTAAGACCTGAGTTTGAGTTCCCAACGCTCACATAAAAAGCTGGGTATGAGTGTGCATGTCTGAACCCCTGCCTTGTTTGGGAACAGAGACTAGAGGATCCCAAAAGCTCATTGGCTAGCCAGCCTAGCTCAGTCAGTGAGTTTTAGTTTCATTGAGAAGCATTGTCTGAGAAGAGAACGGTGGAGATTGATCAAGGAAAGCCAGCCAGTGTTATCTGTGAGTCCCTATGTGCACCAAACCTGCTTTTTTTTCTGACCTGTGCCAGTACAACCCTCCTTAGGCAACCCCTGTTGTCCTCTGCCCCAGAAAGTCACCATATTGATGATAAACTTGGTGCAGACAGCTGATTGTCATATATACCATAGCCTAGAACTCCTGGACTTAATTGATCTTCATGCCTCAGCTGGGACTATGGGTGCCCACCTCCACATCTTATCTTCATATGCACCTGTACACATATGTACACACACACACCTCCACATCCTACTTTCATAGGCACCTGTACATATGTGTACACAGACACACCTCCACATCTTACCTTCATAGGCACCTGTACGTATGTGTACACAGCCTATGGGGGTCATTCTCATCCAAACCACTGCACTGCCCTAGAGCTTAATATGCCTTACAGCTGCTCCAGCGCTGCTGTTCTGCGATGCTGTACCAGTCATGGGGGATGGACACCTTATGTTAAAACAGTGTCTTAGTCCCTCCTTCCTGACCTTGTGTCACTTCTGCCACTCACTTCAGTTACAAATGTGTAAGCATGTGTACATACGTGTGAATGACACATACATAAGCATCCATGATCATATACATTGCTATTCTGAAGTCCAGCTGGGGGTGGGAAAGGGTCTGATGCCCTCTTTGACCTCCATAGACACTTGCACTCATGTGCACATATCCACATAGGCACGTAATATAATTTAAAATAAAAATGTTAAAGCCTTTGGTGTGTCGTGCTAGGTCTCCTCCCCACTTCTTATTGTTTGTCGTTTGTGTTCTCACTGTGTTGACTCAGGTTGCTTCAGCTTCTGGTCTGCTAATCCCAGCATGCTTACCATGTCTGCTTTGGGTGTTTACTCTGTCTGTTCAAACTGCTTTGCCTTCAGTTAGCCTTCCTTGTATTTTCATAGTTAGAAATGTTGCCCCATAAAGAAAAATGTAAATGGGTCTTACAGAAGCAGAGGCAGGCAGGATAAGGGGAAAGGGGACACCCTCTAGTCCCTGAACCTTGGGACTGCGAGTGTGGATGACTGTGTCTCATTCCCTCCACTGTGGGCCATGGGCAGGGCAGGTGGGTATTTCACTTTGCAGGCTGTTCACATCTGCGCTCTGCCTTGCCTGTGTTAAAGGAATAGCTGCTGAACTCACCTGCTGGAAGCCAAGTGCCTTTCTCTGATACTCCCTCTGAGAACTAGTTAAGCTCTGGGCTGTAAAACTCACAAAAACATGGGGGCTTCTTCCTCCTGGAAGTCTTCCCTCAGGCCTCCAGAGGCTCCCTCTGTTACAGTGCAGGTATTCCTGCCTGATGCAGGTTCCCTCTGGCTGGCTGCTTTCTTAAAAGTCCTGTTTAGTCTGCCTGCGACTTCAATGTAGGAAACAGATTTCTGCTTTGTGACGTCAACTAAGTAAGTGTTACAGAAATAGGTGCCGTGTGTCGTTTTGAACTATCATGTGCCAGGAAGTATGATGCCTAGGCAAAAGTGACTTTAACAAGAGCTTTCCAGAAACCATACATTTACATCCCCATTAAAAATAGATAAGCTGCTGTTTAGACTGGGGTATGTGTTTTGTGCTGCCCTTGTTTAAGAATAATAAACAAGGGGCTGGAGAGATAGCTCAGTGGTTAAGCGTGTATAGTGTTTTTGCTGAGGATCCTCGATTGGTTCCCAGAAACCACATCAAACCACTACCTGTAACTCCAGTTTCAGGGGACCCAATGCCCTCTAGCCTCTGTGGACACCCGTTGCACGTGGTATACATAGATTCATGCAAGCTCACATACACAGAAAGGAAGGAAGGAAGGGAAGAGAGGAAAGAAAGAAGGGAAGGAGGAAGGAAGGAAGGAAGGAAGGAAGGAAGGAAGGAAGGAAGGAAGGAAGGAAGGAAGGGAGGGAGGGAGGGAGGAAAGGAGGAAGGAAGGAAGGAGGGAAAAATAATCCACTTGCTTTTCATTAGATGAAAGCTATTACATTGGCCAGCACAATGGCTCAGTTGGGGAATGGTGCTTGCAGTCAAGCCTGATGACTTGAGTTAGGTCCCTGGGCCCCACCCCACATGGCAGAAAGAGAAAACTGACTTCCACAGGTTTTTCCTGTGTTCAGATAAATAAATGTAATAAAATACATTTTAAATAAAAAATTACTTCTTATCTTCAGGAGACCAGAGTCCCTATGAGCCTTCTCCAGAATAGCCCCAAATTGGAAGACTTTGATGGGCTTCAGAGTTTAGCTGTAGACTATGGATTTGAATGAGCAGAGAACAAGAGTTAGCACAGTCTCAGATGGAGATGTGATGCTCTGGCATTGTCTCAAGACATTTTACCATCTTAGTCCAGAGATGTGATTTCCTATATGCCATAGATAACAAAAACTTGCTGTGCAAAATGGTTAAGCAAAGGCTCAGATTGGGAAAGAACAGTTGTCATTAGACAAGAGTGAACACTGGGCTGGCAAGTTGACTCAGGAGTAAAGGTGCTTGCCGCCAAGCCTGGCAACCTGAGTTCAATTTCCAGGACCCAAATGATAGGAGAGAATTGACCCCCACTGGTGTCTTCTGACCTTTATGTGGCAGATTATGTGGACAAGGGTGTGAGCAGAAGTGGGCGGGGTGAGCAGAAGTGGGCAGGGTGAGCAGAAGTGGGCGGGGTGAGCAGAAGTGGGCGGGGTGAGCAGAAGTGGGCGGGGTGAGCAGAAGTGGGCGGGGTGAGCAGAAGTGGGTGGGGTGAGCAGAAGCCGGAAGAATGAACCACTGCTTCATTTAGGAGAATCTTCCCAACCTGGGGGGAAACTTGTAGCTTTCCTCGTTGTCTTAGGGGTTTTCTACTCGGCACCCTTGTTAGCTTAAGGACGGTGCTGTGCCTCGTGTAGGGTGGAGGTTATACTGTTAAATGCACTTTAGCTCCCTCCCTTCTCTTCTTGTTTATTTGTTTTTATAGTATTAGATACATTCCATCCTCTAAGAAGACTAAGCCCCTTCTAGGAGAAGAAAGGCCTAATACCTTTCACAAGCTTCCTGGGTT
Source organism: Rhabdomys pumilio (assembly GCA_030674055.1). Lineage (NCBI taxonomy): Eukaryota > Metazoa > Chordata > Mammalia > Rodentia > Muridae > Rhabdomys > Rhabdomys pumilio. The sequence goes on from JANHMN010000008.1 coordinate 55,417,391, forward strand.
CAGCAGTTTAACTCACAGCACTGGAGGTCTGTGCGTGATTCCACACACCCCAAGAGGATTAAGTTTTTCCACATATTTTCTAGCCAGTGCTGTTAAAGCCTCAGAATTAAACTATCCACCCTGGTTACAGGCTGCCCGTCCTTCGTTTGTCCTTGCTGTCCCTCCTCGGATCACAGATTTGTAGGGTTGCACAGTGATCTGTAGAAAAAAGGATTTAAAGTCCAAGAGTTCAACTAAGATCCAAGTCACCACTAAATAGACTAAGTCATCGTTAAACAGATCAGACTTACTTCTTGGAAGCCCTTCATTTAATTTGAATACCCATTCTTCTGAGACACTGTTCTGATTGTGAGGAATCTCATTATTGAGGGTGATGGAGTCAGTGTTTATTAAATGCTTTCTATTGTTTCGTTGTTCTGTATTTATTTTATTTTATTTTTTTTTTGAGACAGCCTTTGCTCATACTATAGACCAGGCTAGCCTCAAGCTCAAGGATCCTCCTAGAGTGCTAGGATTAAAGGCACATACCACCACAGCCCAGCTCTTAAGTGATTTCTAAAACCCATGCATTGGGCTGTCAAGCTGATGACTATGGCTGAGCCAGGCCATTCAGCTCTCTGGATCTCCCAGGGTGACCTGCAGCCAGTGGAGTTTAGTTTAGTTTGGTTTGAGACAGAATCTCACTGTGTAGCCCTGGCTAGCCTGGAACTGGCAGTGTACACCAGGCTTGTCTTGAGTATATAGAGATCTCCCTACCTCTGCTTCTGGGATTAAAGGTGTACACCACCATGCCCACCCTTCTCAGCCCCTCTTGATGCTGTTGACCCCAAGTATCTCATATTTTTATCCAGCTGGGGGATCCACACATGTAGCCTCATTCACCTTTTCCCCAAGCCAGCCTGTCCTAAGCAAGCACTTAGCTCAGTCTTCCAGCACTGCTGAGATGCCTCCCCTCCCCACCTCTCCTCTCCTCCAGCCCCAGACCCTAACTTTACCATGCATTTCTGCCTCTTCTTAACTTCCACACTACCTGGGGGCAGGGGAGCTGGCCCTGAACATTAAGCCCTCCTGTACTTCTTAAGCAGATTACACTCATGGCCTGAGGGCAGCTTTATGCAGTAACTGTAGTATGCCTGAGTCTGACCTGCGGTGCGGCTCCCCACAGGAGACCATGTGGACAGTTCTGCCTGTGACACCGTACCAGCACTCAGCCCATTTTGAGATTTTCAGATGCAGAACACTGAGGCCATTGAAGGAATGTATGAGCGTGGTTTCCCCCTTTTATCCTCCCTCGTCCTTAAACACACTGCTACATACACAATCTGGATACTGGCTTTGTCTAATATATTGCTATATCTTGGAAATCAATTTGTACCAGTTGTTCAGAGCCATGTGTATTTTATAATGAGTTACAGGATATGCCACTGATTGTAAATGCGGCATAATACAGCTGCACAGTCCCCTGTCGGATATCTGTTTTCAAGGGTTTTTGCTACAGTGGTTCAGTGAGCAATCTTACATCTGTGTTCATGCTACAGACAGCTGCTCAGAAACTTTCACAAGTGAAATTGCTAAATTGTGGTATTTATGCTTTTCCAAAAGGAGAATTTTTCAAATTCTACTTCTTGACTTACTGCTTCTCGGGTGTCTGCTCACGTGTCCACTGACTCCTGGACGAGCCCTCTGTCTGATGTCTTTTTTCACACGACTCTGCCCGTCTCTTCTGGGTTCTAGAACTTCTCTGTAGCTAGCTCACTGTCTACTCTTCAGTTGGCAGCTACTGTGATCACTGACCACTGGTTATTACAGTCATATGTTTTGCTCTGAGAGCTTTTGTTCTCTGTCAAGGCGACTGGCCTGTCATCTTCTGGCCTTTTATTTGAAGGATGGCATGCTTATGAGAATCCTGTCATGGCCTAACTGCTCAGATGAACTCTCACAACAGGTAGTCTATGTACCGAGCACCCAGACATTGTTAACACCATGGTCCACCCTAAGCATCCCTCTTTAGGTACAGTTTCTCCATAGGTCCACCTCAATCTTGAATTATAAAACCCTAGATTAATTGTACCTGTTTTTATTTTTAACTTTGTGTAAAGGTAATTGTGACATGCATACACGTTCTTCCTTCTGTAATGTTTGGCATGTGTAATTTTAATTCCTATTGCCATATAATATTCCATTCATTTCGTCATCCATTCTGAATAGTCACTTAAGTGACTGTAGTTTGGTTACCATGAAGAGTTGCAGGAACACTTGTTTCTGTCTGCTGATGCTCCTGTGTGCACATCTTTGTTCATCTACCTAAGGGTCTCTGCGTCATAGGGCACACAAGTAGTAAACTCTAGATGGTCTCCTCTGACACTCCCTGGGAGTCTCAAGTGTGCCATATCCTGACTTTGTAACCCCTTTGGTGGGTCTTTGGTCACTGGATGTTGAGCATATTCCTGTGTTGCTTGTCCTTGTTTGGGGTACTGCTGTTGACGTTTACAGTTCCGTTTCTAGCAGTTATGTTTTAACGTGCTTTTTTGCTAGCTGGGTTGTCAGAATTCTAGCAGATCATCCCGTCCTGCCCACTCCCTTGATTACTCTCCATTTTTTCCTTGGCTCTTCCTTCATCTGTTATTTATTTTGTAACAAGTGAATCTTAGGCCCAGTAGCTTGAGTCTTGTAGAACATTCAGTGAACTTACATGAAACCTACTTTATTGGAGAAGTTGGCATCTACCCAGATGGCATGACTCTCTCAAGCAGATGCAAAGAGTAAACACTCAGCTGCCTATATTCTTTCCTACAGATTTTTTTAAGAGAGAGAAAATGAGAACATGTGCTTATGTGTTTGTGGCCATCTGTCATGTCTTTATGTTAGTTCAGAGGCATCAGGTTGCCTGAAGCTAGAGTTACAGCCAGTTTTGAGCCACCTGATGGTGGGTACTGGGAGCTGAACCCAGGTCCTCTGCCAGAGCAGCCAGTCCCTTACTCATGGGTTCTCTCCAGCCTGTCAGATAACAGGTTTACCCTATGTTTTATTGTTCTTTAAAAAAATATGTATTGCATTCATTCATTTACGTATAGTTGTATGTGGTGTGTATGAGCATGTGTGCATGTGTGAGTGCATGTGTGAGAGCATACATATGCTATGGAGTGCATATGGAGGTCAGAGGACAACCTGTTGGTGTCAATTGAAGGCCCTGGGGATTGAACTCAGGTCATCGGGCTTGGTGGTAGGCACCTTTGTGTGCTGGGTCATCTCCCTGTTTTTAGCAAGTGCTTGTTAGAAACTAGGACCTTTTAATGCATATCTAGCAGCAAGAGTTCAGCCCCCTTTCTAAAAGTCCCAATGTTTTGCAGGTTCTTGATCAATACGAGCGAGAAGGATTCACCTTCCTGGCAAAGGTGTTTAACTCCTCACATTCCTTCTTAGAAGATTTGACTGGTCTTACATTGCTCCATCAAGAGACCCAAGCTGCCGAGGTAAGAACACAGTGCTTCTGTCCTGGGGATTGACACTTAAAACCTGCCTGACTCTCACCTTTGTGAAAGGGAATAGAGAGACTGACTTTGACTTTTTTTCTGAGAGCATGGAGCACCCTGGTTTGCTAAAGTGTCTGCCCAAAGCATCAAGCTAGGACAGAGCAAGTCCAGGCTGCTGATTCCCTAGCGTTCCTTGTGTTCTGGAGGGTGTGCTTGGGTGCAGCTGTTGTTAACAGTCTCCTTGTAAGGGTTCTGTCAAATACAAGTCAGTGAGGACTCTGGGCTGTGTCATCAGAGAAAACATGGCTGACTTGTTGACAGTCTAGTCAATCGTATGTGCTAACATTGATCTGCCGTGAAATGTCCCTGTCTGGCTTGGGAGTTGTGCAGGTCTCCACCCTGAATGAGGGACAGCCACAGGCTGAGAGTGAAAACAGGTTCTCACAGTGAACTTGCTTTCCCCTGAAGATGTCATGAGGTGAACTGAACCCTCAAGGCACTTCCATGGCTGTGCAGGGAAGCCCTTGCCACCCCTATTCTGATTACCTGGTTCAATCTCAGACATGGCTACAGAGCCATGAGTCTTGATCCTTTATAATCATCCTGGGGATTGTGTCTCTACACTATATAGGAGGCCCCAAGTAGTCAAGGAAGGGCTGAGCTGGACTGGTTCTGGCCAGCCAGTGGAACAAGGGTTGCTGTTTGGAGGGATGTGATGAGCTTTGAGTGTAAGAAACCTTTGGAAAACCCAGAACACAGCTGCTTGGACTTGTGAGCAGGTTGGAGTGATTTACAAGCACACCCAGGAAACAAAGCTGTCCTCTTGCACTTGCTTAGAACTGAAAATGAATTATCTCTAACTTGCTCAGATGCAGGGTCATTAAACAGGTGAGATCTTTCACTAATGTCTGGTACATAAAACCTGGAGAGTCCCTCATCTTTGGGATCAGGAAGGAAATAACCATTTCTGGAGAACTCTGAAAGACAAAGCTGTCTCCTAGACCTGAGACTGGGGCCCCAGCAGGTTTCAGGTTATGCTGATGGCAGCTGCCATTGCCTAGAAGTGCATAAGGACGAACTGCAGGTCGTTGCAGCCGTGACATCACTGACAAGATGGCAAAAGGGCTTTTCCAAGTCACCCAGAAGAGCAGAGAGAGACACAGACAAGATGTCAGGGTTTTATTCTGTGTTTTAGTAGCTCAGCTGGCCATGTCCTTCTCAAAGACCCAGAGAAAAAGAAGTTCCAGTGAGCCTTGGTAACAATAGGCTGTGGACAGGAGGGCAAGGCCTCATCTGTGAGCCTGAGTGGGGTATATGTTTGTTTCTTTGTTTGTTTGTTTAGGTTTCTTCACTAAGTTAGCTCTGGGGTTTTTAATGCCCATAACATTGGAGGTGAAAGATAATAAGCCAGTTAGCCTATGACCCAGATGTGGCTTACAGCTGTGGTGTTTGGAGCTTGCCCTGTGTTAAATTTTGAAGAAAGCCAGAATTTTAAAATTATGATTTTTACATTAAAATCTGAATTTGCTCATTTTCAACTTCTTTGAAAAATCAGATCTGGCAACTGCAGGTACATGCTTCTTGACTAGAGGAAGCCAAACAAATGATGTGTTGGATACAGGCTTGAAGGCATAAAACGGGTAACGTGCTGAGGATGTAGCGTGGTGGTAGAGTACTTCCAAGCACTCGAAAGGCCCTGGGTCCGGTGCCAGCACCATATCAGGAAAGTCTATAGAAACACAGTCATGCCTGTCACATGGCTCCTGTTTCCTCTCCTGGAGAGAGACACAGCTGCTATTTCTTCATCCTTCAGCCATGTTCTGGGTTTATTTCATGTTCTGAAGTTGACAGCCTTTCTGGGAGTTTGGATCTGTAACCCTTGACTAGCCAAAGATCTAAGTAGAAGCTTTAAAAGAAGAACGAAAATAGTGTCCTCACCAGGGGCCCTGTTAACAGCAAAGATCATTGTCACACGCGTGTGTGGTTTCAGTATGGTGAAAGAACGTGTGTGTGAGAGAGAAAAATGTGTATGTCAGAGGATTGCTGGGGGTACACGTTACTAGTAGAGCACTTTCCTAGCATGTAGAAGCTCAGGCCTCAGTTCCTCCAGGAAAGGAGGATCAGGAGTTCAAGGTCATCCCCAGCTAGATAGTGAACTCAAGGCCAACCTGTACTACATGCAACCTTATTTCAAATACAAAACATAACAAAGCCAAAAATCTATTTCTGTAAATATAGCGTTTTGATTTCTAAACTTATTTTTATAGATGCTCAGTATGAAAATTTGGACATCTGTATGTTTTTTAATCACCACTTCATGAAGACGGTAATCACTTCCCTTTTGGATGAACTCTTTTTTCATGAGCTTGGTGTCTGCAAAAGACTCATCAAAGTAATATGTATTATTTCATCATATATGTTGTCTATAAAAAGATTTAATTTTTTTGTGGTGCTGAAGCTCAGGACTATTTTATTAGTGTATGTGTGCGTGCGTGCTTGTGATTTAAAAATTATTAAACATGTGCTGCAAGTTTGATGCTAGCGCCATGTTGCTTACCAGCGTAGGACTAATGAGATGGTGACGCCCGTGTCCACAGTGAGGAGCAAAGGTATTGGCAGTGAGCTGAGGTGCTGAGGTGCCATCAGAAATGTTTAGTCAAGACTCGGAGAGTCAGGATGTAAAAAAAGACTTTTGGGTAGACAACCACCATTCTCTTTAGCCTTTAGGGTTTTGTTTTGTTGGGTTTGTTGTTGTTTTTAAAGATTTGTTTATATATGTGAGTGCACTGTCACTGTCTTCAGACACACCAGAAGAGGGTATCAGATCCCATTATAGATGGTTGTGAGCCACTGTGTGGTTGCTGAGAATTGAACTCAGAACCTCTAGAAGAGCAGACAGTGCTCTTAACTGCCTGAGCCATCTCTCCAGCTCCGAGCCCTTAGTTTTAAAGGATGAGAAACTGTCTTCATAAACAAAGCTGGATTTGGCCATTGGAAAGCTGGGGGTGAGAGGATCAACTCCCTGGACCTTCCTAAGTTACAGAGCACACGACGGCCACAAAGCTCATCCCAGTTCTCCAGGGTATAACTGTCATTAGTAGTTCTCCCTGCGTGCTCGTACCATAGTCCCTTTTTTTCTGCCCTTCTAGCACTGATCTCTGGAAAGCTACGAATTCTTTCTGCACCTGAATCTCCTTCTAGTACTGCTCAGTGAGCAGGAAGGGTGCCCAGCTGAACCTGCTGGAGACCACATGTCCCCTGTTCCCACAGAAGGACCCACAGTGACAAACAAAGATACAGGCAAACAGCGCCGTTCTATGTTCAGTGAGATCGAACATGGCAACCCTAGCTTCGTTACCCACCACCCTCCTCCCACTGCCTCTCATCCTAACTGACTCCAGTGAGTCCATTCAGGATCACCGTTGCCCTATCCTGCTTTGAAATCAGAGGACAACTTGGGAGCCATACGTAAGGAGCATGATGCAGATGGAACCGGGGCCAGCCCTAGAAAAATAGATGCCTTGGTTTTGGTGGTAACAATGAGGGACAGTGACTGAAGTCACTGAGAATGAAGCTTGAAGGTAAAGTCAGAGGACCAGTGAACTAACACGTCAGAGAACAGAAAGTTACCCTGTTTGTCACAGTGAGCGGAGGCTGCAGGGCTGCGGTACAGTTTTCGTTTTTTTCTGCTTTTATATACAAGGTCTCACGGTGTAGCCCTGGATGTCTTGGACCTACATGCCTCTGCCACCCAAGTGACAATACAAATGTTCTTATGTGGAATGTGTTATGGAGGGTTAATATGTATAGAGTTCATTTCACACTAAATCGTTTAAAAGAACTTAGGAAATGGACAGACACCCACATTGTTTGAATCCCATTCGGGTGTCAAATGGTGCTTTCATGTTTTTCATGGGATATTAGAAGTCCCCACAGAAGAAAAGCCCCGCTTAGCTTTTTACATTCTTAAAATATGACCATGTATGGAGGATGCTTTCATATTTTACTTTCAAGGCCCAACTTCCTGAGAGTAGTAGTGCTGGTCCATGGAGACTGGCCTGACTCTCTAGCCCTTCCTCTAGCCTCTTTGAAACCTAGCAAATGGAAGTTGCAAATTGATGGACCATACCAAGTTTCAGTAACAGATCTTCTGAGGAGTTCCTGGACTGTTGCTTTAGTTACTAGATTTCTTAGAGAAAGTCTCAGTCTGACTCAAACAAGCAGATGCATTAGCCTCATTTTATGAAACTGGCTCAAGTTAGCCTCTGGGGCTATTTCTCATCCCGGGACAAAATATCAGTTTCCATGTTTTTATTTCATTCCAACTATGGGTTCAGCATCATGCTCTGAGAAACACCAAGATATATCTTTCTACTCCGTCTAACTAAAGAAAAAAGGACAACTCCTAAGGGAGCTGATGAAACAGACCATCCTGGTCCATCCTTTAGAGACTGAAATTCCCAGATCTCATAGCCAGCAGCCAGCCATTCTCCTGCCTCCAGGATTAATTTGAGGCTGTCTGCCCCTCACTCAGGGCCTCTTGGCAACACCAGACAGTTGCGCCATGGGTCAGCATCATCAGTTCTTAGCATTGCGCTCACAGCATTTGTGTCCTCTGGTTTTGGTGAAGCAGTATGCTTCTTGCAGATTCGTGGAGTTAATTACTGATGACGGGGGTGGGGGTGGGGGGAGAATTGAGCACCAACTGTTAACACAGGCTCAACAGTCCCTTGCAGGCTGGCAGCCACCAGGAGGGCTGCGCTGACAGATCCATTCAGAGTTGAGATTCAACTCTGAACTCATTGAGCTACAGAATTCTAGAATGCCTGTTGTCCTCACAGCAAAAGTCACAGGAGAAACATGGCAGCCGTATGGTGTGACTTCATGGGCAGAACGACTTCCTGTTCTGTTCAGTCAGCCACGCTGTTAACAAGTGTTTCTGCCCGGCCTTTGCACTTATCCCAAGTTTCTGGCCCTTCGCCCTCACAGCTGGTTTTGATTTGGTTTCTGTGGAATAGTTTTTTGTTTTGTTTTGTATTTAACAACAGTCAGATATTTATGTACAGCTTCATCAAGAGCCTCTGATGACAAATATGCCTTTGGAGGCCAAGGGAAGCTGTGGGAAACCCCCGTGTCAGCACTCAGACCTGTTTGCAGTGGAGAGGGTTCACTATGGGAATTGAAGAGCTTGTTTGAGCACCTACCTCTGTCTTCTCAGAGTCCTCTGTTAGCCTGTCTCCCCTTGTCTGTCCTGGGATGGTGCCCTGCACTGATTTTTCCTTATGAAGCAATCCCTCAAGGTCAGCCTTGGCCCTCTCTCCTGAGTGAGGGGAGGGAAGGCAGAAACTGCAGGCACAGAGCCATTTGCTGCTTAGCTTGGAAACTGGAGCCTGTCTTTTGAAATCCAGCTTGGCAGCATCTCATTGAGAACTCGCTGTATAAAATGTGTGTCCCTTTTATTTGCTCTCAGAGTTATCTGCAGAAATTTGAGATGTTTATGTATGTGGGCATTCAGGATGGTTCCGTTGAAGAGTAGACGGCAAAGTCTGAGTGGAATCCTACCTTCCAGAGAAGAGGCTGGTTGGTGCAATCCACTTAGAGGCCATGAGAGAGAGAAAGGGAGAGTCACGTGCTACATGCACACAAGACAGCTGAGCAATAGAAGAGAGGTGCTAGTCCTCCTTAAACCATGGGAATACAATCCTTTTAAATCGTGAGGCTTGAATCCTCCCTAAACCATGAAATTCAAGTCCAAAAGACATAAAACCATAAAGACCTCAAGATATTACATTAACCTAAAAAATATTTTTTAAAAGTGAGTCAGTCATGTCAGACAGGAGTTATATCTGGACTTGCCTGACTGGATCCTCAGCTTTGATTGCCAGTTGTATGTATCTTTAAGTCATGAAAACATTAAACTAAATAAATGTATTTTCAGTTGGAGGGGCTTTTCAGGATGGATTCTGTGAGCCAGAAGGTGGAAACTTAGTGAGTTCCTAGAGCTAGGTAGCACATAGACCAGGCACAGCTGACCCGACTTCCTGACTCCGAGGTGTGGGGGCCCCTGGAGGTGTCCTTGCAGCCTGTTCCTGCCTTGGTTTTCTAGGGGCTATATTTTCACAGCTGACCCTTCTCATTTGCAAGCAAAACAGCTGCCTCATGTTGAATTTGGGGGGATTCCATATTTCAAGACTGTAAAATTAAATAGATTTGTAGCTCTGAGATTGTAGCTCTGAATCTTCTGCTTCTCAGTTGCCCACGGGGCTCAGAGGTAGAAGGGACAGCACCAAAGATGTGTGCCTGTTACTCCAATGTCATCGAAGTCTCAGCTAGTGTTTATCAGCTCTGCCCAGCTTGTGGTACTGTGGAAGCAGAGAGGTCTAGTCCTGTGGGACAGTGCCATGATGCTGGGGACGGAGGATGTGAGAGGCAAGACAGGACTTGTGGCTCTAGGGGTAGAGTTGACACATGGCTCTTTTGTTTCTGTAAAATCTCAGGTTCTCATGCCAAAGGGGCTCCAGGCAAGAGCAAACATTGGTTCTCAGAGGTTGGAACTCCAGGTGTAGGACAGGAAAAGCAGAGCAGGGGCTCCATATGTGCAGCGGCAGTAGAGCTGCTGAGACTGTACTATAGCCACCAGCACACTCCTCTTCTGGATATGTCTGCAGCCACCATAAAGGAAGAAGTACCCATTTTGCAGATGAAGCTGTAGAGGACAGAGGAATAAATAAATACACTGATGATATGCTGTTGAACTTCTCTGTATGAAGCTTCCAGACACATGGTAAGGTTTATAGGACATGTCATAGGCTGGGGGCAAAGAGAATATCAAGAGCAGGGCACCGAGATGCATCTAACTTTCAGGGAGTCTCTGCTTCCATACTGAGCCTAGAAGTTCCACACACAGAGCGCTTTGCCCGTCTCTCCCAGACACATTCTCTGGTGTCCTGTGTATTAGTCAGGGTTCTCTAGAGTCACAGAACTTATGGTGTGTCTCTATGTGTTAAGGGGAGTTATTGGAATGACTTACAGTCTGTAGTCCAACTAGCTCAACAATGGGCAGCTGTGGATGGAAAGGTCAAGGGTCTAGCAGCTGCTCAGTCCCGCGAGGCTGGTGTCTCAGCTGGTCTTCTGTAGAAGTGGGTTCCAACAGATGTGCTGGCAAGTGAGTGCAAGCAGGCAAAGAAGAAAGCCTCTCTTCTGCCATTGTCCTTCTGTAGGCCTCCAGCAGAAGGGATGGCCCGGATTAAAGGTGTGCACCACACGCCTGGACCTAAGCTGCTCTTTACCTGGCACTTGCTCTGTCCCAGGCTGGCCTTGAACTCAAAAATCTGCTTGCCTCTGTGTCCTGGGATTAAAGGTCTGTGTCATTTTGCCTGGACCTAAGCTTCTCATGGCCACTATGCCTCAAGATCCAGATCAAAAGCTCGAGTCTTTCAGCCTCAAGATCTGGATCACACGTGTGCCTCCATTTCTGGATTGTAGTTCTTCTAGATATAGTCAAGTTGACAACTGGGAATAGCCACCACAGCCTGTGTCTTTGTGCTGTGGCATCTGTCACATCACTGTGCCTTCTTACTCTTCCGCTGGCTTCTAAGAAAATCCAAGGGTCCTGAGAGGTTTTCCTCACAAATAAACTCGTGATTCATCTGGAATTACCACCTGGAGAAGAGCAGGTCTGAGGAGCTTTCTCTCTGGGATTCCATCTTCCCTAACCTGGAAAGGAAATCAAGAGCTGGCCACCACTTGCAGTTACAAAGGTGTGGTTTAAAAAAATGTTAACAACCCAGAAATAGGTAATAGGTTTTTGTTGTGAGTCTGTGTGCTGGGCACAGGACCCACGGCCTCGTGTCTGCTGAGTGTGTGCTCTGCCAGGAGCCCAGTTTGCAACCCCTTGCTTTGTTTTAGTATTTGTGTTTATCATGCCTTAAGCCTCCTTGGAAGAGACCCCACCTAATTCTACTTGGCATTTTATTTAAAGGAAAGAAACTTGGCTTCATACAAAGAGTTTTCAAAAATAGTTGATATTCATAAAGGATTACACACATAAAACATTTGTGTTGTTTCTGTCAGACTTGAGCTGCAAGCGTTGGTTTCTGAAAGCATCAGCTTAGAACCAAGCTAGTTCATGTTTCTGTGCCCAGGTATGTGTTGGCACACTCTTCCCCCCTGTGCCCCCTCCATTCCTTCCCCTTTCTTTAGTCAGTGACCTGTGGGAAAAGATACCAGTCTGTGATAGCTGGGCCCATTTCAGCCTTAGCAATGTAGACCTGAGGATATAGGATAAGCCAGTCTGCAAGAAGGCCTGGGATTTGCATATTGGAGGTAGAGGCAGGATTCCTTTCCAGTGTCTTAGAACTTGCTTTGTAGATAGACCAGGCTGGCCTTGAACTCATTGAGATCCACTTGCCTCTGCCTCCTGATTAAAGTCGTGTGCCAACAGTCCTATCCCTGGAAGTAATTTGTATTAAATGAGTTTTAGAGTATCAGATTAGCAATATTGTCAGAATATATGAAAGAACTGTGTGAAAAAAAAAAAGGTCTTAATATGAAACAGACTGTCAATGACACATTCTTATTGGCTGTTCAGAGGATAGCTAGCCAGATGCATGCAGCTTTTACTCTGGTGAGTCCCTGAAGTGTTCCCTTTGGCATCAAGACTATTGATTTCACAATTGATCTGCAGACATGCCAACCCCTCTATAATGCAGAAGCACATTTGCATGAATCCTGTGCTCATTCTTTCTAATGCCCGGAGTCATCTGTCCATCACTCATGATCCCTCAAATGGTGCCAGTGATGTTCATTTATCACACATATCTCTTAAGGAATAATAAAAGGAGAAGGTCTGGCCAGGTGTGGTGGAGCATGCCATAGACTCAGCACTCAGGAGACAGAAGCAGAATTGCCATTTCAAGTCTGCTCTTAAAAATCAAAACAATATCTAAGCACAATGACACTGCATGTCTTTAATTCCAGCCCTTGAGAGGTAGAAGCCAAAGAATCTACAGTTCAAGGCCACCCTCAGCCACATAAGGAGTTCAGGGCCAGCCTGGGTTAAACAAAGCCCTATCTCAAACAAAACAAAACAAAATCCTGCCTGTGCTCAGTACAGAGATGCTGTTTTAAGTCTTTCCATCTGCACTTTATTGAGTTGTGGCTGTGGAACCGGAAGACATGGAGGCTCATGGTCCATCCTTCTGTTGCTGTGTGGTCCCCGACTTTGTTCAATTCATCCATCTTGTCTCAACCTGTTTACTTCCCCTTGAGATCAGCCTGGGACCCCTGCTGAGCCTTCTAATGTGAGCCTTCATCTCCTTTGAGGAATGGGTTCTGGGCCCAGGTGCACAGGCTTCTGACAGAACCACATGCCTCTGAGTGGGGAGGCTTAATGCCCTCAATGCCCAAACTGCTTTCAGGACATTTAAATGACAACGATTAAGGAAACTCCCTACTGCTTGTCCTTTTTTTGTCTTAATATTTTAAAGTAATCTAAAATGCATGCAGAAAAAAAAAAACATATTGGGTTCTCCATGGCTCTGTGAATGAAGTGTAATGTAAACTTGCCCTTCCCAACTCACGTGCCACTCGCTGCCTGCAGTTCTGGTGGCCGCCACTCCACACACCCTGCTTTTTCATCGTCAGCCTGGGGGACGTATCCCCAAACAATGCAGTTCTGCCCTGAACTTTCATGAATGGAATTGTGGGGACATCTGGTCTGTGCTGTGGCTGCAGTTTGCTCACTCTGGTTGCCATGTACAATTCCTCAGAAAGCCCCTCTCTCCTCCAGCACACTTCTGGTTGGGGACATGATGCTGACTGAAGTGCTGCTGGGTACAGCTCACAGGGTCCTGACTGCACTTCACTGTGGCAATGTGTCCTGGGCTTACTAACAATGTTCGTGAGTCAGTTTTTATAGGGCTACCCACCAAGGTCATGTCTATGATTTTTTTTCCTAGGTGCCCAAACTCAGGTTTTACTCTTTTAGGGGTAGATACCATCCCCACTGAGACATACACTGTAGTGGAATTTTAGAAGTGGCATTTTACCTGCCATTTACTCTGGAGTGATGGACACTTAGCCTTGAAGTAATCTTTTATAAATTATCAGTATTGTTATCTGGGAGTTATGGGGTTGTTTTTCTCATGAGAACTTCAGACTCTTTGCTAACCAGGAATTCTTGCAATGGCTGAGAATTGCTTAGGTAATAGTTCTTTTCAGACAGTTTCTAGATAAGACGTTTTGGTATGTGGGAAGTGACTTGCTAAAAGACCTTTTGTGTAACGATGAATAAAAGCACTTCAGCAAGACTGCTCCCCGTTCAGTTCCTGAGGCTGTCCCACCTTGCTGCTAGCAAAGCCTCATTACATTCTTGAGTGTCTCTTTTTTCGGTTTTCCACATAATTTAGAATACCAATGATACACTGTTTACCTGGGATCACAATTTTTGAGTCATTGAAAATGTGCATCTTCAGCGTCATCAGATCACGACAGTGCTTTCCAGCAGCATTTGGGCCAGCTTAAGCTTCTGTAACTCCATGTCCTTGCAAATTCTTGGCACATCATATTTTGAAATATGTCCCAATCTGTTAGATTTGCAACATTATCACATTAGAACTTTGATTCCCACTGTCCTGATTACCAATATGGTTAGCGGCTTAGATTTGCCATTGTTTGGATTCCTCTCTCCAATGGCTTGTCCACTATTTCAACTCTGAAGTCTCTGGCATGTTCTGCTGGTAAGAGGAAAGCACAGCAGCATGACTTAGTTATTCACTTGAAAAATATGATGGGGCTGCTGACTGCGTTCTAATCCCAGATGAGCCGTGTGCCTTGGTCAGAGTCCTGAGTCCTCTTTATCCATGCACCCTCAGAACTGTCAGGGAGGCTTTCTGGAAATGTATAGTGCTCAGAGCACACCTGCATCCCTTACTTCAGAAAGATCAGGGATGAATTTCTCTCGATCAGTGTCCTACGCTCTGATGATGAGAGAGCGAGTCTTCACCACCCAGGCTGAATATCTACACCCTGAATCAAGATTAACTTCTCTGTAGAACTCTCTGGTACTCTCATGATGAAAGAGGAACAAGGAGGAACCCCTTCGCTGTGTCCATAAAGAACACCAGTGCCAGCATTCTAAGCACTGCTTCATAGCTGGCAATACCCATCCAAGTGCACCAGGAAGGCATGAATGAGCCTTGAAAGGAACAGCCTTATGCTCCGCCCTAGATTCATTCAGGAATGACTGACATTTGACTTCCTCTTGTAAGGTTCTGTAAGACTAGCTGGTCAGTAGTAGGTTATTTCTCCCCTGGTTGAAAATAGCGAATTTAAACCAGACTAGAATATATTAGAGGCAGGTTTATCAGGAAGCTGCTCTTGGGTGAGTTTACTGGCCCCAAGGACACAGGCCAAGGAAGTCACCATGGGGGATGGGGAGAAAGAGAAAAAGGGCACATGCACAGAGAGAGGAGAGAGGGAAAGAGAGGGGGGAGGAAGAGAGAGAGGGAGGAGAAGGAGGAAGAAGAAGAGGAGGAGGAAAAAGAAGAGGAGTAGAGAGTAAGGAACACCTGGGTTGGAAAGTTCAAGGTTGGAGGCAGACTATGCCAGGTAGGGACTGAAGGATGTTGGGAAACCTAAAGGCCAGGTCTGCTTTGGTTGAAGTCAAACAATCAGGCAGTTACTCAGTCCTCAGCACATACCATGGTCTAGATGAGCAGTCTGTTTCTGGGTGGGTTGGCAAAGAGCATGGCCATCCTGGCTGGGGCCTTGTAGGGCAGGGGAGGTTATTCGGATGGGGGCTATGGGGTTGCAGTACGATGTTCCATAGTCACAACACAGTAATAGAGTGCTCCAGACTCTATTGCTGCATCCACTCAGCAGGCATGAGGACAACAGTACTTGTATTAACCGTCGAGTTCTTTCATATGGTTCTGATGGCTGAGGACATTCCCATGTCCTGAGTCCATGCCATGCTAAGGGAGATTTCTGTGTGGCTGTGGAGGCTTCCTAGACTCCCATCAGGACACCTTTTCCACCTGGTTTCTTTGGGGTGATGATTGCCCTCAACATTCACCAAATAAATTTGCTCTCTTTACACTTAATTTCACATGGAATCAGGCTGGAGAAGTTTAAACTGGGAGCATCTTATGTCAAGGCTGTCTTTGTCTTTATGGCTTATCTCTGTTC
Organism: Rhabdomys pumilio; assembly: GCA_030674055.1. Lineage (NCBI taxonomy): Eukaryota > Metazoa > Chordata > Mammalia > Rodentia > Muridae > Rhabdomys > Rhabdomys pumilio. The sequence continues at coordinate 55,433,053 of JANHMN010000008.1, forward strand.
TCTATTGTTGTTGTGTTTTTTGTTTTGTTTGTTTTGTTTTTGTTTGTTTGTTTTTTTCTCTCTGTGACAGAGAGTTCTTCTTGTTTCCAGGTAGCAAGAAACATGGGTTTAGACAGTTCTAAATACTACTTTTTCTGCAGTAGTATCTTTGCCAATAGCTCTTTTAAATAGCTCTCATCAGCAAGGATTGAGTCACATGACTTCTCTGGACATTGCAGTGGTGAAGAAGGTACTGCAGTGATTGTAACTGACAGCCTCTTTCATAAGTACATGAATGCAGTGAGCAATGGAGAATTCCCCAAAAGGGAGGGGCTGGTGTCAGCGCTAGCACCCACTCCAGAAGTCAGTCATGAGTCCATATACTCTTAATTTGACTCCCACATCTGCCTCTGCTCCTCACTTTGTTAGGAACAATTGAAATTGAGGAGCTTGGTGCAAATCATGAAATTCCAGTCCCCAGGCTGCCACCAAGCTGGACTTTATGAATTTACCCCCATCTTGCCATCTAACCACAGACACCAAAAACAAATTCTTCATTCAGCCAGTCTCTCAAGATTTGCTGCGAGGCCCTCAAGAACTTTACCTAGAGTTATAGCACATTGTGCCTTCCTATGTCCACAGTCCTCGAAGTATCACTCTGGACTGAGACCTTTGTATTGGTCTTGCCACAGTCATGGGCAGGACCTCTTGGACAGCAAAGGGCCACACTCTGCCCTTGTGTTACTCCACTGTAGACTTCAGAAAAGGGAGTCAGCGGTCAGCATGTGGTCTCATCTCTGCTCAGATGGCCATGAGGGAGAACAATGTCTCTGCCTCCAGACCATTGTGAGAAAATGTCATGAGTGACAAACTGGGCCTCACACAAATGAACACTGTGGGGTTATGGGCCCCTGTGGGGCATCTGGTGCAGGAGGCAGCCGGAGAAGCTGTTGCTGCTGAACAAATTGTTACCAGATGGAGATTTCAGTAAACACCTCACTGTTCCCCTGCCTGAAGGTGCAGGAATTTCTTGAGGCCATGGAGCAATCTGTAAACCTGAGCCAGTTTCAGTATGATGGAGCTTCAAGATATCCCCTGTGCCTGCATGACAAGGCCTAAAGATGCTCTCTGTGAAAGCACCCTTATAGACCCTGGGATGAGCGGTCAGATACGGGGGTGGCGGGGAGGAATGAGAAGGAGAGGTACTGAGAGGGAGGGGAGGGGATGCCATGTAGTCAGTTTTAATAGAACCCTGGCAACATTCTTGAACCTTAGAAGGAAGTGATCCTGGGTTAGTGTTTCCTGCCTGTTCTTTTGGTTATGGCTCTCTCACTAATCAAAAACAAGACCCTACAGAAGCACTGAATGGCTGGCCATGCTGGATGCAGCAGCTGTGTGGTTTGCACATCTCCTCTTCACAATCACATGTTGCTTTGTGGGGGGAACAGAGCCTCATCTTTCCTCCATTACCACCCTCAGAGTCTGCCAGCCCTCAGAGCCTTGTACAGTGGTCTTCAGGAAAGACACCTTAGCTTCTGAGACCCCCATGTCCATTTTGCTGTGTCCAGAGCGTTGACAGGTTGCCCTGGGATGGCTGTGAACCCAGCAGCATGCACACTGCAGTTGGTTGTGCCTGGCTGTGTCTCTAGGAAGCTTGTGCACCAGAGGTGGTCTGTCACTCATCTAGATGGTGATGCTGTAATGGCCAACCTACGAGTTTGCCCTGTCCCATGTATTGAACTAGGTACATATCTGAGTTGTCTCAGTCTTCACAGTTCATTATACAGACGAGGAACTTGAGGTACAAAGTGGACACTTAAGTTACAGTGGTCAACGAGCTGGTAAACGCCAGAGCCAAGAAACTTGGCTATAAAGCCCATGCTCTTTTCCCTTTTGGATTGCCTCTCATATATATTGGACAGGCCTGCCTTTCTGAATGACAGGCCACAGTGTCTCACCTTTCCAAATCTCTCTTCTTTTTTTCATGGTTACTGTCATGTCCCATGATCCCTAGCTGTTCAGGTCAGAATTCAATGTTTCTCTATATGAAGACTCCCACAAGCCAAACTCACAAGAGAGTGAGGTGTGAACTAGACAGTAGGGTGGTCCTGCTGCTGTTTCATATACCATGATAAGACAGCTGGAGGTGTGAACTAGACAGTAAGGTGGTGCCCCCACTGTTCCTCACACCATGATAAGACAGCTGGAGGTGTGAACTAGACAGTAAGGTGGTGCTCCCACTGT
>JANHMN010000008.1:55453395-55466469 GCA_030674055.1 Rhabdomys pumilio
GTGCTCAGCATCCAGGGTGCTCAGCATCCAGGGTGCTCAGCATCCAGGGTGCTCAGTATCAGGTGGGCTCAGCATACTTTCTTCTGCAGTAGGCAGTCAGCCATAAAGCAAGTTCTCCACCCAGCGTTGCTGGAGAGACACTTGGTGAGAAAGACATTGGTCCTGTCCCTGTACACTGAGACTCCATCCTCAACCAAACATAGGAATGGGCAAGTTCCCAAAGGAGAGTAGATAGATAATACTCTCTGTGATAATTTAATTATCCAGAACAATTGTTCCTCCCAGATTTCATTTAAGTGGAGTTTCAGGGCTGTGGAGAAAAGGGAAATGGTCAGATCAGGGACACCTATTCAGGGAGTCCCCCAAGTGTCTGCCAGGGAAGCCACTGGCCCTACTTTTAAGAATATTTGTAGTTAGCACTTGATGACAAAACCGTAGTGATCTTAAAACAAATACCTACACCCTCTGGTGCTGGGAATAGAACCTAGGGATGCCCAGGCTGGGCCACTCTGCTACTGAGATCCACCCCAGGCCACCAGCTTTATATAGTCATTGCCACCACTTGTCGTCAGACCTCCTTAAAGTATCTGAAGCGCCACTGACTAACTATGCTTCCTCTATCCTGATGAAGCCTCAGATTTCCTCACCGAGTTGTTGTCTGGACTGCAGTCATAGTCTCTGTTTCCAAATAAGAGTCTCTTGCTAGAGAGTCATTGGTGTGTTTTGGTTGTACCTTGGCAACAATAGAGTGCCACAAAAATGTCTCTGTGTCAGAAATGAATTCCTTCACCCTTCCCTAGGTCAGTGAAAAGATAGCATGTTCTTGGAGACTCTGGCTTGGCCTGTGTGTGTTATCCACCCCAGGCTAGCAGGTGATTATATTTTTCTCTGACCTCAGCTTATTTTTGTTCCTTTGTGTCACATACCCATCCTGGGTCCTGACATTCTGAGCTATTTCAGGAGTGTCACAGGAGCCTATTGGGTCTTGAATGTCCACTCTGTGACAATCCAAAGCTTCAGTGGGTTGAATTCTCTCCAGATGCTCAGGGTCATTCTCTGTTGTGACTTCCCAAGGACTGGCAGGCTCCAAAGCCCCACTGCCATGTGGATCTGTGGGTCAGCTCCATGCCTCAGCACACTAGTGCACAGGCAGCAATGGGGTCTGCATCTGGCTTCAGCTGTAGGAAGAGTTCCTGGTTTAGGGTTTTTTTTTTTTTCTTCCCACCTCCTGGGCCTTGAAAGAACTTGGAATGGCCAAGTGTTTGGAGCCTGTGGGGTTTGGCCCCAGCAAGGCTACATATCAGTTTGCAGAAAATGTCTACATTTCCGGGAGCCTGTGTCAGCCAGTCCCCTCTACCCACCCCCCACTTCAGCAAGGCCTAGAGCTGCCTGCTGCCCTATGAAAACATGGTGGGCTTCACTCCCCCACCCCGCCTTTAGCCAAGCACTGTTCTGCTCACCAGACCTGAGAGCTGCTAAGTCATTCAATGAAGAATATAGTCAGGCTTCCCAGAGATGTAGTCCCGGCCTGTCTGCTGTGAGGTGGATGGAGCCGTAACTCGCTCTGTTCTGTGATATAAGACAAATCAAATCCTCTTCTCATTTATTTTATTTTAGCCAAGTATTCTTGTCCAAAATTCAAATCAGATGTTCTTCTCTTTCTCCCCCCACTTCAGCACTCCCCCCACCCAAGCAAATGGTCACAAACACTCACTTAATGTAATTTACTGGAGCTTTTTCCTAAAGGGACATTTATGTTCCTTTCTTTTATGCATGCAGTAACTTTTGATCAAAACATGACTCCACTCCCTCATTTAACGTGGAGCATGTGGATTAAAGGCCTCTTTGAATCTTAAATACAGATTATGGCTCTCTTTCCCTTTAAGCAAACCGCCATAAAACCCTGGCCCCTCTCCAGTTCTCTTCATTAAAGCTCCGTTTATTACTGTGTTTTCGGATGGCAGTCATTAAATGATTGTTAGCACAATGGGCACTTGATTATAATTATTCATCTGGCAATCAGTTATTGAAGCAATTCGGTGGTGTGATTCAAAGGGAACATGCTGGTACCTGCCAGCATCTTCTAGATCTTTGGCCCTAGTGAGGTGGGGAAGAAGCTGATATAAACGCATTGACAGAGAGGCTCAACCTTTCTCTGAGTGGATGCTTTCATGTTGTTCTAATCTGGCTCTTAGCCTTTCTTGTTCCACAAGGTAAATGAACAAAGGTGATAAAATAAGATATAGGCAAGAGTGTTTGTGCTACAAATTGCTGAATTAATAAACACATTTCAGGTTAGTAGTGTATTTATATAAAATAACTATATAAATGTTTTTATACTTGTTATTATTGTTAACACAAGCGTGGGAAATTTTTAATTTTTTGTTTACACACACAAGTATGGATGTCAGTGGGATATCTTGTGCATCGGTCCTCACTACTACCTAGTGTGAGACAGGGCCTCTTATGGACTGCTGCATACCAGAAACTTAGCTGGTCCATGAGTTTATGGGACTCTCCTGTCTCTACCTTCCATCTCACAGCGAAAGCACTGGGCTTATAGACCCTTGCTACCACTTGGGGCTTTGCATGAGTTATAGTATCCAAATTCAGTTCCCCACATTTGTGAGGCAAGGGCTTTGTCCACTGATCTATATTCCCGACCTCAGCATTGATTCTGGACTGTTCTGGGGATCCTACTAACCCTATAGTGGGTGTTAGTGATCAGCGGTACTCATTATCCAGAACACTGTGCTCCTGCCATTCAGAGGCCCTGCTTAACTCAGACCCTTCTAGCTGTGGCACATTTTAACCAAGCTGAGCAAAATGTCTTTGCTTATGAAGTAGCTACCATGTGTTCGATTTGCTCATGGATTAAAAGAGCAGCAGAAACCAGGGCTCCGGGGTCTTGACTTGGTTCTCTGTGGATCTCGGCTGAGCCTGCATGTGTCAGGCTTCATTCTGAAGGAAGTCATCCAGCCTTTTCTCTATGGCAGAGAATTTAGCCGTCAGCAGCCACAGGTTCCTTGATGGAGAGCAGCTGACCTTCTGTTCATCAGTGTTCAGAGCTAACTCAGAGGGCCAGGAACGCAGATTCATGGTAGAAAACTCACCTGGCTTACATAGGCCCTAGGTTCAATCCCTAGTACTTCTAAGAGAAGGAAGGGAAGGAAGGAGGAAGGGAGGAAGGGAAGGAAAAGAAAAGAAAATGAGAGAAGGAAAAAAAGTCAGAAAGGACCCAGATTGGCCCCATCCAATTGCATATCTACCTCTTGACTAATCCCATGTCCATGGACACAGTACATGTGATGGATCAAGACTAGATCACGTGTTATTCTTGTTGGTAGGACATGGAAGATGGAGTCCTGGGGTTGACAGGCCCATTAGTTAGAAACAATGATTTCTTCCTATAAGTGGTATCCCAGTGACTGAGAAAAGTCCATGATTATTAGAAAAAAAAAAAATTAACCTGAAAATGTCAAACTGTAATCCCAAAAGTTCTCTAGATGTATCCCAAAGTGAATTTTGACATTTCACTTAGAAACATTCCACCTTGTAAAACCCAAGTTTAAAAACAAAGAAGTTGCCATGTGCCTGTCAAAGGATGTTCTTGTCTCATTTGATCAGGCCCCTCTACATCATGGTCTAGGGAAAGGATCACAAAAAGTCAAACCGAGAGGAGTCAGAGATGCGTCCTACACTGGTGTGGTGCCATAGCTGTGCTACCACTGGGCCACGTGGACTGTGGGCTCTAGGAAGTGCTTTCTTCAGCCACCTCAGAACTTGGATCACTTCTAAGAGTCGGAAGGATACAGTTCCGCCTCTGTTGGTTTGCTTCCTCCTTTCAAGCTGTAGCCTCAAAGGCAAAAAGCCTGTAAAAGACTTCTTAAAGAGCAAGAGGCTTGAAAACACAGAACAGCAAATAAAAGTTACATGCACGCACACACACACACACACACACACACACACACACACACACTCCCAACATGATTTAACCAGTCTTGCTTACAGGGAGGATATGAAGTGCCCTATTTACTGGGCTAATAAGGAAGACAATTACAGTGTACAAGTTCAGGCTTGAATAAAAATAGTCATTCTCAATTTCCCATTTCTCTTATTAATGCATGTTTATTATTCGCTAAGTATTTAATGTGTACAGCTGAGCTGTTTAAGCTCCAGGTAACTTGAGTGACTAATAGACCTCCAAGCTGAACACACAGGGAGAAGCCAGCTTCTCCTCATATGTGTGGATATTTGCACACACACAGGCTCTTTTTGAATTTGTGGATGTTGGCCACAGCCCTAGAAGTTTCTTGGGAATCTAATCTTCTCAATGGCAAGCTCCAGCATTGCCCTTGCCAGGAGTTTAGTTCATATGGACCTGGTGCCAATTTTCTTTTCACATATGTGAAGTAACAGTTTGGCACCCAGCAAACACACCAACGCCTCAGCAAAGACTGGAGTTTTTCAGAAAGCAAAGTGGACGTATTCGAAACTAAATCTTTTTAGGTAAACCGGGTTGGAATTAAATGTTGTTAGAGATTGCTGTGTCTGTACAACTGCACATGTCAAAGGTCATAGCAATAAAGTATTTTTGTTTTATAGAGTTGTCCTTGGAAAGGCCATAGACCATATGACAGCAGAGTGCCCAGTGCCAGCACCAAATCCAAATACCATAAAGTCACATCTAAAGCCCAGTAAGCCATCAGGCCCTACTTTTGAAGCATGGCACCTCCCCTGGTGCCAGCTAGCTCAACATGTTTTCCCAGCCCAAAGTGATACATGTCCCCAAGGACAGGGAGGCTAAACTTCACCCAGCCCTGGTAGACAGTTCAAAAGCTAAGACACCAACACTGGAGTTTTAGCAAGTGAAAGCCACAGGAGGCCCATCCCGTTTGTTACCATTGTACTAGCCCATGCTTGTGCATGAGTGTGTGTGTGTGTGTGTGTGTGTGTGTGTGTGTGTGTGTGAGAGAGAGAGAGAGAGAGAGAGAGAGAGAGAGAGAGAGAGAGAGAGACCATCTGTCTGTCTGTCTGATTTTCCTTGGTTTTTTAAAACTCAGCTCCCCTCACTTAGATCACTTTGATGTTACCGTCTACAGCAGGACTATATATCCTTCCAAATGTCAAAATACTGCAGTAAAGGTACCACTTGCTCAAGATTTTTAGGCTTTTGTGTGCCCTGGAATTCATCAAACATCTTCTGATTCATGGTTCCCCTCATCTCCTAAAGATACTGGGGAGTCCTCCAAACTAGAAGTGCCTTCCGTGGACCTGAGAAGCCCTTGCTCACCCAAGTCACCTCAGTAGATTTCTATCCCAAGGTCACTCACTGCCAGGTCCACAGCCCTGTCAAGGCCAACTTGTGGCCAGTGCAGGAGGGACTTATCCACTTGAGAGTTCAGCTAGCAACTGAACACTGACTGAACCTCTCCCCTTCTTTCCTTTCCCCTCCCCTGAGGCATGGGGCCCAGCTACCACCTGCTAACATGTCTGAAGAGAGCAAGAGGCCTCAGTCATAGCAGATGATTGGAGTTGATGCCAAAACTGCAAACAAGCCATAAATTACACTGTTCACAGCGAGCCACTGCTCATTAGTTATGGGGAAATGGACGCCCTCTAATCTGTTTTATTTATGCTAGATGAGAGCTGATCTTTTTTCTTTTTAGCAATGCTGTCATCTTGTGTAATTATAAGATGAGGTTTTCTCACTGAGTAGTTTTGACCAGTTCTTGGAGTTCTCTGTACAGAGCCCTGTGCTATCTACTGTTGGAGACACGGGTCTTGTGCTCAGCAGTTGAGGAAGAGAAAATTCTGGAAGGGGATAGTATCTGTCACATTGGCACAGCGTTGTGAATGCTTTTAATGCCACTGAACTGAACACTTCAAAAACAATTTAAATGTCGTGTATGCATCACACAGTGGTATATTTTACCATAGTGAAAAAAAATCAGGATCCTTCAACTTTTTTATAAATCAAAATTCCTCATGTATTTGCTGTACTTTTTTCTTTCAAGTTTTATTCTGTGTATGTTTTGCTTGCATGTGTGTATGTACACCATGTGCATGCAGTGCTCAACCAGGCCATCAGAGAGCATGGGATATTCTGAAACTTGCAACACAAGGAAAGGCAGACCATCCAGTCCTGCTTCCTACAGTGCCAGACTTAGTGAGCTGATCATGCCATTTGTGAGAACCAATCCAGCCCAGTGGTCAATGAGAGCTCTGAGCCGTCGGACCTTGTGGCCTGCCTATGCCTTTGACCAGGAGCATGAGTTCCACCATCCACACAAGCTGCAGCAGCTTTATCTGTGGAAATGAGGACTCTACCTTTCAGAAAGGTCAGACCTCAGTCCATGACACTACACTGAGGTCCTCATAGGTAGTAAGTCCCTGTCACCTGCCTTGTCTCTAAACCTCTTCTCACAAAGGACTGCATGATGGGATGGCTGCTGATCCCTTCCTCCTGAGCACAACACCCACCCCTCCCCCACACACACACACAACCCCACAACCCCACTATTCTTAGTGTTCTGGGCTCTGCCTACCTTTGAGCTGGGAGAATATGTTGATGCTGGGGCAATTCAGAAAGGAGCAGGTCCTAGTACCCTGCCAGGGCAACTGTGGAACCGGCCTGCTCTGTGACTCTGCTGTTGCCTAAAGGCCTCATTGTCTCATCTCCGGCCCTCCAGTTTCTCGAGCACTAGAATGTCTTCCTCTGACCTCTTGCCCCTTAGTCTAAAGCCCCAAGGAAGAAAGACACTTAGCATAGACCTAGGTCTTCCCCCCACCCCCAGCGAGCTTTTCTTGCAGTGGTATGAGAAGCCACCATCTAGGGCCTGGCATCCTTACATCCCTGTGCCTTCCTTCAGCCCAAAGGGAAGTCAGACCATCTTTAGGCCTCACCAAGAGCTAGAACTGAGGATGGAGTCTGAGGAGAGGACTTGCGTTGGTAAAATTACTTTGTGCCCCTTAGCTGACAGCATTTTGGTCCCTTATAGAATAATAGGGAACTGTATTCTAAGTTAAGCCCAGGGTCTTAAGGGAGGAGCTGGTGCTCTGTGTTCACTGGGGCTGTTCAACCCTTCTTTTGAACCTTTGGGAGACTTTACATTTGTGAGCGCTTGAACATGAGAATCTGAGTTGCACACTGAGTTGTACCTGTACATCTGTGTCAGGAGTGCCCCAGCACGGTGTGGGACAGGCTCCATCCTCAGTCTCTCAAACCTCCTTCTAGTCTGTACCCCCAAATGTCCACCTTCTAACTTGTATCTTTCCCAGGTACAAAGTACTTGTAAATCTTTCCCTTCCATGCTTATCCCAAAGTCACACCTCATCTAGGTAATGGTATCTAGGAAGCAAATTTTGGACTTGGGGTATAGGTCAGAGGTAAAACACTTGCCTAATACATGTGAGGTCCTAGGATCAAATCCTGGCACTGGAAGAAACAACAACAAAAACACTCCAAAGCACAAACCCAAAGTCAGTTAGTGGCTAGCATGACAAAACCATAGCGTTAAAGGCAGACATGTTCTTTCTCCACGTCCCCCCACACTCAGTATGTCAGTTTCTCCTGCTCCTGAAACCAAGTCATAGGGAGGGAGGATGGCATCCTCACTCTCTCTGCTCTGTCAGCTCCATCTCAGAACCTAGAGGAGAAGCAGGCACAGGGCACTTCGATCCTGTTTCCGGTGTACCAGCCTCACAGTTGAGCCTCACTGTGAACACAGAAATTTACTTCTCTAACTCCTAACATATCCAGTGAGACCCCAGCATCCACTGGCCCTGCCTGCCTTTGCCAGAATTAGAGACTCTTTTGAGGACCTCACTGTCCTTCCCCCAGTGCCCACCCTAGCTTGCACAAACCTGCTCAAATCCTTTTATTTAGACAAGGTACTCTGTTTACCTGACTGAGATAAATACAAGGAGCTATTATTATGTTGACGTGGGAGACCAACAGGAAATCAGAGGATTTACAGATGTTATCTTCTTAACGCAGAGGGTCTTTTACAGCCCATCAGGACAGATGCTGTGATAGTGCTGAGGAAACACATGGTTGACACAGTTACTCCTGGGCTTTGCGGGTTTGCAGAGTTCTGAGGACTAGAGAGAGGAGACAGAGAGTGACAGAGAAAAGTGAACCCCAACAAGAAAGAGCTGGGACAGATTTCCTTGTTACCATAAAAATACATCACTCTTTGTTACAGGGTAGAGTTTTATTCAATTCCATAATTCTGCATAAGCATTTATTATGTATATTATTGCATAAGGTGTAATCTATGCCCTGCTGGGAAGGATGTACTAAAAAGCTTAAGTTCTCAAAACTGCCTCCTAAAAACATTTTTACTCATGTTATAGATGAGAAATTTAGAGGAGAAGCAGGGACACTTTGTTCCTGTTTCCAAGTGTGCCTGCCTCCTATTAGGTGAGCCCTCAGCATACACCGGCCACACCTACCTTTGTCAGAATTAGAGGCTCTTTTGAGGACTGGGACGCCATGAATTGAAAAAATGTGGGCAGAAGGAGCACAGCTACTGAAGGGAAGGTTGGCAGGAGGGGGATTCCTGGGGGAGCAGGCAGGATGAGGGTTGGGAAACAAAAGGTTAAAATCTGCAGACTGGGGAGGACAGCAGAGGGGCGCCCCTGAGCAGGAAGTCTCTTCAGAGGTCTCAACACCTGAACCCCAGTGCCAGCCACTGGCTGTCCTTGCCAATAAGCAGAGGGTCACAGCAGACCAATTTTCACAGTTGGTTAGTTCCTGGGCAATTTCCTCAAGAGCAAGAGAGAGAGAGGCGCCTCTTCAGAAGATACACAGCAAGGGTGCCTGCTTATCTTCTCGGCCTGTCTGCGGTTTCCCATTTCTCCTGACGCCCCTCTAAACTCAGCTTTACGTCATCATGGCTGGTGGCCGTAGCTGTAGCTCCCACGGTGTGCGTGCCAATTTTCCTTTCTGTTCACACACAGCCCCGGGATGCTTAGCTGTAGACACCTGCACACTCCATTTGCTTTTCTTTAACTTTCCGTGTTATCTGCTTATTTTCTCTTAACTGACTGCCAGCTGAGGTTCACCCTGTGTTAATTAATGGCGGGTGTTGGCCAGTCCTTTTGCCTTTAGGCCTCACCCCACCTCACCCCACAAAGTAGCTTTGCTAGTGCACACATTTGTTTCCAGGTGTTTCCCACACAACAGCCCCTGGTGAAGTCACCATGGGCCTAATCCCCACCCCACAGACAGGAGCCTCCTACAGGGGAGCAGGTTCCTGAGTGCCTAGCAGCTGCATCACGCAGGATGAGCTCTTGGGATGAGGACAGCATCACTCTTCTCTCTTAAAAAAAAAAAAATCACAAAGAAAGGGTTTGCCGCTGGCAAGGCCAAGTCAAACAGGATGCACCCTTCTCTCCACCACCCTGCTGGGAGGAGCTGCTCTGTGCTGTCAGCCTCTCCTCAAGCCACCTCTGGGTCACTTCCTCTTTCTGAATAGCTCCCTGACCTGCTGGGAGGGTAGGCAGTGGAGATTGTGTTTCCATGACCTCACCAAGGAAAAGCACCCTGCACGTTTCTCAAGGACAGAATGAATGCCATTCTCTTCCCCTCAAAGTTAACCAGGTACAACCCACCTGCCAGAGCAGTAGCCCTACTCAGGACTGGCTTTGAGGATGTCTCAGGGTCCTTTATACCCTGGGCTTCCCTGAGGCTGTCTAGGTCTTAGCTCTGTGTCTTCACTGGACTAGTATTGCCCAGAATGCCATAGGGACTGTCATCAGAAAACCCGTAAGCTCAGTGGTAGCACCTGCCTAGCATGTGCAGGATTCCAGCAGTGCCCCAGAACCACAAAAGAAGTGCAGCATAGAGGTTGGGGACTTAGCGCAGTGGTGGAGTGCTTACCTAGCAAGTGCAAGGCCCTGAGTTTGGTCCTCAGCCCTGGGGGGTGGGGGAAATACAAAATAACAAAGAAATGCGGTGTAAATAAGCCTACTGGAAACCGCATGCATGACTCTATCAAACCCTGTGACTCCCAGTCCTATCACAATGGAGAGTTCCAAATCCTATCTCGTTTAAGCTCAAGCCCAGTTTGAGTAAAGAATCACGAACATTTCACAGGCTCATGACTACCTGAGGTGGGTGGAGAGATGGCTACCAACCCTGAGAACCTGAGTTTAGCATCCAGAACCACACAGTGAGAGAGAACAGACTCCTGCAAATTGTCCTCTGACCTCCACACATGTGCCATGGCATGCAAGCCCCCCTCATATAAAATAAATGAATACAATAAACAACAAAATAACCACATGTGGAGCATGGCACCTCTATCATCCCAACCACTTGTAAACTGAGGCAGGAAAGCCTCTTGAGGCCAAGAGTTCAAGACCAGCCTGGGCAGCATGGACATCACCTCAGTCAGTCAATAAACATGTTGTAGGACTTTGCTAATGTCATTTATTATAAAGCTCCACTGTGTTTCTTGTGTTGGTCATTATTTCAATCTGTTAACGTGCCCACTCTACTGACTTTCCTGCTTTTCCAGGCTTCAGCCCATCATGTGGTGTTGTCAGACCCTTGAGGTGAAGTAGGTTATTCCCCAGGCGTTGTCTCCCACTGTGGAGGGGCAGCACTGGTGCACCAGGCTGACTGAAGTCCCAGTACCGCTCTGCCGGTTTTCCTGGCCGTGTGTAGTCATTGATATTTTAGTGAGAATTGCTTACAGGAGCTCAGATCATGGCAGCTTTGTAATAGAGAACCCTTTGTTGATATAAATGAAAATGTTGGCATGAAGCATCAAAACCACAACTTGGCTTCACTTATCAGTGCACACAAAGCTTTGACCTAACACCCCAGGTGGGCGTGGAGCCTCCTTGGAGACTGAGCCACTCTTTGCCTCTCAGGAAATGAGGCCCTCCTTTTAAGAGGGAAGAAGTTTAGGCCCAGATACAGCTTGGAGGCGTGGCTGGGAATCAACTCCAGCTCTCCTGGCTCTGTCTAGTTCTTTCTCTTTCCTGCTCCTCAGCCCCACATCCTCGCATGCTTTGCTGGAATCCAGGATCTGCGGTCTCCATGCAGACAGTGCACACAGCATTCGCAGTGTGCCTAACTTTAAATTACAACACCGGGATTCTGCCTCCCTCACCCCAACCCCCGCCCCCTCACCCTCAGCCTCCCCTCCGGTAGCTGAGCGATGCCATTCCTATCCTGAGTGGTCTGTCAGGGCAGCTTAAACACTATGCTCCATAGTGTTCTTGTTGATAGAAGGGAGATTGTGCCATTCAGGCCTTTGCTGTGTAGAGTTGTTTTGTGAGGCAATGGGGTTCACAGACTCTAACCATCCACCCGCTGCTACCTTCTCTTTTCATGCCTCCAGCATCCTCCTGGGATGGCTCTTCCTTCAGTGGTGATTTTTTTCTGTTAGTCCATACTCCTGAACAAATACCTTGTCTAGCCCCCAGATTAAAGATCTCAACCCCTCTCTGCCACTCAGCTGAGTGTTCCTAGGGAACAGGGGTCTCTAGAGTCTCAGGTATCATTCCACTGAGCCCTGGGAAGGCTCTCCTGCAATAGTTAGGACTGAACTATTAGCTTAGTACATGGAGGAACCCTAACAATTTATTAGTCATTTGAAAAACACTGCAGAGGCAGGCAGATTTCTGAGTTCGAGGCCAGCCTGGTCTACAGAGTGAGTTCCAGGACAGCCAGGGCCACACAGAGAAACCCTGTCTCGAAAAACATACACACACACACACACACACACACACACACACACACACACACACACGAAAAACTACTGCTTTTTTAAAACAGTAACTGAACATTTTCTTATGATAGACCATTTTTCACTTGAGCACTGAGTTTAAATGCTGAGTGGTCCAGTTGGACTCCTCAGAGTCTGCAGGCAACTTGGCCTGTAGTTCATGGGCCTCTTGGGGGACAATCAAGACCTGGGTGACTATTCCCATTATCAGCCATGCCTTCACTCGATATGTCCTCATGCTAAAGGCTACCACATTTATAATAGAAGAAGTTATTTGAAGACCACTAGAGCCAGACACAGATACACATGCCAAAGAGAGAAGAGCTCCAGTTCCCATGTGAGAAAGACATCGCATAGCAAGGCCAGTGGGTCTGTGTCTAGGTTATAACAGACAAGGGGCAGAGAGAGAAGGGAGCTTGCAGGCCAGGGTCAGGTTTTGCCTGTTGCAGGTGATTAGCATCAGGGTACTCACATAGAAGTGGCAAGAGATGAAGCTAGCAATGAGGGTGAGTTGGCCCCAGCTGGGGAGTATCTCACATGGACTTGAAGCCATGAAGCGAGGAGCCACAGGGCAATGCTCTGCAGAAGGACTGTTAGAAAAATGCCTTTGGTGGCCAGGACAGACGTGGTCTAGAAAAGAAGGGTGAGGAAGGGTCAGAGGGTCCCTGCTCTGTCGATGGAAGCACAGGCAGTCCTTCCATTTCTACTCCTCCTGTCAGCCTGAGAGCAGACGGAGAGTTAATACCAAGTCTTTGCATCCACACCTAACAAGTTGTACTTGAGAACAGGAAAAACATGAGTGTGGCTCAGCGTTGGGTTGTCCCTTAAGCCTGAACTGGGGGATGTTGATTTTGGCACATGTTCTACCCAGGAAAGGAGGGAACTCCTCTGCATCTCCACCCTACCCCACCCCTGCCACATCCCGCCTCTGTACCACAAGTCCTATGCAAATTGCTTCATCTTTCCAGAAAGTGGCCCCTGCCATCTTAACCCACAGGGCCCTGTCCAGACCCGGGTTTCATACAGGCTCTGCTGACTCCTGCTGGACCTGTCCCTTGGAGCATGCCATTCCTCCCCATTGAAGGAGCCGTTTTCATGCTTCATCCCTTTGGATTCTAAGACCTCTGAGGACTTTGGTTCTGATGTGGGGAAGCCACCAGGTCTGTGAGGTGGTGCAATGTTGATTCATCATCATGGCTGAGGATTCAACGTGAAGTGACAGCAGTTCTCCAGGAGTGCTTCTGCTTCTGTTGGCTCTCCATTGGTTATTCAGTTCATACAGATGCTTCTGTTGGCTCTCCATTGGCTGTTCAGTTCATACAGCTGCTTC
>JANHMN010000008.1:55466479-55481994 GCA_030674055.1 Rhabdomys pumilio
CAGCTGCTTCTGTTGGCTCTCCATTGGCTGTTCAGTTCATACAGCTGAGGAAATGGGCAGAACGATCTTGATACCCTTGGGTGTGTGCTTGCTGTAGACACTGGCCTGCCCTTGCATGGTACTGTGGCTGAGGTATGCTGAGAGACAATTCCCACTTACCAGCTGCTCAACCCTGTTCTATCTGTAGGCTTCCAGGTCAGACCCCTGGTACTGAAGGCCCAGGCGCTTAGCTCTGTCAGGGTCCCTGCAGATGGGATATGTGGGTTTAAGGAACAGAACTGTGGCTGGCTCTTTGCATCATTTTCAGTTCCCACAGGTCTCAAACTAGTAACTTGGTGGTTATGGAGCAGGCAAGCAAATGGTTTTAACTGCCATCAGCCCCTTCCTGTCGTGGACTAACAACAGCCAGAGGAACCAACACTGTCCCCAAAATCTAGTCTGCAAAATTCTTAGGATAAGTGTCTATTTGCAGATCTGGATGTATTTTTAAAGATTTATTTTTATCTTATTTTATGTACACAAGCATTTTGCATACATGTGTATCTGCACACCACATGTGCTCAGTGCCCATGAAGGCCAGACAAGGGCATCAAATCCCCTGGAACTGGAGTTATAAACAGTTATGAGTCTCCATGTGGATACTGTGAACCAAACCTGGGTCCTCTGCAGAAGCACCGAGAGCTCTTAACCTCTGAGCCATCTCTCTAGCCCCCTGAGTGTGTTTTTTAGTGACAGACACAGTCCTGGACTGGGCATATAGGTCAGATATAGAGTGCTTGCCTGGCGTGTATAAGGCCTGAGGTATAAAAAGAAGGAAGAGAGATTAGTGCACTTTCGGAAGAAAGGAAAAAGTGAAAGAGAGACAGGAAGCTGGTCAGTCAGTTTTCATCTCTGTGACCAAATTACTTGACAGAAATAATGAAGGGTTTGCTTTGGCTACCAGCTTCAAGAGTTTTGTCCATAGTTTTGGCCTCATACAATTGGGCAGTAATGGCCATGGTGATGTATGGCTGAGGTGAGCTGTTCACTCCATGGCCAACCAGGAAACAGAGTGGGAAAGAAAGTGGCCAATGATAACCTACCCAAGGACACACCACAGTGACGGCTCGGCCCCAACTCCCAAAGTTTGCACAACCTTTCAAAATAGCGCCACCAGCAGGAGGCCTTGCACTCAAAACATAGCCTGTGGGGGGGGTGCTTCGATTTTAAACTGTAACGTAGAGGGGACAGGAAGGAAAATATTTCCTTAAACCAAAGTGTCATGCCAGAAGGACATAGAATTAGATCAGTAAGGCCAAAATAAAAAACAAAATGCAAATACCATTGTTGAAAAGGAAGAAGAGAAACTTCCTAATTGTCATTTTTCCATGTAAAAATCTCTAATGACCCACAAGAGAAATACTAGCATACGTGAATGGATTCGTTGAGCTCCCAGGATACAAGATTGATCTGTAAACATTAACTTTTAGATTTGCCACAAATAACCGAAAAGTGAAGGGAAAGAAAAGCTATTCCACACACAGTAATGTCAGAGAGAAGGCTTTTTAAAATGAAAATTACAAGACATTGAAAGACCCTCAGGCTAACATAAATAAATAGAGGCATCCCAGCTGGGAGGCTGAGGGTGCTTCTTAGTGGGGTGTATCGTTTGCCTAAATGAGCAACATCACCCAGTTCAGATCCACGGCACTCAGGCCTGACAGTGCGAACCTGGAATCCCAGCACTAGGGAAGCAGAAACAGGAGGCTTGCTGGGGCTTGCTGCTCAGCCACCCTTGACAAATTGACAAGCTGTAGGTCCAGTGAGAGACCTGTCTCCAAAAAGAAGATGAGGTGTGATTAAGGAAGACACCTAATGTGACTTCTCATGTGCACACACTCACAACACACACACACCCCACAGAGACACAAAATACAATTATCAGGCTGCCCAGTACTCCAAAAGCAGAGGAAGGTGGATCTTTCAAATTCCAAGCCAGCAAAGACAGCATAGTAAGCTATCTCAACACACACACACACACACACACACACACACACACACACACACACACAGACACACACAGGGTTTTTGTATACTTGTCCCAGCTCTGAATAATGACACAAGAGACTTCTATTTATTACAATAGCTTTAGGCCTCAGACGACTCTTGTTCCCAACTAGCACTTATAACTTATTAACCCATATGTATTTACCTGTGTTCTACCACACGGCTCACTAACTAATGAGCATCTCCTGCCCTGGCCTGCTTCTTCCTCTGCATCTGGCTGGTAAATTCTCCTGCACCTGACTTTTCTTTCCCAGAGTTCTGTCTCTCCCCAGAAATCCTGCCTATCTTCTCCTGACTCCCTGTAGGCCACTGGTTTTGTTTGTTTGTTTGTTTGTTTGTTTTGTTTTGTTTTATTAAAAACTAACCAGAAGGCAAGAGAGGGAATATTTACAAAATACCCAAGCAGGAGATGATGCCATAAAAATAACAATACAAAAGTTCAGTCTGCACTAAACTGTGCCACTCAGAAATCAGCATTTGAATAATACAAAGACATTCTTTACACAGTGCACAGTAATAGTCATTCGTTTTCTCTCTCTCTCCCTCTCTCCCTCTCTCTCTCTCTCTCTCTCACACACACACACACACACACACACACACACACACACACCCAATATGTATATGTATGTATGCATAAATATATATAGTCATTATAAGTTGAAGTAAAACAAAGTATTTTAAATGGTGGGTGCTGAGGAGATGACTTAGAAGCTGAGGGTTTCCAGAATTCTTATGATGGGTTACAACCATCTGTAACTCCAGTTCTAGCCAACCCAGTGCCCTCTTTTGCCTTCTGTGGGCACCCTCCCATAGTGAACATACATACAGCAGGTGATCCCTCTGGCCTTTAGGTATCTCATTAATATAGTGATCTGTCTTGAGGCCCTATGGCCTGTAGTTACTCCCTCTACCTGTGGAAGGGCTGAGGGGCGGGGAGGGTATTGCCCTTATGTGACTCAAAGACCTAAATCTATCTGTGGCCTCATGTCAGGAGCCGGGAGTCTGGGAGCATGGCAAAATGCATGCCATCTTTTAGGGTCACCTGCATCCCACCTGGGGCCCCTCAGGATCACCTGGGGTCTCCAGCAGTTTTCAGCCTGTACTCAACCAGAAGTCAGGCTCCTACACAAAGCTTCTAATTTACTTTCAGTTTATCTTTGTCCTTGGTTTTTTTAAATTATATTTTTGCTTATTTATTGTACTTGTCGATGGATTTACAGATCTCTCAAAAGGTAGCTGTGGAGGTCAGAGGATCACTTAGGGAAGGAACTAGCGTATCCTGGGACTTGAACTTGTATCCTTTGGAAGAACCCAGCACTTCCTTGATGTCTTTTAGGAATCCCCTTCTTTCTATAGCCAGGAGCTACTTGAGGAGCCCTGGGAAATTTCCATGTAGGTTGCCAGTTCTCTCCTTGGCCTTCACCTGTCTCTGCTTCACTTTTTGCAAATACCAGGCCCCATGGCCACATCCAACTCTGGCTTCTGCCTCACCCTTTCCCAAGACTGATTTCTGCTGGAGTTCCTTTGCTGGTTTCTTACAGAGCCTGATCATGTTATCCCACATATTTGTCCAGTTTTTCTTGTTGCTAGCATGAAGTCTGGATATTATACTCCGAATTCTGCTATTTTAGTATCCAGGATGTTTCCTTTAAGCTCTCATTTTTTAATTTAACTTTTTATTGATTTTTTTGTGTGTGAATATCACATCATGCACCCCAATCCCACTCATCTCCCCACCCCTTTGTACCTGCCCTTCACCCTTGCAACCTCTCTCCTAAAGGAAAAAAATATCTCTTTGTAGAAGCTGTATTGTGTTGTGTCACAGTGTGTCCCATGGTGTACCTTTTGTCCACACTTCTTTCCTTGCAAATGTTCATGGGGATGAGTCCTCAATCTGGTTCCAAACTTCTGGCTCCTGCATCACTATCAATACTGGGTCCTCATCAGGACTCCTCTCGGAGATCCTGTTGTTGCCTTGGAGACCCACAGCTTTGGATCTGTAGGGCTGATGCCTTTGCACACTCCAGCCGTTCATTTGTAAGGGCACTATCAGGTCAGTCTTTATCCGAGGTGCTGCCCAGCAGGGTACCTCAGATACCTTTCAGCTTAGGTAGAAACAGTTCTCTTTGGCAGCACTTTTGAAAACACATGAGTGCTCCAAGTGGCTGCTCAGCTTTCCCCTCAGTTTTTGAGCAATGGCTTTTTTGCATTCATTCACTTGGTCCTGTGTAGAGCCCATCCCTGTTTCATCTTGTATTAAACCTCCTCAGCAACCCTGGCTGTCAGTCAGTCACTCCTCTGTGACAGCTTCATTCCCAATAGTTCAGTAGCAGCAATAGTCTGGGGCAATAATAGGACCACAGGGGCAAAGAAGGAGACATGAGATTCCAGGGGCAGAAAAGATACATTTAGATGTCATAATCGTCCCCCTGGGAGTTTCCTGGAATAGCTCTGAGCACAGGGCTACTAGGAACAGGAAGACACAGGCAGGTTGGCCATATCCTGGCCATACAGAAAGGACACCAGAAAATGGTGGGTCTGGTTTCTAACTAGAGGAGGCATCTTTGAGGACTGAGAAAGACTTTATTGTCTTCCTTTTTTCCTTACCTTTGAACGTTGAATTGTGTGAGTCTATTATTCCAAAATAAGTGAAGAAATAAACTGACTTTAAAGTATGAGCAACCACATTTTTTCTTTGAAACCTTCTGAAACTTTTTTTTTTTTTTTTTTGGTTTTTCGAGACAGGGTTTCTCTGTATAGCCCGGGCTGTCCTGGAACTCACTCTGTTGACCAGGCTGACCTCGAACTCAGAAATCCGCCTGCCTCTGCCTCCCAAGTCTGAAACTTTATAAAATAGCAAAAAAGAAAAGATTCATTTTTTTTCTTGGAGCCCAAGAATGTAGCTTAGTTGGTAGATTGCTGGTCAGGTGTGGCATGCAGCAGGCCTTCACTTTGACCCACAGAAGCATCTTAGAAATCCAGATGTGATGGGGCACACCTGTAATCTTAGAATTCTGGAGACGGAGGCAGGAGGATGGGGAGCTCAAAATCATCCTGAGCCATATTGGAACTTTAAGACTAGTCTTAGCAAAAGATCTTATCTTTAAGACAAAATACTAAAAAACAAGACTTTCTCCATGATCAAAATACATATTCTCAAAGAATACATTCAAATGCTATATTTAAAAACACTCTCAAGGATAGTGAAAGTGCCATCTTAAAAGGCTAGAGAAAGTTAATGACTGAACAGCTTGTTCAGCCGAGGTCCCTAAAGACAGGGAGTCGGGTATCTGTGCATTAGAAGCTGTACATTTGATAGGCCCAAGACAAGAGTCAGCTGAAATCACAAAGACACTCTTCCAGCCACCTCTGCTGTGTACTTGGACAGCTGCCCCATTCCGCTCCAGGAAGGCATTGAGTGCATTTTCTGGTGAGTTTGAAATGGGCTCACTGGACTGCAACAGATCAGTCAGCATTGAAAACAAGGAGGAGAGCCTTGCTTTCAAAAACACTGGACTAAGTGGGTGTTTGCATGCCAAATGCCAAGGTTTCAGAGCCCTGCCTGTAACAGGCCCCTCAGCAGCTAGTTGATTATTGGACTTAAAACTTCTCCAGCAAAGAGGTGGGAAGGTCCTTCTCCAGGGAATTTGAGTAGCTCCAGAAAGCCAATATCGGGGCTTTTATGTCATGGGTCAGCCAGATGGGCCCACAACAGAGTCAAAGTGGGCCTAGAACAGCCTTCAGCTCTTCTCCCTAAGTGTGAGAAAGAAGTCAGGCTGCTGGGCAGTAGCTCAGAGTGAGTCACTGGAGCATGAACTGTGCTTGGACATGAGCAGTGAATCACCCCAGCCTCTGCTCACTGCATCTTCTCAGCTGCATGGAAGAAACAGTCGTGAAGCAAGAACAAGCTACTATGAAAAGGAATATCCCAATAGCTAAAAGAGCTCTCAGAAATTAAAAATGTAATACATTTAAAACTGGGGACAGTACCAGAGAGTGACATTTAATATGTATTTCTGATACTAAAGCCAAGGACAAAGAAATGAGAAATTGCAGAGAGAAGTGAATTCATCAATCAGGGTAGAATTACACATTTAATTAATGAAGTTGGCAACAAACAAACAAAAACAAAAGCTGACCAGCGTGGCAGCAAAGACAAACCTGGGTGACAGTGGTTCCAGTGCTCTAAGGCACCAGAGTCAGAGGCAGGGCAGCTTGTTCCAAGAAGGTTGCTGGTTTTGATTTTTGTTCTTTTTTTTTTTTTTAGATATATTTATCTTTATTTGATGTATATGAATGTTTGCCTGCATATATGTATGAGTGCCATATGTGTGTCTGGTGCCTGAGGAAGCCAAAAGAGGGCATTAGGTCTCCTGGACTGGAGTTACAAATAGTTGTAAGCCTCCACGTGGGTGCTGGGAACCAACCTGGATCCGAACTTACAGGTGATTGAAAGCTACCCAATGTAGACGCTCAGAACCTAACTCAGTACGTTCTCTGAACTGCCGAGCCATCTCTGCAGCCCTCTGGGAAGATTTTGTTAAGATGCTGGGAGTTCAAGTTTTGAATTCCTGGTATATCTAAATATGTCTGCAGGAGTCTGAGCCAGCTGACAGCAAGTCTGGAGATAAGCAATCCATCAAAGCCCAGAAGTAAGCTGGGGGCAGGTGTGTGTGTGGCTTTAATCCCAGCACTATGGAGGCAGAGGCAGGCAGGAACTCTGAGTTCAAGGACAGCCTGGTCTACAGAGTGAGTTCCAGGACATCTAGGGATACATAGAGAAACCCTGTCTTAAAACCAAAGGGGAGGGGAAAAAAGAGCCCATCAATAAAGCAAAATGATAACAAATAAGAGAATTATTACTTCTGGGGAAACAAATATGGTACAAGAAAGAAAAAATAATCTTGGGGGTTGGGGGTAACCTCAGTAGTGAATCCCTTGTCCAAAGGCCTGGGTTTTATCCCTTGTTGCCAATAGATAGATAGATAGATAGATAGATAGATAGATAGATAGATAGATAGTCCTGGTATGATAGGGCTCACCTAGACACAGCAATTAGACAGTCATAATAATATCAAGGCAGGAGCTTTACTGAAGGGCAATTATTAAGTTGGCAGAGTAGGAAGATGAGAAGATAAGATTTTGCAATCCTGGGGTTGCATAGCAATGCAAGAGAGTTAAATCCTCACCAAACCCAAAGAACCATGAAACATCGTCTAAAGTCAAGTCAGTGTCATGCTATTGTGACACAGGGAGATTAAGGGTGAAGCAGGGTCTCTATGAAGAATGAAAATTGGGAGACCAGCCTTGTGATCGCGTTGTTTTAATCAAACGAAGCATTCTTTCAGAGACCAAGTGGGAGCAGAGACTGTAAGGATGTGTCTGTGCTTTCAAAACATAAATAAATAAAACCAGCTGAGCCTAGTTCCATGGGCTGTGGAGGGAAGGGTGAGTTCTCAGACAGCTGAGACCAGTAGGGAGCTGGATATTGCTAGACCCTAAGGCAGGTTGAGATGCAGGTGTGATTCCAAACCAAGTGCTGGCTTGTCTCCCTTTGGGCTCCATGTTGTTAATGAGGATGTGAACCTTCTATGATTTAAAGCTTTGACCTTTTACACCACTTGGTTATTCTAAATAACATCTTTTGAACTGGCTTCATAGAAGAAAACGAGCTGTCATTGATAAGACCCTCAAAGTCAAGTTTGCAAAAGAGAGTGTCTCTCCCTGTCCTTACCTTGGACTTGCAAAGCCTTAACCACCATTCCCAGCCCTCAAAGAGGGAACTTTGCCTAAAATTAGAAAATCTGGGTGTCTGGGGAACCCAGATACTCTACAGTCAAGCATAAAAGACTTGCTAAATGTGTGTTCTAGAGGCAAGAGTGTGGCAAAGGGCTGCTCACAGCTCTTCTGCATCCAGGTCCCCTCTGCTATATTTGATACTGTTGAGTCCTGGCTGAACCACTTTGGAAACTTCATTAAAGTCACCTAACCCTTTTGAGAGTAAGATAGGGAGCCATACTAATCACAAGAGGAATTATTGGGGTTGGGGGAAAAGGCATACACAGTAAGGCTTTATCAATGGAAAACTCCTAAGCAACCTTTGGTTATAGTTAGTGAGGTTTGAGGTGGTGCTCTTGTCTTGTCTTGTCCTGTGGGAGGAACTCATGAATTCAACTATGGAGCCGAAATTGGCCTTGAACTCATGATCCTCCTGCTTCTACTTTCTGACTGCTGAGATTGCAAACATGGCCACCACATTCAACCCAATTAGTGAGCTTTTTAATAAGTTTGTCTCTGCAGATATGCCTTTGTTTTTCTCTGTTTTTATTATAAGTAAGACTACCTAGACTCCCACATGATGGTAAAGAGTCCCAAACAGCCAAGCTGGAAATGTGCTTCTCCATTCCAACCTTGTAGAACGGTCTGCAGCAGCACCCTCCAACATGGCGCCCATTAGGTACCAACTGATATTCACACAAATGGGTCAAAAAGAAAATGTCATCTTCTCCATGGTCCTAGACGCATTTAGAGAGCTGTTAGCACTTGGCTAGCAGCAGCCTTATTGAACAACACAGTAGGGCCCCTGCATCGCCACAGAAAGAAAGTCTAGAGGCACGGTGGGAACCTGATACCAGGGCTCAGAAAGACAGTCAGCCCAAAGCCTCATTGCTGTGGCACTTCCCTGGGAAAGATTCATAATGGTTTGCTTTCATGGGTCCCTTTGACAGTGAGATGTAGCCAGCAGGGTCACTTTACCTGATTAATGTTTTTAGAGTGCAAGATAAAAATGCATAGAGCAATAAAGGAAATGAGTTATGTTAAAATGCAACAGCCAACATATTAAAAAGGAAAAACAAAAAGCAAGTTTGTGACCTGTGTGTTCTCCAGTGGCATCCACGTGGCTCCTGTGATTTCAATTTTATATGAGTATTTGTAATATTTCAAGGTAATTGTGGCAGATGTCATAGGCCCACTGTCATTTCTGTTGGCAGCAGAGCCATGGATACTGACTGTACTACTATGCTCTGTTCCCTGTGGCATAAGTTAAAGAAGTGCTACATTTCTGATAGAGGTTAGGAAAAATAGTTTGTTCTTGTTTCCCCTGCACCCCTCCTAGCCAAACGTACAGACAAATGAATTCTATTTATGGGCTAGCCCCTTGGAAGTACTAGGGCCTCAATGGTAAGAGGCCTTGTTGAGGGTTGTCACACTGTGCAAGCAAGGCCATTCTTTGGAGAGACAGAAAAAGGAAATAGAGGGGAAGAATTTTCCTTTAAAACCTGGACCTGAAATAGGCTTACAACCCATTGGCCAACAGGGAGCCATGTGACAGACAGCTTTCTGGGAAATGTAGTCCTTTGTTACCTATCCCTGTACCTGGCTGGTGAAAAGTGGGTCCCTTCTATTAGTCAGGAAAATGGCTGAGAAGATAAAGAGCAGTCTGGGCCACAGCTTGGTTCATCGCTGCAGAATCAAAACAAAAGAAGTGTTCCTTTCAAAACCTACTGTTGCTAGTGTAGAGTTTAAAGTCTGAGGCAGGGAGGTAGCAAAAGGAAAAATTTTGGCCCTTACAGATGTACACAACCCCACAGTGGCCCCAGACCCTAAGGCATGCACTATCTAAGCCACATGTAGCATATAACAGTCCCTAATTCTGTATCTGTTCCTGCAGTTGTTGGTTAGCATTGGGCCTAAGAAGGGGTGGTTGTTCCAAAGGCCCTTACCTTTCCAGGGAGCGTTAAATACCTTCACATTCCTTATTTGATTAAAATTGTCAGGCCACTTCAATTTCTTCCTTCCCATGTTAGTTAATACAGCTCCACATAGCCTTGGCCTGCAGCTTACAAATGACCTCTTTGGAAAGCAGTAGTGCAGGCCAGCTTGGTTGGCTTCTGCTGGCAGGAAGTACAGAGTTATAGAAGCCCATATATCCCTTAAAGGGCCATGTGTGCCCTGTACAGTCAGCAAGATCTAGGCAGACTTTTTTTTTCCAGATGTAACTTGAGTGTTGTGTTTTATCTTTGAAGCACCAGAGTGGGACACCCCAAAGAAGCAAACTCCAAAGTCTTCCAGGGGCCCTCCCTACCAAAACCCTTGTATATCCTAGGCACAACCATGTCTACTGACAAATAATCTCTGTGGCATAGCATTAATAATGGCCTTTCAAGTATGTGACCTTTAGATATTTGCTCAATTAAGGGTGATTTTCATTCAGTCTCCGGGTCGCAGTTGTTCAGTGTTTTGTGATGTTTTTTTGCCATTCTCCCCCAGCCCATCTCTACTTTTCAAATGTGATTCACTAGGAAAATATGACTCTATTAATTGAGTTCATTTGAGAGCCAGTTTTTTGGGAACGTGTGTATCTCTGTAAAGTGAGAGCCCCATGGAAATCACCCGTGTGTTCTAGCGTTCACATTTTCCCTGACTCAGTGGCTCCAGTGCCGTTTCCGTGTCTCCCATCAATCAAAAGTAATCCCACACAGTGAAGACTTCCAGGGTCTGTGACTCAGCCCAGGATCCCGATAGGGCCCTCTGCCTGAGATATGAATAGGATCTGCAGATGGCTATTTTTATAGGCAAAGCTTTCTAAGTTGATTTCTTTGAACCCAGAAGGGCTTCTTCCCTCTGGCCTTCATTGTTTTCCTTCACCACAGAGTGGGACCTTCTTTTGTGTGGCTGGCCTGTCTCTCTCCCCCTCCTCCAGCCAGCTGGTAACTACAAGAGCCAGAAAGAAGGTTTGACAGAGTTGCCTGAAATCCTATATCTTCGCCCCCTTTCAGGATCATCTTTCTCTCATCCTGCCCAGAATGTCACCAACCCCGCCCAATAGGCCACAGGAACTCAGGGGCGGCTGCTTGTCTAAAATAGATATCCCTCAGCGCACAAGATCAACCACCCCCCCATTCAGAATAGACTTTACATTTTATAAAATTGCTCCATTGTCTGACCCCACCCCAAGCATAAAAGCCAAAACAACCCCAACCTTGCCCTGCTCCCAACAGGGAGCAAATAAACAAATAAACACCGTAGCCACCTTCACATAGCAGAGTAATTGCTGTGGAACCAAACTGCCTGGGTAGATGCTGGTGCTATAGAACTCTCTGGAAGCCTCCCTGCTTCCTTGGTCCCCAATGAAGGATGCTTCACTCCAGCCCCAGCCCCAGGCCATCTCAGTCCCCTGTATGTCTCCTCCCCCACTCCTGCCTCCACAGCACACTAGTTATCCATCCACAGAGGCTACACAGAAGGCCCACCCTTCCTTTGCAAGCTTCCCAGGTTTTCCTGCTGAAAACAGCACATTCTCACAGGAAACGCTGGCTGATTCTGCGCTTTTTTTCACTGTGTGTGTGTGTGTGTGTGTGTGTGTGTGTGTGTGTGTGTGACCTTTCTGTTCTTGGCACTCAGACTTGTAGGCTTAGGGGTAGAATTGATAACTTAAATGTAAATGTTTATGTTGGTCAGTGTATGCTGTTTGCAGTATTCCCTAGCTCCCTCAGGTAATTGCCCAATATCTGTGCCTTCACTCAGGGTGTGGAATAACTCCCTCACTTTACAGTTCCTTGGCTCCCCAAGGTTCCGTGCCCTGCCTCTGTCAAGGCCTGACTGCTGACGCCCGTTTACCTCCTGGAGAGAGCACCAGAAGTAAGAAGAGCCCTTCACCAGTGTGTGACTATATACACTCAAGGGCCCCCGAGCCTGGTGCCAGCCTGCTAAACCCCCAGACCAGGCTGCCAGTCCTGACCGTTAAAGCTGTAAGCATTGTTCTGCCTAGCTGATGTTCCATCCCAGGGAAAGGGTGCTCCTCAAAGGAGAGGAAAGATTGATGGAGTGACATGCTTTCTGAAAGGCAGAGAGCTCGGTAGAAACAGCAGCTGCCATTTGAGGCGCATCTGCAGTGTACCAGGCGCCGTGGTCAGTGCTTTATGGAGTCACTGAATCCCGATGACTTCTCTTTGAAGTCCTGGTAGTCTGTTTACAGGGAAGGAAAATTGAGCTCCAAAAGAGGAAGTGGTCGTCCAATTCTAGGGAAAGTGGTAGAGTCAAGCTCTGGACCCAGCTAGGGTGACTCAACGCTGAGAGCCGCATGTGCCAGGCGGGCAGATTGTCCTTCCAGGACTGATCTTCGAGAGAAGCAGGGCTCGCCTGGGAGGTGGATGTCTGTGGTTCTTTTCCTGAGTCTGCTGGTTTTCAGATCAGCAAGCACTGCCCTGTGCTCAGGCCCTGTCCCCTCTGAAGAAGGGACTTAGGATTTTCCTACCAGGAGAGGAAGACACAAAGAAAATGCCACCCACTCTTGGTACTCACTGGACCCCCATGTGCCAGCCTGGGACTCTGCTGGGTGGACCTCTAGCTGCCAGGATGACTGCTCAGAAAGTGCCAGCTGCATCTCTGTCTATAGCCAATGTAGGGAGGCGTAGAGAGCTTCTTTGTGAAAGTCTCCCCACAGTGAGTTAATGGAGGCCCTGGCAGAGCACACTGCTAGCCACAAGGAAGATTGGAAATAGAAGGTTTGGTTCCTTGCAGAGCCATCGATCCTACTGAGTAGATGGCCTGGCACTGTGGTTAGCTCTGACATGTCTGACAGAATGGGGCATGAGAGGAGAGAGGGACTTGGCCATTGGGATGCTTCCATGAGAGAGACGGACTTACTTATTTTTAACTGTGTATGTGTGTGTGATAGAAATAGTCTTGTATACAAAACCAGTTATTGTATACAAAACTGTACATAAATTTTAGAAAAAAAAAATCCATGCGTGAGACGAGCCCATGTCCACAAAGAACTTGGAATTTAATGAGGCATAAGACATGGCTTACATGGTTAAAGATGGCAGCTGGCAGACCTAGCCTTTCTTGAACTGAGTAGCGCAGGCAATGAGATGTGTGGAATGGCACGGGTAGAAGCACCCCGCGCAGCACACAGTCTCACTGTGTTTTAAACAGGGTTGAATTCCTAAGGTGCTGCTTGTTGAGAGCTGACTCTGCTGCTGTGTAAGGCTAGAACGGTAGTTCTCAACCTGTGGGTGGAACAACCCTTTCATGGGTCGCATATCAGATATCCTGCATATCGGATATTTAATTACAGTTCACAGCAGTAGCAAAATCATACTTATGAAGTAGCAATGAAAATAGTTTTATGGTTGAGGGGTCACCATAACATGAAGAACTGCATTAAGTGTTCACAGCATTAGGAAGGTTAAGAAGCGCTATGCTAGAGGAGTCAGAGAGGAATGAAACGCTTGCCAGCTCAGCAAGGAAGACCCTAGGAGAACGTGCTAAGCATCAGATGCCACCATGGACCAGCCAATCAAAGCAGCAGTGATGAATCACCAAGCACCTCTGAGAAAGACCCAGGTAGAAAATGCACACCATCCAATGCTGGAAAGAACATGAAGGGACAGGGCTCTCACAACCATCGCTAGTGAGAACTCAGGTAGCACAGCCATTGAGAAGACAGCTGAGCAGTTTCCTACATAACGAGACATACGATCCAGTGGCCCGACCCCTTGGTGCTTCCCTAAACGAATTTTTAAAAACACAAGCAACCAACCAACAAACAACCCATAGCCTTCTTTGTATTCACCAGAAATTGTAAGCAGCTTGGGGTGGGGTGCAACTCTGTGTAGCCTATGTTCTTAGAACAGCCTTGAATTTGATACCTCCACAGCAATAAGCACGTATGTATGGATACAAATGAATGAGTAGCTAAATATCCCCATCAAGTGACTGGGTAAATCATGGAATATTGACAATAGATTATTATTATTCGGGTCGGGGGGTGGAGAAGGCTCTTGAGCCATGAAAAGGTACAGGACAACTGTAGACATGGTTTAAGGTCAGAGAAGCCTCCTGGTGCCTAGCTACAGCCATATGATGCTCTGGAGACAGGAGGGTGTTTGCAGGGGTCGGGGGCCCTGGTCAGGCACAGCACAGGCAGGCTTTACTGCATTGAAATCTTTCAAAAGCCCTCAGACATCAGGGCCTCTGGTCCAGCTGCAGGAGTCGGCACTACTGCAGAGGCTGGGCTGAGGAAGTCCAGATTCTTTGTCTGTGCCCTGAGGAAACTAGAGAGGTCACCGACCAGCCTGGAGGGTGTCACTGGAGGCTTTTGAGGGGAAGAAACATGTCTGTGCTGAGACAGGAAGGAGCCAGGAAGAGAGAGAAAGCTTGTAAGCTTCAGAAGAGACAAGTGTCAGGGCCCAGTGATGAAAGAGAGAGGGGAACCTGGCCGTAACCGGAAGCAGTGTTGAAAGGGACAGGCATGAGACACAGTCATGAGGCTGAGACACAACAGAGCGTGTAAGCTTTGGCCAGCCTGTAAGGATACAGCCTTTGCGGAGGTCCACAGAGGAGGAGCCTCTTAACCAGGATGTGTGGTTGGGTTCCTGCTTCAGAAACATGGCAAGCCAGGCTTCACATGGAGGAGACAGAGATGGGAGTGGGACTGGAGGTGACATCAGGGTGAAGGAGGGTCAGTGAGGTATAGCTGAGAAACAGATACTGCTGAGTGCTGAGCCAGGGAGAGGGCAGGGTCTGTAACACTCTGAGGGTTCTGGCCCAGGTCGGGTGGGGAGTGTCTTTAGAAGCAGAGAAGCAGAGGCTCTGAGATGCCACAGAACTGTGTCATCAGGCTGTCCAGTGCTAAGATCGAGGCTGCTGGGAACAGGTAGGAGCAGTGCTGTGCAGATCCCTTCAGTTGCTGTGCCTTGCTTTGTTCCATCAAACTTGACTAGAACCAAAGCTGTGGGAGGGACATCTGGGGGACTGCAGCATTGACTCTCTCAGTGCTGACTTGGGGTGCTAGAGGTAGACCTCAGAAGCCTTGATTTCCCTTAACTCTTAGTTAGTGTTTCTATTGCTCGGGTAAAAATGGGGAAATAAAGCCTTTTTATTTTGCTTACATGCCCAGATCACAGTCCATCACTGAGGGAAGTAAGCTAGGACTGAAGCCCTTGGAGAATGCTGCTTTCCGGCTTGTTCCCAGGGCTTGCTCATCCTGCTTTCTCATACCACCCAGGACTACCCGCCTAAGGGTGGCACTGCCCACAGAGGACTAGGCTTACCCTCGTCAGTCATCCATCAGGAAAACACTCCACAGGCTTGCCTACAGTCAACCTGGTGAAAGCAGTTTCTCTCCTGAGGTTCCTTTTCCCAAATGGCTCAGGCTCATGACACAATCCAAGTTTCCCACGTGACAAATGAAGAAAGACTTGCTCATTCCCAGGTGTCCTTGCCACTCTGAGCACTCAGCTGGTCAAACTTTTCAAGCTGGAATCCCAGAGACCCCTGCCTACATGGATAAACACAGCAGCGTGCAGTGCTCATGAGCTCCAGTACAAGTCAGATTCTGAACCTGTACCTGGTCAGCTGCCAACGTGCAGACTCTGACTAGTGTGCTTGGCGGTGGTGGTAGTGCTGGTGGTAGTGGTGGTGGTGGTGGTGGTGGTGGTGGTGGTGGTGGTGGTGGTGGT
>JANHMN010000008.1:55482004-55519267 GCA_030674055.1 Rhabdomys pumilio
TGGTGGTGGTGGTGGTGGTGGTGGTGGTGGTGGTGGTGGTGGTGGTGTGTGTGTGTGTGTGTAATTTCTGGAGTCTCTGAAACTCTGTTTTTAAAACCTAGGGCACTGGAGTTCCCTATTTACTACCGCCTTCCCTTTCTCTTGCTGTAATAAGACATCATGACCAAGGAAACTTACAGAAGAAAGAGTTTATTGGGGGCTTACAGTTTCAGAGGTTAGAGTCCGTGACCATCATGGCAGGCAGGCATGGCACTGGAACAATAGCTGAGAGCTCACCTCTGGATCCACAAACACAAGACAGAGGGAGAGCTAACTGGGCGTGGCTGGGCTTTTTGAAACCTCCAAATCTGTCCCCACTGACACATCTCCAACAAAGCCATGCCTCCTAATCCCAAACAGTTCCATCAGCTGTGGACTAAGCAGTCAAATATATGAGCCTACTGGGGCCATTCCCACTCAAACCAGATTAAGAAAATCTGTCTGTCTCCCCGCATGTGTGTCGTGTAAGGGACACAGGTACTAGTATCCCAATCTTAGTGCTGAAGAAGCAGATGGACGAAGGTGACGGTTTAAACCGAGTGTCCTTCCTGGGTGGGAGATTTCTGGAGCTTGAACCTGACTCCAGTTTGCCTCCGATGCTATTCTTAGAGTGGCCTTGAGCCATGGCAGCTGAGGGACAGGACGGGTCCCAGCTGCCTGATATACTGGCTCGCCATCCTGTCAGCAGGACTTGTCATTGGCAAGGCGCTTGAGCAGAGGCATCCAAAGGCTCCCTTAACCACTTTCTGTTTCAACACAAATTATTTTCACTTTCTCCTTCCCTTCCCCACTTGCAGATAACAAGGCATCTTATGGCACACTGTCTTGGGGTGGGGGTAATTAACCCTGCTGGCCAGGCCCCCCCAGTAAGCCACAGAAGCCAGGGAGGCTCCTGAGACCTCTGCCCTTGCAGTCCCGTAACTTCCATGAGGTCTTGCAACTGGGAGACTGATGTGTAAAGAAACTTAGAAAACTTCCTAGAGTCACGTGACGAAACTTGTCCAAGCAAAGATTGGAGCCCAGGGCAGTCAGTGCCACCCCCTGACCCTCCACTCAGCATGCAACGCTGCAGGAGTCCAACAGGTAGCCCCTGACTAGACTTCCTTCTGAAGCCTGTTGTAGTAAAGAGGCAGGGCATGGGGAGTGCCCCTCTTCCTTGTTCACCCATTCAGTGAACAGTGGAGAGGACCCATCCATACAGAGCTCTGGGGTTACAACATGGCTTTGCTGTTCAGAAAGTGCGTAATGGTGCCAGATGATGAGGAAGACTCATTCTGATCACATTCTTCACCGAGCCTCCCTCCCAATCTCTCAGCCCTTTCCTGGAAAACCTATCTAGGGCTGTCATTGCAGACCTGGGCTTGGGCTCCTCAAGGACCCACCACGCATTCAGGAAGTGATATTTTTTTCTCTCTATTGAAAACACCAGCATTTAGTATTAACTTTAAAATTGGTGTTTGGCAGAGCCTATGTACTTTTCTGTCTCTGTGCTCCTGGCATGTATCTCTATAACAGACATAGACAGTTGTAAGTTCTCTCCTTGGGTCTGTATTCTGGAAGCAAATTTGCATTCCATCATGGGAGGGTGCCACTTTGGCATAGCAGGGGTAGCTGATGCTGCAAGCCACACACAGGCCTGGAGAGGAGACAAAGTGGACATTGGCGGCTGCTGGGTTACTAGCTTTCCTTCTGTAACCTGGGGATAATGGTCAACATGTCTGCCTGCCATGCCTGCTGGAACAGTCTTTACAGACTGCAGGGTCTGCTGTCTTGGGTGTGATTCATGTCAGATCTGTGGAGTGTGAAGCAGCAACCAACTGCCTTAGCTGACTATACCTTCCTCCATGGGAATAATGCTTAGTCCATGGGCTGGACAAGCTAGATGGTGCCAGAAACCAGAGGAAACAGGGTGTGACTGAAACAGAATGGGAAAGGGTGGCAAAATGTCACAGAGGGTGACTCATCTATGCAGAAGTCACAGACCTGTGGCAGAGAAGAAAGTGCTAACACTGTAGGAAGATAATGTGGGAAGAAGCAAGGGGTGGTCTCCCGGGACGCCTGGCACAGGGCTGTGTACCTGTGTGCTTGCCTGGTCTGCAGGAGGACCAGTGTTACATGGCCATCCCAGAAAGCTTAGCATGAGATGAACCATGCACTTAAGCAGCTCTGGTAAGGTTGATAATCCATCTGTTTCTGTTGTCCACTTAGCTGCCCTGCATTGCTGCTGTTGATCAAAGCACAGAAACAGCAGAGATGAGTGTGCTGGTCCCGACAGAACTGTTTCTCACCACTCCTCACTCCTACTCTGTGATGGCTAAGGAAAGGAACCCTGAAGAATAGAGCATAAATAACTTGTCCTAAGTCCATCAGCTAAGGGCCAGTAGTGCCAGGGTTCCATCTGCCAAGACCCCAAGACTAAAGCACCTGGCTAAGTCTCTCAGGGCTACTCTTGGTAGGAAGAGGTTTTGATATCTCCCTCACTCTGTCTATCTGCTTTCTTCTATCTGAGACCCTTCTGTTTCAGGGCAAAAGCTACTAAAAGAGACCATGCATGTCCTTGTTGGAGTCAGTAGAGGGTTGGGATGGAGAAGGCACTAACGGTATGACTACCATCTGCTGTGTTCTTGCCTTTCTCCTAACTAGTCTGCAAGGTGATGGAGGTGCTCAGGGGATTCCTGGGGAAGCTCATGAATCATGGGCCCCAGGATGAGCCTGCTGAAGTGCACAGCTGTCCTGTCTCCACAGGGTTGGGAAAGATCACTGAGACCTCCTCCCAGGAGAAGCTGCACTGAGCTGGGATGGGTTTGGAGCAGGAGTCATGCCCCACGGCTGCAGACCTAATTATTCATGGAATTTAGGCTCAGCTTCTAATGTTCATTTATATCCGAGTGGCCCAGCTAAGTTTAAAAATATGACTGAATAATGAAACACTCCTAGCCACTCAGGGCAAACCCCAATCTAAACCTGGGCTGCAGGAGCCCGTGCTGCAGACACAATAAAAAGTGTTGGCATCTCACAGCAGGAAAGCCCTTTGTAGATGAGCCCCACCCCCACACACCCCACCCTTGCACAGTTTGCGCTCTGGTGTGGAATTCTAGCCTGCTTTCTGCTAGCCAGCCAGCTGAGGCCTCAAGCCTGGGTCTTCCTGTTCTCAGACATGGATTCCTCTGTGAAATGGACACAGTGATTCCTCAGAGGGCTCGGGCAGGCTAGAAAGATGCTGCATATAGTTTTGTCAAGTACTTCCCACAGGATGATGAGATCATCTTAATGTGGTCTCAAAAGTTGTAATGGATCCAACCCCAGTCATTTCTCATCTCTCCTCACCTCTAGATTGTAGGGGGTCACTCAGAAGCCATGATTTGTAAATGATGGGCCATCCATTCAAATCAGTCCCTCTCTGTCTTTCCCTATCCTTGAAGGAGGAGAGGGAAGGATGTTCAGTTCTGGTAAAATGATCCTCATAAAATTCCAAGCCCTCCCTGAGTCTCTCAGCACCTTGATGCTCTGCAGCAGGTCAGGCACAAGTTTTGTCCGTCTAGTCCATCCCTAAGCCTAGACCAGAACATGTGACCTTCCTTGCTTGAGTCCAGCTGCCATTCCTCAGAGAGCCCTGAATGGCAGACTTCCCTCTTGGAGGCTGACTTCCCCACACCTGATTTATAATGCCATTCCTGCTCGCACTCTGAAGGAAGCACTCTGGTGATGCTGGCACGCAGTAGGCAACAAAGGTTTTTAAGTGTTGCTCTAGAAGCAAAATTGCCCCTCATGCTGTTAGAATAATTATATCCCACTCCATCCCTGCTTATAGCCAAACAGCAGTGGTGAAACCCAGCTCACATGGGAAGCCTATGGAGGAAAGAAAGAAAAATGAAACGGAGCCCGGCACAAGGCACAGGACTGGAAGGGCCTAGGGGGCCAGGCTTTAGTTTCCACACTGACCAGTAGTAGCCTCTTGGGTGCCCAGGCCCATTCTTCTCCAGAAGCATGCACCCTGCATGCTCACACTGGCTGTGGTTTCAAGCTGAGCAGAAAGCACAGCTTTATCATTTTAAGTATGTAGCCCTAGGCCAAACCGACAGGGTCATTTTCAAAACTCTGTTCAAAGCATCTCCAAACATTCTGTTTCCCTCTCATGGCTGTCTTTCTCAAAAGAGACACCCTTTCGTCCCCAAGCCTTTGTACTGTTTTGTGCTCAGCTCCCTCTGGCTGGCTGGCTGCTTGGTGGGCTCCGCCTGGCTAGCTGAGCCTTTCCTTAGCAGAAAGGCATGTAAAACACAGCAGGTGAAGGGAGGCATTGTCTTCTGGCAAGGAGGTCCTGGGAAACCAATATGGCATTTCCCTTGGAGTGTGGTGTATTACAGAAATACAAAAATGCACATTTTTCAGAAAAGCAGACGACTCCTAGTGAGGACTATCTGTTTTCAATGTACTTAAGAAATCCCAGGCAGTCCAGGTCTAGCAGGCCCACCATGATCCTGTCATCTCGTAATCTTTCTCTGTGAGCAGATGTTTAACCAGTGCATCAGGAACAAGCCTCCTACGTCCCACCCTCTGCTGGCTTAGTCACACCACACCTTAGTTATTTCCTGGGGAACCAAAACAAAAGCACCCCTTTTCTTTAGCTTGAGTGACTAACTTCACAACATCATTCATTGGGGTTTTCCCTTCTCCTTTTCCCTGTATTAAACACACTTGTTTGTTGATTTAACATCTTTTAAAAAACATATTTTTATATGTGTGTCTATGTGTAAAGATATGCATATGTGAATGCAGCATTCATGGTGTCCAGAAGAGGGCACGAGATCCCCTGGAGCTGGAGTTCGAAGCCAAACTCCAGTTCTCTGCAAGAGCCATGCATGTCCATATCTGCCAAGCCACTCTAGCCCTGACACAGCAGCTATTTAAGCAGCCAGGATTATTACCTGTTTAATCTCATTAGGTCCAGAAAAAAAAAAAAAAAAAAAAAAAAACAGCAGAAAATATCAAAAATTCTTGTAGCTCTCCTGTATAAAATAAAGATTCTAGCTCTGTCCAAATTCTCTTGAAGAATTCTCTGGTGACCATTGATTTAGCTCGGTGAACTGCACAATGCATTTTAGTGTTATTGTGTTTATTAAAATGTTGTTACCTTGGCTCTGTCTGCCAGGTTCCTGGCTAAAACTCTGATGCCTGTAAGCTTGATTCAGACCTGTCATCCAGGGCCTGCCTTAGAGGAGTCCTTTGACTGTCCTTCAGTTGCTGTCATATCAACAATAGGATTGCTAATAATGTCTTTGGCTCTTTTGATTTTTTTTCAAGTGATTATTGGTGTACAGGAAATCTTGATATATGCCACCTACCCGGCAATCTTGTTAATCTTTCTTACTTGTTTTAGTCAATGAAAAATTTCTAAGGTTTTCCAAATTAACCATCCCATCAGTAGATGACAATTTTAAAGCTTTATTTTTTAAATTAATTTTATTTTATGTGTATGGGTGTTTTGCATGCATGTGTATCTGCTGGAGGTGTCTGATGGAGGTTTTGCTGAGTTGAGGAAGCTTGTTTACAAGGGTTAGATGCACAGCTCAATGGTAGAACACTTGCTTAGTATACTCAGGCCTTGCATGTGCCAAGCAGTACAGCAAAAAAAGTTATAATGCATGTGCAAGACCTGCATATGTTTTACCAGTAGAACAAAAAGTTATGCATCTAAAAATTAACTACATAAGAATTAAACCACAAGCCAGGCATAGTGGCACAGTACTTTAATCTCAACACTCAAGAGGCAGAGGCAGGTAGGTCTGTATAAGTTCTAACCCATATTGGTCTACACAGTGAATTTCAGGGCTTCCCGGGCTACAGTTAGACCTTCTCTCTCTACAAAAGAATAAGACACAATTCAAGGGCCTCAGAGAAGATAATTTATACATAAAATACTGAGTTCACTAGTCTGCATTCAGCCAGCCTGCCCATGGGGAAGAGAGGCGTGGAGAGCTTCCCACAAGGAATGCGAAAGTGGCCTGGGGGATAGTTCAGCCAGAGAAGCACTGCATCAGAGCTATAGCATTGAACAGGGAGTATTCGATCGATCAAGTGGCAGTGTGACTCTCAGATGTAGAGGATGAGAGGACACCTAGTGAACGGAGGGGGAGCAGGAGCTCAATATTTGACATCACATTCTGGGGCACCTTAAAAGCCCACTTAGGTGATCACTGTTCTTGTTTTGCTTAAGAATTCAAACCCAGGCAGTGGTGGCATTGGTGTTTTACACCTTTTAATCCCAGCACTTGGGAGGCAGAGGCAGGCGAATTTCTGAGTTCGAGGCCAGCCTGGTCTACAGAGTGAGTTCCAGGACAGCCAGGACTACACAGAGAAACCCTGTCTCAAAAAAACAAAAACAAAAACAAAAAACAAAAAACAAAAAAACAAAAAAAAAAAAAAAAAGGAAAAAGCAAGTCAGTGCAATTAAATTTAGGGGCAGCAGCAGAGAGAAGCAGCTGAACACTGCCCTTCTGCCCAGTGTACTCAGAGCGGCAAAGTGTGTTCAGCCCCGGGCCACTCACATGCCAGATAAGGGATCTGCCATGGAGCCAGCACCCCAGGCTGAAGGATACTTCTGGAAGACAGAGAATCATTTCCCATTTTGTTCAGCCAGGAATTACAGACATAAAACATACCCTGCCGTCCTTACTGGCCAGATAGTCAGGTGTAGGCAAGGGAGAGTCCCCAAATCTCTCAGGTATGTGACTTGGTTGCTGCCAACTGGGAGGTGTCTGCCCCCACTCCCATCTGCATAAAGCTGGGCAAGGTCTCCCCCTCCATTACCATCTGCTTAAAACTGGCGAGGTCTGTCCCTACTGTCATCTGCATAAACCTGGGCAGGGTCTGTCTCCACTACCATCTGGCTGCTAGACTCCACTGCCTTCATTTTCTTTCTTGTTTGGGACCTTTCCTGATGAATGGCACAGGTCACACATATTATTTTGGTGACTGGGGGGACAGAGCAGAAGAGGTAAAAACCAAAGTTTGCACAGTAGGGTGGCAGGAATTGGTCTGCAACTGTTAGCTACCTGCTCAACAACCCACATCTAACTGCCTTCGCCATTGGTCGTCCTCTCGCCTTCCTATCCAGTCCCCGTGCGGTCCAGACAGGTGCTTAGAGAGTGTGCACACTAGAACCGGTGTACCCTATGCCTTGGGTCTCTGTGCACAGGCCTCTGGCTGGTGGAAAGCTGGGTGACCACGAAGAAGGAATGGGTGCAGATGTGTTATAATGCCCTTCCCACCTCAGCAGACATGACTACACAAACTGTCTGCTTTGAACAATCAATGCATTTGTCAGAGGCACTCGCAGCAGGAGCAAGGCCCTGCAGGCAGCTGCACACTCTTGTCTGTTCCAGGCCACAAGAGCCCAGCTGAGCTGCATGTGTCTATTGTCCTGCTGCTGGGGGGTGGGGGAAGGGGCAGCCTGGGGGAAATTCCAGGAAGTGTGGCCTTCACATGTAGGGAGCCCTAAGGACCCTAAGATGCATCTATGCTAGAACAGTCCCCAAATCCCTTTCCTGGGGCTTCTGAGAAACCTCCGTACTTAAAGGGAAGGAGTGGTCTGCATTAGCAGAACAAAGACATGCAAGAAAACCTCTAAATCCTTCTAACTTGCAACCTACTGTACCATATGCTAAAATGTGTCCCCACCTCTGAGCATCTCACTGCCTTCATCAGCCCCTTCACCAGAATTATTTATTCCTTAAAATGACCAGCGGTGCACACCTTTAATTCCAGCACTCAAGAGGCAGAGGCAGGTGAGTGGATCTGTGAGTTTGAAGCCAGCCGGATCTACAGAGTGAGTTCCAGGACAGCCAAGTCTACACAGAGAAATCTTGACCTAGGGGTGAAAAATTACCACTGCCATGATGGAGTGGGGGTGTGACTCAGTGGAAGAGCCCCTCTGTAGCAGACAAGTCTAAGATTTTATCCCAGGCATTCATGCTTGTGCTTTGAACCTTTTGGTGAATGCCCTAGGGTGGCCTAGCTGTTCACCCAAATTGATGGAGCCCCCTAACTCAAGCCCCCTTCCTCCTGTGTGCCTATTTGTTACCAGCCAGAGTGAAGGGACTCATCTGAAAGGTCAAAGTTCAGTCATAAGCTGGGTATTCTTGTTTGTTAATATCTGTCCTAACGGCATAGCATGAAAGTCGCAGCAGGTTCACAGACAAGCACTGCTCTCAATACTGTGTTGGTCTCACTTAAGGAACCTTCTCCAGAATCACCCCTGAGAATGTGCCCAGTTTAACCCAGAAGCTACAGAGTTGCATTTATACCAGCCAGTCAGCCAGTCAGCCCCTCACTGTGTTAAGAAGGATGCCAAGCTGCTGAGGACCCAGTGTGTGCTCCAGGTTTAAGTGGGTGGGAAGAAGGCTTGGTGGGTTGTGCTGAGAGTGCTTCTTCCTCCTCCCACTCAATCAGCATGGTGTGTGCACATCTGTGCTGCTGACAATCACAGAGGGTGTGTCATTGCTCGGCACCTGAACTAGAGAGGGAGCCAGATATGTCCCCTGCATGGAGAAGACCTGTGTGCATGTGGTGGGGTGGGGGGCCCGGAGGTACAATAGAAGCATAGTCAGCCAATGGTTAAGAACACCAGGTGGACTTTGGCAATAAGTACATGGAAAGCTCCTTGGAGTTGGACCAGAGGCCATCAGTCATCTTTGTGCCGTACCTCAACACCAGGACTGTGGTGACCCAACCTACTCTATGAGTGTTACATGCTAACATGACAGGTTTCACAGAGAAGAAAAAAGAGAGAGAGAGAGAGAGAGAGAGAGAGAGAGAGAGAGAGAGAGAGAAAGGGAAGAGGAGGGGAGGGAAGGGAAGGGAAGAGACCCCAGTGTGAGGCAGGCAAGGCCCAAGACAGAGAAAATGGGA
The DNA here is from genome assembly GCA_030674055.1 of Rhabdomys pumilio. Classification (NCBI taxonomy): domain Eukaryota; kingdom Metazoa; phylum Chordata; class Mammalia; order Rodentia; family Muridae; genus Rhabdomys; species Rhabdomys pumilio. The sequence goes on from JANHMN010000008.1 coordinate 55,490,951, forward strand.
GTAGCACCTTCACCCTGGCTTTGTTCTGCAAGCTGCTTCAGGACTCAGGAGGCTGGTATGGTTGGGAGCTTTTGGGGGTGTCAGAACAGTCCACCCCACTTGTTTTCATTTATACCCTGAGCCAACAAAAACAAGAGAGACCGTCCCGAGTGACTGTGCAGAAACCTCCTATGCAGCGGCATGTTTTCCAGTTTAGCTTAGAGGGAGGGATGTCAGTTTCCAGTGGGCTTTAATCAGTGGCTCACCCAGGAGCTTGCTTGCTGCTCTCTCTTGTTGGAATTAGATGCTATATGCTGTTTTATCCCATTCTCAAGGCAAAAGTCTCTATTCTATAAACTTACTAAAGCAGAAGTCTCTATTTTCTTGACAATATTGTTGTAATTATGTGCGTGTTTGGGTTTTGCACATGTGTGCAGGTGCCCACAGGGACCAGAGGCAACAGATAAGATTGCCTGGTGTCACAGGTTACAGGAGCTGGGAGCCACCTGACATGGGCGCTGGGAACCAAACATGTATTCCCTGGAAGAACATAGTGTACTTTAACTGCTAAGCCACCCTCTGTCCCCCTGCAGTCTCTGTTCTAAAGCAGGAAAAGCTGTCATTAAGCTTAAGTGTGCTGTCTAGGAAGGTGGGGGGATGGGAAAGGACAGAGGAGCTGGTTCCACACACACAGGCCATTTCTCAAAGCCACAGTTTTTCCTTCTTAGTTCCATAAGCAAAGCGTCGCCGCAGCTTGGCGCCTGTTGCTTATCAAATTAACTAAGAAAAAGAGGAACAGGAAAGAAACTAGAAGCAGAAAGCTGGTTTGTTTGTAAAATGGGTTAAAAGAGTGTTTATTAAGGGAAACAACTGCCCTTTCATTTTTGCTCTTAAAAACAGAAAGGCTTTCATGTTATAGCCAGTTTCAAATCTCGGAACTCCGCTTGGGGCATGGTTCCCACCACTGGGGATGTGCCGCCATGAAGGGCAAGTTGGGATCCACGAACCTAGAGGCTGGAAAAGTACTGCCCAGCAGAAGCTGGCCGGCCTCGTGTACCAGGGAGACACTGCCACACAGGCTGGCACAGCCAAGGCCCCTCAGAGGGCACCCAGCCTGAACAAGTTCAAGTGGCTGGAAAAGTACTGCCCAGCAGAAGCTGGCCACCCTCGTGTCCCTAGGAGAGGCTGCTAAACAGGCTGGCATGGTCATGCCCCTTGGTCCAGGCGTTGGCCTTGGCCCCTGCTGCCAAGGATGCACCAGTCTGAAATAGATCAAGATACGTGAGTGAAACAACTCCGCTGAAAAGCCATGAGTGTTAGCACTGAGTCTTGCCACTGTCAGCTGGGCAGTGTGAGGCTTGCCGGCCATGGACGCCTGTCCTGAGACATCTCTATATTTAGGCGTGGGCCCAAGAAGCCAAGGTAAAGAGAGACACCCCTGAGTCACTTCAGAACACTGTTGCCCTTGGAGCTGTAGCCGTGTGTCTGTCTGTCCTTGCATCTGCTGCTCACCACAGGCCCTGTGTGCCATGGTATAAAGACAGCGCCCCCAAACCACAACAGCTTGGACAGTGTCAGCCCTTCCTGAATGGCAGTCCTTGATGCTGGGCGGGTACGTGCCACTGGGCAGGGACCACACACAGTGGTTTCCTATTTGCTGTACTGAAGGGACACCGCATACTCCATGTTAGCAGAGCATGACACAGAGCTCTGACACAGTGGCCCTGTCCACGGTCTTCTGTCTCTCAAAATCTGGTGTCCTGGAGCACACATGGGAAACTGTTATCTCCCAAGACCTGGTAGCCTTCTGGCCATAGTCCCTGTTTTCTCATACAGGCCTTCAAAGTCTCGGTGCCTAGGAAGAACAGTTCTGCTCCTCTCTCCTGGCTCAGCCCAGACAGCCTACGCCCAAGCTGCCCTGCTGGCGTTTCCTGCAGCCGTCTGCCTAGCTAGCCTTCTTCAGCTCCCTTGCTGTCAAAGGAACCCTAGAAGCCTCTACTTCTGTCTCCTTGTAGACACCTCCTCCAGGAAGCCTTCCTGAAAGGTCCGATTTCTTGGATGTCCTGCTTAGGGGATGTCCCTGGAGGTCATGTAGATATTTCTGCTGGAACGTTCTATCCTCCGGGACCTAGGCCAGGCCATCCCCTAAGAACCTTCTCTGAGCACTCTGCCTTCTGCTTTCTCTAGCTCAGACTTCTCCCTGCACCCATCTAAAGGCCCCTGCTGGGCTCATGAGTGAGTGGTTCCCTGGTTGGATTGAAGACTTCCCGAGGGAAAGATGGAGCCCAGCATCTTTGCCTCTCAGTCTCCTGAGTTCTGCACCCCAAAGCAGGTGAAAAGGTGCTCACAAAGCAAGAGTGGGGACCACAACCACCTCCAAGTAGCTTAGTCGGTCTTAGGAGTGCAGCTGTGGTACAGCAACTCCCATCTGAATTTCTTAGGCGGGAACAATGTAGAAGCACAAAGCTTCCCTGGGGACCCTGCTCTTCTACATTGAGCCTTAGCGCTGTGTCCCACCACCATCACTTGGCCCTGAGGTCCTGTGACGGCCATGGATGCCCATTCTGAGATGTCTCTATATTTAGACAGGGGTATCAGACAGCCAGGGTAAAAGCAGATTCACTGTGTCCCTTCAGAACACTGTTGCCTTTAGGCTGGAGAGAGAGGGAGGGGAGGGGAGATTCTCAATTAATGGCTTCCCAAGAATCTTCTGGTCCTGAGGATCCTGCTAGCCTCACCTCTTACTCTAATAATTAAAGACACACCCCACCGCACCCAACACACGCACAAAGAAAAAGGGAGACAGAGACAGAGAGAGCGCCAAAGTGTCTCCATTCTTCCCCAGCAGGGAAAGGAAGATTGCATGTGGAGGAAGGAGAGTCCTGTGCCCACTCTAGGTCCTCAGGCATCCATCACAGTTTAAGGCCCCTGCCCCACAGGGACAGGAGCCTATGGGCTCTAGGTGGCCACAACTGCACAGGCCAGCCTTGGCCTCTAAAGCCAGAGGAGTAGGATGGCAGAGAGTTGAGGTCCAGGGGGTTACAGATAGCTCCTTAAAGCAAGCTGAAAACCCATCTTTCAAGACTGTTGCTGAGCACAGCACCCCACAGGTCCTGGGCTCTCCTGGTCAAGCCCTGGCCAATCCAGGCTCAAGGAGTATGAGGCAGGTAACCAGGAGCTCAGCGTCTTCCTAGCCTGGCCTGGCAGCTGTCCTCTGACCCCTCTTTGTTGTTCTGGGAGGGAGCCTGGAATAGGTCTACTCCTTCCCAGGCTCTTTGACCAGAGAGAGGGGAAGAAATCAAAACTTTCCATTTCCCAAGCAAGGGGCTGAGTTTGGTGCACACCTGGTGGAGGATGTTTGTGTTCAGGGAGGTCTTTGCCATCTGCTTTCAGAGTAAACGCTCCTGTGGTCACCCTTGGATAGGGTGCATCCTTAGACAGCTGGCCCATTGGCCTCAGTATCCGCAGGCATGGCCCCAGCTGCTGTGAAGCTAGGGTGGGGCAGCCAGGACCACCCTGCTTTTGTAAGGCTGGAGCCCTGGAGCTGCTGTGTGAGGCTGCTCACTATCCACTCCCGGGGCTCACAAGGAGCGCAGTGCTAGCAACAGCTAGTGCTTTCTCAGGTTGTAAAGACTTGTTTTCAGTATAGATGCTCCCATGACGGCCTGAGTAGTTTCATCTGAAGAGCTGGGCCCCTTGTTCTGCCTCGCCATGCTCTGATGCAGTGTGACAGCCTCACAGCTCTGACTTCCCAGCCTCCAAATCTAGGAGCTAAAGAAACCTCTCTTCTTTATAAATGACTCATCTCGGGATCTTTGGTTACAGCAACAGAAAGCACACTAAGAAAAGCCCCCAACTGAAAACAACCCAATGCCACGTCTTTAGGGCATGTGGGTGCTAACTTGCTGTGTGCTATGGATGGCCTTCACCTGACTGTGGCTTGTGTGGAAGAGCAGTCAGCGCTCTTAACCTCTGAGCCATCTTTCCAACCCGTTGGTTCTTATGTGTGGTGTGCAGTGTGTAGCAGCTGCTTCTTCTGCCACATCTTGTCCTTCTGGCACTCTCTGTTGAAAATTGTTTGCTCTGTTGAATCCTGTGGCACTTGTGATGAAGGTTGACTGTCCTTTGTCTCCCCTGCCTTGTCTTACTTAGTTTCTCTGGTACTCAGGAGGAGTCCAGGACTGGGCTCAGCAGACCACCCCTCTGTGTTTCTGTCCTTACCTGGATGTCACACTGTCTGCTGGCTGTAGCTTTAGAGAGAGTTAAGGAGACCAGTGTCTGTACTGTGCCTTGGTAGTGTTGGTCGGCCCCAGAGGCAGAGCCCTCAGGACCCCGATCTGGGGATACAAACCTGTTAGGCCAAGCCTTCCCCCTGGGATGGGTCCTTTATCCTGAAGGCCTCCTTTGTTACTGTACATAAAGTAAAATGAGCTGCCAGGAAACCTATACATAGCCACACTCTCCCCAGAGCTCTGAGGGATGCTGCCTTCCTCCCTTCTACTACCCTCTCTGATGGTGACCCTAAAAGCCCTGTGAGGTAGAGCACAGGCCATGAATGTGCCTGCCCCTTTAAGGTTTTCTAAGGAACCCAAAATCAGAGCTACATAATGGAAACCACTTTGCAGCCTCCAGCGTGGCCATTCATCTCAATCACCAGTGCATTTAAGATGTGGGCCAAACATATAAATCATATCTTGAAAGAAAGTATGTTGGTGCCACAAAAATTACCCTGTATTCTTACCACCTAATTTAAAAAATGTGTTTTGAAGCTTAGGAGAGTGCAAACAAGCCCAGGCCCCGCTGTTCATCTCCCCACGCATCCCACCTCCCTTTCAGTCCACAGAGGGGCTGAAGCAGTGGTTGTGCACTCTAGTGAGTGTGCACTCTGGTGAGTGTGCACTCTGGTAAGTGTGCTTCGGCTGCTCTCTTTGAAGGTCAGGAGAAGGCAAAGCCTGCAGGTGGTCTGCTCTCATTGTGTCAGGTATCTCCCACTTCAGTGGCTCTCATTTGAGGTGACAAACACTCTCCAGAGCCCCTACACTGATACCCCAGGGGAGGGATCGAAACACATCTGCCCCTGGAAGCCTATCTTCCAAACTAAGATGAAGAGACAGGAGTGGGCTGGGGCTGCTGTTCAAGGATCTATGAAGAGACAGATAGGCTGGGGCTGCCAATCGAGGGACTCCCATCTTGAAACTTCTTGAGAATTTCCCCTCATCAGTTCCTGGGAGGATGGAAGAAACCAGTAGATGTGTGGATTCTTCCTACAGACAGGGTCCCCAGCCCCAGTTCCTGGAGCAACCCCCTATGCACATGTATACACATGCATGCACACATGTAGGAACACACACACATACACACACACACACACACACACACACACACACACACACTCCCATTGTGCCTCTGAGCATGCACTGAGCAAAGAAGAGTGAGCTCACACCTGGGTCCCAACAGTAGGACTCGTGTTCTCACTTCCTGGCCTCATCTTCTGTGCTTGGTAACAGGATAGGGTTGATTTTCTCCTCTAATTCATTTGTAAACATGTTTACCTTAAATCCTGCCTACAGACAGGCCCTGTGTTCCTCCTTGTGCCAGGGATGCAGGCTCTGGCTCTCCCTGAGGTGGGAGGCAGAGGTTCCAGTCCAGGCTTGTGGGACCTGCCTTACCTCTTTTCCATGCACCTCACCCTGGCTTTTATGGGACAGTGTCCCTTCCTCAGAGGGACAGTTGACTTCCATGCCACAGAGAATGTGCTAGAAGGTGTGTAGGTCTCTAGGTGTCGGAAGCCGTCACCTCCCTTTGCTGCCCCGCCTCCTCCACACCTCTATTTCAACAAGAACAACAACAACAGAAACAGGTCCAAATGGAAAGTTCCAGAAGCTATCTTTGGGTTTCTATTTCTGTGATGAAACATCATGACCCAAAAGCAAGTTGGGAAGGAAAGACTTTATTTGCCTTACACTTTCACACTGAAGGAAGCCAGGATAGGAACTCAAACAAGGCAGGAACCTGGCAGCAGGAGCTGATGCAGAGGCCTTGGAGGGTGCTGCTTACTGGCAGCTCTCCATGACTTGCTCAGTCTGGTTTCCTATAGAACCCAGTACTATCTGCCCAGGAAAGGCACCACCCACAATGGGCTGGGCCCTCCTACATCAATCACTAATGAAACACGTGCTCTTACAGGCTTGCCTAGCCTACAGCCTGCTCTTAGGGGTCATTTTCTCAGTTGAGGTTCCTTCCTTTAAGAGCATTCTAGCTTGTGTCAAGTTGACATAAAACTTGATATGTGCTGCACGAGGCTACCCCTCAGAGCCGACTTTATTTACACTTTATTTACAGGGTAGGAGAGTGGGGATTAGGGGAGGGCGATGTGAGAGGTGGAGAGAAAGAACACCTCCCTTCAAAAACCAGGTGAGCTGACAAGATGCTTCCATGCACAGAATGAGAGTCCTGAAGGGAGAGACAGGCCCTTCAGTTTGTGTTTGGAAACCAAAAGAACTAAGGAGGTTTTCTGATGCTTAAAGCCTTTTGAGGGGATGGAGGGACGTTGCATACCATGTGATTCCATATGGCGTAGTCTACCTGCCAGGGAGCCTGGGCTATAAACTTACAGTGCAGTTGCAAGGGGGTAGGGCTGGGCTTGCTCACAGCCTAAAGTGGTTCTTCCAGGATAGAAACTACAGGGTGTATGGCCTGGGTTTTAGAAGACAAAGAAAGGCTGCCAGAGGGTCTGTGATCTCATAGTCTCCGTCCCCAGCTCCATGGCAGCCCCCGTTAGAACTGACAAGCAGTTGGTGAGTAGCTGCGAGCAGGCTCGGATATGGGCTCTCTTTCCTCCTCACTGACCCCACCTCATAGGAAGCCTTGTTTATCTCCTGCCCTGGGTAGGACAAGCAGGCCTGCATCTGTCCTGTGCTATTGCAGATTCGCTTGTAAGACTGTCCCAGAGAGGTCGCTGGGACCCAGCAGCAGCAGCAGCCTTAGTCTGCTTCTCAGATGGACACCAGGCGGCTGCACAGCACCCACAGCTGTGCCCTCAGCCCCCAGCTTTCCCAGGCTATGGCCTCCACTGTCCTCCCTGCTTACTTCCCCTCAGCCAGTGCCTTGCTTCCTTCTTGCCCGTCTGTCAACTTAGGATGTCATGGACCACACACTAGTCCACAATCCATCAGCCTCACCGTCCTGTAAGCCTTGTCCTCTTCTGGCCCTCACTCTTGAATTAGGCATTTTATCCCAGGAAGTCCTTCCTGATCTTAGTGTCAACTGCTGATAGGCCCACCCCCAAAACCTAGGGCTCAGTCTGTGAGGGATGGTGGCACACAGGAGAAGGATGAGCAGTTTCACATCCCTCAGAAGGAAGTATTACAGGCCTTCCCACTTCTCTCAGGGGTTCTTATTCCTCCTGGGGAGTCTGTGGAGGAGGCTCAAAAGGTCCTTACAGTCCCAGCACAGTCTCCCCCTATTCCGTCTCCCTCCTAGAAGAGAGAGATACTGTAAGGGGTGGGAGGCGGGCTGTGCAGAGGCCCACAGAGGTCTTTATATTAAGGCATGAGGAGTGCCAACCCCAACTTTTACAAGCTGCAGTGTGGCTTAAGATGTTTACAGTAGCAAATGAACCCTTTTAACATACCCCAAAATATCACTGTGTCATACCCAGGTTATGACAGTGTGTGTGGAAGAGGCCCCTCAGCCCATGGTATACACCGCAGAACTGAAACCGACTGCTGGAAACTTCTTTCCAGAGCCTGCACACCAGTGCTGCAGACTGGTACACCTTGATGGCTGTGGGTCTGTGGAGTCAGGCCAGCATCCTCTGGCACCTCCCATAAGGCCTGGTTAGAAGGGCCCTTCTCTCATCTTAGAGTTGTGGCATGGCCTGCTTGTTTCCTGAGAGCTGTAGCCTGCCCTGACCTCTGTCAGTGAGACTGTGATGTGTAAGTGAAATACACTCTTTCCTATCCAAGTTGCTTTTGGTCATGGTGTTTATCTCAGCAACAGAAACCCTAACTAAATATATACCTATGATGTGTGTATGTGTGTGCACACCCATGTACATATGAAAGAGATAAGCACGTCAGTCCTTAGCTTCTACCTCATTTGAGGGCAAGTGCTGTTGTTTGACACTGTGCCACAGGCTAGCTGGCCCTGAGTTCTTGGGATGTTGGTCTCTGCTTCCCATCTCTCTGTAGGAGCACCAGGGTCACAGACACATGCCACCATGGCCAGCTTTACATGACTTCTAGGGACTTGAACTCAGGTCTTTATGCTTGCATGGCAAGTGTTTTTTACTCCACTAAACCATCATCTCCTCAGCCCTTGTGTGGTTTTGGTTGGCATGTCCCCGATGACCAACAGATGTCCGATGTGAAGTGTCTGTCCAAGTTTTCTTTCTCTTTGTTACGTGTCTGAATAGATCTCTGCTTTCTCTGGCTGCAAGCAGGGCCTACTGAGGCTCACAGACCTTTTAGCCAGTCTTGTGCCCAGTGAATGTACTGTCCACAGTGGTCTGCCCATCTGCATCAATCATTAATCAAGAAAATGCCCCATAGGCACTGGAGGGATTGTTTTCAATTGAGGTTTTCTCCTCCCAAGTCAGTCTAACTCATGTTCGGGCAACAAAAACACAGACATTTAAAAAGCTTTATAAAACATATGGAAGCTTGGCGTGATGGATTACACCTATAACTCTGGTACTTGGGAGGCTAAAGCAGAAGATTACTGTGAGTTCAAGGCTAGTCTGGGCTATCTAGTGAACCTTGATAACTGTCCTGTGCTAGCACCAAGCATTAACATTTGAGCAAACTTCTGCCAGATCACCATATTCTTCATTTATGCAGAAGATGACCAGAGCCTGTTCAGGCCAGTGCTGTCCTGGGTACCGTGTGAACCCCAAAGTGAGCATGGCCAGGCTGCCCTAGTGGAGAAGCCGTTCATTGGCCCTAGAAGTTGGGTCCGGAAAATCCCAATGGTTTCATAGTAAGCCCTTTGGGTGGCTTAAAGGAGCCTCTCCAAGGCCCAACTAGTGCCAGTAACCACAGTCCCATGTGGTCAACCTTAACAGCTAAGCACCTGATTCAGGAAAAAGCACTCCAACCATGACAAGCTCTACCTGCCCATCCAGTGGGTGCCACTACCCAGGAAGACTGGGCAGAAGATTCTAGAACTCACCTTCCTTCCTTTTGTTCTGATACCTCCTCCCACAGCCCCTTCCTCAGTGTCCCCTTCCTCCACACTAGCTGCCCAGCCTTTCCTATATAAGGTCTCTCCAGCTTGGCTATGTGATCTCAGGCAAACGTTGACTTCTCTGAACTGTTTCCCTCCTTACCTCACTGGTGGGAGTGAGACAGAATGGGAGTATTAGCTGCAGTTCGCACACAGCCTGCGTCATAGGTGGCTATGCAGATTACGCTTGTTGATTGTGCCGGTATGAGTAGCTGAATCAGAATGCAACTTGGTTGGCTCTGTCTCCCCGACTCAGTCTTCAAATCCAAAAGACCAAGTCAGAGGCTCTTACACATGGGTGGCAAAGCCACCTAACCCGTGAGCCCAGGTTCCAGTCTGGTGGGGATCTGGGACCAGAAGGACAATGGCAAATTCTTTTTCTCTGAGGCAAGGGTCTGTGTAGAAATGGAGGGATAGTATGAGAATATGAAGGACCCTGCCACCCTTGCAGGAGAGAAGTCACTTTCTTCTGTGTTTGCTTTCCACAGCCATGACAGCCAGTTACGCTATGAACGTAACTTGGCCAGACCTCCCAACAAGCTGTTCTTATCCTCAGCTCTGCAAGGGCTGAGGTATTCTTGTGCAACCCATTCCAGGAATTTTGGAAGGCTCTGAAGGCATAGCTCTCTAGGGGCCCTAGGCTGCTTAGGGCACTAGAGTCTTGGGACCTGCTGTGTTGACCTCAGGCCACCTCGAGGCATGATTTTTGCCAGGAGTTACTGGGACAGAGGACTGGCTTAAGGGGCTACCTCCTTCTCAGGGTGTTGAAAGAGTGGGTTCCCTCTCCAGTTTACACCCCTGGACTCCCCAGGGACACACACTGAGGGACAGAGGAAGGGTCTGGTAGTCTCTGGTCTGTTATCCTGCCTAGGTGACCTGGCATTGCTGGGGGAGGCTGTTCTAAGTGACAGCCAGCTCCCTTGCCCCGGAATGTTGTTGGCACCTAGCATAAAGTTCAGTGTAGACAGTAGGGCAGCACAGGAAACCAGTAGGGCCTCACAGGATGACAAATGCTCTCCTGCCAGGTCCCTGAGAGCTCCTGCCCTCTCAAGCTCAGCTTCTTGAACACAGGGTACAGCTGGGCAAGCCAGCTGGGCCAGCGGTGCATGTTACAAAACTCAGGGGCTGGCTGGGTCCACCAAGGATGTGAGGAGGATGCAGGGAGGGGCTGCCCAACTGTCGCTCCCTGTTCACAACCCCTTTGCCCACTGGCTTTGAGGCCTTCCTTGTGAAAGGAAGAAACTTGAGGCTTAACCCATTGTACAAGAAACAGGGTGTCAGTCTTTCCCCATGTTGGGAGGCATACGCAGTGTCTGTGAGAGTGTATACCTCTGTTGTCATAGCAGCTGTAGTTGGGAAATGTCATCCGTGGGCATCGTGGGGCAGCAGAACCCCTTAGCTGAGTGTCTGCCTTTTTCTACAGATCTGGGACATGAGTGACGAGGAGACCGTCTGAGGCACCCACAGCTCAGGAGTACTCGGCCCTCAGCGCAGGACTGTACCCCAGGACTGGTGATCTGGGCCCTGCCACCTCCCTGGTCCTGATCCCCACATCTCCAAGGACTAGGGTGTACCCTCTGCTGCCCAGTTGCACCCTTTCCTGTGTCATCTCACCAGCTCTGAACTCAATAATAACCTTGGCATTGCCACTGATCTGGGCCTCAGGTCCTTCCATGTGCATTGATCTCCCCCCCTCTCCCACTGTTGCCAAAGGACACCCCAGGATCTTTTCACTGTGGTCTCTGACCGAACATAAATCAGACAAGGCTGTGCTAGGAGCCTCTCGGGGAGGGCACCTGCTGTGGGCCCTGGGTAACAGTAAGTGCTGAGCGTATAGCCTCAAGTGTTCAAGTGGCATACCAAGCCACCCTCCCCCAGCTATGGGCATGTTGTGTGCCACCCTGCTCCAGGGATGGGAGAGGCCACAGCCCTGTGCTGGGAGAGCAGGGCAAAGCTTGACGGGCGTGTCCAGCTGGGTCTAGTCAGGTGCCTCACGGGGTCACTCCTGGGGCAAGGCTTGTTTTTCCCCTCATCCTGGGTGGGCCCTTGGCAGCTGCGGTCACCTGTACTAAGCAGATGAGCTGCTCCTAGCAGCCCCTCCCCACACCTGTGCACCTTCACCTAAGGTCTCAGGGCCAGAACGGAAGCCCATGCATGGCTGACTTCAGCAGATCTCTGTAAGGGAGACCACAGAGGACAATGGTCTAGCACAGATGCTGCCACATGTGGCCCTACCTGTCTGCACAAGGCTCCCCACAAATAGCCAGGCCTACCTGGGCACAGGGCCCCACAGCCCACATGCCACCCTAGGAATCAAGAGCCACCACACACAGCCTTGGTTTAAGAGCACTTTATTATTGTTCTTAAGGCTACTTTTAAGTACAAAAAAAAAAAAAAAAAAAAAAAGATGGCCTGCCAAACCTTTTTTTTTCTTCTTCCAGGAAAAAAAAAAAAAAAAAAAAAAAAAACACAAAACCAGGCCACAGAAAATGGTATATTACAGATTTACAAACACAGAGAGGGGTCAGCACGCATATAGATGGCTTGATTCTGGGGAGGTCACAAGCTCCTGCCCAGGCAGGATGGCACGCTCCTCAGCTGACATGTGGTATCCCACTCCAGGGCACGGCCTATTCCAGATAGGTCAGCGCACCAGGGACCCGGCCACCCACACTGCCGTCTCCCACCCCCCAACACCGATGACCCGCTCACTGACGGGTATCTGAGGCCTGTTGCCCACAGAGCCAGTCCGCGGTGCGGTTGTTTTCCTGTGGCAACCTCAGTAGCCTGTAGAATAACAAACTAGTGGCTATTAATGCGGACGCAGTGTTGTCATGAAGTAACTGTGTACCTGCACGATTACAGACACACCTACGACAAAAAAGATCAACTTTTTTTTCCCCAAACAACAACAACAAAATGAATGATTACGATAGGAAAGGGAAATTAAATAGCTACATATCATTAACAAATTAATTGTTTCTTCAAAAAATACCTACAAATTTCTCTGTACACTCTTTACGCACAGCGTAATGATGGTCTTTAAAATTACCTATATAAAAAAAGTGTTCTGAACAATTCTTTTTTTCCTACAGAAAATATAGGGGCCTGAATGCCAAGCTTGGAAGCCCAGGAAAGTGGAGTGAACCTTGTACGGGGCAGGAGGAGGGCTGTCCATGCTTGTAAAGGCCAGTAGCCACCCTGTGACTATGGGGATCACTCCCCACCTTTCCACCCGTGCCTGTTTCTCAAGTTCAACAGCTAACCTGTTTCCTCCTCCTGAAAGTCAGCCCCATGGGCTCCCATGTGCAGGAGTCCATAATGCCTTGTAGGGGAGGAGCTCCTAGCTAGGTGATGCCCTCAGGTGGGCCAGGCCAGGGGACAGAAATGCTCAAGGCCGGGGAGAGCAGCAGCTGTCGGGCATCCCCAGCCGTGTCTGTCCTGCTGGCTTCTAATGTCTAGTTAGTAGCTATTAATAGTGCAGGAATAGTGGTGCAGGAGTAACTGTATACAGAGGAATGTGTACAGCCTTGGTCCCAGCATAGGAGGATGCGCACGCAGCCCCCACGCTGCAGGCTGTCAGGCACCTGATGTTTGGCCAGGAGTTGGAAAGGAGCAGTCTGTGTATCAAGGAGCCTAAAGACATGAACTCCAAGTCCCCAGCCCAGGATGCAGAAAATCAGCAGCAATGGGCTTCCCCAGCCTACCACACCCACTGGCTGTGCACTCCTCTCCGGAGTAAAGTGAGCACTGACTCATCTCAGAAGCACAGCTGGACCAGCAGTGAATGTATCAAGGGCTGAAACTGACGAAACAGGCTAATGCCAACAAGAAGCCAGACAAGAAGCCAGTTGGTGCTACAGTCTGGGCTTAGTCAATAGAAACCAGCTATTTTTTTTTTTTTTTTTTTTTGAGACATACACCATGTCAGAAGCACTACGGAGTCGTCCAGCCTTGGCACCGGCCTCACAAACTGCAGTGTTCAGAGAGGGTAAATGCCCATGGTCAGGGGGAGTCTGCAGTCCAGCTGTGAGCACCTCAAGCCTAGAGAAAGACCTAGAACCTGCTAGAGACCTTCTAAGTTCAGCAACAATGCAAGCACACAAGGTGAGAAGTGTTCCCTAGCAGTTGCCCTCAGTACTGGCATCTCAGACAGCTGCCCAGCAGGCAGCTCTGCCCTCCATAGTGCAAATCAGGACAGTTCTCTTTAGGCAGACACATGCAAATGCAGACTGAGCCAGATCCCAGGTGGAAGCCAGGCTGTGCACACCCGGCCTCAAATGCTAAGAGCACAAAGCGTCCGGATCCCCATGTCGTCATGGCTTGTGACTGAAAAAGGGCCGCAGGGTCCCGGCTGCCAGGTGGCAGACCTGCAGAGGTTTCTTTGGTAACCAGGGCAGGAAGCAAGGATGCTCTGCTGGACTCAGTGCTCCGTGCTGTTCTGTTGCCACATTGAGGCCCCTTGTATGAACACCAAGCAAGTATGAAACAGAGCAGAACAAAGTCCAGACAACATGGTTTTGCGAATAAACCACCCACCCACCCTCCCCCCAGGATTTTTTTTTTCTTTCTGTTTTTTTAAGCACTGACTGTTCAAAGCTCAGGCAAACCATGCAGATTCCTGTGTGGTCGAAGGGTGGCTCCCCCTTCAGGAGACCACAGAGGGGGAGTGACTATGGCTGACCATGTGGGCAGTGGGGCTGGCTGGCTGGCCCCTGCGTGAGGCTGACTCCGGGCTGCTGGATGCGCTGTCCTTGGCCGCTTTAATCTGAAGCCATGTGTCACCTAGTGCTTTGGCAAAGTGGTCATCCACAGAGCCAGTGATGGACACCGAGTTAGGTGCTGGCTCTGGTTCCTTGTAGTTCTTGCCCAGGCTTCGACGGAAGTGCTCTTCCACCACAGGGTCACAGGTGGCAGTTGCTGCAAGGAGGGGACAGAAGACAGACAGCTGTATCAGTGGGCCCAGTACCCCAGTCAGTGATACTTAACCATACCATTAAAGTGTAAAGCCAGAGACCCTTGTGGCACTAAATAACACTGGTGGATCCTGGAGCCCAGGGGGGCCAGGGACAGAGGTTCTTTTCTCCACCCCACTTGAGCCATGGCCAACTCAGGGTGCACATTCGTGTGCTCTAAAACAGGGTTTTGAAACTCAACACTAAATACATTTGAGGAAGAGAGATTACAGCTTATAGCTTAATCCAGGGTTCCCACATGCCACAGGCTATGGTGGGAAACTCACCACTGGGTGGTCTCCGGTAGCTGGCGGACCCAGGCGCAGAACAGCCACTGTGTGCGATGGGACAGTGAGAGAGGTTACAGTTGCGGGCGCCCGCAGATGCACAGGTAATCACGGAGGGCCGGTTCTGTGGGAGGGAGAACAGGTCAGCTCCTCATCCACTGAGCGCTGCTGCCAGCAAGCCCAAGCTCCTCTCCCAGGGACCTTCCCTGCACTCAGCTGCTCCTCAGGCCCTCTGTGATACCCAACAGCAGGTCTACAGGGGGAGACTAGAATGGGGTGGAGTCCCCTTCTCCAGCACCCCAACCCATAGCATCTCCTAATGGCCAGGCCCCCTTCTCCCTGTTAATATATATAAACACTGACCTGAAACCTAGGAATCACAGGCCCAGAGGCTCAGAGTCCACCGAGGGTCACACAGAGCCACCACTCCACCCCCACTCCCACCCCCATGCTGCCTCTGTGCTTTTAAAGTCTCTGACTACAGTTTTTGTTAGAGACTTGACCCTTTAGTTGTCTCTGGAGCTTTCCATGTAGGGCTAAAGCCTTGCACATACTAGGCAAGTGTCCATGTCCTCAGTCTCCCTCTACCCCTCTTGCTCTTTGTACATCAAGGCCTTATGAAGTTGCCTTGTTCTTGTAATCCTCCTGCCTCAGCCTCCTAAGTAGCTGAGATTATACGCCTATATTATCAAGCCTGGCCTTTTCATTTTCCTTTAGTAGAAGTAGAAATAGTAGCAGCAGCAGCAGCAATGATGAGGATGATGATGACGGGGCTGCTGCTGCTGAGGATGATGAGGATAAAAAGCCTGTGTCCAGGTCACAGGTTTATGACATTGACATTTAACTTAGGCCTTATGAAACCATACAGGGTAAGGACAGGCCTCTCAAGGGGATTGCTACACTGACCCTGAGGAGCAGAGTGCCAGGGAAGACGGGCGCCCAAGCCAGGCCAGGCACTCCTGGTTCAACCCTGCACTGTGCAGAGACTAAGCCAAAGGAATGAGGGGACCATGGTCCTCTCATTTCAGGACTTCTGTTCAGGGTTCTCCGTGGAGCTCTTGGTCCCCAGCATCTACCTCCAGATGAGAAGTGGCCGAGCTGCCTGACATACACACCTGCTGCCGCTCCACAGCTGACCGGCCTGTGTCACTGCTGTTCTTAGTCAGGGCGAGAGGCTGCTCCATGAGGCTGGGGAGGGATGCATACAGGTGGCCACCATGCAAGCTCACAGCAGGGGCTGCAGCCCGCTCGATGGGACTGCGGCTCCGTTCCCGGGGATCTCTGCGGCAGTCTCCATTGACAGTCTTACTCCTGAAAGACAGGGCCATGCTCAGAGGGGACGACTGGCAAAGGGGACCCTGGTGAGGAGCCGTGTGCTTTCTCCTAGATGTTTCCATGACATCTAACACTAAGGACAGGACCAACAGGTGAGTTGAGGAACCAGGCCCCAAGTATAGGAGAGGCACCTGTGGGCCAAAGTTGGCTTTGCGGCCTCCCTCCTTCCCTGCTGGCAGACACTTAGCAGGGTTGTCGCCCTACTTCGTGGTCAACTTGGGCACAGTTGGTCATTGAGGAAGGATGGGAATGCTGATGACCCAGAGAAAAGGTGCAATCCTATAAGCCAGTTCTGGAGTGGGGCCATAGTGCTATCTGTCCTAAGCCGCAGAGGCCATTTCTGCCTCCTCACATCTGCATAGGGAAAGAAGACATCAGAGCCCAGAACTAGGGGTGAGCAGACTCATGGAGAGCCAAAGCTGGCCCATGGACCACAGTGCATCCACAGCCTTTACACGATTCTACACTCGCAGGGGCTCAAGCAGCAGAAACTTGCACAGACAGGAAACCCCAGGGAGCACCATGGTTCCCAGAAGACCCTGTGGCAGGCAATGGATAGATACAAAAGAACCCAACACAAGGAGGGCTGGGGGTCTGGGGAAGACAGCCTACAGACTGAAAGAAGACTACAGCAAGACGACTCAGGTAGGCTAACACCACTTGTCCCCTTGACCTGAAGGTCACCAGTCCTTATCACCTCCCACCTTCGATCCCCATGGCATTTTCATATGGCCAAGCACCAACCCCAATGGTGAGATGCACATAGAGACCAGAATCGGGTGGTACCAAGAAGGGCCTCCAGCCCTATGCCTAGGAAATCAGTCAACTGGCACCGGACATGGCTCACACATAAAATACCACGAGACAGAGCAAGCCTGGGAATGTGCTCATTAATGTTAGTAAAATTACACACCACTTTGTTTCCAGCTCATTTTCCTCATTCCTGGAGCTTAAAGACAGACTTTGTTTTCTGTGTCCCTCCTCCTTTGAATGAATCACAGCCTAGGGCGTCCTGTGCCATCAGGACACTGACCCAAACCACACACATCCTGCAGCTCCTTAAAGATCAGGGTGGTGGACAGAAAACCAACACTAGCCCTGCTGGGGCCTCTAGGACTCAGGGCTGCCTGAGACAAGCGACCCTGCCCATAGGTGGGCACTTGTAGAGAGAAACAAAAGGTGGGCAGCCGAAGAGATACCACCACACTCATCCAAACCAGGGTTTTCTGGGTACAGTCACTATGTGCTCCCAATCACTCTCTGAGCTCTGAAGACAAAATGTCAACAGAATTTGAGGAAAACAGACTAGACCCCAGGAAGTACAATTCCAAAGAAAACATGGTAAAACAAGTGTCTGGCCTTTAACCAGGTACAGACTGGAGGGCTAGCCTCATGCATCATCTTGCTCAGCCTCAGGAATCATGGTACATTGGCAGGGCAGAAGAGTAAGGAAGGACCCACCCAGCCTCGAGCTTCCCACAACACACAGGATATCCTGGAGGTGACAGAGTGAGCCTTCCTGATGCTTATCTGAGCTGTCGTCACCGCACTGTGCCCTGGGAACCTGGATGACAGTATTCAAGCCTTCCCAGTATAGCACTGATAGTTGAGGGGACAGAAGCTAAGCCTTTAGACCTTCTCAAAGCCATGACCAACCTAGAGGCCACCTGCTTTGCCCAAGAATTGTGTCATTGGTGGAGACACGGTGGTACAGACCAAACCCTCTGTGATCTTCGATCCTATATTCCTATCCCTTGACAATCAGGAAGAAAGCCACCTCACTACCTCTGCCTCAGAGCCAAGAAAGCATGGCACCATCGACGTTGCCTGACATTTCTGTCCCCTGCCCACAAAGGTGCTGTCTCACTTTCTGCTCTGAAGTTTTAAAACTCAACTCCAAGGAACTAACCAACCAACACACGCCTCATTCTCTCTCACAGGAAGCTGAGGCTTGAGTCCCAGCTGGGAAACTTCCAGCTGGAGGAGGATGGCCCCTTGCTTTTCAGGCTAGTGGTCTTTTCACTCCTTGCTGAGAGCTCAGACCTTATTATGGCAGACTCCAAAACAGGAAAGAGATTCGGTGGGGCCCAGGCTCTATCTGAAGTTACCAAGCTGGTTCAGTCAAGGACTCCAGTGCATAGCCCACTGTCTCTAAACCTGACCCTTTCCCCATGGGATAGAGAACTCTTTCTGTGCATCTCTCAGCAAGGCATTTGACTCTCCCGTGAGTTACCTTTAATTTCTGACACAGACTGAATGGGGCCCACTGATAGATATTATATGTGACCAGAGCTAATAAGATGAGGTCACCCAAGCCACAATTCAGTGCTACTGGAGGGTGGATCAAATAACAGGCTCTCAAAGGGAAGAAGGCACTGAGACTGGGGGGAGGGGGGGTGTCGGATAAGAAAGCCTCCCTCAGAAGAAACCAAACACTCTATGGAGAAAGGCTAGCCTTGAACTCAGAGATCAGCCTGCCTCTGCCTTTCCAGGGCTGGGATTTAAGGCACGTGCCAAAGACAGCTGAAGAAACTTATCTTGAATGACCCTCATAATGTCATGGCATGAGCACTCCTGGGTTTATGATTTGCCCATATTCCTGACTATTCTGGAACTTGCCAAAATATATGCTGCAAAACAGTCTCAGATAGGTACTTGAGGGAAGACTCCAGAAGGCGCTGTCACCTTGGGAGGTCATAGGTCTGTGGGGACAAGAAAGGCACCATGGACATCCTTCAGTAATGCTGTCTACAAGAAAAGAAGCTCAGAGCATGTCTAGTCCAGTTCAGCATGTCACATAAAAGGGCTAGAAACCAGTGCTGCTGGGGAGCCTGATGTTGGGCTAACCTCTACTAATGTGTTTGTGCCTTAGTTTTAACAAAATGTTGTAAAAGTTTTTAAGCTTATCAAGGTATGAAGAAAACATTTTTTGGTCCAGTTGTATAATAATTTTGTGCTAATTGTTATCATAAAACTCAAAAATTGTAAAAATTAAAATTTTGGAGCCAGCGAGATGACTCGGAGGTAGGAGCTTACTTGTCTTGCAAGCCCAGTGAGCTGAGAAGGCACAGTGAAAAGGCTCATTCCTCAGGATGCACCGCGTTAGGGGCAATGGCCGGCTTCTCGGGCTCTCAGTCCTGACTCTGCACTGCGTTGCCACCACCCCTGAGCCCCATTGCTCTCTAGATCTCTAGAGGTTCAGGACAGTGATGCTTTCTGCTGAGTGACCTACAGTTAATGCAAAAGCATTTAAAGCTTTAAAGCTGAGGTCCTCAGCCTTCCTACCGCGGTGACCCTTTAATACAGTTCTTCATGTTGCGGTGACCCCACCCCCCAACCATAACATTATTTTGTTGTTACTTCATAGCTGTAATTTTGCTGTTATGATGTATAATGTAAGTATCTGATATGAGACCCACAGGTTGAGAAGCTTTGCTCTAGAGTCTTATAAAAGCCAGGACCGTAAGCCTCACACTCTCAGGTAACACTGAGTCATAGTCATGGCCTGCTGTATGAGGCCAGGAGGCCAGGGCCAGTCAGTGAGGATGAAGAGCACATGGCCCTGGGCCTGCCACTCCAGAAGCCAGTGAGACGCCCACTACCCTGCAATACGGAGGGATTGAAGGCCTTGGTGGTGGCTATCATCTGACCTTCAGCTCAGCAACTCTGGATGGCACTGGAAGGGATGCTTTCATCTGGGTTTACACTTTCCTTCACTGCAACTTGCCACGACCACAGCTGGGGAGCACTGTCCCCCACTTTTTCTCCAGTGCTAAACCATGGGGGAAAGGGAAAAAGAGGAGAGGAGAGACAGATCTCCAAGTCCCAGAACAGGCAGGTGACAGTGCAGGGCTCCCCGTTACCTGGGAGAGTCACTCACCTCCTACAGCCGGAAGTAAAGGCAGCCGGGTAGAGCTGCCTGAGCCACATATCCCTGCCACGCTTCTGATGAGGACTGGGTCACTTGTCTCCATGACTGAGCCCAGGAGTCATGAAAGCGCCTGGCTATGTCATGATGTCCCCTCCACCACCACCCTGCTCCTCTGGCTCCTCCAGCTGTCTCTTGCATCCCATGAGAGCAAGGTAACAGGCAAGGACACCTAGGAACTGTAAGCGACAGTCACAGGGCTTCAGCACACAGGGAAAAGCTCCTGAAAGCTGAAGTCCAAGCCTCAATTAAGGCAGAGAACACGATTTTAGAGACCTGGCTGTAGCACCGTACAGTTCACTTCCTGTCATGGTGACAGCAGGGCTCTTACAAGCACTCCTCTGAAGGCACAGCGCACTGTCCCACTGAGGCGGTCTCCTGCTCACCTTCCTCCCGATGCAAACCACGGAGACAGTCCAGGAAGTTACTTCCTTTCCCTCATGTTGTCCAAACCCCACACACCCCCATCTACTAAAAAGATGTGAAATAAGCAGGTAAGACAACAGTGACTCTAGCTCTGTGTCACAGAGGCGCAGCCCTCCCGTTTACCCGGGCTGGGCCTCATACTCAGGCCCCACTCTGACTCCAGCCCCAGTTTCCCCAGACCACAACTGTCTGCATGTGTTTTACATCACTAGCTGAGACAACAGAAAGAAACGGAAGCCTGAGAATCAGGTCTGCCATGAGACTGGGGGTTGGAACACCATGCTCTCCTCACGTTAGCCAAGCAAGAACTGGTCCACCTGTGGCCACAAGCCCCCAGGGACTACACACAAATGGGCCGAGAACCCATGTGCATGCCAAGCCCGGTTTCCAGAGCCCGCAGATCATGTGCCGCACACATGCACACTCAGATGCTAATGAATGGAGATGCTGCTGAGATTAATAAATGTTCATTTAAGATCCCTGCTGCTCCTGGGTGTACAGCTGTTTTTGTCATTATGCAGTCTCTCAATGAATGATACTAAAAAGTACAACCACTATCATGTTTTTGGCATTAAGCAGTTCTCAAACTAGAGAGGGATGGAAAGCATCAGGCTCTTCCTGCCGAAATCCAGCTGCCACATCTGCCATGGGCAGAAATCTCTAGCCCACGCCCTCTCCACCCTTTGACAGACACCACCGGGCTGGCTTTTATACTGTTACCATTTAGGGAGGACTCTGGACCACTGAGATGAAGACTGAAGAACAGGATGAAGGAAGAGGCTGGGAACATGCCAGATATCCGTACCAGTTCAGTTCCCTGAAGCCTACCTTCCCTCATCTTCCCCCTGCCTCCATCTCCCACCCTCAGCTTCCAGTAGCGTATGCAGGTCCAAAGCTCTCAGGGCTTAGGAAGGTCACGGCTGACCAGGAGAGAAGAGACAGTCCCTCCAGCCACCAGGAGGGATGCAACCAGAATAGGACCAGCCAGTGTCTTGCAGAGCACCAGGCAGTTTTGTGAATGAACTGGCTTTCAAAAAGCAAACCTATTCTTGGGAGTAATCAGCACCAGAGGGGCTCTTAATGCTGGGCAAACAGGGTAACACCTCCATTAGGGTTC
Source organism: Rhabdomys pumilio (assembly GCA_030674055.1). NCBI lineage: Eukaryota > Metazoa > Chordata > Mammalia > Rodentia > Muridae > Rhabdomys > Rhabdomys pumilio. Next base: position 55,512,203 of record JANHMN010000008.1, read on the forward strand.
CAGGAGAAACTCTAGGAGGGTAAACGACCATGACACACATCCACTAGAGAGGAAAAGTCTGGAAACAGTCCGCCATACCCCACTGTTGTGCTGCTACAAGGTCTTTCAGAGCTTCAAGCTAAAGTTTATCAAGGCTCGCTCCTAGTTTTTCCTCCACACATTTGCAAATAGCCAGAAAATAGCATCAGACTGTGGGTGAGAAGCTTCACCCTACCCAAGGTACATGTATGGTGGGCACATGCGTGTGAAGCAGCCACCAAGATGGCTGCATGAATGGCTGCTGGGATGTGACTTCCTTCCTCAGGCAGGCCACTCAGAACAGAAAAGCTTCAGCACAAAGCCTTCGAGTGGATGACAGGTGCCTCCAGAGACCATGTCTCTATGCCATCTCCCTTTTGGAAAACCCAGGAAACTATTCCTTCCAGCTACCAGAAATGTCTTCCCCTGTCATCCTTGCCAGGACTCGGCAACAAACACCGGCCCATCAGCAGTACCACATACTCCATTAACTAGTCGTCCCACAGCACTAACTAGTCGTACCTAGCACTGGACATCACTGCAGAGGAGTCCAGGGCACCTGAGCACCCAGGGAAGGCTGGCTCCTTCAGCACAGTGGTAATCTCTGAACTGCAGACCAGGACACGTGGTAGGTGAAAACAAGACCAGCATGAGGATTAGCCAGGCCTGCAGTGCTCTGTGCCCGTGTCCCATAAGAAGGTGACATCTGGGGTTCAATTCCCAGCACCCACAAGGCGGCTCACAGCCATCTGTAACTCCACTTCCAGAGAATCCGACGCCCTCTTCTGACCTCTGTGGGCACTATACAAATCAAATACCCACACATAAATTAAAAATAACAATCTAAAAAGAAAGATGAGGTCGCACGGAAACCTTCCTTTCAATTCAGCTCTACCTGTGACTCCCTCTGGAGCAGACACCCTGCATTCCAATATACATGTGTAGTCCACATGGCTGTACACCCACCACACACTGCCACATCCAGCACAGGACTGCTAGCAGTCTGTGGCTGGTGGTGACAGGTTCCAAATTACTCTGTGGGGTCTTTCACACATTGATTCAACATTGAATAAAAAACAGAAAGGAGGGATGAAGAGATGGCTCAGTGGATAAGAGCACTGACTGTTCTTCCCGAGGTCCTGAGTTCAAGTCCCAGCGACCACATGGTGACCATTAGTAATGGGTGTCTGAAGACAGCAATAGTGTGTGTGTATACACACACACACACACACACACACATATATATAATCTTTAAAAAGGAAAAAAAACTAGAAAGGAGATTTTTCTTCTCAGTTCATCTTAGAAATTACAAAATACAACCAAAAATAACAGCAACAAAAATCAGCCATTAACCTACCACAGAGCTAGCTCCATGCACCTTAGGTATTGAGATTCTATTGTTGGCAATGAGATATGCATCCAAGAAGAGATTTTCCGATACTTACCATGGTTTCCATATTACACTACCAATAAAGGAAGGGTCCCCAGACCCCAGTGTTTAGGTTGGTGATTGCCTCCCAGCGCCTGCTTGTCCTTGCCGAACTCCATTTTTCCAAAGACTGGAGAAGTGGGACTTAACTTTCTCTCTTTCCTTTAATACAACTAGGGAATTTAGAGACCAGCTTTAAATTACTTTAAGAAAAGATGTTTTTTGAGAATTACCCGGGTCCTTGGAAACACTCCAGTATGCTAGTAACTGGTTAAGCTGGTTATAAATCAAGACTTTTCCATTCTTTTCTCTCTCTCTTTTTTTTTTTCTGTTTTTTCAAGACAAGGTTTCTCTGTATAGTCCTGGCTGTCCTGGAACTCACTCTGTAGACCAGGCTGGCCTCAAACTCAGAAATCCACCTGTCTCTGCCTCCCACGTGGGCTACCAACATCCAATCTTAGAAGCTCCCCATAAACACAGAGGCCATCACTAAAGGCCTACTTCATCTCTCTCAGTCACAGAACTGCCCTTCCTGACTGCTATTCAGATCTTGCTATGTAGCTGAAGCTGGTCTTCAATTTGAGATTCTCTTGCCTCAACCTCCCTTACTGTTAGGACAGTAGGCATTCGCCAGCATCTAGAATTCTCTCTCCCTGCGCTGTGCACTTGCTTTCCTGGGTGGTTACTCACATCTAAGCTATGCCCTGGCTGCTACAGTCTTCTTTAGAGCTGCCTTGGAGCTCTAAGAGGGAAAACCATGAGCATGGGACCCGACTTCCTGCTCAACACTGATGTAGCCTGATGTAGCATTTGCCCTAGACCCATGCAGAGGATTCTAGGCCCTACACCTGCCCACTCTACAAGAGCTTCCAAAAGCCAGCTGGCTATGGCTCCTCTTCAGAACCCATTCAACTGAAGTCACTGCCCCAGAGTCCTCTGACTTCACCTGTGCACGAGGACAGTGGACAGCTGGCTTTCCCTGCATCAACACTAGACACTGCTTCTCGGTGACACTCTTAAGTGTTCTTCATTTGAACCAAAGCTCACCACTAGCCCTACGGTTTCTCTCTGTGTTATGGTGAGGAATACAATACCATTTATTTTTTTTCCTTAGATTTGTTTTTGTGTATACGTGTTTGCCTGCACATGACGGTATGGAATCCCCTAAACTGGACTTACAGGTTGTTGTTAGCTACCATGTGAATGTCGGGAACTAAACTCTGGTCCTTTGCAGGAGCAGCCAGTGCCTTTAACTTCTTGCGCCATCTCTCCGGCCCGTACTTTACCGTATTTAAGGATGCTGTCCAGCAGTACTAAGTGCATTCACACACAGCTATACAAGCCACTTCTCCCCCTCTATGAGTTCCCTACTGTCCCCACTAAGCACCAGTTCCCCAGGTCAGCCAGTCCAGGGAACAGCCACTCCACATTACCTCAGGATGAGCCACCGTTCCCATGCTAGAGGCCTGTAGTAAGTCAGCTCGTGGGCCTTCACTGCTTCTTCGACTCTGCTTTATTTTGCTCAGCGAATTCTCATGGTTCAGCCATGCGTGTGTTAGAATGCCTCTCTAAGGCTGAACGTGTTCCACTGTTCACGGAGACCCACGCTCCCACCCATCGATGGGTATTTTCCCGTGCTGTTCCCACTTCTTGACTATGTGAACAGAGCCACTGCGTGTCTAGATGTTCAAACTGGACACAGCACACTCTACTTGAAGAGGAGCTGTTAGGACACAGCATGGTTCTCAGTCTAACAATCCTTAGAAGTTCTGACAAATCACCGCCATTGTATTAGGCTGGGTCTCTAGAACACATCTCTCATTCACCACCTGTCCCTCCTTACTACAGAGAAACCAGAGAAAGGTTGCCAGGAGCACAGGGCTGGTCCTCGAGCACAGAACTGATAAGCCCTCATAAAACAGCCTTCCTGGGTTGTGGGAGCGACACAGACAAACACTGTGAACATACCCCACAGAAGTCGGCGCATACCCTGCCACCAGGACACAAGACAGTGCGGCCTTGTGGCTGCGATCAACTGTGAGCTTCTGGGAGACTCACAGCCACATAACTGTGGTTCCCACTTCTCACTGTGAGCCCAGAACAATTGCTTCAAGTCTTCAGAGGGTGGCTAAATGTTAACAGTAATAGCTACCACTTGTGTGGCAACAGCATGTGGTGGGACCAAGTTCTCAGTGAGTCTGCACCTACAACAAGGGCACTCCAACCTGCAAGTCCCTCCCAGGGCTCCCAGGGGCAAGGCATGATGCAGCTTGGGCTGGGCAGGTCTCAGAGGAGATGAGGGTAGAACTTGGTAGAGCTATTGTGCAAATTTCCCCAGAGTTGGGACAAAAGCATTTTCTATCAGACCCAAGAGGTCAAGAGGTCACTGAGCGACAAGGGAGCCTGAGTGGAGTGTCCAGGGAAAGCGGCTGAGGTCAGAGCCTCTAGACTTTGCCAAGTGCTTTTCTGTTATCTTCTGTTATGAATAAACTTGAGAGCAGAAGTGCAAGCTTGGTGTCTGGGCTGAGAAGGAACAGGGGCCCCCAGTATCTGCTCCCCTCCAACTAGACTCCGTCACGTGACTGCCTCACCTGAACCTGGGTGCTCCTCAGTCCTGCCAGCTCCCTCCACACTTTGCTTCTGTGACAGCCCGCTAGCCCTAGCGCCCTAGCAAGGATCTGGTGATTACAAGGCTCGGCTTGGGACAAGGTGCGGGTGGCCAGGAGACAGGGACCCAAGGAACATCCCTGCTGCGCCCATCAGTTCTGCCTCCCCAGCTTAAATTAATTACAGCTGAAAATACAGCGCTGCCATCTGCTTTGAAAACGGCAGGAGAAGGGAATAAAATGAAAGGGGGTTTGGTACTAACCTCACTTTAATCATTGCCAAGGAGCTTGAAGACAGCCCAGCGTCCTCCCACAAGAAAGCCTGGGGCCTCACAAACTTGGCAGGCAAGGCGGCCGCGCACCCCGTCAGAATAAGAGTCCCCGGGAGGAGGGTGTGAGGTGCGGGGCCGCCTGCCCCGCGCTGCAGGGGAAGCTTCCTGCGGGCCTGGGAGAGGCTGGGAACTCCTGGGAGGCGTTATTTACAGAGTGCCGCCTGCCAAGAACGTTGCATGCATCGCTGCAGTTCCATTTTCAGAGAAAACAGATCTGCTGTCAGAATTACAGCGAGCCACTTCCTCTTTCTTTGTTTCCCTACCTTCCATAACATCAGGCTTTTACCAAACTCTACAACTTGGCCAAAGGAAATGCTGGCAGGAAGGGGAAAGGCAGGAGGGAGGGGATAGGCCTGCAGTTCAGCTTCTGTGGTTTCTCTGGTCCTCTTGCCCTCCTCACAAACCCCACTTGAGAGGCTGTTCTGTTAGAAGTGCTGAAGGCCAGCATTGAGACACAGCTAGCCCTGGTGAGCGCATCATCTCATCCCATCTGCAGGTTTCTGAGACTAAGGCCCGCGGCCTTAATTTCTGGGGAGTCACCTGGTTCCTTCAGATCCGAAGGAGGCTTACTTGCAACAAGCATGGACCTGCTGGCTCCTTCCACATCTCAGCAGAACAGCATTTATATCAGGCAGGCTCTCATAAGCCAGATCTGCAGCACAGACGATGAAAGTGCCCAATGAAAGAGCATTTCTTGTGGGAGGAAAACACATTTAAAAGAAAGAAGGAAAGAAAGAAAGAAACAAAGAAAAAAAAGAGAGAGAGAAAAGATGCAAAGGCTGTCTTCCAAACCTGCCAACTGTCACTGTCTATAGCAACCGTGTCCATAACACTGCGTCTCTGGGGTGTAACTTTCTAGTAAAAGCTGTATCCATCAAGCCCAAGGGAACATCTGGTAAAATGGTTAAATAAAAACAATTTCATTTTTGATTTCAGAGTTTACTAGGGATACCCAACAAGAGACAAGTATCCACACTCCCAGTGCAGCTCAGCAGGAAAGGTCCTGGAAGGGAAAGAGAGGGAGGAGAGAGAATAGCCAGGGAGGCCTCAGGATGCAGACCTACCCTTCTCCAAGGGTGAGGAGCCCTGTTCAGCCACTCAGCTCCACTCCACAGTCACACCCACCTCTCTACCCAGGGCTAATCCCCTCAAGCTCCCACCGCCTCTAATGTGGGAGCAATCAGGAAGAGCACAGATAAACAGACCACGGAGGTTCATACAAGCAATACTCCTTCATTCCATCACGAGAGGGGACTGAGCAGTCCCTATCCCCCTTCCTAACCATGTGGTATGGGTGTCCTTCAACACAGTTCAGTCCTTTCTGCAACACTTTAGGAAGGGTCTCCTGCTAAACAAAAAGATCTAGTGAGTGATCCAGTCGCATCCAAACAAAACATTCTGTGTGTTGGGGGTGGGGTGTGTGTGACACGTGTGTGCCAGCACAGAGGTCAGGCCCCAGTGCTGTTCAGTTCACCTCAGGCCGGCAACCTTGGATTTGTTTTTTGCTGCTGCTGTTGCTTTTGGGGTTTGTTTTGTTTTGTTTTAAAGATCGTGTCTTTTTCACTGGCTATGCTGACCAGTCAGGGAGCTCCAGGGAACCGCCTCCTCAGCACTGGGTTATAGTGTGAGCCCCCTCAACCAACTTTTTCATGTGGTTCTGGGGATGGAAGAACTCAAGCCCAAATGCTTGCAAGGTACCATTTACCAACTGAGCTATCGCCATAGCCTGAAAGATCTTTCCTTTACAAATACTGTAAGTACTTGAAAGACCCCGGAAGACAGAGCTTGCTGGACAGTTAGTCACAGAATACACATGGCTCGCAGGTACACCCAGAGAGCTGCAGGGCTCTGAGTGAGGATGCTAACCCTCACAGGTGTGTCATTACTGGGGAGATGCTGAGCAAGGGTAGGCACACTCTGGTTCTCAGACACCAAATGGATCTCCTCTGGCCCACAAATCCGACATTCAGAAAAAAGGGGAAGGAGATCTGAAGAGGATGGGGGTGCCAAGGCCTGCGGACCCAGACAACCTGACCACGTCAGTGTCCACAATCGTTAAAGAAAGGGAAGTTGAGACGGATGGGAGCATCTCGGGAGAAATGCCCCTGTCCCTGCCCCCTGCCAGCAATGAGAGCATGCTCACACCTGTGCAGCAGATTACAGCCCCATGAAAGAACAGTGACAAAAAAGCCCAAAGTCCTGAGACCATGCAAGGGCAGTAGGATACTTGCCCAGAATGAATGAAGCCTTGTGTTCAATCTTCAGCAGATGAACAAGGTGTAATGGAGCGCCTGGCACCCCAACACTAGGGAGGTGAAGACAAAAGGATGGGACGTCACCCTTGACAACATAGTAAATCTGAGGCAAGTTTGTTCAAGGAAGAGGAAGGGGAAGGGGGAGGAGGAGGGAGAGGAGGAAGAAGAGGAGGAAGAAGAGGAGGAAGATGAGGAGGAAGAGGAGGAAGAGGAGGAAGAGGAGGAAGAGGAGGAAGAGGAGGAAGAGGAGAAAGAGAAGGAAGAGGAGGAAGAGGAGAAGGAGGAGGAGGAGGAGGAGGAGAGGAAGAAGAAGCCACATTAGTTACCTATCAAGTGTGCTGCTGCTGTTGCTGCTGTTGGAAATTCAAGATCCCTGGTACACACATGCACACATCCCCCCAGCACACACATGCACACATCCCCCC
>JANHMN010000008.1:55519277-55524277 GCA_030674055.1 Rhabdomys pumilio
CCCAGCACACACATGCACACATCCCCCCAGCACACACATGCACACATTCCTCCAGCACACACATGCACATTCTCCCAGCACACACATGCTCACATTTCCCCCAGCACACACATGAACACATTCCCCCAGCACACACATGCACACGTTTCCAGCTCTCAGTCTACAGATTCCACCTGAGGGTTGGTTATAGCTCAGAGCTTGTCTACCAGGTCCCATCTCCAGCATGGCAGGGACAAAGAAAGGGGAAGGGGGCGTTAACCTGAGCTTCAAATGAATTGTCAATAAGTAAACAATTTACGACCACAGAAAAATAATCTATTTTGATTGGGTCAGGAAGGAAAAGAAACCTTTGCCACCAATAAATAAAAGCACTGTTTTGGGAGTTTGCTTGCTTGTTTAAGTTAAACTGTCTAACGAGCTGGCTGAAAACAGTGGCCTTTGGAGCACTGGTCAATCTATGAAAAGGTGAGCCACCAATGGCAGAGGTGAGCTGAATTCACCCTGGCATCTCAGCCAGTATGACCTCCAAACCTGCTTCCTCCTTCAAGACCTCTCTCTTTGGCTTTCCCTTGTGCCCCCTTTGAGAGCTCAGCTCCCCATATGGTGGCCACACACTAGCCCTAAATCCCTTTTTATTTTGTAGAGGGTCCTCAACTTGCCCATGATGTAAAGGGAGGGTGATGAATTTTGTTCTCCAGGTCTCCCCTAGCGCTCTGTAATATCTTCTCAGGCATCTGCAAACCGAAGTGCCTGCGTCGGCCCTAGAGGCTCTGTTAAGTAGCTAAAACAAGAAGCAGGCCAAGAGTCACATGAAACTATCCTTACTTCACGATGGGTTGGTTGATCGGGATAAAGTATCACCCTGGTGTTGATGGACAGCAGCCCCTGCCATTGGTTCAATAGGAGAGTTCATGGGCACTGACCCTCCAGGCCAAATCCTGGGTCCCTTAGCACCAAAACCTACCCCTAAACCCCTCTAGAACAGTTCTCCTATATAAAAATCTCTGAAGCAGCACATTTATAACTGAATCCTGCCCTAAAAACATCAATTAAACAAATGAATAAACTTTAGAAAAAGCCTTTTTAGAGAGCTAAAAGAAGCCATGAGTCCCACCCAGCTGCTTTGGGGTGAGGTGGGGTGGGGGGTGGGAGTTGAGGCAGAAGCCCTGTGAATCTTGGGCAACTTAGACTACACAGAGACAGACACAAGCCATCTGTAGAAGGCGCCACTGACAGTGAAGAAGGGTCTGACAGACCATCAGCATCTACGTGTAGTAAACAAAGGTGCTGGCTCGTGGGGCAGTCACCAGCTGAGAGCCAGGAGTCACTGCAGTGCTGCAGCAGCAGCTCACAGGGACGAATGCTTTCCAGGATAGAGTATCGCCATGGGGGAAGGGTGAACAACCTGGTTTAAAGTTGAGGCTGTGGAATGAATGGAGATCTCTGCTAGGAGCCCTCAAGGATGCCACCACCAGAGCTGGCCCAGTTAAGAATGGAAAACGACTACACTAAGATGCCATGGATAATGGCTTCAGATGGTGAAGATCACAAAGAGGAGCAGAGCCATCTTGTGTACTGGCCCTGACTTGTGTCAGAGTTCCCTGTCACACAGGCCAACAACGCATGCTTAGCTGGCCTGATGTGAGGGACGATGGAGATTTCCATGAATTCTTTTAAAATTTAACCACGGCGTTTCCATGAAAGTCCAGGGAGGTGCTTACTGGGAAAGCAGTTTGCTGCAACAGGTTCCTCCATCCTTGAAGGTCGTACAAGGAATGTGGCTTTTACTCTGTAGTCAAGGAGACACAGCCCACGACAGACCCAGTGGTGTTGCACACAGGCTCTAGAGCAACACCTGTCGGCCAGGCTCAGCTTGGCTCGCTGAGGGGTAGCGGTGAAAGGACAGCTCCTGGTGGCTCAGAGGTCCAGTTCTCACCTGCCCTATTCACACAGCTCTGCCTAGAAACACATGACCAAGCATGACTCAAAGCAGGAGGGTAGGAAGACAAGCAGTGGCTGACACTGGTCTTGAGCTGCCACTCAAGCAAATGAACACCGTGAATCTCCTAGAAAGTGGAACCCTGAGGGGGGAGTTGGTGGCAAATATGAAGGACACATGGGTGCAGACCTGCTAGTTTTCCCAAAATGAGAGTGTCTAATCTCTCTCTTTTTTTAAGATTAAAGAAGAATTAATGTATATGAGTGCTTGCCTGCATGTAAGTAAGTATACATGCACGTATATGAACCACATGTATGTATGGTATGCAAGGAGGCCAGAAAGGGAGGGTCACATGGTGCTGAGAATTGAGCCCTGGTCCTCTGGAAGAATAGTCAATGCTCTTAATGACAGAGTCATCTCTCCAGCCACAGGTATAGACCTCCCCCTCCTCTGTATCTCAGATGTCTGACTGGGTTGCTGCTCTGTAACTCCGGGACCACACCAGCACTCCTTACTCCACCACACTCCATCCCTGGTTTCCACACACCTCACATCTACCAGGCCTGGCACCAGTAGCAGAAAAAAGAAATGTAAATAGAGAGATGGAAAAAAAAAGGCATTTTATTCACATAGTAACTCGAGTCAACACCAGGTTAAGATACCAAGCAGGCCCATGACACAGGCTGAATGAGGTGCCTCCACAGGTCCAAGGGGACCCAAGGATTTCTGTTTTGGAAGATGGGGGACAGGGAAGTTGTTTACTCTGTCCCAGCCTGGAATTGAGCATCATGGCTGCAGAACACAGGAGGTACCCTAGGCAATGCTACCTAAGACAGTACATAACTAGCTATGTAGACCAGGCTGGCCTTGAACTCACAAAGATCTGCCTACCTCTGCCTCTGAGTAGTGGGATTAAGATTCAACTCCATCAAAAGGAAGAGCCCTTCAAGGTCTCCTCTCTTGTTCCATCCTTATTCCAAGAATGACCTAGCCCCAAGGATTATCTGGTATTACACTAGGTACAGGGTTATTGACTGAACAAAGCCCAGTCCTGGTATAGACGAACAATCAGAGATGGGCAGAGAGAGGAACACAGTTACTCCAAGTTCCACAATGTCCTAGGAAAACTGTAATCTTGCCATCTCTAGTGGAAGAGCTTCTGAATAGTTCAGAGTCTTCAAGTAAGGCCAAGTGAGGCCCTGAGGCAGGCTGCAGGCTGGGGACTCAGGTCTGCACAGTGATTTCCCATCGCTGACTAAGATCCATGGAGACAAATACTTCAGAAACCTGACCCAGAAAGGAGGTCTGCATAGAAGGGGGTTGGGGGCTCTACAGTGTGACCCAGGCCAATGCCTACATGGAAAAGCGTCAGCAGACAATGTCGGCAGAACGTGGTAGTGAGTACGAAGTGGAGATGGGGACAGGAGACAGGAGGTGACTTCTGAGGCAAACAGAAAGCTCTTTACCAACCATGAACATGGAGGAATGGCACATGGAGAAACTCCTACATGGAGTGCACATGCAAAAGGAGGCAGATCTGTGTGACTGCTGGGTCTTCCCCAGAGAGAACAATGAGACTCTCCCATGTACAGTGGCAATGCAAGCCACAGCCTGCATGACATCACCTATGGGGTCAGTCCAATGAGAAAGACAGAACCTGGAAACAGAGATAACAACAAATGCCACACATAGACACTATCTGTCACCAGACTCCAAACCTGAATATGATGTGGTAGTATGGGGAAGGAGTACCCCGAAGAGGATTCGATCTCCTTCTCCAGAGACTGGAGCTCTCAGGGAAGCGGATTAATTCTCAAGAGACTCTGTCTCCTGTTTCCTCTTCTGTTCCTCCAGTATGATACACCACAAAGACCTCACCAGAAGCAGCCAAAAATCTTAGACTTCCATCTCTGGAGCAGTGAGCTACATAAACTTCTTTTTATTGTAAATTAAACAGCTTCAGGTATTTTGTCATAGCAACAAAATCCCTCTTAAACTTTCTGGACAGCAGGGCATGGTAGTACACACAAATCCCAGCACTTGGAAGACGGGGAGATCTCTGCGAGTTCGAAGCCAGCCTGGGTCTTCACAGCAAGTTAAGAATAGCCAGAGCTACATGTGGAAATCTGTCTTTAAAAAAAGGAAGGAAAATCCTGGGAAGAGTGGCCCCCAAGATAGAAAGGGGAACTCAAAAGTAGTGGCCATAAGGAATCAGCCGAAAGAGATTCCTTTTGGAGTCATCACTACATGGAATTACGATTGACCCCAAAATCTGCCACCATGTGGGCAGAGCATGAGGGAGAACCTGGCCCAGCTTCCTCAATCTTTCGACCTGACAGTTCCCACTGTTAAAGGTGACAATCATAGCCTTGTATCAGGGAATTACTCAGGTACTTCATTTTGAAAGTTAAGCTTTGAGGTCAGGCCGTGTCTCTGAGAGAAGTTATGCTCCACGGTGAATCAACAAGATCTAAACAACACATGTTAAACAACAGTCCCTGGAGGCCTAGGACCACTGCCGGCAACTCATCGGAGCTCGAAGTCCTCTTCTGAGTCCTCATACAGAAAGAAGGAACGGTGTGCTGTGGTCTCTTCTTATCAGGTACCAGGGCATTAACACCACCCCCATGAACAGGGCTCACCTTCTGGCCTCATATCAGCTCCAAAGACCATCACACTGGAGGAGTGGGGTTTCAACACATCGATTTTGAAGGATCACAAGCCAGACAACCACAGACCCCAGAGCTCTTTCCCTTGGAGAAACTCTGGGCCAAAAACTGTGTCTGACACAGAACCTGAAAAATTGCATAGACGTTCCTCCATGTGTCCAGCATTTCGACAACAGACAACCTCAGCAATGGTTGAACCCCTAGACTTGCTTCTCCTCAGCTGACCTACTGAGACGCAACAAACTCTTCTAACATTCAGTGCTGAAATTGTTTCTGTGATGATCCATTAGTTTCCCACCCTCCCTTCTTTTGCTGGAGACTATTGCTTTGTAGCCTAGGTTGGCCACGGACTCTCCAGTCTCCTGCTTCAGCTTCTCAAGTGCTGGGGTGAC
>JANHMN010000008.1:55529277-55567186 GCA_030674055.1 Rhabdomys pumilio
GGGCTTCCTGCAGCAGTGGCCACGAGGCTAGGAGAAAAAGAAGGGCTGAGGGACGGCTAAGAGGATGGATGAAAGAGAATTCATGGGGCTCTGGGAAAAGACAGCATGTACCAAAACCATTCATTGACCCCCCTCCCTCCATGGTAGCAATCCAGCCCCACCCAGCCCAACTCCCCACATCCACCTTCTCAACACATTTCCTCAGAAGTAATTGTCTTCTTCAGAGTTACCAGTCTGGCAAGAAAATTAGCTGGGTTGAACTGAATCAGGTGACAAGGACCAAGCTCTAGAGCAATCCCAAGGGGTTTCCCCCACTCCCCTGAAGCTCCCACTGTACTTCAGAAACGCTCATTGGCTCCACCTGCACCAGACAGCATCACACCTGGGGTCAGAGAACTGCATCTTTGCTACCGGCTCAAACTTTGTTTCAACAACACGCCCTCCTCAGCATCCGTGCAATCCCCTTGACGATAAAGCAAACAAGATACACTTTGCTTACACATTATTAGCAAATTCTAGAAATCCAGAAAACACACACACACACACACACACACACACACACACACATGAAATCACATCAAATTCTCTTTCAAGATACAAATACGCTGGGATAACTTCTGACCCCATAGATAGTAACCCTAATGTCCTCTTAGCCACGAAATACAAAGGAAGGAACACGCCATAGCTGAAACAAGGCGTATCTACAAGTCAATCAACATATATGCTAAGTACCTACAACATGAAGGAGCAGGATGGAGAAAACACCTCGTGTCAGTCTTTGGCCTCCACACATACCTACACATATGTGCACCTTCATGCACATACATGAACATGTACACAGAATTTATATATGTATTTTACTATAATTTTAAAAATGGGGAAGGCCACCTGACTGTTGGGAGCCCAGAGAGTCTGGCAGAATGAGGGAGCAGTTTCTATTTCTCCTCAAACTTTGCATAATGAAGCTAATTGGGAGCTACACCAAATATGACAATTCTTTTCTTATTTCCACAGTGCTGGGGGCTACTCGAGGGAGGCTACTGCTACCCCTCGCCATTCTATAGGCTTAAAGCTTAAAGCTCTTTAGAGTATAGGCCAGTATTTCAAGCTTTCATTTTCAATCACCAAGAAGTTACAAAGTGATGTTTCAACTGTTTTAACACTCTAATGTTAACTACAGCCAGGTGTGGTGGTGCCTGTCTATAATCCCCCATGTCGGGAGCAGAGGCAGGAGAAGAGTTCAAGGCTAACCAGGGCTACCTAATAAGTTCAAGGCCAGTCTGGGTCACCTAAGATCCAGCCTCAATGAAACCAGTAAGGCTGACCACCAGGCACTGCACTAAGTCCTTACAATAGTCTAACAAGAAGACATACTCACTGCCCCGTGGGACAAGAAGACGGTGGCACCTGAGCCAGAGCACCCAGCCTAAGACACACACATTTGTGAAACACTCAGCACACTCTTGTTTTCTGCTGTCCCCACAGCCAACACCTGCACAGCGAGGTGACTAATGACAAAGCAGTATCCACCTAAGGATTTACTTGTTTTAACTCTGAGGTTCTCAGTCTGCTAGCCCGATCATTGCCATCTGACAGTAAGGACATGGGGGTGGGGGGGCGGGCAGAAACACCAGGTCTACACTTCACAGCTGGTAAGCCACAGAAGCAGGGCTTCAACTCAAGCATGATCCCAATCTACACAGTCACGAGGCTGCCTCTGCTTTCCTTCCCCTCCCTTGAAAAAAGAAAAACAGAGTTAAGAGTCTCTTATTTGGGTTTGGAAAAATCGGATGGAGAGTAATACAAGGACACTAGACCTCTCAGAGAGGAGAGAAGCGCCATCTGAGTCCCTCCCGGGCAGTGAGAGAGGGCGCTGTTCTGCACAGCCTCCGCTGCTGGATTCCTGAGTGTAGCAAATTCCAGGCTCCAGACTGCAGGCTCAGCCTCTGACTAACACTACAGTGATTTATTTGAGGATAAATACCTCTGTCAGTGTCTTATGACTGAACACAACAGAGCAGGCAGATTGGCATGTGTGGAATGTGAGGACGAGGGCTGAGGCAGCAGAGGCCAGGGCCGCCTCCAGCTGCAGAGCGCAGTCTGCAGGAGGGACCCTGCATTGCACCTGCTGCCAGCACCAGTGAGCCCTGCCTGGGGAGGAAGTCTAGTGATCACAAACCACTCATGGGGACATGGACTGGCTACCCAACTGTCACAGTCTAGACACCAAGTCCTGAAAATGCAGTGTGGCATACACTGCCTTAGCCAGACAGACCATATCAGCTTAAGCCTCTTCATGTTCAAAATGGCTTTAAGAGATCAGCTGGAGAGATGGCTAGGCAGTTAAGAGCACTGGCTGATCTTCCAGAAGACCTGGGTTCAATCCCTAGCATGCACATGGTGACTCACAACTACCCATAATCCAGTTTCAGTGTCTCTGGCATCCTCATATCAACATATATGCAGGCAACACACCAATGCACATAAAAATAAATAACATCTTTTAAAAAAATAAAAAAAGTTTAAAGGAGGACAAAGAGGAGGAGGAGGAGGAGGAGGAGGAGGAGGAGGAGGAAGAAGAAGAGGAGAAGAAGGAAGAGGAAAAAGAGGGCGAGGAGGAGAAGGAGGAGGAGGAAGAGAAGGAAGAAGAGGAAGAGGAAGAGGAAGAGGAGAAAGAAGAAGAGGAGAAGGAAGAGGAAGAAGTGGTGGAGGAGGAGGAGGAGGAGGAAGAGGAAGAAGAGGAAGAAGAGGGGAGAGGAAGAAAGAAAGAAAGGAAGGAAAAAAGAAAGGAAGGAAGGAAGAAAGAAAGAAAGGAAGAAAGAAAGAAAGGAAGAAAGGAAGAAAGAAAAATGACGAGGGACAGAGAAGACACTAAGGCAAGCTAGTCAACTGCAATGCCAATAAAGGATCTGACATCAAGAGGGGCTTTCTCCCCATGGCTCCAGGCTACCTCCAACTGCATGGTCACACAGGGTACAATGCTCAATGCCCATCCAACAACTGACAGTCAGGTACTCACAGGCACCCAGTATCAATTTGCATAATGGCCAGCAGAGCAAACTGGCAAACAAAAGCCAAGTTTTCCAAACAGTACCCACAGTTCATCTTAAGGGCTGCCCCCATCCAACATGAAAGGTTGTCAAAGTTGAAATAAGGTTTCATCTCTGTGCCAGTCACTAAATTCAGCTGGACACCTTCCTGGCATATAAACACCACCTATCTTTTATAAACAATGTCCTCTATCGATAACTCATGAATTCATAATGACGTGATAGGTGAAAAGGTGAAGGGAAACACAGCCCAGCCCAGGGCAAGCAAGATCCCAAAGAGAGTGGAACTTACAGATGGGGGCTGAAGATACGGCTCATCTTGGAGACGTGATCATTTTCACAGTCCAAGTCCTTGTCCCCGGGTTCCATGCTGAATTTCCTCTTGCTGGGGCTGATGGGAGGCGGGCCTGTGCGGTGACTGCTGAGAGCTGAGGCCACCGGGAGGGTCTGCATTCTGGGTTCTCCCCTGAGGGAAGCTTCACCTATGCAAAGGGAATTAGGATGTTATCACCAGGCGGGAGGAGCACCCCATTGTGGTCTCCATAGTCCCCCAGCTCCCTGGCACCCCGCCCAGCCCCTTGCAAAACTCTCTGTGGAAAGTTTTGGCAATACAGCAGGCAGCCTGCCATTCTCAGAACACAGTCTGGGCATGCAGCCACTGCCAAGCAGGGGACATTTGACATCAACAAGGTTTGCCAGCACTAGCTCTTTAGGGTAGAGTTTAAAACGAAAAGTTGCTATAAACAGCAGAGAGAGGAAAACTGATCGTGAGCAATCCCCAAAGGGAAGTTAAAACTCGGAAGGCCCTTTGATTCTCAGGAATTCAACCCCATACCTTTATAAGAAAGTGCACAAAACTGCTTGTTGACAAGCTGATGTTGCTGTTTTTATTACATTTTTTGAAACATGTGTGTGTGTGTGTGTGTGTGTGTGTGTGTGTGTGTGTGTGTACAATGCCCATGGAGGCCAGAAAATTTGTTGGATCCCCTGAAGCTGGCGTTACAGCCAGTTGTGAGCTGCCCACCAGGGGTGCTGGGAACGGAAGCCAGGACCTCTGGAAGAGCAGCAAGTGCTCTTAGCCACTGAGCCACCTCTCCGGTCCTAAGCTGCAACTCTCAAACGGTGTTTCACAGTCAGGTACTCACAAGGCTATGACACAGATCTGCTTTGACAGTCAGTCTGACTTTTTGAGCTGTTGTCAGGGGCGTTGAGCTGAGAGACAAATTTGTGCCTGGGTTGTGAATCAAGACAGTATGGCTTTTCAAATACTAAGGGGTTTGTATCTTCTAAAATTTATAGCAGGAGTTATAATTACTTTGATTAAAAACTCCCAACATTCTAAGTCCTAAGGGAGCTAACTCTTTCAAACAGAGAAAGCCTTCTGTTGGGCAGTTATACACTGGCTTCTGAGGTCTGACCAATTTTATTTCCTCAGTCACAATTAAGAGTCATATTAGCATGAAGTCAATTTCATCTGAGGTGTGTGGTACCCAAGAAAAGCCACCTTTGTGGCCACTCACTTCCCTTCATATCGCCACTGATGCATGGCTGGTCTGTCAAACAGGCGTCAGCTTCACATACAGGCGACAAATGCGATTTTGTTAGTGGGAAGGAGAGAGGGAAAGACCTTCTGAGTATCCACCAGGAAAAATAAAAACTCTGCCAGTTTAGACAGCAAGATATAAACTCACAAATATACAGTGACCTGCAATACACCCCAGCGGGATTTCTTGTAGGGCTTCTGGCCACAGGGCAGACTGGAACTTTCCATACTGCACGGGGTAGCTCAACATGGAGCCTGTACTGGCCTGCCACTCACAGACTCTGGCTGATTTGGACAGGCCTTGGCTTCCTTTCTGCCAACCTTTGCTTAAGCAGTGTTCATCTACAGACCTTGAGAAGGTGTAAGATTTCTTCCCTCCCTGGCCTCTTGTTCCTCTCCCAGCCCAGTTTCTTGGACTTCTTCCCCTACAGAGAGCAGGGATGGCCTCTAAGACTCTGATGAGCACACAAAGAACTGCATGAAGCAGGAGGAAGTCACTACCCCTGCAGACCAACCCACGCAAAAGGGCCTACATCAGATACTCTGTGCCCAGTGTTTCCCAACACTCCTGGCAGGGGCCACCGAGTGGGGAGGACACAGACTCAGCATGGACCCCAGAGTTTCAGGAGCCATTTCATCAGCTGCCTGCTGGGGCAACAGACATTGCTATGGAAACAATCACCACAGCAACAAGTTCCAAGGGGTCCGAAATAGGAGCAGTCATTCAGGACAGCGGCTATGAGGCGGCCCAGCCCAGAACAGAAACCACCCACAGGCCCCCATCACTTGGGAAGGTACCCACAGAGAAGCCAGTCGCTCAGTGGCTACTCTGCACATGCTTGGTGGAGAAAACCCTTCACTTCACACCCCCAGGCCATGGCAGAAAGCAACGATGGTGTTTGCTCCATTTGAAGTCCACACAGCAAAGAGTGGCTGAGTTTCAGTGAGGTTAGCACAGAGGAGGAAAAGTCCACAGGAGATTTTCCAGGAATGCTGTGAGGACGAAGGACTCCGAAGGGAACTGCAGAGTCCCTTGTGGATGAGGTCATGAGCCCCATGTAAGCACCTTGTAAGCACTGGTGAAGTCTCATCACACACATGACCAGGGTGATGTGAATGGCTTGCTCAGGTGAGCTGCAGACAGGAAGTATGTCCTTTGCTAGTCAGACGAACACCTCTAACACAAAGCTGAAGAAAGGGCAATGATCCTCGGTGGTAACTGGGTTTAGTCTCTGATAGCCCTTTGCTTATCATGGGGTCCATCCCCACACCAAGGGAAGCTGGCCAATGCTTACATTTTAAAGCCCATTGGCTATACTCTTGTATTCGGCAAAGCAAGGTTAGGATGGTTTAGGCAGGGTCCGGGGGAAGAGCACCTTCCTAGGATATACCCGAGTTCTATCCCTAGCACAGTTACTGAGGAAAACTCCAGATACATGCAAACGCTGTACGCCTGCGACTCCCACTCATAGCAGCATTGCAGAACAGAAGCACTTCTTAAACACCGTCCCCTCGATTAAAAATAGGCAGGGTTTTCTCTTGGCGTAGGATGTCGTAAGTATCAGCATATATTTATTTTAAGGAAAGAATTAATAGAAAGGAAATGGCTGGAGGCCAAGCACTGCCCTAGGGCACACAGGGCCTGGGCGCAGTCCCTAGCACTGAATGCACATCCGCACATGTGCGGGGGTGGGGAGGAAAAAGACAAAGCTGTATCATGGTGTCACACATGAGCACATGGACAAGGGAGACCGGCACACCGCCTCATCCGAAATTCTGCACTGGATGATTCTAAAGACTTCACTTTCTAAACACAGTGATAATAGCCAGACTCACTACTAGTCAGCTGCTCCTTCCTCGCCTTTTACAGTCAACAAAACACAGAACTTAACTTTCAAAACAGCAGTATGTATTCGCTTACTTGCTTGCTTGCTGGTTGAGAAAAGGGTCTCACCGTGTGGCCCAGGCTGGCCTCAAACCCATCTTCTGCCTGCCATAGCCTCGACATGCCGGGAGAACAGGAGTATGCCGCCACAACCAGCGGAGCTAGCTGTAAACATCAAACTTTCAGCTTGCCCTGAAGCTTCCTGGTCTCCTTCCCATCCCCCACATGCCCTCCACCATGTTTGAACCTAAAGTCAAAACATCAAACCACAGCTCCTCATGCCAGCCACTTGGCCGCACTGGCGTGTCTCCTGTCTGACCACAGCCATGGTGACCAGGCTGACGTCACTGTCTCAGTGGGAGGGAAGGCACCCCAGTACAATATCTGCCCTGCGACATTGCACAACCCTCTCATAGGCCCAGGGCCTTGTGGGGCAGGGGCAGCTGAGGCACATTTATTTTCTTTTAAATAATGAGTCTCCAGCACAGAGATGAATGAACAGCTAGGGAGAGGTGCAAAGAAATCAGACTGTTTTGAGCAGTTCAGCTGTGGCCATCTGGTTATGGGTCACTTTTTGTTTTTTAAAGGGCTGTTGGGCAACTCAGTGATAAAAGATGTGACATATTGTCTGCCACAGCACAAGTCTGGCCCACACTTCTACTGTTCAGTGACCAGGCCGCTGTCGTCCAGCCCTCTGGTTATAACAAACAGCACCTTTCACACTGCTGCTCAGAACCACAGGTTCAGTGTTTAGAGCCAGGTTTTAGAACCAGGAGGCTGAGTTCAGCCAAACAGAGCCTGTTTGCCCATGCAGGGTCCAGCCCTGGGCAGGCCTTGGTTGCAGAGGTACATTGAGGCTGTGGAGAACCACTATCTGTACAGCCTTCAGCTAACAACAGGGAACGGTCATTAGCAGGGCCACAGTGGAACTGACAGACTGACACAGGGAGCATTTGAATACAACTTCAAGGAGATCTCCTGAGCCTCACCTGGAGAACCTGGTGGCCTAGCTAAGCTGAGCACAGCCTATGGTACTGAGGCAGTCCACTTTGAGACTAGGACTCTCCAAGCCAGGAAGAACAAAATGAGCCGCTGAAGAGACCGCAGACCAGGCAAAGCACAGAGACACCCACTGTACTCGACCCTGATGCACAGTGCCCAAGAGGTATGAGGGCTCTGGGGACCCCAGTGACTGAGACCGAACTCGCTGGCTGTCTGCAGATGTCAGGGTACACTCAGACTCCATTCAGAAGACAATGATATAGAAGCCCCAAGTGTGACCTAGTCCCACAGAGCACAGTTGGTACATGAGGATCAGACAGTGTCCACAGTTTTACACAGTTTTAAGTACGTGCAATTCCACAAAGGATAAAAGTCAATGGTGTTTACCTTTAACATGGAGAAGGAGATGGTACTGAGGTTAGGAGCACCTCCTACTCTTCCAGGGTTCAATTCCCAATACCCATGTTGGGTGGCTCACAACCACTTTAGAACTCCAGCTCCAAGCGATGTAACCTTCTGGCCTCTGCAGACACTGCATAGGATGGCACATATGCCCAAAGCGCATCAAAGCCCTTAGAAAAGAAAGTCCCAACCATAGGACACCTATAGTTCTTAATCAGCATCCATTGCACTAAAGTTGCTTTGAAACACTGAGGGAAAGGTTAATCAAAAGGTACTAAAATACGTTACATACAAAGCTTCTGTAATCATATCCAGACACTACCATTAGAAGGGGCAACAAGTCCATATTGTACAAAACCATCTGTAGTCCCAGGAGTGACAGTAAAGACGCTTCCCTCTCCTTCAGACCGCAGCTTGTGCCAGTGACTCCAGAAGTACACAATGCACAGCTTGGGTGGACTGCCACCAAGAGGCTCCCTGTCACACCTGTCACACCTGTCACACCTGTCACACCTGTCACACACCACAAAGGAAGCGTCCCTTGTAGCAGCAACAGGAAAGGCTGTCTAGAGCAGCGCTTTGCTTGCTTATTTTGATGTGTGTGTGTGTGTGTGTGTGTGTGTGTAGTGTGTGCAGTTGCCTATGGCAGCCAGGAGAGGTCATCAGATCCCCTGGAGCTGGAGTTACAGATGGTCAGGAGCCTGGCCTGGGTGCTGAACAACTCGGCCTCTGCACGGGTAGTGAATGACGTAACCACTGAGCGAACTTCTACAGTGTTAGAGATTTTAAAAATTTTCACTCACAAACCCTTTTGGCCCAAGAAACTTCTACATTACCTAAGTAATAAGTTAAGTATAAAAATAAGGTATTTATGGATAATAATCATTAAGAAATGTATTGCAGAATAATTCTTTGGTGTACATATAATTCTACCATTTATTAGACAAAAATAGACTGCATGCTAATGAGATGGATGTATTTTTCACTTAGATTGAATAAATCTAGACTGACTACTGGACTTCTATCAGAACTGATCAGTGTTTTTATTTTATAATCTTTCAGTGCTGAGAATGCTGACTCGCATAAATAAAAAAGATGGAAAGGGTGTATTTGTTTAGAGACATTCATGGAAGTCCTCGAGCTACTCTCTTAATAATCCCAAGCCAAATTTTACTGAACTATTTTATAAGAAATTCAAATCATTGGTTTTGATTTGAATCAATAAAGGCAGGTGTGGCAGTGCACGCTTTTAATCCCAGCACACTAGAGGCAGAAGCAGGCAGGTCTCTGTGAGCTCAAGAATAGCCTGGTTTACAAAGCAAGTCCAGGATAGCCAGGGCTACACAGAGGAAACCCTATCTCAAAAAAACCATAAAAAGAAAAAAAAAAAAAGAAAAGAAAGAAAGAAAGAACTCAAGTTAGTAATTTCAAGTAGAGTTTTCAAAATCAACATAACACAAAGCCAAAAGCTAATGAAATGTTTTTAGAAATATTTATTTTTATTTTAGGTGTATAGGTGTTTTGCCTTCCTCTACGTCTGTGCACCATGTGCATGTAGTACCCATAGAGACCAGAAAGCGTATTGGACCCTCTGTGACTGGACTTTTAGTTGGCTGTGAGCCACTTGATATTCGTGATGAGACTTGAACTCTGGTCCTCTGTGAGAACAGGACACACTCCTCATCACTGAGCCATCTCTGTAACTGAGTCACTATAATACACTGAGGAATGATGGCAGGAAAATACTGAAAATTTCTGTTTTCCATAATTAGTTTCCAAAAGAGCAGAAAACTTGATGTAGTAAGAGATCTGAAGATCCTAACAAAGCAATCTCCAACCTGAGCGGAGGTGTTTCTAGAGAAGGCTGGCACTGTGCATGGCGTGATAGAATATGCCCACTGTATGCTCTGAACCAAGGCTCACATGGTGAGACACAGGTAAGCGTGGTCAGAGACACCTCAGATTCATCATGCTTGCAGAAACCTTTAATGGTTGATAAATTTCCTGCCTTCCTCCTCAGTTCCACATCCATGGGGCCAACCCTATATGGGGTTACAATCTAGAGTTTACAAAGCTGGAGTCTAGCCCTAAAGCTGGGTTTGGGATTCATAACTCTTAACTGGTATTCAAAATACCCAACACCTTCTGGCATCCCTGCTTTCTTGACCCTCACTTAGCCAGCATCGTCTTCTATCTGGGGTCTCCCCACCCGTCTCAAAGGGTCCTTAGGAGAGTGGTGCGGTAGAGTGGACAAGCCTGCTTCTGTACTGATGAAGTCATACAGGCTTGGTGTCCACTTGAATCGGAGAACATTTGGCAACGGTCCAATGTGTCACATGTCCTGTCTCAGGCCAACAAAAAGGTGGCTCAGGCCCCTTCCATATCAGTACACTGAGCCCTTCCTCGGTGGAGGAGGCTTTGTATCCATCAGGAACTTTCTATCTAGAATAGATAGACTGCACATCTACATTGGTAACATTCTGCTGAGGAGTGGGAAGAGGAGGAGGGAAAGGGGAAGGGGAGGAGGAGCAGGAGGAGCACGAGGAAGAGGAGGAACAGAAAGAGGAGGAGGAAGAAGAGGAGGAGAAAGGGAACTATGGAAAAAGACTATCTGCAGAAGGTTCTGGACTCAGATTCCATTTCCCACTGCTTAGAAAGAGCTGGTGGATGAAGGTAAGCAGCAAGGCCTTGCTTGAACCTCTTCCCCACCAGAGCCATCTTCTAAAGGTCAGGATGAAGCTCAGACAGAAGGCTCACACAGAGGAAATGAGATGGCCTTCTCTAATTGTTTTGGCGGAATGTCCCAGAGCTGCCCAGTCACATGCTCCAGCCACATGCAGGCCTAAGATCTGAGGTAGGGTCACAGGTCCTGGGAGGGTGGCAACTTGAAGTTTATCACTGACCACTGGGGAAAACAGAGAATCTTGGGAATGGAGAGACTAGAAAACCAGACTGCCCTCCCTCCAATGTCCTGGGATGGGACACTGACCCTCCAAATAGCACCTGAGTGTCACTGCCCAGGTAGACAGGTCCCTCTGGAAGGTACCGGGCTTCTCATTCATTCTGGCCCAGTAATAGGGACAAGTACAAAGTAGGTTCTGAAATGGCAAGTGGTCCTGTCATCCCTCGAGCCTCTCTTTCTCTATTTACCATGAGAATCTGAGAACTTGAAGAAAGCTTCCCAGCCCAGAACAGAGAGCCTATGGTGCTCTCAGTTGACATAGCCCCACTGAGAGGACAAGAGTATGACACCAAAGAGCCCGCTGACAACACTCACTTCCTGCTCTGTTGGCTGATTCTCCCAACTATCAGAAAAGGCTAGGGACACCATGACCAGAAGCAGGGGACAATGAGTACTCTAGTGACTCCGTAGAGCCAGACTGGGACAACAGACCTGGGGTCAATTACCTGACTTTGTAGGGAGTTCTCCACACCTGAGACAAGGGCAGTGTAAACCCAAAGGTCCAGAAATACACAGACCAACCAAGATGAGGTTTGCCTACAAAGGTTCAAGGTTGAAAGATTGTCCCCCAGGATAACAATGTTGAGAGCCAGGACATTTGGCAAGCAAAGCCTAAAGGGATCTCCGCAGATCAGTGGAGAACATGCCTTCAGAGGGGACTTTGGGATCCCAGAATCTCTCGGGAATTCTATTCAGTGACATCATCTCCCCTCTTGCATCCAATCCCACCAATGCCAGTCTCTTTCCCTCTCTGGCACTCCTATAGTCCCCTTTATAATGTAGACTATACTCACAATGACACACACACACACACACACACACACAAAAGTCTAGCATCCCTGTGAGAGAAACATGGAGTGCTGATTTTTCTGAATGAGTTACTTCATTTAACAGTCATTTCCATCTAGCCAGGTCTGCACATTTCTTTCTTTCTGCTGTTGAATAAAATTCTACCACATGTATGTTCCACGTGTCCTGTATCTATTCACTTACTGATGGACTCTGGGCTGGCTCCATTTCCCAGCCACTGTGAATAGAGCAGCAATAAGAAAGACTGTGTGAGCATCGCTGTGACAGGACTTGGAGTCGTTTGGGTAGATGCTCGGGGGCAGTGTATCTGCGTCATATAGCAGTTCTATTTTCAATTTCTTGGGAAACCTCTACACTGATTTCCATAGTGGTTACAGTGGCTCACACTCTCACTAACATCAGATATGGGTCCTTCTCCTCTGTATTGTCTCCAGCATTTGTTGTCATTTATTTTCGTGGCTTTAGACATCCTGACTAGGATGAAATGGTATCTCACAGGAGTTCTAATTCACATTTCTGTAATAGTGTTGTAGATGCTGAAATGTGTTTATTAGCCATTTGTGTTTCTTCTTTTAAGAACTATGTTTCAGTTCACTGGCCCGTTTACTGATTGGCGTGATGGGGGTTTGATGCCAATTCTAGGTACTAATTCCCTGCCTGGTGGATAGCTGGCAAATATGCCCCTCCCCCATTCTGTCACCGGCCCTTCACTCTGCTGATTTCTTTTGCTGTGCAGAAGCCAATTACACATGATCCTACTTGTCAACCTTCAGCATTACAGCTGACCTTGCTTGGATTTTTTAAGTGTTTCTTCTAGAAATAACTGTTATAATTTCTGAAAGTAACCTGGAAGTACACAGTCCTATGTCACTAAGTACTTCATCTAAAACAGTCTAAGAATGGTGCCCACCTGGGGCACTATTATCATCCAGGACAACTCACTGACTGTCAACAGCTCACACGTAAAGGTCGCCAGTGAGCTGCTCCTTCAGGGTGGCACGGTCACACACTGCTCAATGCATCTGTCCTGTCTTCATAATCTTATTTAAGAATTTTTTCCTTCTTCTTTAATGACATGTTGTGTTTTGCTAGTCTGGTTATTGATTATGTACAGGGTTCATTCATGTCAAGACTCCATAAACAAAGCACCAGGCCGGCCATTCCCACAGCACTTTGCTAGATGCTGCCATCCAGAACCGATTCCATCCAGAGAGCCCTAAAACTGCTGTCCTGTGGCTATGGAGAGACGATGGCCCAGTACAAGCTGAGGCTGGCTTACACACCATCTGGTGTACAGCAGGTGGCCGAGAATGTCTGCAGAGTAAGTGTTCTACAGAGTTCAGGGGGATGGGTACTGATCCTTGCCCTCAACTCCCAGACAGAGAGTTCCAACAAACATCACCCAGCCTTCCTGAAATGGAGGAAAATCAAGGCATATAGGTTTGTTTCAAGGAAGTATTAACGCCACCACAGGGAAGAAATCACTGGGAACTCAAGAGCCTCCCTTTCCACAAGCATTTTAAGGGTTACCATATGCTGTGGTTTGAATGTAAAATGTCCCCCATGGGCTCATGTGTTTCAACACTTGGTCCCCAGCCAGTGGCACTGTTTTGAGAGGTAATGGAACCTTTAGGAGGCGGAGCCTCACTGGAGGAAGTCATCATCAGGGATGGGCTTTTAAGTTTTTATGGCCTGATCTTACTTCCTGTGTGTGAGTGAAATTGGATCTCTGTTTCCTGACTGCCGGGACAGCCTCTCTCTCTCCCGCTGCCATGCCTTGCTCACCATACCTCACAGTATCCCCTCTGGAACTGTAAGCCACAATACAAATAGACCCTTTCTTCCATAACTTGCTCTTTGTCAGGGTATCCCATCACAGAAACACTGAAAACTAATATCCCATTTAAGAACTGCAATGGGGGACGGCTCTGAAACATTGCCACTAAAGGAAAGTACTCAGGGGAGGAAGGGAGAGAGGGTTATGGATATCAGATACGAGGCAGCAGCAACTGTAGCTCTGGGAAGTAACAGCAGTCGGTATTGTTGGAAGTGGGGGTGGATCCAGGCGTCCCAGGCAAGGACAACTGTGTGTCCAAGATGAGGGTGGCCGCAGCGGAGCAGTCATTTCCTTTCTATGGCCAGAGTTAAAGCAAGAGAGCTTGGTTGGAGCTCGTGGCAGAATATTGGCTTAGCATGGCGAGGCACATTGGGGGCAGGGTGGAGGAGTACTAATCACTGGACTAGCATAGACACACCAAACCTCCTTTTGTCTTTATTTTTTATTAATTCCTTGTCATGGTCTGTGTTGTTGGAGACTGAAGCCAGGGCCATGCACAGCAGGAAAATGTCCTATCCCTGAGCCCCACCTCAGCCCCTCATTCTTTATCTGTAAACTGGAGAGCGCTGGTTTCAGTGGCAGGGGCTGTGTTAAGGCTTGCCAGTGACCTGTAATAGCTCTTGCTTGGATCTCAGCACTTAGAAGCTGAGGTAAAGGGATCACTGCAGTTTGTAGTTGGCCTGGACCACAGAGGAGGGGGCACGCCAGTCTGGGCTACACAGCAAGGCCCTAAGTCTTCAATAAAATTAAAAAGTAAGTAGAGGAGTAAGAGTTTGCTTGTTAGCTGGAAAAGGAGTTAAAATGTTCAATGAAGATTTATACGGGGGGCAGACAACTAATTCTATATACAAGTAAGAATAAATATGTATTTCCTATTAGGAATTAGGGGCTGGTAGCTGCTCAGTGGTTCAGCAGTTGCCAGAAAAGCCTGACGCTCTGAGCTTGAGCCTCAGATCCCACAGGGAGGTGGATGGAGAGAACTGGTTCCACAAAGATGTCCTCTGATCTTCACACACAGGCCATGGCATGTACATCTTACATACACATAGACATGATAATAGATAAAAATAATTGTACAGCAGTGAGTTGGCTCCATGGGTAACATTGCGTGACTGTCCAAAGTAAGTCTGTCTGTCTGTCTGTCTGTCTGTCTGTCTGTCTCTGTCTCTCTCTCACTCTCTCTGTCTCTCTCTCTCTCTCTCTCTGTCTCTCTCTCTCTCTCTCTCACACACACACACACACACACACACACACCATACACAATAACACAGTACAGAGCATAATAAAAAAAAAAACCCACATAAACTTGTGATTTGTTAAACTCCACCACGGAACTACATCTGTGAGCTATGTTTTGATGAGATATCGATTATTCCCAAGATTTTAATATTAATTCACAATGATCATGTAAGAGATAGGTCTCATAAAGGAGAAATGCTAAACTAAAAAGTCTATCGTGAGAAAAGCAACACGGAGCACGGAGTGGCTTCCACAGTCTTCCCCGGCGTGCGGTGTGCCGTGCAGACAAGCCTTAGACGAAAACATCAGGATTGGGGTGAGAGCCGGCAACTTGAAACTGGGCGCTGGGGGCGGGGTGGGGACAGCAGGACGCAGTTGGCTCTTGGGGCCTCTTTTTCAGTTTACACTACCAGCGAGCAAACGTTATCACCGGAGAGGCCAGGAAGGGCCAGCTCCCCTTCTGTGTATTTGCTTAAGATATAAAGGTTAAGCAGTCACTGTGCTCATAAAAGCCGGGCACCTTCAGGCCTATTTGAGGTCTCTGCTTACCTCCAAGTGACTGAGCCTGCAGCCAAAGACAGACAAGAACTGGGCTGATCAAAGGCTGGGCTGTCATTAAGTGAAAATGACGGAAGATGAAAGGCTGGCGGCCACTTCAAAGGTCCAGAAGTGAGCCCTGAGCATAGCAGGCTAGTGGGGCACAGGCGCAGGCTGCAGCTTAATGAACGGATGACATTCCTGCAGCCGCGCACTGACTACACAAAACGCAAGTGTAGTGGCATGAATCCCTGTGCCTGGATGGGAGAAGGAGAAGAGAAACATTGCTTCCATACTGGTAAATTGTTTTTCTTTAAAAAAACAATGAGATTCGAGGACAGTTTAAAATAGTTGGCGTCTCAGACGGCATCCACAATTCCACCTCAGCAGTTTTTTTGTTGGCTTCACGGTGTGCAGCTCAGGCCATGTCAACCCTGGGAGTGAGTGGGTGGATATGATCCTAAGCCTCCCTCCATTCCCAGCAGTCCGATGAGGAGAGCTGGTGGGCATGCTGCCCTGGCCTAGGACTAGCCCTCAGCTTTTTGCATTAGAGCTGACATAGAACCACTCCGTGAGAAACCTAGGCTGGCTTCACCCCAGCCACACCTGCCCACCCTCCCATCTCAGAAGCTGCAGAAGTGGAAGGGTGACTGGACTCTTAGATCCTCACACACTCTCTCTTCCCTAAAACAGACCCCCTGGGTTGACTTTAACACTCAGACTATCTTAACTGCAGTCCTGGTCATGCTAACGGCTTTGAAGGAGGTTGACAGGGGCTAAGGGAAGATAAGAGCCATGCTGAGGGTGCACAGGAGAGAGCGGCCCACTATGCTTGGAATGAAGACTCAACCACAGGAAGCATGTTTGGAGCTCTACAGAGCTGTGTCTCTTTCGAGCTGTTAAAAGCCAAAGAGGCTTGATACGTGTATATTTATTTTGTGAGTCTTGTCAGTGAGGCAAGCTCTATCATTTGGGGAAAACAGAGAACAAAGTGGCTCAATAATATCCCCATGGTTGCACACTCTGGATAAAGGAAAACCTGGAATGCCACCCAGGCCTGACTCAAAAGATCACAGTTGCTATATCTGTGCCCCTCAAAGGGGTGTGACAGAACATGCCTTTAGCAGGTGAGCAGAAGTTTGCAGTGAACAGATCCTGCAGGCCAAAGGTGCAGAAACAAGAAAACCTTTGCTTGCTGTGTGCCCGCCCTCCTCTCACTTCTCATCAAACTTGCCACCATGAAAACCCTCTTACATGGGCTGGAGAGATGGCTCAGCGGTTAAGAGCACTAACTGCTCTGCTAAAGGTCCTGAGTTTAATTCCCAGCAACCACATGGCGGCTCACAACCATCTGTAATGGGATCTGATGCCCTCTTCTGGTGTGTGTCTGAAGACAGCTACAGTGTACTCATATAAATAATAAATAAATAATGTATTTTTTAAAAAAAATCCCTCTTACACTCCTACTTGAAAGCAGCCGTTGAGCTGGGTACGGTGGTGCTCATCTTTAATGCCAGTATTCAGGAGGCAGAGGCGAGTGGATCTCTGAGAATTCAAAAGCAATCTGGACTACATAATAAGTTCCAGGACAGCGTGGAACACACAGTGACACTCTGTCTCAATACACACACCTCCAAAAGGGTGCCTTATATGCTGAGCCTTGACAGGTGCAACCAGAGGGAGCCAATGACAAGGTCTGAGCTGGATATGAGACTCATATGGTTCTGTAGCCACCTGTGACCCTGCCTTGTTGACAGACTCCATCTGTAAGTCTACCTTTCTCTTCTCCCCCCCCCCCACACTACGCATGCTCTATAGAAATCTCAATGTTCAACATGTATGATGACAATCTCTTTCTCATTAAGACAGCTGACACTAGTGGTAAGATAAGCAGCCATGGCAGACCATCCACTGAGGGATGGGGTAGCAGCACGGAGTGCAGCCAAGAGCTGAGAATGACCTACTGATATCACCAATATGGCTGCTAACTGAGATGCCATTACTTAGCCAAATATTGTAACGTTAAACAGATGCATATACACAGAACATTCCAATACATACAGAATAACTGGAGTATGTTCTATTTCAAATCTCTAAATTTTATAGTAGCTTTATTGTCACATACCCTTTAAAGCATCCAATGAAATATGTCAAATGCATTCTCAGAGTTGTGCAATAACTAACACCATCTGATTTTAGATTTTATTGTTTGTGTATAAGTGTTTTGCCTGTGCACGTGTGTATGTGTGTGTGCAATGCGCGCATGCAGTACTCACAGAGACCAGAAGAGGGCATTGGATCCACTGGGACTGCAGTTAAGATGGTTGGGAGTGATCATGTGGGTGCTGGGAACTAAAACCCAGGTCCCTCTGCAAGAGCAGTCAGTGCTCTTAACCACTGTCTGAACCATCCCTCCAGTGCTCTGACTATGTCCTTGAGTGCTCTGAGCTCTCATTGTAGGAGCAAAGACCTCCAAGGGATGAGACCCTCTTTACCTCTTTCCAAAGCATATGAGTCTAAGATGAAGGTTTTGCATAAAGCCATTATCCTCTTGCCCTGTTTCTTGAAAGGCTTGCCCACATGGTCTACTGCTTAATTCTCACCACCTAAGAAATGGGTGGTAAAACTCTGGATGATAAATGACAGAGATGCTCCTCATAGACGTTCCCACATCTCAGCAGCTCAGCCACCTTTCCAAAGCCTTCCTTCCCGGCAGTGTCACACCCCAGTGTCACTGACTGCAGAGGCTGCATGTGCTCTGTCAGTTTTTCTTTAAAGCCTCCCTGACAAAACTTATTGAAACATCTTCCCTGCTACAATGTTCCTAAATTGATGCAGCCTTGCTGTGAGGTCAATGGGAATTAGATTAATGAAGAAATAAAGCAAAAGTGAAATGTTTTGATTTGGAATGCTCTAGAGTCTATTAGCATCTGGTAAATTAAATGGATGAGTGGTTTGCAGCCAGGGGCTCAGCTATGTCGTGATGGGTTCTCTGGGTCTCTAAACTCTCTATACTATTATCCTCAAGGGCCTAGCAGGTTGTCCATCTCTCTTCAGTCACGCTTTCTAGGGATGGTGGCAGCAATCCACAGAATCCTCCATCACAGGCCCCATACTTTTGCACACAGAAGCAACAGTGGGCTGTACCTGAGGACTCTTGTGCTCTCCTTTGTTTTTCATTGGAACTGTCATCCTAGAATAATCCACTTTAATCACACGTATGCATTTCAGCAGATAACCTCAGATGGCAAACACATCAACCTTTTTGCTCTTTGAGGATTCACTGTTATGGATCTTAGCAGTGGCTGAATGTAGAGAGAGAGAGGGGGGATGGGGAGGGAGAGAGAGAGAGAGGGAGAGGGAGAGGGAGAGAGGATATATCCAATCCCACTGGCCCATACACCCCATGTGGGTGCACTCTCTCACAAAGATGCCTGATTCTCCTGGATGCACGCTGTAGCACTGTCAACATGTCGGTGGGACAGAGCATGGGTGAGATGGACGCAGTCAAGAACCTGCCTCTCTGCGGTCTAAGTGACTGTTGAACACTGGAGCAAAATGATCTTTTTGATCTTAAGATCTTCTGAACACTGCTGGTGTTTAGCTGCACATGACCCCCCAGTTGACCGTCTGCATAGGTCAGACAGGCAGGAGTCTAAAGGCCTGGGATCCACTGAGTTCATACTGTGACCTCAGCACTCCTGTGTGAAGCCCAAATAGTTCTTGGTTAATTTCCTCCTCTTCCTTGCTTAGTGCAATGCTTTTCCAGGGCCACTCACAGTAGAACTACCCAGCAGGCTGGAGCTCGATGCACACTCCTATACCTGACCTCAGTCCCAATTACAATTATTACAGGGACATCAGAATTCTGTAGTCATGACACTTTCAAGGAGAGCCTGGCACAACTTCGCACCACCTCCACTTTCAAAGTGAACAATACTGGGATCAATTAGATCCATATCTAACCTTTCAAACTGCTGAGGAGACACCTCAGTGGCAGTGTGGGAAAAGTGAGGGTATACTCCAAAGTTTGAGATTCCAGCCTCTCGTTACCTTGTGAAGCATCTTTAGCCACGCCTCCCCCATGAAACTCACATCACAATTGCCTCTGCATCAGACATTATTCTCATTTTAAAATGTTTACCTCTTATAAATAGAAACTTAGATAAGTGGCCTCCCTTTGCCTGGTTGATACCTCAGTCTCTCCATTTGGAGCCAGCCTTTGACATTAGCTGCTTCCTATTTTGTATAAGGTGAAATCTGTCATATAACTCCTGTAATTCATTCTGAACAAAGCCCTAGGAGTCTGTGATTTCCAGTCAGTGTCTCGGAATCTACAGAAAAAGGAGGGATAGGCACAGGAATACAGGGAAGCTTTAACTGCAGAGATTAGCTTTGGTACACCAAGAGGGAAGCAGGGCCATCTTCCAGCTAACCTCCTAACGATGTTTAAAGCATCCACAAAGCCACTGTCACCCTCCTCTGATGCTGGAGGGTGGTGCAGAGCAGGGTGTGTGCCCTGAAGATCCACCTCTGGAAACTCCTCCCTCATGCTTCGATACTTGCAGACTGTGGCTATAAAGTGAGCAGCAAGACAGCAAATGCTGTGGTTCAGGTAAGTGTCTCAAAGGCCCACATGATCAAGGCTGAATCCCCTGTCTGAGAGCGGGAGGAAGTTAGGTTGTTGAGCCTTGAAGGGTGTGTGGCTTCTTGGTCACCATGTGCTCCCAACACAACATGATGCCTCACCACTGGCCCAGTGCAACAGGTCAAGTGACTAGGATTGAAACCCAAAGTAGACCTTTTCCTTAGTAAGCTTATTCTCTCAGATGCTTTCTCGGGGCTGAAGAGCCAACATATCTAGACAGGTGCATCCTTCCAGAATTCCAACAGTGCCAAGGGCTTTACCTTCTGACCCAAAATATTTTTCAAAGGCTACACCTTGAGGACAGAAGAGTCACTTGTGATAGCAATGTGTGACCACATGTGTTAGAAAATTCACCATGGCAATGCATCTTACTTACATCTGGAGGTCCACAACCTAGTTTCATGACAACTGAAACAAAACTACAAAGCGCCTGGTGCTATCATCATTCACGGCTTTGGGTTAGATGGTTCCTGTTTCCAAGATTTGAGAAATGTACACTTAGTGTCTTATCTTCACCTTGAATTATACAAAACATTGTGGAACTAAAAATGTCATTCAGACACCAATAACAAACCACACTGTTACTGCCCCTGGGACCATGACATTTTCCTATGTCAGCTGTTGTCACTGCCATAATGATAGTTGAACACAAGACCATGACTAGTGCATGGAAATTCTTCTCAACCCAAAGAAAGAAATCATACAAAAATAAATGAATCATATACCCACCACCCTCCACACACACACCACCATCATCACCACTACCACCAGTCAAAACAAAATGCCCACTACATGGGTAGACACATATCCAAACCCTACTCATTTCCCCAAAGGTTCTAGTGTTCTCTTCCCTGCTCAAAAGATTGTTTTGTTATTTGTCTTTGCTGGGATAAAACACCTTGACCAAGGCAATTTACAGAAGAAACAGTTTACTTGGGCTACAGTTCTAGAGGGGTCCATCATGGCATACAGACATGGCAGCAAGCAACATGGCAGAAGGAGCAGGAAACCAAGAGACGACATCTGTGAACACAAATGCAAGCAAAACACAGAGAGAGAAAACAGCGAGTAGAGTGAAACTTTTCATCTCAAAGCCTGTGCCCAGTGAGTGACATATTTCCTCCTGTGAGGCTGTGCTACCTAAACTTCCCCCAAAGAGCATCACCAGCTGGGTACCAAGTGTTCAAATGCCCAAGTCTATGGGTGCCATTGTTAATCAAACCATCACAGAGATCTAGCAGAGATGGGGTTTTCAGAACCTTGAAAACACTAATAGGCATTTTAAGATGCCATTTACTCCCTGCTCTCTAAGCACCACAGTGGGATCTCTTCAGCCAGGACTTTCTGCATTCATCCTGCAGAAAACCGCTCACAGAAATGCGAGGGAATCAAGCCCATGAAGAGAGGTGAGGAACTGCCGCTGGTGCTCCAAGCAGCCAACTGTTCTACATGACATGTAGACGAATAGGCAAAGCCAAACAAAATAAAGATAAGGTCAAAGAAATCAGGGGTCCCAGGGTAACAACCCAGATATGTCTGCCCTCTAGCAGGGGGCTCTCTGACCTCACTTTTCTGCATGCTTGCTTACGACCCGGCTTGCACCTAGCACTGCACACATGCTCCTGGCAAAGAAAACACACAAACATATAGATTCATATCCATATGTCTTCCTATACCGCCACTACCCTGCCCTCTCTGCCCAGGCTGCGTGCTTATTGGCCTGCCCTCAAGAAACTTACACTTTAAGATGTTGTGCTGGGGAGGAAGAGGACTTAGCTCTGAAAGTGGATCTAAGCAAATGATGGCTGCCATTATTTAAACAGTCAACTTTAGTGTGACTTGAATTCCCCCGGTTCCAAAGAAAACTCACTAGCTTCAAGGCATTTTAGACTTCACTTGCAGAACTGGCCTCAGACCAGCCTAGAAAGAGAAAACCACTCAGTTTCATAGGAACTCTTCTATAAGGTTGATCTGCTCCAGGGGGGCAGAAAGTGCTGTGTGAGGAGTAGATCCAGTGTGTTAAGATGAAGTTCAAAGGCAGGTGGAACTGACTTTATGACATCCTATGGCAAGTATGAGTTGCTGCAAAGACATGTCACATAGCTCTTGGGTACAAATACTGGATGAGACAGGCTTTCACTAAGCATCCCAGGCTGGCCTGGAAGTTCTCATCCTTCTGCCTCAGCCTCAGATGACAGTGTGGGGCACCATACCCAGCCTAAAGGATACTTTATCTCTGTCTGATACTCAACCAAGATTAACGTGTATAAACAATTAAAAACAGAAGGTACAGTCTAGAGATGCTAGGGCCAAGCACTCATAATGAAAATCTTGGTCATTCGACTTCCCCAAATGATGACCCTGAACAAAAGCCCCAGATGAGCTTTCTGTGCACAGTTATCACCAGTGGGTATCCATTGCATGCAATTTCTTACTTAGGGGTGAAACCCTATCTGGCTGAAATCTGTGCAGGTCTTGTGCATACTGCCATAGTCTCTGAGTTCAGATGTGTATCAGTTCTGTTGTGTCTGGAAGATACTGTTTCCTTGGAGTCATCTATCAGAAAGAAAAAATCCTCCTGAGTGAGGTAACCAGACCTACATGTTTTCTCTTATGTGTGGATGTTAGCTTTTCAGCTTCTGATACGTGTGCTGCAAGCTGAATAAACACAGGGTTTAGGTACCTAATAAGGGACCAGGAAAAGGGAGAGGATCTCCCAAGGAAGGACAAATAATGTACAAGATTATGGAGAGAAAAGGGGAAAACTAGAATTAACTAGAAACCGGAGATTAAATAGGGAGGGGGATGGGAGAGATCATAAGTGACTAAACACGAGAAGTATAACTAAAGACCACTTGAAGAACCACAAGGAAACCCACTGCAGAAGCTTCCTAAAATATAAACATACATGAAAGGAATCTAAATGGTGTCACCAAATAATAAAGGAAGACAGAGCTCCAACTAGATAGCTTATGCACCAAGTAAAACTTCCAGTGCTAAGAATGGATTATATTTTGTTGAGTTGTTGGCCGACGGAGTCCCATGAACCCACCCCAACCTCCTACCCCAAACATCACAAACTATTGCCCAAGGCTACTGGTTACTCTCCATGATGATAATGCCCTTTCAATGAAGAAAACACTGATGTCATCAAATACTAAGAAGTCAAGCTGGTGCCCAGCTTCACCCCTACTGACTAGCATCCATGGTTCTGGAAGGTATTGTGCATACTACTGGACAAAAAGGGAGCCATCGATATCAGCCAGTTACAAACCCTATAATCCACAAGTGACCTGCCTATGAGATATACTGGTGCAATCATGGCACAAATGTTACAGAAGTAACCAACCAGTTTCTGACTGGATTCAAGGCCCACTTCATAAGAAAGAACTCATGCCTGACACTGCTAAAGTAGCCAATAAGCTGAAACAACATCAGTCATAGGCCTGAGGGAAAAACAAATACTATTATTCTGCCAAACAAACATAGCAATAAAATAACTTCTAATGACAAACTGCTATACACATAGATCTGACTAGCACTCAGTCCTCATCAGAGAAGCATCTTTTTGCAGTAGACAGAAATTAACAGAGACCCACAACTGGATAGTGTGTACACCGTAAAAGACTTTGGAGAAATGTTTTTCTCACACTCCGATCTCTCAAGGCTCAGAGATCTGCAGAACAGGAAGTGGAAAGATTAAGAGTTCGGTGTCATCTTTCAAGGTCTGAGAAGAATACCGAACTAAATCATTCTTGGGACTTTTTAAGTTCACTGAATTTTCTTATTCTAAACATATTTTGTTCCATCGCACAACCTTTTAAAAACAAAAAGTTGCTACCACTGCAAAAAATGTTACCTCCTAACATCATAGTTACCAGCAACTCTTAGACTGCAGCCATAGTTAATAAACCAAATAAAAGACCCCATACTTTTAATATTCCAGTAAGTTTATTTAATGTTTTTTTAAACCTTCACAGGGTCATAGAGATGTCTGCTCATCTCTATGTTCTATAGCTTACAAACAAAACTAGTGACTTTCCAAGTTTGCATATGACCATTGCCAACTGCCGACAGTCTGTCAGCTCACAGGCATCTACCCATAATGGTAGCCCTTTCCCTAATCTTCTGCACTGACCTGTTCTGTCTCTACTGCTAGAGTTTAGGCTAGCACCTTGAGGTTCCTATATCTGGTTAATAGCTGTATCCCCAACACATAAAACAGTGCCTGGTACACAACTGAGAAGAAGCGATTTCCCACAAACAATGAGGTCAGTTACAGGTGGACCAACGTCAAGATTACAACATCAAGACTAGACGTCAGGACGAGCCGGGCAACTGCATTCCCGACAGTGCTCATCAATGTTTCCTACGTAGACCGAGCTTCTCCGCCCTTTACGTTCTATGCCTCACCTACACACCTCTCTCTCTGCTTGGATTCTTCCTGGAACAACCTTCAAAGAGTTAAGGAAGACAGGATAGGGTTTAGAGAGATGGCTGAGCGGTTTTGATCACTGGCTGCTCTTGCAGGACCTGATCCACTCCTAGAACCTGTTGAAGACACCCCACATGAGGCTCAAGACGCCTGGGACCCCTGATGACAAGGAAGAAAAACCGTGTTTCAGAACACAAGGCGTGGCCTCTTGTGGGTGCTAGTATGAGTACCGAGAGGCCCCAAGGCCCGCTTTTTTGGCTCAAGCATGTCGTATTGTCATTTCTGCAATTATTCTTAGTACTTATCATTCTTTTAAACTGATATTTGGTGACCTGGCAAGACCTAGTAGGAGTCTGCTTAATATCCAAAAACTAAATATTACCAGTAATACTAAAGTGAAGGCTGTTCATGAATTTAAAAAAAAAAAGTATGTTATAGTCACTCACTCGAGGTAAAGATGAAAGTAACCTAGAGGCGTGGGCAAAAATAAGTAATTCTGCAGCTGTTCCTCAGTCCTAGTCTCAATTCTGTATAATAAAAATAGGACATCTTTATCATAAAATTAAGAATAAAATAATATGCAAATATTTCCCGAAAAGTTAGCAGTGGGTTCCTTGGTTCAGGAACAATGGTAGCAGCCCCCTAAAATTTCACCATACAGGTTAAGTAAGAACGCTTTTGTAAACAAACAAATGGGGTCCAAAAGTTACAAAAACTGCAGGGTCAGCAGTATCACCTCATGTCGGCCTTTTATAAACCCATACTGTCTCTCATATGTTTAAAAAATACCAACTTTGTAACCTCAGTACTGCTGCCCCTGACCTCACTGAAGACTAGTGGTCAAAAAATATAAAAACAAATTGTGCTTGCTGTAAAATTCTTATGCTTAAAATTGTATCGTTCCCTTTTTTCTGTTCTAATTCTCTACTATTCTGTGTCACACAAAAAAATATTAGCACAAAAAAGCATTTACCCACCCCCCTATAAACTTTATAATTCAACTTCCTTGTATAATTTCAATAAAAACCGGGGGCTAAGTCAAGTCTAAATGGGTATTCTAACTCCCAAGTTTCAAAAAGCTCTTACAAAAATAAACCAGCCTGTCAGTATGGTATCTCAGTTGTGTGTTTTCTTATTTGCCTACCAGCTATCCCTCATCCTTAACGACCTCCGACTCTTGTCACAGCTAAACCCCAACAAGCACCCACCAGTTGGTTCACAATGGCCTGTAACTCCAGTTCCAGAAGGATCTGATACTCCCTTCTGGCTTCTGCATGCACTGCAAACAAATGCATTAATACACATACATAAACATAAAGGTGAATTTTTTTTTCAAGAAAGACACTCTAGTTGTTGAGGCTGGAGCTTGCTCGGCCAGTTGACTATCTGCAAGCCCGGGGGAACGTGTTAGGAGAATGAAGGCTGATGGGAAGGCTTAGCAGTTCAAAGCACTTGTTGCTACTGTGGAGCACCCAGGTTGGCTCCCAGGCCCCCTGTAGTGACTCATAAGCACCTGTAACTCCAGTTCCAGGGGATCTGGCACCTTCTTCTGACCTCAACAGGCACTTCTCACGAGTGACACACAGACATACTATGCAAACATTCAAGCACATAAAAATAAATCATTTTTAAAGAGTAGTGTGATGGCTTGGTATAATAGCAACAGGGTAGCTGAGACAAGCCAGCCTAGTCTAACAGGGGAGCCCCAGGTCCCACAGACGAGAACTAAAACGTGTATACTGAACAGGCCACTGTAATCATGACCTTGTCCAGGAGTTTCAAAGGGGTCGTGAGAGCAGAAACCATGCACTGAACTATCACGGTGGCCTCAGTTAATGTGCATAATCAATATATATGATGAAAATAGTTTCAATTCCTTTTCCTCTTTCCATCGTCATATGTGTTGTATGCATGTTCTTTGAATGTGGGGGTTGTGTGTGTGCAGGTATACATGTGCCTGTGTGCACGCAGAGGTGTGGGGTTGGTAATAGGCACCCTCAAGCACTCCGCCATATTGTTCATTGAAAGGCACAATCTCTCAATCAAACTCAGCTCATCAATATGGCTAGTCGCACGAGTGGGCCACCATGCCTTGGCACTTACATGGCACTTACATGCTGCCAATAATAAAACAATTTGAACTTCAGTCCCCAGGCATGTGCAGCAAGCCCTTTAAGTACCAGGCTATCTCCTCAGCCTTTAAAAGTAATTCTTTTTGTTAGTTTGCATTTTGAGACAGGGTCTCTCTTACCATAGTCCTGGAAGGTTGACCTCAAATTCATTGATATCCTCCTGCCTCTCCCTCCCGAGTGTCGGGATTATTAAAGGCACGTGCTACTATGAGGCCTAGCTCTCTAAAAATCATTTTTAAAAATATTCAGATGACAGCGGA
Source organism: Rhabdomys pumilio (assembly GCA_030674055.1). Lineage (NCBI taxonomy): Eukaryota > Metazoa > Chordata > Mammalia > Rodentia > Muridae > Rhabdomys > Rhabdomys pumilio. The sequence continues at coordinate 55,556,020 of JANHMN010000008.1, forward strand.
TTGAGGAACAAGGGGCCAGAATGGAGGCAGACATTAAGTTGACTTTCTCCTTCCTGTAACTCAGACAGCAGAGCAGAGTCAAGCTGACCCTAAACCACTGAAGAGGATCACCCGGCACAGAGAAGGGTGGGAAGTCCTGCAGTAATACAGCATAAAGAGAAACACAACAACAAACAGGAGAGGAAGAAGGTGAAACAGCTCTTAATCCCTGAGGCCCACAGGGTTGGGACCATGAGCCTAGTAGACAAGCCTGAGCCTAGGTGGTGAGTTGAACTTTCACAGAGCCAGGAGGAAGGAAGGAGAGAAAGAGGGAGGGAGAAAAGGAGGGAGGGAGGGAGTTCAGAGGAGCTGGTAGATGGGAAAGCAAGATATCCCCTGACTTCTATACAAAAGCTGTGGTATCTGTGCAAGTGTACACACACACACACAAACACACACACAAGTGCATTGAAAGCAGTTTTTAAAGTGGATAGTAAGAACGAAAGAACACAGGTAAATAAAAGTGCTGCCAATAATAAAACAAAAATTCAAGTCATCCCAACTCTGGGATGGTGCAGCCATATAATGAAGATGAGAAAACTGCTCAAAAGCGGCATTCATGGGCCTCTCAATTTATCAGGGAAGAAACATGGACACTGCCCAGCTGGGTTATGGGTAGTGCAAACACCTCTGCTGAACTGCTTGGCAGCACACATCTGCATGAAAACATTACATGCCGGAGTTTGTTCTACTAAAGTCCAACCACTAGCCAAGAGGAATCAGCAGGCGCTGTTTTCATGGGAAACAGACATAACATGAAGCCTAAGAACAATGCACATGGATAATGCTTTTTCATTCATAACTTTAGCAGATGCATGGAACTTGTGATGGTTATTCTTGGTGGTTAACTTGACTACATCTGAAATTAACTAAAAGCTGAAATGACCTTGAACACTTGTGAGGGATTTTTTTTCCCCTTAATTAAATCATCTGAAGTGGAAAGACTCATTTCTAATCCTGATCTTTGAGCTAGGAAGATAGACCTTTAATTCAGATCTTTTGAGGTACAAAGATCCACCTTTAATCTGGGCCTCACCTTCTGCTGGCAGCCTGTAAAAAAGAATGTAGAAGAAGAAGCTTGCTTGCTCTTTGCTTGCTCTGACTCTTGCTGGCAAGTCTACTTCTTCACCAGCATTAGAGCCCATGTCTTCAGGATTCCAGTGTAGACTGAAGACCTGCTGAGACAGCCAGCCTCATGGACTATTGGATTCTTGGACCTTCTGTTGGTAAACAGCCTGTAAACCATTCTAATAAATCCAATGGGAGGATAGATAGATAGATAGATAGATAGATAGATAGATAGATAGATAGATAGCTTGATTTTGTTCCTCTAGAAATAAAACCATGACTAATTATTCATGGCTATTGCTGAAAACATGTCCCCTTCCTGCCCCCACAAAGCCAAGTGAGCAGTGTTTGGATAATGGCTGTCTAAGCTCTTCTGTGTCTCAGCCCACAGGAGGCTGTTGCTACAGCAAAGCTAACATGTCACATGTCAGCTTTAAGCCACCTGCCTGTTGATACAGGATCAGTCTCCCCGCTCAGGTCCCAATTTAGTCTGGCATCACAAGTGTCACCTGACTGGCATTACCATAAGTGCCACCCAACTGCACTCTCCAAAAAAAAAAAAAAAAAACAACCAATCCAAGATGGTCTGGAAGCACATCCCTCCATCAGTATGGGAGGGAGGAGGAATTGAAAAGGTGGTGGGGAATGTGAATGAAATACTGCCTGGGAAAAAATTCCAACAGCAGCATCAGGAGATGGTTAACAACCAGTGAATGAACGAGAAGGCGTTGTCAATCCCAGAACTGAGGGAGGCAGCCTTCTCTGCTGCAGCCTGGCTGCCCATGGGAAAGATGGCAGCACTTCAGGGCCACTCAGCCACTTCACAAGACTTCATTAAGACACAAGAGCTCAGGGTTAGAGCATGTGCTACGCATGTGTGATGTGAGGTCCCTTGGCCTCTACCCCCAGCATAGTCCACAACCCCCAAAAGATGGCATACAGCATAATTCCAATTACATGGAGCAAGAACAGCAAAATAAGACAGAACTAAGCTCCTTTGCTGGGGCTGGAGCTAAGGCTCAGCAGGTAAGGCACTTGCTGAGAGGAGCCATCAGATTCCAGCACCCACATGGCAGCTCACCACCCCCTGTGACTCCAGCTCATTTAATGACTTCTGGCCTCCCCTTGGCACTATGCCCACATGTACAAACACACACACTTAAAAATAAAAATAAAATATTTTCCAAAATCCATTTACAGTCCAGGCATGCAGAAGTGCTCCTTTAATCCTACCACTCTGGAGATACAGAGGCAGGTGGATCTCTGTGTGTTTGAAAGCCAGCAGTTTACACAGTGGGTTCTAGGCCAGCCAGGGCTCCAGAGCCTATCAAAAATAAATAAGTAAATACAGTGGGTGTTCTACTTTTGTGTGGTTTGTTTTAGAGACCTGGTTTCTCTACAGAACCCCGGCTGTCCTGGAACTCACTCTGTAAACCAGGCTGGCCTCGAACTCAGAGATCTACCTGCCTCTGCTTCCTGAGTGCTGGGATTAAAGCTGTGTGCACTACCACCTCCCAGCTAGATTTCTCTATTTTTACTAGGGTAAACAGACTTTCTTTCAACTATCAGTGACTCACAGTGTTATTGTTGAAAAATATTTTACACGAGGCTCGAAGGTAAAACAATCCACAGAATTTGGAGGTCAGCGGAGTAGTGGCTAGAGATGGCCCAGCGGTTAAGAACTTGCACTGTGCTTCCAGACCTCAGTCGGCTCCCCAGCACCCACCTCAGGTGACTCAGAGCAACCTTTAATCCCAGCTCAGGAAGGGCACCTGCCACGCAAGCCCTGGAACCCACGTAAAGGTGAAAGAAGAAAGCTGACCCCACAAAGTAACCCTCCGACTGCCGCCCATGGCATGGCACACACAAGCCCCTGCCCGTATCATACGCATGATTTGAAAAACAAAATAAACAAACAAAAAGATCTTGGGGGATCAGAGATGGTTGAGATTAAGAGTGCTCCATGCTCTTACAGGAGAGTTTGTTTCTCATGTTGGGTACTCACAATGCCAGCTCCTTCTGTTATAGAGGGGACACCCTGAATTGGTCTCCTCAGGCACCTGCATGCATGTGGTACACATACCCATGTGCATATATTAGAAAACTAAGTCTTTTTAAAAAAAAAATAAAATAAAAATAAAGTTAGCGAGCATGTGATATCCACGTGGGAGAGCCCGGCGGGGATGTGCAGGGGAGTATAGCACAAACAGAAGAGAAATCATTTTTCAAATAAATAAAGCACGTGCATGGGGGCGGGGGGTGTCACAGGAGGACAACTAACTCATGACTTCTTTTTCAAATAAAAAAAGGAGGAGGCCTGCTTTACACTACAGACTTAAACTGCTGAGCAAGGCTGAGAAATAATTACCATGAGCTAAATATACAAATAGCATTAAATATAAACTGTCATTAAATAAACATTAAATACACAGAGATGAGGCAGATACAGCCAGGACCATTCCCTGGGAAGACTATATATATATATATTTGTATACACGCAACGAGCTAAATCTGGATCTAATTTCTTCATGACAAAACCCAGTTTTCTGCCTCGTTCTGGCAGTGGAGCAGAACTAAGCTGAGCTGAGAGGTTCTGAACACACCACGGAGACTCCTCCCTCCCTCTCTTTCCCTTTACATATATTTAGGAAGTAGGTGGAGGGGGTGGGTGTGTCCTGGACACACAGAGGACAACTTTTGAGAGCTAGTTCTCTCTTTCCACCATGCAGGTCCCAGGGATTGAAGTCAGGCCATCACTGAGCTTGGGTCTAATTACCTTTACCCACTGAGCAATCTCCTTTACCCAGAGATCTCTTTATATCTACATGGCATGACTTTTAAAACTTACTTCACAGCAATGAACCCAGACACCCTAGGACAGGAGGCAGAGGAGGAAGGGGACAGCACTGCCTTCTAGGGCTGACTTCTAACAAACCAAATGCTGGCTCCCACAGATAACAGCCAAGTTAAACAATCCTTCCAGAAGGGGATTGAGAATTATGGGCGTGGAGCTGGAAGGAAAGAGGCTCTAATCACACCTTCCGGGCACAAAGCTGTAATTAGGAGGGACAAGGACAGAAGTGTTCAGCACTCACCTGGGCTTTTATCAATCCCCTCCCATTCTCTCTCTCTTTCTCTCTGTCTCTCTGTCTCTCTGTCTCTCTCTGTCTCTCTCTCTCTCTTCCTCTCTCTCTACACACACACACACACACATACACACACACAACTGTAAAATGCTAAAATTGAAGAATTTCCACAGTAAAATGTTTACAGACGCACCACCTCAGAATATATCTGGATCAAGACCCTGTGGCTTGATCTGTGTGTAGGGCTGGGGACCAGCCCTGGGACTTACAGCCTGGCTCTTGTGGACTTTTCACTCCAGAGCCTCCTCAGACAAAGGATAACGAAGCTAGGCCTCCATCAACCTGTTGCTGGTAGGCTGGCTAGAAACAAAAGAGCCCCATGCCCAGACTTGCAGGGCCTCGATCTGCTGGGAGGCTCAAGTGCGTATATTCCCTTCCGGTCCAGGAAAATGGATTTGAATGCAGCCTGTGGTGAAACAAGTGTAATTATGTTCTAAAACACCCAGCAGTTCTAAACCCTGAGGAACTCTCCGTGCCTTCTCTGAAGCTTTGAGCCCATCACAGTATGAATTTATCCTTACTTTCTCCCAAGACAAATCACACTATTAAATTAAAAGGAGAGAATTCTTCTACCAAATTACACACTAATGGCTCTTAACCCATAATTGAAGAATCACTAACAGCAGTTTACAGCCACGGCCAACCGTGAGCATTTATTAGGATCTAAGTTTTCAGAGCTTAGTAATTATGTAAATATGGCTGTCAGCCATTTTGAAACATCCCACACTCCTCTGCTTCCTGAAGGACTCGCTCTTGGGGACCTGGCCCCTAGCTAGGGCCTTTTTTTTCTCCTCCAACCCCATCCCACCCCCACATTCTGTAGTAGCAGGGAGAGAAAGTTCTAGAAGGCTGGTCATCTGCAGCTAGCATCACTACTCTTCCTTGGGAATCAAACAAGCCTTGGAACCTGAACCAGCTGGCATCAGGACAATGTACTGCAAGCTGGGTGTGACCTGCCCCCACCCTCCAGCATGCTTGGTCCTGAGGATGTGAGCAGAGGAGAGACAGTAATCTGGAAAGGCAGTGTGGGAAGAAGAGGCCCAGAGATGGGTGAAATTCCCTGGGCTCCAACCTCAGCTTAGTCCTGCAACAAGCCATAAATTCACCTGAACAGAGAGAAGCTCTGGGCCTCAATTTCATTAGCCAAAATAAGGCGAAGGTATGAGGTGATGTCTGAGGCCCTGGTTGGCTCTGTGGTGACGAGTTAATTAGAGAAAACACAACAGTTTAAAATTAAAGACTGCATTACACAGCAGTGACCACAGCCCAGAGGAAGGCCTGCAGACCTTTTCTCTGTTCACCATAAACCACTTCCTGGAGCCCAAGAAGGCCCTGAGCCACAGGGGTTGTGCCAGTCACCAAGGCAGCCGCTCTGCCTTCATGAGGCTTCTGACTGTCCTGTGGGGTACTCTCGCTCAGGAGTTCAAAGGGGAAAGGAAAGGGAAGGCTGTCTGGCTGGGGTTGCCCTATTCCTTTTTGATGGAGACAGAGGCAAAAGTGACCGTCTGTGAGTACGACGGGACCAATTGGAAGAGTAAGGCAGGATGTAGCAGTTAGCTGTGGGGAATGGTAGTAGACGGCCATGAGGATCCTGAGCCTATTCACCAACATAAGAACGTCTACTAAGTCACTTGTCAATAGCATAGGAACTGGTTCTCTCGAGTTAGACTTTCTGTTTCAACATCTTAGGCTCCCCAGAACCTGCACCGGGGTATCTGTTTTCCTTTATTGACCTTTTGATCCTCCTTCGAGGTGACTATGAGGACAGGCACCAGGATGAGGTTGCCATGCGGGGAAGAGCCCCAGCCATTTAGACAGGTCTGGGCTACATGGGGCTCCTCAGTGGAAGAAGATGGATGTAGGCTCCGGCCCAAGACCTCAGGGAAGGAGGGTAACCCAGAGTGGATTCAAAAGTAAGAAGCAGGGGTCCTCGTGTGCTGCAGGGTAGCTGGCCAACCCATCCTCATGGCAGCTGCTGAGAGGGAAGATGGTAAGGACAGTTGCCCTGACACAACTAGGGCTGTTGTTGAACAAGCAAAACTTCCCACCAACACCCTTACTTCTAAAGCCAACAGGGCAAACGCCGAGTCTGTCCCCTGTTGACAGGCAGGAGACTGGCCTGTGCCCCAGATGAAATCAAATGCCACCTACCCCCATCCACTCATGTTCCACATCACTGTCCTGGCACGCTGGAGGGCTGGCATGTTCAATGCAAACAACCACAGCACACTTCATTTAAACTGTACCAACTTCTCTTTTGGTTTGTTTGTTTGTTTGTTTGTTTGTTTGTTTGTGACAGGGTCTCTATAGAGCCCTGGCTGTCCTGGAACTCACTATGTAGTGCAGTCTGGCCTCGAACTCACAGAGATCCACCTGCCTCTGTCTCCTCCATGCTGGGATTAAAGGTGTGTACCATCAGGTTTAGCTGTGCTCGAACTTTTTACTGGAGAGAACCCCATGTATGATTTATACCCATCCTTCCACACGGCCCTGGCAGTGGAGACCAGATGTGTGTGGTGTTTACAGCGAGGAAACCAGAGGACATAAACAACGGGCTCTGAGCGGCACTCAGGTTTTGCTGTGCTTTTCTTCATTTCCTGTGTATTTATTTTGGTGTTAGAATAATATTACCTTTCATAATAAGGAAAGCAGGAGCAGATGTTTAAACTAAACAGATGATAGCCTATGATCCCACGCATCCACTTGGCTCTCAGCGTCTAAGTCTGGTCTTCCAAAGAGTGAAGGAAACAAGACAGCTAACTGTTGGCATTTGCACTTTCTGTGGAATCACACGCCCACCTGGGGGAGCTGCAGAACTTCCTCCTGGGACACAAGGAAGGAACCACTGTCCTAGAAGTCTCTGAGCTCCTGGGGGGTTGGGGGGGGGTGTCAGGCACTCTGGTTCGTTTGTTTGTTGTTTTTTGTTTTTGTTTTTGTTTTTTAAATATCAGATTATTTGTTGACAGAGAAATCACATTAAAAGTTTTCAGTTTTTGTTGGGGTTGGGATGTGAATTTAAAAAAAAAAAAAATACATGAATCCCACCAGAAATTGTTTCTGGTGACTTCTGGAAAAGTCAACCTTTGAGATGAGGGGGTTTGGAAGCTGACACACTCCTTATATGTAGAGGAAACTTGTCAAAGTAAAGTGATATTTTATTTTTAAAAAGCAAAACAACAACAACAACAAAACCTCTTTAAATGGGATTTTCCCCATAGAGTTGATTTTAAAGCAAGCTTGAAAGAGAAAGGCTATGTTTTCAACAACTTAAGAAGCAGATCTGATGAAACTTTTACATGAACACAATCGGCTCTCCTCCCCTTTCAACTTCTGTTCAAGAAAAAGCAGCCAACACACTAGGCTTACTAGGGGAGAAACCCCAGAGCCTGCTGCCCAAGCAGGACGATGTGCCCTGATTTCTATGTGTTTTTACCAGGAAAGACACCCTTGACAGCCCCAGGTCTCTCCCTGCCCGTCCAGTACCACAACTCAACCCCATTACCCAGGTCTCAAATCGCACGTAGGTAAGATTCCAAAAGATGGGATTGAGGTTTTCTCCAGAGAAGCTTAAAATACTACGGGGAGTGCCCAGGGGAAGGGGCGATGGTGAGCAGACCTAGGGTTGGGGGCGTTTTCCACTTTCTTCAGCCTTCTGGCTGCTTGTTGTGTAATTGCCAGGGGCTGGGGTTGGAGGCAGCCTGTCTCACTGTCAGCTCTCTGCACAGGAAATGGGGCGGCAGACAAAGAGCCCAGCCTGGGCTCCCTGACACCAGGCCCTGCCAGCCCCACAAACCCCACAGGAAAAAACCCTCCACGTCTGAGACAATGGCTCAGGAAAACAATAACTTACTGTGGCTTTCTGCTGGTGTTCCCCTACCACATGAAATTCAGAGCAAGGGTCCACACAGAACACTGTACACGGAGATATGTTTAAAAATAAGTCGCAAAGCCCCTCCCCTCTACTCCAACACCCACATGTTTAACTCTTCCTCGCTTCTGTAAAATCCCTACTTATTCATAAAGTGCCAACAAAAATCAAAAGAGAAAGTCACTTAAAATGTAACGATCCTGTCAGACCTTGCTAGTACACTGCAAGTAAACTTTTAACAATGTGTCCCCTCCAGCCCTTCCCCGGCTGCCACCCTCCTGCCGGGCAAAAGCAAACTGTCCTGAAATGGTGTACAACTCTCTTTCCATTACTCCACCATCACAAGAAGCACAAGAAAATGTTCATAAGCCAGTCAGAGCCCCCTCCAAAGGAGGAGTGGCCGTCACACATGCAAAAGAGGACATTCTAGAATATCTACCTTCATAGCACAGAACGCCGATATTGTTGTTCATCTTGTCCAAGTACTGGTAGTTCAACAGGTCCATCTTCATAAACAGCATTTATCTGTCCGGCTAGCAAAGAAAAACAGTTCTTTGCTTTCACCCCCAAAGAGAAAGTTTCAAAAGTCAGTCTTAGCTGAGTAGCTCCAGGCTCTCTTAAAACTTCAGGAAGATAGAGGCCCAGCCTCACAAGATCAAAACAAAGTATGTAAAAGGTTTTTTAAAAAATCATACACACACACAGACACACACACAAAAAAATCAGACTCAAACAAAACCCGTCAAGGGCTTGTGGAAGGTGTCTGATTATGTCTTCTATTCGGCTTTAAAAAATCATTTCAGAAGTCTTCTCAAGCCTGTCTAGGGGGTTTAAAAAGAAAGCAGTAAAAAAGAAAAACACAAAGCACATTTCTTAGGACAAAGGCACTCTCCCTCACAGCCCGCTGCAAGCTGACTGCACTGACATGCTGGCTATGCTTGGTATGACTCGTATGTAAACCAGCTTCCTCTGCTGGGGGGGGGGGGGTGCTGTGAGCATGCTCACTGGCGCCTGCAGAGTTAGCAGGAAGCAGAAAGAGGAGGGGACAGGGAGGCGCAGGGGGTGAGGAGAGTCCTTCCTCTCAGGAGCCAAAGGCCGCCAGAGCCAGAGGCTGAGGAAGAAAACCCAGCAAATTTTTGAGTGTTTTGCTTGTGGGGAAGGCTCAAAAAGTTTAAAAAAGAAAATCTGCTATGGAAGCAAAGTACATGAATTTAACTTTCAGTGACTTCTTTCCAGGGACTGGGAATCCAGGGCTTCCACTGGGGTGTGCTCTGCTCAGTACAAGGTTTCTTTGTTTCTTTGTAAGATGGTTTTATTATGTTCAGGGACACAGCGAGTGTTTACATTTTTAAAGTCAATGTTACATGTAACTTCCTTCCTAAGCGGACAGGACACCAGAGGCAAATCTTTCCAGGGAAGAGGAAACTGAGACCCAGGGACAAGCAAGTGGCCTACAGATCACACACAACACACACACACATACACACACACACACACACACACACACACACACACACACACACACACACCAGGCAAGAGAGGAGGAGGACGTGTTGGAGAGGTGGCTACAAGCACTGGCTGGTTTTGCAGAATACCTGAGTTCAGTACCCAGCACACAAGTACCTATAACTCCAGTTCCATGGGACCTGATGTCCTCTTCTGGCCACTATGGGCACTGCATGCATATGGTGTACAGACATACATGCTGGCAAAACAACCATATATGTAAAATAATTTTTTAAAGTCTAATTGTTTCCCAAATTCCTCTGGGAGGTTGTGACCAATCATGGAGACTTTCAAAATGTTCCAAGTTTGAATACAGAGCAGGGTTGAGTTTCATCAACGTCGTCTGGGAGAGGAAAAGACCTGCTATAAGTGACTCTACTGCAGCCTGACAGTGTGGTACAAGCCAATAATTCTAGCACATCAGAGACTGAGGGAGAGGGACTGCCACAAATTTCAAGACCCATGTGGGCTACTAAGTAAGCTCCATCACACCTTCCAAAGACTTCACGCATTCACTTACTTTAAGATTGAAACAGTCTCCTACAGATGTAGGGATATACACAAAACACTTAGCAACTTCTCTTCCATGACTCAACATCAAATCGGGTGGTTTGTAGGCAACGGGACATGGAGCTCAATCCCAGGGACCTATGTGGTGAAAGGAAAGAACCAACTCCCTCAAGAGTCAAACACAAACATACTCAGCTTCCCTCTGCCCCCTAAGACAGGGCCCTGGCTGTCCTGGAACTCACTCTGTAGATCAGGCTGACCTCAGACTCACAGAGATCCACCTGCCTCTGCCCATCCAGTGCAGGGATTAAAGGTGTGCACCACTCTGCCTGCTCAGACACGCTCAACTTTAAACGGCTGGCTGTTTTCACAATTCTCCACACCCCAGGGGTGTTTTCCTTATATAATAAAGGTAAAGGAGGAAGCTCTCCATTTTAAAGTTAAAAGGCAAGACAATAATCCCTGGAAAGACATATGTCACTTTTTAAAGATTTGTTTTTGTTTTTAATTATGTGCACGTGTGTAGAGTGGAGGCTGTCGAGTGTAGGTACCTACAGAGTCCAGAAGAGGTTATTGGATCCCCGGAGCTAGAGTTACAGTGATGGGCTGCCCAGTGTGGGGGCTGGGGACTGAACCAGGATCCTCTGGAAGAGCGGTACATGCTACAAACACTCTGCCACCCCTTCAGCTCCTATGTGTCTGGTGGTGGTAGTGTTTCTGTTTTAAGATCGGGTCTCACTTTATAGTCAGAGTTGGCTTGAACTCATGATTTACCTGCCTCTGCATAGCTCATGCCAAGACCACAACCATGTGCCACCACATCCAACCGAAGTATCTTTTAAGTTTACTAACTAAAGACAGTACAATTCTAAGCAATTAATAAGACCTTCAAAGGACCAAGATTGAAGCATCTATCTGAAAAAGCAAAGTTGACAGAGAATTATGAACATTCAGAACTGCAAAGGTGAATGTCTGCCTATATGGTGTGTGTGTGTGTGTGTGTGTGTGTGTGTGTGTGTGTGTGTGTGTG
>JANHMN010000008.1:55567196-55627196 GCA_030674055.1 Rhabdomys pumilio
TGTGTGTGTGTGTGTGTGTGTGTGTGTGTGTGTGTGTGTGTGTGTGTATGTGTGTGTTTGCTATTCACTGACTATGTCACATACTAGTATCAGTTGGTATCAGATGATCAAAGTAGACAACTTGTGGAAAAGACAAAAATCAAGCCCCAGATGTAGTGAGAATAAATCTTACCAGAGTGCACAATAGGCGCTCTACAAATATTAGTGATGGCTCAGACTCCTGGTGGAACACAGATGGTACCATCACCACAGACACAAGCCCAGGTTAACCACTAAATCTCTCTACCTGCCAGAAAGCTAACAACCGAGTTAGTCTACATCAGCAAAACCCATGGGCTGCACAAGACAAGCCAGGGATAGCACTTTTCAGATACTTATTAGAATCAAATGTTCCTACTTGAGCCTTTCAGAGAAGGGAACATTGTATCAAGTCTGGGGAGACTCTGGGAACACACAACCCCCACTGAATTATCAGCTTCCCTGCCCTCAGTAGAGTCAACTGTTCTCTTTAAAATTCACAGTGGTTACACATTTAGACAGTGGTTTCTGTCTAAAGGTGGTTCCCCATCACCATCTATGCAATTAAAATCAGTCTAATATGTGGACAACAACAACAACAACAACAACAAATCCAAAACAGATTTCAGGAAATGAGCTGGAGCCCAGCATCAACTGGACAGTTCCATGTGTGAGAACCCAGGCTTACAGGCATCTCCAGAGTGTTCACACCACTGTGCATTCCTCAGCAGAGTGTGAACAATCACCCAAGGCACTGCACTGGCCCAGGCTCTTTCACCCTTGACCTATCTTAATACCCACAATGCCGCTGTAAGAGGGAAATCATGTGGTGCCCAGAATGGGACCAGGGACTCAAGAACAGTCAGTCACAGCCACAGTGCTACAAACAGTTTGAAGTTAAAATCTTGTACCGGGCATGTGACATGTGCCTTTAATCCCAGCACTCAGGAGGCGGAGGCAATCTCATCATGAGTTTGAGGTCAGCCTGATCTATAGAACGAGTTCCAGACATATAGGGCTATACAGAGAAACCTCTCAAAACAAAACACACACACACACACACACACACACACACCACCTTTCCAGTGATGATAAAGGAAAAGCACTTGAGACTGACTTCTTTAGGATGCAAAGGTAGGAATCTTCCTCTAGGAACTATGACCAAGGAAGGACTAAGCTGTCCAGGTCGCTGGGCTTGAGGTCAATCCTGCATTTAGCTCTAAGGCAAGGCTGGGGAGCTTCATATAGCTCTCACCTGCCAGACTGTGGATAAAGTCCAATAAGCACACAGGTCTTCAGCCAAGTTGGTGATGACCTACTGTGTGAGTTAGGGTCTTTAAACAGGTGCACACCTATTATCCAAATGAAGGAGAAAGAATCAAATTTCTTATTAGTGTGTCTCTCTGTCTGGCAGGGATATGGGGGAGGGCGGGGTGACAGTGACAATTCTGCAGTCTCTCCTTCCACTTTTCCTTGGCCTCTAGAGGTTGAACTTGGCTAGGCAGGACACCATGGGAAGAGGAAGAATCAAATTTCAAGTGGTCCTAAGCACTGGCCAGGTAAACATAAATTATCTGTTAAGTTTCCTCAGCAACACTTTCTTCCAAGGAAAAGCCCTAATACGTCACACTAATTCTGTGATGTGGACTTGCTTAAACTGACAGGTTTTAAAACAGACTTTGTCAAAAATTTTCCACAAAGTATATCATTAACCTATGTCTTAAATTTTGTCCCCTGCAAAACAATACCAGTTCTATGCTCAAATACATTCTACTTCTTTTAAATAACACAGGATCATTTTGTGCACCATTGAAAGGGGTTTAACACATTTGGAAAAACAACCTAAAACATCTCTTCAAACAGGACGTAAAATTTCAATACAACATCTCCCTCTAGGGGCCAATTTTAAATCACACTGGCAAAACAGGAAAGTGAAGTACCCAGTGCAACCTACCTCTCAAACACAATAGCCTCTTGTTTTTACCTAGACAAGCCATAGAAAATGCCTCTTAAAAACTTTGAAAAATAAAATGCCTCTTACCAAATTGCTTCACCTTTATTAAAAGTCTCAAAAATTAAAACAAAAATACTATTAAGAACAAATTCTATTGGCAACACATGAGTGAAGGGAAACAGGTTTGAAGACGAACTCAAGGTACAAGGCACAAGCAGACTTAATGCGCACATGAGTACATATTCAGAATAGTGGCTTATCTTTTTTTTAAAGCTTTATTTTTATTTGACATGTATTTGACAGGTATTTTGCCTGCATGTATGTCAGTACACCATGTGCATGCAGTACCCACAAGGGCCAGAAGAGGGCTCCAATCCATCAGAACTGGAGTTAGGTTGTGAGCCACCATGTGGGTGCTAGGAATCAAAGCCCAGACTTCTGGAAAAGAGGCCAGAGCTCTTCACCACTGAGCCATCTCTCTAGCTTCCTGGTGTTTAAAATAACTAGAAAAAGCCAAGTGTGTTGGGGCTAATGTAATCCTAGCACCTGTGACTCTCTGGTCTAGGAGAACTGATGTGAGTCCAGTCCAGAGTGGATTGTGCAGTAGAACCCTGTTTCAATCACCACCACCATAACGAATCAGTGCTGTGAGAAGGGAATAAATTACCATTCCCAGAAAGAGCTAGTGAACATCCTCAGTCTCTAGTGAACACAGTTACATCTGTTCTCGGTGCCCAACAATGTGCACAGCTGAAAATGACTACTGCGGCTTTTGTTTCTAAAGTGTGCTGACTAACCCTCATCTCAACACGGGCTAACGTTATGTACGTGGAGAGAAGCCAAACTGAGAAAATGCCTCCATAAGATTAGGCTGTAAGCAAGCCTGTTGAGTATTTTAAAAATACTGACTGATGTGGGAGGGACCAGGCCATTGTGGGTGGAGTCATCCTTGGGTTTGTGGTCCTGAATTCTATAAGAAAGCAGGCTGAATAAGCCATGGGGAGAAAACCAGTAAGCAGCACTCTTCCATGGCCCCTACATCAGCTCCTGCCTCCAGGTTCCTGCCCTGGCATCCCCCAGTGATGGACTATTACATGGAAGTGTACGATGAAATGAACCCTCTCCTCCCAAGTTGCTTTAGTCATGGTGTTTCATCCCAGCAGTGTTAGCTCTACCTAGGACAAGCAACGTAGGTTTTGTGAAATCCTAACCAAAGATCATTCACACTGTAGCAAATCCCAGTTATCCATAGGTATCCAGCAAGGTTGACAAGAACTAACTTCTGCACAAAAGATGGGAAGAGGCATTTCCCAGAGGCTGGGGTGGGGCTAATGTCCCAGAGGGTCACAGGGCTAAGCTCACTGCCAGGGCTGATATAAGAGCCATGGTCTTTTAACCATGGCCTCAGAGCTCCATGGTTTAGACAGCACTTCAGAGGCAGCCTCCCCCAGTTAGGGTCCCACCTACAAGTTGAAAAACATGCCTGTTAATTTGACAGAGCCCCTCTTGTCCCTGTCTTATTATTAACTGGGGGTGCTTATCACCACATGGTGGATGAAGCCTGGGGTGCTGCCAACAACCCACAATGCACTGCGCAGTTTCACACTCACACACACACAATCTAGACAAAAGTGACACTTATGCTTGTGACATAAAGCCTAAGCAGACAGTTTCCTGAGTTTTCCACCCTAGAATAAGAACTGTCTGATACAGCTCAAGGGTCGGCTGCCCACTATCCCAGAGTTGTCACCTCTCCTAAACTGAGGGGCATAAGGCAAGGGCGTGGAGATGACACATTGCAGTGTGGGGTCTTTGTGAGCAGAGCTCCATCCACACACAGAAACACCCTGAGCAGCACCCCAGCCCGGTTCCATAAGAGTGAGGTCAGATCTCTCTCTCTCTCTCTCTCTCTCTCTCTCTCTCTCTCTCTGTCTCTCTTTGAGATTTATTTATTTTTATTCTGTGTATGTGTTTGTGCCCAACTGTATGCCTGTGTACAACATGCATGCACTGCCTTCAGAGGCCAGAAGAGGGCATCAGATCCCCTGAACCTAGAGTGAAGGACAGTTGAGAACAGCATCTGAATGCTGGGAACCAATCCAAGATCCTCTGCAAAAGCAAAAGAGCATCGAGCCATTTCTCTAGCCCCCATTTTTATTTTTCAATCCCATCAACTGTCTTCAGTACTGTAAACGAGAAATAAATATATCTGTTGAAAATACCATTAAGCCAAATAGTGACCAACAGTGTTTAAGTCTTCTCGCAAAGCGAGTCCGGGTTTTCCAAGATGGACTTGCCAGTGTCACCCTGTAGACACACCTTCAGCTTTTTACTGATGCTGTGCTTATATGGACATTAGCATGGCCACCGACATCCCATCCACAAGACTGGGGCAGTTTGGGACCTCAGAGAGTAAAGGTGCTTGCTGCCAAGTCTGACAACCTGAGTTCAATCCCTGGAACCCCACATGACAGAAAGACAGAACCAACTCTGGCAAGCTGTGCTCTGGCCATGCACATGTTCACAAAGTGAATAAATGTGAATACAACACAAGTCATAGGTTTTTAGAGTCGGTTGTTGTAATCCTCACCCCAGCACATAAGAGCCTGAGATAGAAAGACCACATGCTTTAGGCTAGCCTGGGCTACACTGTAACCCTGTTCCTGAAACACAAAGGAAGGAGAGGTGGTTTTCCCACCCACTGGAACCAGTCAGGAGCCTTCTAAGCCATGCACTGTCCAGTCTCCAGTTGTACAGACAGGCCCAAGAAGCGCCAGGCAGATGAGGTTTGGATTTACAACTACAGGCCGCAGACGGTTTTAAATGCTTCTCCTAGAGCCGTGGTGCTCAGCCTTCCTAATGATGCAACCCTCTAATGCAGCTCCTCATCTTGTGGTGACCGAAGCATAAAACTATCTTTGTTGCTACTTCATAACTGTTATTTTGCCACTGTGATGAATATTAATGCAGATATTATCTGTGTTTTCTGATAGTCTTAGGTAACCCCTGTAAAAGGGTCACAACCCACAGGTTGAGACCTAGTGGCCTAGTAGGAAACTCCTGGCTGCAGGCCCAGCCTGACTGGTGCAGTGCTCTTCACTATGGCTAGGGGGCACTGTGAGCCAACCTAAGACACACCACCACATCTTCCCCCCACCACAACCCCCCCCCCCATGTTCATGTTCACTTAAGTCTTCAGTATTCCTTTACATGGAAGGGCACATACACCACCTGCCTGTCATCTTAGGTAGGCTTTCCTAGCTCAGAGGCATCTGGAACTGATGCAACACACACACACACACACACACACACACACACACACACACTCTTCATCTGAGAACTGGGCTTAGCAGGCTCTCCTGTTGACCTGTCCCTCCCAGAGGCTGTTTGTTCAAGGCAAGTGGTGGAGAATTTCCATTCTGGCTGCACTAAGTAGGGCCATTGTCTCTTTACACTGTATCCCTCATGTATTGGCCCGCTATTCATATCTCCGGCCTTTACATTGCTTTGCCCAGAACCTAACAATAACTCCATCTGGCACTGCTAGGTGGTCCACAAATATTTTCTGAGAGAACAAACTGTAACGAAGACCTCTAAAGGTAATCTGGATACTGAGGGCAGCAGGTGAGGCTAACAGGCTCCGGAGGTAGACCATGTTTCTAACTGAGTGTGGGTCACTGGAAAGGAGCCCCTGTCTTCTACATCCTACGGCTCCTGATGCTTTGAACAGTTAGAAAGTAGAGACAGATGGTCAAGTAAACAACATGACTCTGGCTTATTTCTTCTATTTAAAAAGAAGAAGTTTTTCCTTAGGTTTATAATGCATACAGGAGGGGAGAGTAATGGAGCAGACTTCACAAGGCATACAGTTCAGAATCATGTAATACCTCCTGGGGTGACAGTGCCCTGAAGTTTGAAGTGTATAAATGGTATCCAGCACAGCTGGGATGCTGGAGGACAATGAGGGCCTCCCATATTACAGGGCAGAGCCTCCAGAGCAGACTCTGTCAGCTCCTGGATTTCTGTGTTTGCTGCAGTGAGAACACAGTCCTGAGGGGCCACAGAGTCCAGTGGTGTCCAGTTCCCAAGAAGCGGAGGACTTCACCCAAGATGTCACATGAGGGGTCTGAAAAGTTACCTCAATCTCCCCAGCACAGGGGAGCAAGCTCTTACCACAGTGACCTCATAGCCGGCCACAAGTCTAGAATCATCTCACAGCTACGTGACACATGAGATAGCCTTGGAAACACAGCAGGTCCCCCTGTAACCCTATACCACCATCAGTGCTGGAGATGTGGGCCAGGGTCTGCCTAGAGCACGCTGGGCAAGCACTCCCCACTGAGCCACACTCCATAAGCAAGAGGTTCTAAGCAGTTTTCGAAAACCATAACAGCCCATGCTCCAACAGCCACAGCCCTGATGAGGAAAGCCGACTCTCTATAGAGAGCAATCAGGGTGTCGACATAGAAGACTGAGCCTAGAAGGACAAACAGGAGGACGATGCAAAGGACATTGCAGGCAGAACCAGAGGCAGAAAGCGGGACATCCAGCCTGCTTTTCTCTCTCAAGGAACAGAGGCTTCCTGGTAAAGGAGCCTGGCTCTGACACTCAGCTGCACAACTCCTGACTTCCGGGTATGTAAATGAGTATGGCAGAGCCACGCCCCCAATCATGTAGCGCTACCTAGGGCCAGACCAGAGGGTTCAAGACCCAGGGCTCTTCCTGCACAATGATTTCCCCATATTCCATAAAAGATGCCAAGTCTGTTAGGGTGATAGGCCTGCCCTGCCCCAAGCCCGAAAGAACTTCAAACAAAACCAGCCATAAAAAAGGGAGAGAAAAAGAGCGGGAACAAAGGTCTCGCCACTGCCCATTTAACGACTTCCCCATCACTCAGGTGCAGTTAACACTCAGGTAAATTGCACAGAAAAATTTAAGATTACTGCTCTGAAAAGCTGCCAGCTATCCAGAACTCACATGGATCACTTATCTGTCACTTAAGTAGACACATTAATGGAGGGTACACCTCCCCTCATGACTTCCCACAACAGGTAAATCACTTTCTCCCTTCCTAGCCCAGTCTCCTCTCCACTCTCTAGTCCTCTGAAAGTCCCCTGTAGACCCTAGTGCAGAACAGCAGGCTCCCTTCCATTGCCACCCTACCTGCACCTGTCTAAAACCCCAGAGTTCTGGAACTCCTCTTTCCCTGAGCCTCTCATCCCACCTGCTCCCATGTGTAATCTCGACACAGAACATATACCAGCGGTGACTGCCACCTTCTACTGGTTACATCGTTTTTTTCTTACTACAGGAGCACATTAGCACTCTGCCTTCCACAAACCAAGAAAGACAGAGAATAGCAGAGACAGTGGCCAAGAGTATTGATCATAACAGACACAGAGTGCTGGCTTTCACTCCCCTGGCAGGTTAACCCTGCAAGTTCTATGTCCCTCTGGGGAGTGAGACATAGCTACCTGGGATGAAGGACTGGTTGCCCACAAATCTGGATGAGACCGGTCCAGGGGAACAGTGACCATAATGGGCTTCACTAACCCAAGTTTCAGGGAAGATCCTGTTACTTGTGAATGGCTCTACTGTCCACTCTGTCTGAAATGGTTACTCGAGGCTTCCAGCTACAACGTTCTTGTATAAGCATCCCCAGTGTACCCACTACCTAAGAGAACAGTGACCCCAACACTTCCAATTCATATTACACCCAAATAAATGCTTCCTCCCACTTGTTCTTCAGTAAAGAAGCATGTGGGAAATGAGGGAGAAGAGAAAGCTCAGCCTGTGCGGGCAGGCTCGGGGCGTCCCCTCCCCAAAGCAGTAACCAAGCCACCAAATTTAGACACAGCTGCCACCAAAGCCCTAGGTAACAGTTTCTAGCTTGGCTTTGGAAACATCAAGGAGGGGGCTACCCTCCCCCGCCCCCATGTCCTCTCAGGAAAGGCTGACACATACAGCAACCACTTCCCTCCAATCACCGAGCCAGGAGCGCCCTTCCACACCCTCGGCAGATCGCAGCTACATGCCTGCTTTCAGTAGCGTGACTAATTAAGACGAAAATAAAAACAAAAACTGGCTGCCGGTTTAATACGCCAGGAAGGCCGCAGAGAACAAGAACACAGGAATTCAGTCTGGATATTTCACTTTATTGGCCTGGTGTGTGGCCAAGGACTCTTCATCAAAGAGAAAACTCGTGTCCTCAGTTTCCCCTTGTGAATGCACATTTAACAAGAAAGTGAGCTTGTTGAGCAAGGTGGCCAATATATATATGTACATGAAATGTGCAATAATAGCCTGTTATATACATGAAAATATCTTTTTTTTAAAAAAAAGAATGATTTTATTTACTTACTTTTTTATTTAACTTTATTTTATATGTATTGGTATGGGGTGTTAGATCCCCTGAAACTGGAGCTACAGAGAGTTGTGAGCTGACATATAAGTGCTGGGAATTGAACCTGGATTCTCTGGAAGAATTCTCTTTAACTGCTGAGTCATCTCTCCAGCATCTCCGAAAATATCTTAAAGAGTTCAAATCAGGCAAATATCTAGACTTTCTTCTATTGGACCAAAGGAGGTAGCTGAGTCCCAGAAGCAAAATCACAGCACATGCACCTGACCCTGCCTGCAGGCCACCTGACCCTGCCTGCAGGCCACCTTGCCTTCACACCTTGGTCACAAATTCACCCTGAACAGGAGCAAAGTGTACATGAAAAGCTGGAACATACTAAGCCCAGGGCACAGACAATTTTCATGTTTTCAAGTACTATATCCTGATTTTGGTGGCCCAAAGCATGTCAGGAAAGACATCACTGAATTAGGGCCTGTGGACAGAGAGACACTGCCTCCACACAGGCTGGAATTCTAGCTTAGCAGAGGGATTTCTGGCCCGCACTGAAAAGAGCAAAAGTTCCTACCTTACTGGCTTAGAAGCTTTTAGGGTCTGGACAGAAAGAATTCAAAGCCCATGTTACAAGAGCTATAATAAACACACACTAAACGGCCAGGGAGGAAGAAGGCCCACTTTGTGCAAGGACTTGGGTGTGAATTTTATAAATAAAATGGCATCTGTCCAAGACCTTAACAGACTTGCAAAGCAGTGATGAGGAGCAGGTTTTTGCAAACGAAGAACCTCATCAATGACGCTCTCATCAATGTGCTAATTCATCGTAGTCTCACAAGGAACTGGGTGAGTGCCGACTGACAAGTTAGCAAGCATTACTGAGAACCCAGGGCTGGCAGCAAACACACACAGCCTGGACTACATAACAGAAACCTCATCTCAATAAAAACCACAAGAGGGGGCTGGAGAGATGGCTCACAGGTTAAGAGCACTGGCTACTCTTCCACATGTCCTGAGTTCAATTCCCAGCATCCACATCATGGCTCACAACAATCTGTAACAGGATTTGATTGTCTCTTCTGGTGTGTTCGAAGACAGAACACCTATATGTATACGTATATGTATATGTATGATATATGTATATGTATGATATATGTATATCATATATATGTATATATATGATAAATAAACAACTCTTTTTAAAAAAATAAAATTAAAACCACAAGAAGTTACCCCAAATGTCCAGTGCTGGAGGTGGGAAGGAATGGATCCTATGTGGATGTGGCTCAGGCATGTTACTGTCTCCCTTCATCTCTAGAAAATGAAGATAACGTCTGGCTGTCCATTCTCCTTTGATGCACCAGTGTCTCGCAGCATCTAAAACAACCTGCTTGTAACCCTTCAGGTTTTATCTCCCAGGGAACAAGCTGGGGTCCCAGATATGCTGCCCACCCAGTGCTGACGCTAGGAGACCCACAATGCCAGGCGCTCTGCTCACTACTCCCGCCTGTCAGTCACTCTCAGACCACTTCCCTCAGTGGCTCGATGTGCTGTCCTGCGACTGTTCACAACAGCTTCAAATTCTGAGTTAACCATGCAGGTCTCTACATGCCTCCACCTCAGAGAGGTCCTTCTGTGTAACTGCTATTATTTATTTATTTATTTATAATTAAAGAGGGAGTGTAGGGCTGGGGAGATGACTCAGTTAAGAGCAATTGTTGCTCTAGGGGAAGACCTGGGTTTGGTTCCCAGAACCCACATGGCAGCTCACAACTGTGTGTAACTCCAGTTCTAGGGGATGTGACACTCTTCTGACCTCCTCAGACACCAGACTTATATGTGGTGCACACACATATATGTAGGCAAAATACTCACAGACATAAAAATTTAAAAAAAAAGTCTTTAAAAAGGGGGAGGGTTTGACCAACACAATTATGTGCATGTTTGAAATATCATAACGAAACTTCGTCTGTACAATAATTAATACGTTAGTAAAATAACTGACGGGGCTGGATTGAAACTGCAGCTGAGGATGGCTCTGCCTTCTTTTGGTGAAACTACACTTGTAATTTTTATTCTTATTTTGTAGTTTTGTACACGGGGAGAGTGGGGCAGAGGTATCAGGTCCCCAGGAGCTGGAGTTACATACGATTGTGAGCCACCCACCCAACATGGCACCGGGAACTGAACTTCTGCCTGCCCTTCTTTTAAAACTGGTGCACAAATCAAACATAGTGTCTTAGAAGAAACTGCCCAGTCCCATGGCTCCCTGCTGGCTCTGACCTGGCATGTCCGAGCTGTCTTTTCTCCCTCCTCCCTTCATTCCCTCTCTGAGTCTCACCTTTCAGGCCCTTGCTCCTTGTGAGTAGTAACTGAGATCAAGGAGAGGGAGGCATAAACAAAGCCAGACCTCACATGGCACCATGTGCCAGGTGAGCTGCAAACTCCACTTAGAAAAATGTGACTCCAACGGCAGGGCTTGCCTCAGGGAGGAATCAGAGCCACTGTTGGAGGCGGTGGCAGGCATTCGAAAGGCTGTGGGACTCTGCCAAGTACAACCAGGGTACAGTCATGCTCTGAAGGAGACGCCTCAAAAATCGGCATCTCAACCACACAAACGTTCTAACACCTTCCTATAAGTGACATGAACATCTCAGTTCAATGATGTGGACATAACCATACAGCACAGTTTTCATATCAGAAGTAGCGTCTGGGGCTAATGAGGTCAGTCAGTGGCTGAAATGTCCACTGGACAAGCGTAGGAACCTGAGATCTCCAGCACCCACAGAAAGACCAGGAGGGTGTGGTGATCTGCCAGCAATTCCAGTGCCCAAGAGGAGCTGGGATCCCCAGGGCAGGCTGACTAGTTGAGCTAGCAAAATCCACGAGATGTAAGTTCGGTAAAAAAAAGGGCAAATCGATCAAAAAAAGATACTGATCAACATCTGGCCTCCTCACATGCACGCACGTACACGAACACATGTGAGCACACACACATACCACACAAGCACATGCAGATGCCATTGCTACAAACTCTTATGTGTTTGAGCTTTTCTAGAACAGAACATTAATTAAATCTTCTTGTCAGCTCAAAGTTCCCATATAAAAATATCTCTAAATTACTTACAAGACAGCCACAAAACAAGTATTTTAACAAGGAGTCGCCACAGCACAGAGAAACATCACAGAATAAGCAGCCTTCCTTGGACCTCCTGGCCATACTTCCCCTGAGCCATCATGAGGGTATGTATTATCTCAGTCCAGGGCCAGGCAAGGGTGACTCATGGTCACTGGGTTCCAGACTTTCCAAACCAGGTCAATCTTCATGCACCAAACACAGTGTGTCCAAGCACAGCTAAAAGTGCTTGTATTGCTTTTTTAAAAATGTTGTACATATTCTCTCTCTCTCTCTCTCTCTCTCTCTCTCTCTCTCTGTGTGTGTGTGTGTGTGTGTGTGTGTGTGTGTGTGTGTGTGTGTGTGCAGATGATATGTATGGCCAGGGTCCTGTGGTATACATGTGAAGAGGTCAGGGGACTGTGGAATCTGTTCTCTCTTTCCACCTTTAGGCGGGTTTGAGGGACTGAACCAGCTTATCAGGAATTATTCAATTTTACTCCCCGAATCACCCCACCAGTCCGAAACCTATATTCCTTTACTTTAGTAATAACATCAAGTTAAACAGACCCAACCAAAGCAGCATTTACACAGCCATGGGGTCTTGGTATTTTACATGAAGATAAGTCATTATTATTCCTATCACATATCTAAGCAAAGTGGCTTTAAAAGCTCCCTCACCGGAGGCTAGATAAATGGCTCAACAGATGAAAACACCCACCTTGGGTGGCTAACAGCTACTTGTAACTCCAACTCCAGGAGATCCAGTGCTGCCTTCTGGCCAACATGGGTGTACTAACAAGCATGTGGCATTCACTCACAGGCACACAAATGAATAAAAATAAACCTAAAAAAGGTATTTTGAAAGCTCCCCTAGCCAGGCAGTGGTGGTGCACACCTTTAATCCCAGAACTTGGGAGGCAGAGGCAGGCAGATTTCTGAGTTCGTGGCCAGCCTGGTCTACGGAGTGAGTTTCAGGAAAGTCAGGGCTATACAGAGAAACCCTGTCTCAAAAAACCAAAAGAAGAAGAAGAAGAAGAAGAAGAAGAAGAAGAAG
This sequence comes from Rhabdomys pumilio, assembly GCA_030674055.1. NCBI lineage: Eukaryota > Metazoa > Chordata > Mammalia > Rodentia > Muridae > Rhabdomys > Rhabdomys pumilio. The sequence continues at coordinate 55,579,693 of JANHMN010000008.1, forward strand.
AAGAAGAAGAAGAAGAAGAAGAAGAGGAGGAGGAGGAAGAGGAGGAGGAAGAGGAGGAGGAAGAGGAGGAAGAGGAGGAGGAGGAGGAAGAAAAGGAAGAAAAAAAGAAAAGAAAAGAAAGAAAGAAAGAAAGAAAGAAAAAGAAAGAAAAGGAAGAAAGAAAGCTCACTCCCCTAACAAAGCCAGATGTAGTAGCATCTGACTGTGTTCCCCGCACATTGGAGGTAGAGGCAGGAAGATCAAGAGTTCAAGGCCATCCTAGGCTACATAGTAATTTTGAAGCCAACCTGGGGCCAGACTGACTCCAAGGGGAATCAAAAAAACAAGGAAAACCTAACAACCACAAAAAAATACTATGTGAAATATTCATTACAGTATTCCTTTGATTTGTGTGGGTTTTCAGTCTTATATTTGAGACAGTCTCCAGTAGCCCAGGCTAGCCTTGAACTCATCATCTTCCTGCTTCCAGCTCTTCCACATGAAACCAGGAAAAGCTCAGCATCTGAAGAGGACAAACTATAGCACATGAGTAAGTGCACACACGCATTTAAACATTGGGCTACATAGGCAGAGGCGTTGGTCAGTGGGTAAAAGCACCAGAGTGCAAGCCAGAAGACAGAGTTTAATTCCAGAGACTCCTGTAAAAAAGTGGCATGCAGTAGCATGCGGCTGCAATCCCAGCACTCCTGCAGAAAGATGGGAGGTGGAGACAGGAGAATCCGCAGGAAGCTCATGGGCCTGGAACACACAGCTCGGTAGCAGAAGCCAGAGATGCTAACTCACTGAGGTGGAAGCAGAGAAGAGACCCCTGAAGACTGTCCTCTGACCTCCACAGGTGCTGTGGCAGGTGTCCTCTCCCCACCACACACAAGATAACTGATCTTAACTCTAATTGAACAGTTCCGTCACAGTTTAAGATGTGCTTCTCCGCCTCTTTCTACAGCTCGGCAGTCTCTCTGCCTTTGCTCTTTCCTGGAGTTATTTTAAGAGTACGCAGAGATTTTTTTTAAAAAAAATGTTTCATAGTTACCTTCTTCATAAATGACATTTCTTACAAAAATGGAGTTCTAACCATTGCTCGCCAAAATTAAAGAAATGCCCATATCCTCATCTGTTCAGATCCCAACACGCCTCACTCTTACTCCACCCCCACCCCCACAGCCCTGCTGATGCCATCAGGCACCATGCAGCCAGCCCACACCCAGAGGTGAGAAAGCACTAAGTGGGCAAAACACCAGCTGAGCAGCTGGAAGGTGCGACCAACTAGGTTCCATCCCGATGCTCGTTAACTGTCAGCGGAGTATCAGAATCCCAGACGAGATGCTGCTCCAGCCACACCCATCTGTAGCTCTCCCTATATCCATCCTCATAGATGAGTCTGTAACAGACTCACTGGGTGCCTGGATTCCAGGAGAAGGAGTGATTGGTACCATCTTAGATCCCCAAGAAATCATGGATGCACATTAACTACATGTGAACCTATCCTCAGAGTGACTCATCCCTTCCCAGAATTCCTTCCTTCCCTCTGCCACTCAGGACCCAGATACACCCTGACTATGTGAAACCTCTCTTCTTCCTTAGAGACCTTTAAGAAGGAAGCATCACCTCTGCCTAGTGGCTGAACACTCCTCAGAGCCTCCACTATGTTGCTGTCTCTCTGTCTGCACCCTGATGTCGATGACTCTTCTGACAAAGGTCTTATACAAAAGGACAACTGGTCTTATTGTCCCCCTTGAGCCCCAAATAAGAGTCCTTGCAGAAGAGCAAAGGACACAATGTCCGTCTTTTCTACACATAAGTTCCTGACCCCCTTACTATGTTCCTGGGTCTATTCTAGACACTATAGACATAACAGAAGCAGGAAGCGCTACCCCCAGAGCCGTACATCCTAGTCTATGTAGGAAACAGGACAACACTTTGAAAAATAATAAAGTGGGAAACCATGATTTAACCAGTGGTGGGTCAGAGTGGGAGACGAGGAAGGTCCCTCTAAGAGGGTGTGTTTGAAGAGAGCACATGAAGACATCTGCACATAAAGTTACATAAAGGGATTTGTAAAGGCAGAACTTTCTGAGCTGTAAAAGAGCAACTGCAAAGGCCCTGAGGTCCTGAGGAAGATGCTTATCTGTGTGGCAGAGAAGTCAGCTTAGCCCAGAGATTACCTCAGGCCTTCTGGCATTGCCTCTGTGTGGGACAAACAGCTAAGGGAAGCTTCTGGGCTTCCCATAGGAAGATTCTGGGCAGGAGCTACACAATCTGATTGACATTTCTAAAGTATCTCGTGGTGAGACCTGAGGGAAAGGGCATAGGGTCAGAGGCAGTGGGGCATCAGGAAAGCTGTTGCCATCATCCAGGTGAGAGGTGGTTTATGAAAACATGGGTGCTAGCAATGGGGGCAGGAAGAGGTGGCCAGGTTTGGGACACATGCAAAGGCAAAGCCAGCAAACTTACCAGTTGTAAGACTGAACCCCGGTTAGCAACAGCAATGAAAAAACTTTCAATTAATTTATATGTACATACATGTGTTTGCCTGAATGTGTGTATGTGCACCACGTGTACAGTGCCTGGGGAGTCCAGAAAAGGGCATCAAATCTCCTGAAACGGGAGTTACAGACAGTTGTGAACAGCCACATGGGTGCTGAGAATTGAACCTGGGTCCCCTGCAAGAGTTGCAAGTGCTTTTAACTACTGAGCTATCTCTCCAGCTCGATGGATCAACAAAACTTTTAAATGTATACTTGAGTGTCATTGCTACTCACACTGAAAGGAGGGCAGAAGAGCTGAAGCCTGGAAACCTTTGCTGTACCAGGTCACCTTCAGAAAGGGCTGGGTACGTATTCAGTACTAGGATGCATACTGTAGCTGGTCTCGACTTGAAATCCTCTGGCCTGAGCCTCCCTAGTGTTGGGATGACAGGTGGCTCCACCAGGCCCAGCCTCCCTACCCATGTTTACTTCTTTCACTGAGCAACTCCAATTGTTCTAAGCAACAATCTCTGCAGAAAGGAGCCACGGGCATCCCTACAGACTCTTTCTGGACCACCGTGACATACTGAACCTGCATCCTGGATACATGTACTCATCCTGCATCTCCAACCCACTTAGAGCTCCTCTGACCCACTCACCTCCACAATATCTGTTGCAACAGCCAGAGGTACGCGGCTGGAGACAGAAGCCATAGCTGGTACCCTTTCTGTAGCAACAAAGGGCAGGTGAGTTTTCTGATCCCATCCCTCTGTCTTGTATAACATTATCATATGTTTCATCTTCAGAATGTGTCACTTCAATCTGCTTAAAGGTAGAGGGTGACTGCCTGTTCTGTGACAGAATCCAGCATACCTCTTATCTGTTAGCGTTCTCTTTGCCATTATGCTGTACAATCAGGAAGGATCATTTCAATTTGCTTTATATAACTCCTGTGCATTGCCAGCAGGCAGATGCAGCACACAGAGGGGCCACAGTGAATACTCATACTGGACTAGGCTGTGGCTCAGTGGTAGAGCATCGGCCTGACATGCAAAATGTCCATGGAAACCAATAGAACAGAACAGGAGATGCCACGGTAGGGTGGGACAGCAGAGAAGGTCCAGCATGGAAGTCATGTAAGGAGAGTTAACTCTTCAAGTCCTGGCTTGCCATTTGATTCCAGAACAAACAAAGGTTCCCTGCAAACAGAACTCCTGACTTGTGTCCTTTCGGTACTGAGTTCCTATCTTTTGGTTTTTTGTTTGTTTAGTTGGTTGGGTGTTTGACTGGTTGGTTTTGTTTTTGTTTGAGTTTGGGGGGATTGTTTTGTTTTGTTTGAGACAGGGTCTCATTATACAGCCCTGGCTATCCTGGAACTCACTATGTAGACCTGGCTGGCTTCAAACTCAAGAGATATCCACCCCAATGCCTCTTCCTCCCAAGTGCTGGGATTAAAGGTGTACATTACTGTCTTGATTTCCTGTCTTTAAACTATAGGGGAAAAAACACATTTCTTCAAGATAAAGAGAGGACGCAAGACAGGAAAGCGGGGAAAAGGAAAGGAAGAAATCAGACTATATCAATGTAATTTTCAAATCACGAGGAAGGCAGGAGAATTTACTTACATAGTGAATTCCATGCCATACAGGGCTATGTGGTGAGGAAAGAAAGAGAGGGTGGGGGGGAGGAAGGAACAGTGTGTGTGTGTCTGAGTGTCTGCCTGTGTGTAAGTGTATATATGTGTTTGTGCCTCTCTGTGTGTATTATTCTCTGTGTGAGTAATATGTGCCTGTGTGTGTGTGTGTGAGAGAGAGAGAGAGAGATAGAATGTGTGTGTGTGTGTATACATATATGTGAATATGTGTGTGCCTCTGTGTGTGTGTCTCTCTGTGTGTGTGTGTGTGTGTGTGTGTGTGTGTGTGTGTGTGTGTGAGTCTGTCTGTCTGTCTGTCTGTCTGTACTAGTCTTAAATTCCTGGGCTTGAACTCAGTGTGTGAAGATCAGAGGTTAACTCACAGAAGTCAGTTCTCCTCTCCCCGTGAGTCACAGGGCTAATACTCAAGTCCTCAGGCTTGGCAGCAAGAACCTTTACCTGCTGAGCCATCTTTCTGGTAGAATAAAATTTTCCCTCAAGTAAGAAGAGCAAACTCTAACCACAAAAAGTACAGTGAATGCAAACTCCTAATGATGGTCCTTAGTCACTGTCATCAAATATCCTCCACTGCCCATCAGTACATGTGTGATTTCATACAACCGTAGCACGGTTGGTTTGTTTAAACCAGCATTAACACAAGTCCATGAGTCAAGAATTAGCCCATCAGTGACTCCAACATCACTAGGTGATAAGAATTGTCTGCATCATTAATAATCATTTAGGACTGCTGCTTGGCTTGTGGTTCACACAGACTGAGCCATCATGACACAGTGCACACTGCTGCTGGGCTCGTGGTTCACACAGACTGAGCCATCATGATGCACACCATACATTTGTCACTACACAGCTGTTTCTTTTCAACTCATCTTCCATGAAGCCATTTTCTAAACCTCCACTGTCACCTCAATGCCAAGCAAGCACTTCAGCAGGTGAAATGTATATGCTGTTTGGTTAGTTCTGCAGAACCCAGGGCCCTGCCCCTGCCAGGCAAGGTCCCATCACAGATGAATCCCAGTAGCCCCAGACCTCACTTCCTTTCTCTCTCCATCCTCCTCAACCTATAGCCTCTCGTATTTAAGAGAAATACACTTGCTATATTACCTAGGCTGGCCTTAAAAGTCTTGATCTCAAGCAATCCTCCTCCTTCAGCTTCCAAGTAGTCACGATAATGGGTGGGAGCCACAGTACTCAGGTGCATGGCAGTTTCTTTATAGTTAAAATAAGACATGTTTCCGCTCCCTGCAGTGTGACATGCTTATACTGCCAAGCGTCTCCAGCTCTGAATAAGAAGGTCAATCAGCTGAGTTGCAGAGGCCCCTTCAGAAAGAATGCATGTGGGTACTAAATAATATGCCATCACTAGGGACCCAGCATGAAGTTTGAGCATCCATATCCCAGACAGGTTTTCAATCTGTGTTATATACAAGTGAGACCATTAATACTTCCAATAAACAGTAGTAAAAGTCACTTATTATTTTCTGAGACTAAAGTGGACATGAATACAACTTCTGTCAACTTCCTATACCATTTTCCCCATATCCTTGGTGGTAGGAAAATGTGTACAGGTGTGAATGTGAATCAAAGACAGTAAGTGAAACAGGGCCCCAGACCTTAGCATTACTGACTCCATGATGGAAATGCCATCCAGGACATAAAGGAAAACAAAGATCTAACCCATCAAAGACAGTAATTATGGGAAAATCCCTAATGGCTTTTTAGCTTCTGGAGTTCTGCTTCTGGCTAACTATTCTTATTAACTGAAGTACATCTATCCAGACGTGGCTTTTGTGTTTCAAGTTCTTCCTGAGATGCAGTCGCCCACCAGCTAAGAAAGACTTTCTCTTGGCCTAAACCCACATGGGCGCATCTTCTCTGTTGGATCCTACAGAGCAGTAACCAGGATCCATCCAGTGCTTAGGAAGATTCCTTATGGCCTCAAGCACAGATGAATGAAGTCTGTTGAAGAAGAAGGCAGTTAGATAAACACCCCAGACCTCTGTAAGAAAGCACCAAAATGCTATCTTGCAATAATAGTCAATTGAGAAAATCAAAAAAGCATTCTTACCTTGGTAAAGCCCTGAGCTTCCCAAAGTTTCCAGCACATATTCACTTTCAGATCTTGTCAAAATAGCCACTCTTGGGACTTGGTGTCAAGCTCGCCACCACCCAGAGCCTAGAAGCACTTCTGAGCACAGACACATAGAGACCCGCCCCTGAGAGGCAGTGAGTACCCTCAGGGGTCTCCCTCTGAGGGTTTATCAGCTAAACTTTACTTTTGGTTTTGCTTTTTGTTTGTCTGTTTTGTTTTGAATTCAATTGGGTAAATTCCACAACGCCAGACCCTGGCTCAAAGCCCAGGATTCCAGAAAGTCACATGCCTCTCAAAAACAGATTTTCAAAAATGCCTGGAATTTTTTTTTTCCTAAAATAACATCTGCCTAAAATTCTAGTCAAAACCCTTGATCCCCACCAACCCGACGATCTCTCTGCCTATGAGCCCCCCTCTTTCTTTGGCTTCCTTCAGGTTCCATACTGTGCAGCTGTGGCTGGCTGTCCAAGTAGACAGAACCCATCACCATAAAACAGCAAATCACATACATCTGCCCTACCAAGATAGGTTTCTTGACCAAACTATGCTACTACATAAGAGGGAGAATTTTTTATTTGTTTATTTATTTTACTAAGTACCATTATTTCAAGCAGAATAAAGAAAATCAAGAGAATAGATGGGTAGGGGTTCTCAAATGCACCCCTCCAACCTGAGAGCAATGATTCCACAGGGTAGAAGGAGAGAATTAACTCCCACAAGTTGTCTGACCTCTGACCTCTGACCTCTGACCTCTATGCATGTGCAGTGTGGTATTTGGGCATCTGTGTGGACATGTATGCATGCTTGTGTGCCTGTACACACACACACACACACACACACACACACACACACACACAAAATGGCTGGGAAGTTCATTGGTAGAATACATACTTAGCACACATGAGGCCCTGGGTTTGATCCCAACATCAAGTAAATAAACACTGAACCATGGTCATGATATCCAGATGGAGACCACAGGGCATGGTGATGCATACCTTTAATCCCAGCACTCAGAAGGCAGAGGCAAGTGAATGATCTCTGTGAGTTTGAGGCTACTCTGATGTATATAGTGAGTTCCAGGAAAGCCAGAGCTACATAATGAGACTTTGTCTCATTCACCCCCAACATGATATTCTAATATTACCAAATTATATAATTGTATTATAGTTAAACATAATGTCTACTCAAACCTGAAGAGAACTAAAAGCCCCATGCACTCCATGAGGGTGTCCCTCATGCACATGGTCCCAGCACTGAAGGATGTAGAAACAGGATGACTGCTGGGGCTTGCTGGCTTCCAACCTAGCGGACACAATGGGAACACTGTTCAAGAGACCCAGCCTCAAAGGAATAAGCAGAGTGGTAGAGGAGGATAAGGAATATTCTCTTCTGGTCTCTGCACATGCATAGGTATATGGACCTACACACTCCACACACACACATACACACTAAGTCCATCCCTATAGAAGTTGATCTCTGTGCACATGCATAGGTGCATGCATCTACACACACACACACACTACATGCCTATAGGAGTTAGTTAACAATATAAATTTCTCCCTATAGGGTTTCCCTTCCAGTGAGGGGCTTAGATCTTGCACACTGCATGTCCTGGTTAGGTTCCCATTGCTTTGACAAAGACCATAACCAAAAGCAACATGGGGAGAAAAGATTATTTCAGCCTACATGTCATGATGTCCTGACCACTGTCCACCATCAGGAGAAATCTGGGGCAGGAACCCAAGGCAGAAACCTGGCAGCAGAAACGGAAGCAAGAGACCATGGGGAGACTCTGCTTACAGGTTTGCTTGGCCCGCCTTTTTATATACCCAGGATCATCTGACCAGGGCTGGCACCACCCACTGAAGGCTGGGGCCTTCCCATATCAATAATTAATCAATAAAATGCACACAGACTTGTATACAGGGTAATTTTGTGGAGGTATTTTCTCAATTAAGATTTTCTTTGCCCAGATATGCCCAGGTTTCTGTAAAGTTGGAAAAAAACCAATTAGCATTCTGTAACATCAGAAAGTAGTGAATATTATAAAAAGAAGCATGGACAACCTTGCTGGCAGACCACCACTGCTGAGCTGCAGCTTACCTGGTCAGCCAACAGTGTCCGTGTTCCAGTATCTCAATAATGCAGGACAGAGGAATGCACAAAGACCTGTGAACAAGGGTGCATCTTCAGCATCCCTGTTTCCTGCTACTTTAAACATCAAGTGAAAATGGCATCCCGATGATGCAGCCCCCACTCAGCTCCCAGAAAGCTGGCTGCTGGACTTCTGAATCCTGGGACCCTTGAGAAACCTGATCAGCTCAGGAAAAAAGGCCTGAGTTCTGAGGTTAAGGGTTCCCCAGATTGTCCTCAGGGATTACCCTATACTGGACTCTGGGACTCAGACCAAAAGTTCTAGACACAGAATTTCTGAACTCAACCATTCCTTCCCTGAGAAAATAACTAGATATTTAGCAAAGTTTACATGTGGCAAAGTTCAAATCAAAGAAGCAACACAAGCCAGATGTGGTGGCCTACACCTCTAATCTCAGCACTTGGGAGAGAGAAACAGGTGGATCTCTGAATTCAAGGCCAGCCTGGTCTACCAGGCAAGTTCCAGGGCAGCCAGGGCTTCACAGAGACCCTGTCTTGAAAAAATAGTATATTATATAATTTATTGTAATGTATTACATTGTATAATAACATGTTATATAATATGTATAAGTATATGTTTACGTATAATATAATATTTTATTAAAATATTAATTAAAGAAAGCAGGGTAGGGTGAGAATGGTAGATCATGTGCTTAACATGCATGAAACCCTAGGTCTGATACCCATCAATACACACAGACACACACACACACCCTTCTGAAAAAGAAATAAACTTTAAAAAAAAAATCAGTTGCCTCAAAGTAAAATACCATCCATCAAATCAAGTATGGTACTTTAAAAAACTATAAGAAAGAAAATGACACCATTAGAGATTTTTAAAAAATAATTAATGGCAGTATTAGAAAATAAAGTTGAGGCCAGAATTTTGAGAGTGGCCTATGCAAGAGGCAAGGGGTCTGTCTTAGTGGAGGGAGAGAGGATGAACGGGGAGGTGGGGGGGACAAAACAACTAGAGCAAGGGGCAAGATGACAGGGACACAGATGAAAAGCTGGCCATGTCAGATACACAAAACCAGAAAAATCCTGTTGCCAAGGAGTTAGCAGACACAAGCAAAGTTAACAATAAAATTATATACAAGGTACCCAGGAAAGAATTCACAGGTGGAAGGGTTGTCTGAGCTGCCAAATGGAGAAAAAACAAACAAACAAACAAACAAACCAAAACCATCTACAACAGCTGAGGCTCAAGAGTACAGCTGGCAGAGGAGTAAGCCCTGATATCCTACCCAGCACAGTATAACTTCAGTTAACAACAATCATGCTTTAAAATAACTAACAGAGGGGGTGATGAGAGCTGAACCTGGGGCCTCACACAAGCTAGGCAAGCAATTTACCACCAATCTATGCTCCTATCTCAGAGAAAGGAGTTTGAATGTTCCCAAATGCAAATAAAAAAACAACACAGGTTTGAGCAATGAGTAAGCCAGTTACCCTAACCTGATCTTTACCCAGGACAAAATATTACATGGTATTCCCAAAATACGTATGGTTGCTATGTATCAATTCTTATTTAATATAAGCTCACAAGACAATGTTGCAAATTTTCAGACCAAGAGTGACAAAGAGGTGATCCCAACAGTTTTCTGAGAGGAAAAAAGTGGGTCGCCCATTGCGGACAAAAGCTCTGGACAGCTACTAGCTGTGTACAGCCACACTCCAGAGGCTGGGGAGAGGAGCAGAAGATTCACTGCCAACCTAGGCCTCAGGGTAAAGCCTGTGTAAAAAGGGAGGGAGAGAGGTTGAAGCGTCCCATTTCCTAACAGATACTCAAGGCCAGAAGACGCCATGTTCACATACATCACAGTCCTGAAGGAACGCTGCCAGCAATGCTATGCTCAGTCAAGCTGTCAATCAATGAGAGCAGAGCATCTCAAAGGCCGCTGCCTCCCTCTGCTCTTCCTCAGGACAAGGTAAAAGAGCAAACCTGAAGGACTAACCCAGAGGATGATGAAGGACTTCTTGGAATGAGAGTGAAGAGGGACCCCAAGAGAGCCCAGCTTGCATCCTAGTCACCCGAACACACCAGCCTAGTCCCACGTCAGTCCTTTCCGACTCCAGAAGCCACAGTCACCTGCACTGTCTCGTTTAACCCCTTAACATGACTCTGACACAGCAGCCCCATTCACTGCTACTGTGCCTTTTTCTTTTTGAGAATTTCATAAGATGAACACTGATGGAGGGGTCATCCTTGAAGGAGACTCCCCTTTCTTAGCAGCCTGTCGCTCCTTATCTAGAGGAGGGCAGCTTGTGATGTTTCCCCCACTCTGAAATGTCTACTGGTATTTTCTTTGTTCAGGTCTTGGTTACGAGGGTATATTGTTGAGATTTCTTGGGAGCAGCTCCCTGTCATATGTAGAAGATACCATCTTGCAGCAGACATGGCCTTTTACTTAATTGAGGCTTAGAAGGATTAATCTCCAGGGTCACATGACCCTCAGAGGCAACCCCAGGCAGTTGGTCGTTTGCAAGTATAGTCATGACCTCAGCAACATGTTAGGAAGAAGCACGCACTCAGACATCTGAAGAGTCAGGACAAAGAAACAAGCTGGAGGGACTAAGTCAGAAGACTGAGAAAGAGATGAACCCTGGGTGGGTAGCAGACAGTGTCCAAAGGGGACTGGATTCTGAGTTTCTCAGAAATACCAAAACTCACAGGTACTCAAGTCTGCTAGGTACAATGTTGGGTCTTCTGGGTACCTGAAATGTCTCTAAATGGCTGATGATACAAATTCAATCAATATAAACTGTGCACCAGTCATTTCTTACTGTATTCTTTGTGAGTAAGAAAAAAGTCTACACATGTTCCACACAGATACAATTTTTTGTTTTGGTATTTTCTTTAAAATACATAATACTTTTCATTCTTTGAAAATATCACAATTTTTAATTGTACACTTTTAAAATTAGATTTATTCATTTTACATTTTATGTGTGTGAGGTGCCTGCATGTATGTATATGCACCATGTGCATGCTCGGTGCCCTCTGGAGGTCAGAAAAGGACATCAGATCCCCTGGAGTTACCCATGGTTATAAACCACCCTGTAGGTGCTGGGAATTGAACTTGGGTCCTCAGCAAGAGCAACAGTGGAGCCATTTATCTAGCTTGAGCTTTTCATAAGTGTACACAGTGTACACAGGTCATATCCAATCCAGCATGCCCTCCCTCCACCCTCCCCCTCCCCGTCTTATCTCCCTCCCAACTTTCCTATGGCCTAATCAGTGTCCGATGAGCGCTGCCCACGTGTGCATGAGTGTGCAGCCATCCACTGGACTCAAGCCACCTACTCAATGTACCCACTATGAAAAGCCCAGAAATGAAAGACCAGCAATACTATTTCCTGACTTTAAAAATTTGTTGTCCCTCCTCTCCCAAATTTAAAAGGAAGGATCAAGGAAAGAGTGGTAAGTAAAGAGGAAAGAATGAGGAAAATAAGAGGAAATGGAGAGGAAGAAAAGGGTACTCTGGGGGCTGGGGCATTACTTAGTGGGGTATACCTGCATAGCAAGTGTGATGACCTGGGTCCCATTCCCAAAAATGGCAGAGAAAAAAGGCTGGAAATGCAGGTCTCAGAGTTTACAAGGTGGCTTTAGAGCATCCTATCACACTAGCATCAGGTGAGAAGCCTCACTCCTTACTAAGTCAGCATGCCCTTCCAAGCACATCTTCCAGTTTCATCACAGTACAGGGGAGTGCACTGCCCACTGCCTCTCAGCTGCACTTGCTGTTAGGAGCATCCCCGGACTCCGCCAGAGGGCTCATCTTACTCTGCGGGCTTGGTGACTCACAAGCCAGCTCACAGCTTTACTCGGGTACTTAGCTTCACTGTGTCCTGGGGACTGAGTTCAGGATCTCAGAGAGAAGCTGGGAAGCATGCTGTATTCCTGACTTACACCCCAGCTGCTCAGTTAAAAGGTAAAATGGTTCATTGGAGGGTAAAACCCCAGGCAGAAAGCAAAGCTATAAATGTATTATATATAAGTTATCTGCTCCATAAACCTTTACAGAAGCTCGCCGGAACAAGGGCCACTGGGTGTGGCAGTGCACGTGCAATCCTGACAACGGGGAAGAGAAGAAAGGTCTAAGAACCTCTTCAAGACCAGCCTAGGCCACAAAGCAAGCCGGCCCCAAAATAAGACAATGTCTGTCCTTACGAAAAGGAATCTGGATAACACCTGACACCTGTTCTGCCAGAGTAGCCAATTGAACTATTTTTAGATCTCTTAAGCAATGAGGCAATAAACACTATTTGGTTAATCATTTCCAATCAAAGCAGACACATGGCAAAAACTACCCCGGGTGGAGCTGAAGCACCTATTCAAAGTCTAATTTGTACTAATAGGTTAATGCTGGACTCAGTGTAAACAGGTCTGATTCTCTGTGTATAGTCCCTGCATTTTACTCCTACACTGTAATAGACACTTCCCACTTCAGTCACATAAAAATACACTTTCCTGTTGGGCATGGTGGCACAAGCCTTTAATCTCAACACTGGGGAGGCAGAGGCAGGTGGATCTCTGTGAGTTCCTAGCCAGCCAGAGACAGATAAAGAGACCACGTCTCAAAACAAAACAACAACATTAAAACCCCTTTCCCATGCACATACTGGCTGAGCTGAGTGGACTCAATGACTTAAAAAGAAAACATACTGAGATGGAAGGTAACAGCTGGAGGGTGTGCAAAGGAGACAGAGCCAAGGACTGGACGAGACTCGGTCGAAGTGCATTGTATGCATGGATGAAATTCTCAAACACAAAGAAGAAAAACATACTTTTCTGTTTCTGTTTGTCTTTTGGTTATCTTCCGAGTCACAAATTCTAAGAAAGAAAGGAAGAAAGAAAGAAAGAAAGAAAGAAAGAAAGAAAGAAAGAAAGAAAGGAAGGAAGAAAGAGAGAGAGAGAAAGAAGAGAGAGAACAGGGGTGAGGGGGAAGGAGAGGAGAGGAGAAGAAAGAGAGAGGGGGAGGGAAGGCGGGAGGGAAAGAAGAGGGGAGAGAGAGAGAGAGAGAGAAAAACAGTCAAATATCCAACACAGGGGCCATTAATAATGTCTGTGACACAGCAAATTGGTAAAAACCTTTTAAAAGATATAAAATTGACAGTTAATAAAGGTCTTAGGAGAGCTGAAGAGATGACTCAGCAAATTAAGAGTCTAGCCTGCTTCCGCAGAGGACCCGAGTTCAGTTCCCAGCATCCACAGCAGGGCTCACAACAACCTGTACCTCCATCCGCCTCCAGGAGAGCCAGTGCCCCTGGCCTCCAGAGGCATCTGCGCTTTTGTGCACATGCTCACACACAAATGCACACGTACATATAATTAACAATAAAAATAAACATTTTAATATAATACTAATAAGCATGTCGCTCCATTGATATAATACTTACCTGGCATGCTGGAAGCCCTGGACTGAATCTCCAGTGGTATAAAAAGACAGGTGTAGAAGCTAGAGCTTGCAGATCTGGCCGATCTTGCAAAGAGGATTCATGCTCAGTTCCCAGCACCTGCGTGGTGGCTCACACCCATCTGTAAACTAAAGGAGCCCCGATATCGTCTTCTGACCTCTGCAGACACCGCGTGCATGTGGTACACAGAAAAACACACAGACAAAACATTCGCGCATACAAAATAAATAAATCATATTTTCTTTTTGAAAGAAAGGTGTGCTTACTTACAGCCAAGGTGGTTGAAAATTCAAGGTCATCCTTGGCTACATGGTGACTTCATGGCCAGCCTGGACTACTGGAGATCTTTCTCAATAATAACAATAATGGCAGGGTAGGTACTCCTCCCTTGGAGCCCCACCTGCCCTAAAAAATTCTTCCTTTTCCATAATCTGCATCTGCACTCCTCAGATAATAATTAATAATATAACAGTGTTACTTGAGAATTATGTTTCTGAAAGTATGAAACTAAAAAGAACAGAAAACGTCAGTAAGTGTAGACCAGGCTGGGCTTACACTCATAGAGCTGTCCCTGCCTCTGCCTCCCAGGGGCACTGCAGGCGGCTCACACGCAATTTTAGTTTGGGGTTTTTGGGAGTCTTTCCATTTTTACCAGGTCTGCAATGAGTGACGCAAATACCAGACTATGCTCTTAGGATACATTCCTAGAAACAGGGCTGAGGTAATTAGGCAGAAATGGGCTTTTGCTTTGTTGTTTTGTTTTGTGCTTTTGCTGGCCTGATGCTTCTCAGGCCTCTGGGTTTCCAATAGCAGGGACCACAGAGACGCTGAACTCGAAGGTCTGGAGAAGCACGATTTCCTGAGGCACCAGACACTGAACCTGGGTCCTCACACATGTGAGGCAAGCTCTCTAGCACTACGTCATGGCCCTGGCCACACTGTTTTACAACCAAAATGAGCAACTGAACAATGAATACGTAGCTTTGGGTTTACTTCTCAAGAATAGGGCTCAAAGCTTTCAACCATCCAGGAAAAACTCTGACTCAGACCTCAATTTTTCAGAACATTTCATTTTTCACTCTGAAGAAAAATAAAATGACTAGGAAGGAAAGAAAACGCTTTAACATATACTTTTAGTATATTCATTGCGTCAAGTCAGTACAATCCTGAGAACCAGGGTTTAGGTTTTTAATGAAGGGGCCTACAGAGTTCAAGGACAGCCTGGTCTACATAGAAAGTTCCAAGCAACCCAGGGCTCATGGTAAGGCCCTATCTCAAAAGAAAGAAGTTGGGGGACAGAGATGGTCAAAGGCAAGGGGAGCAAGGGCTGGCACAGCAGAATGGGGTGCTAATCTGGATTCCATCAGACCCTGGGTTCTAACTCCTGACCCACACAGTACAAAGAAAAAGAGCATATTCCTGTTAGCACAGGTCACACCTCCTTCCCTGAACCCTCTCCCCAGTCAGAGGGAGTCACACAGAGGCCTGCATGTTCACTCAGCTGCCCTCCGTCCCCATGTGAGTGTTATTCTGGAACCTTCCCTGTGAGTGACTTCAGGTCACTGCAAACTAAACATAGGCTTTAATGTCCTCTCCTTTAGAACTGTGTTTTAAGTTGCTTTTTCTTTTTTTGATTTTGTTTTTTCATCTGAACCCACCTTCCTCCCCTCTGACAGGAAAGGAGCCCCCTTCCTAATTTTCCAACACTTTTTTAAATATAAATATTTATTTATTTATTTATTTTTTGTTTTATAGGATTTTTGACAAGGGGATTTCCATGGATTCAGAATTCAGTTTGTCCTTTAGAATTCCCAAAGGAGATATTCATTTCAATTTCAAATTGTTAGAAACTATAAAGCTTTTCCTAGTGACCCCCCAGGTTACACCTCCCCTGTCCAGTGGAATTTATTCTGAAGGTCAATACAAGACAGGCGCAGTGCAGTGTGCCCGCAATCCCAGCAGAGAGGTTGAAGACAGTAGCGTGCCGAGTTCAAAGTCGGCCTGGGCTGGCTACGTGAGCCTCTGTCTAAAACCTACATATCAACTATGGAGTCTGGCATGGTTGTACAGCCTGCTAGGCTAAAGCAGGGGACAGTGAAGGCCAGCCTGGGCTACAGTACAAGATTTTATATCAAAAAACCTGGACCTCAAGGGTTAGAGAGAAGACTCAGCAGTTCAAAGCACACATACTGATCTTGCAGAGGACCCAAATTCAGTTCTCAGCACTCACATCAAGTGGCTCTGGTCTCTATGGGTGCTATAGTGACCCACACATACCCTCAGATAATCTATACTCAAGTGTGCATACAGACAGACACACACACACAAGAAATTTATCCTGTATTCAGGATAAACTATTTTTAAAAAATTAGGCCAGTCTAATTAATGAAATACGTTCTCTGAAACAAGAGACATTTAAGCAACATTTTCCAAAGTGTGGAAAGAAACACCCTGCATAAGGCTTGAAGAGAAGGTGTGTGAAATGAGCCCTGGCCCTTTACCCAGTGTGAAAGGCAAAGATTTATTCATTTCATTTACAAGGAATCGAGAGTTCAATTCAGTGTAATGGCAGCTGCGACAAATCTAAACCCAAGAAAGATGCAGCCGTTTGATTGTTCAGACTTGATTCGATTTCTCTGCAAGTGGGACCGCTAAGGTAACACTGTTACACATTACACGCTCATCAAATGCTCAGGAAACAAGAACTCTGGGAGCCCGTGACATTCATCTCTAAGAAAGCAAAAGACAAGAAGAGATGCAGCGTTAGTCTTTTAACAAGAGAAAAACCTGAATGGAAAGGAAAAATATGCAACAGCAAAATTAATTTCAGAGTCTGGGAAGCGAGTGACTGCCTGAAATTCGTGCATTCAGGATGAACAGGGGCTAGCTTGAGCTACACAGGTAGAAAGAACTTACTTTTTAAAAAAAAATGTAGTTATGCATGAAATTCTCAAAAAAAAATTTTTTTTTTTTTTTAATTGAAGCCAACAAGATGGCTCAGTGGGTAAAAGGTGTTTACTGCCAGGCCTGACAATTGACAACCCTCAGGGGTCACATGGTAGGAGAGGCCAACTCCTGCAAGTTAGCCTCTGATACTAAAAACCATGATACTAAGCCCGATACTAACACCATGGCACACATGCATTCACACGCATTTACACATACATGCATAGACACACGCATACACTCAGACACATAAATGTTAAAGGTTTTATTTTTAATGAATTTCCTCATAGTGATAATAACAGACTACATGAGGACTCACAGAGCATCTTCCTTCCGTGCTTAGACATCTGTCACGTCACTCACACCTGCGGTGGGGGGATAGGATGGGAAGATGCAATGGGGGTGCAGTGAGGCTGAGCATGGCCGGCTTGCTTTTGGTCCCAGCAGGGGCAGGGGAATCTCTGTGAGTTCAAGGCTAGCCTGGTCTACACAGAGTCTTCCAGACCAGCCAGGGCTACATAATGAGACCCTATCTCAGGGGGGTAAAAAAAGAGGAAGCTGTAAGAGAAGTCCACTAGGACTGAGGGTTCCCTCAGTGGTGGCTCACTTGAGTCACATGTGAGGGCCTGGGTTGATCTCTACCTAGCACTTCCAAGTGGAAAAAAACAACAAAAGAAAACAATCTACTGTTACCCTCTGTAACTAGACCAGAAGCTGTTTATGAAGTCCAATCTGGCTAGAGAACTCACAGAATTCTAAAACTTAAAAATTAGCATAAAATTAGCATAAACCTCATTTGCACAGAAAGCCGGTTTTCCTCAACAATTACAGAATTTGACAACGGTAACCCCATAATCCATGAAAAAATCAATTGGCTGGAGCCATTGTGTGCTGACATATACAAACCTAAATAAATAAAAAATAAGCAGTCTCTACAAAAGGAAAGGAAATTAAGACCCAGGCATTCACCACACCCACCTCTGCTGACCTGAGCTCTCTAGAGTTTAACTGAGACACAGCCAGAAGGCTGAAAGCTGCTGAGCTGAGGACTGCTGCCTCTCTGCAAGAACACCAGCCTGCCCCATGTTTCTGTCCCCTCCCACACACTACTAGACCTCATGGGTGATTTAAATGCAAGTCTTGGGCATACTATGCTCGCCAGAGAGCATATAAAAAACACTTCTAAATCATGTACCACAGGGCACACTGGCAGTCCAGGGCTGGTGGAGAAATGCATCTAACAAAGACAACTGAGAAGGCTGGCAGGTCTGATTAAGGCAGAGGCACCTCACGATGAAGAAAGACCAAGAGGAGGGCATCAGCCAACAAAATGGTAAAAGTCCTTCACTGGGGCCAGAGAGATGGCTAGGTGGTTAAGAGCACTGGCAGCTCTTTCAGAGGACCCAAGTTCAGTTCCCAGCAACCACATGGTGGCTCACAGCCATCAGTAATTCCAGTTCCAGGGATCTTTCTGACTTCCATGGCTACTCGGCACGCTTGTGGTACATGAACAGACATGTAGGGAAAACACTTATATATATAAAATAAAATAAGAAAATGTTAATTTTTTTAATTAAGGCCTTCTTCCATGGATTTTTGGCCCTGATATAATTTGAATTGCAAATGACATAAAATAGCCTGTAGCTTTTTTATATGTAGTAAAGGAAAACATGGGTTTCTAAAAGGTTGAGAAATATTTGTCTAAGGGAAACATAACCCCGCCCCGGGTGTCTGAAGAGCTATTCAATGCTGGTTTCTACATCCATTATGCTAATTAACAAGCCACTTTATTTCTCCGAAGCACAGATCCATTTCTAACACTCATTATGCTAATCATATCTGATATGAAACTATAAAAACAGCAGAATTTAAACAGCTGCCTCTGGAGGAAAGCCCTTCTGATTAAATGCCTAGCCTGGGATGCAAATGTGATTAGGGTAATTCCCCACACCCAGAAAGTGGCTTAAGCAAGCTCAGAATACTACCTCATCTCTTGTGTTTACGTTAAGAAGCAAAGGGAAGCTTGGGAGGTAGAGGATGTTCCGTGATGGCAGCGTGTGCCCAGCTCCCTGGCAGATGCTCCAGACACCATCAAAAATAAAGAGACCATGAGAGGGATCCTCAAACACCCTGTGATAACCAATTCTGAAGAGCATTGCAATACTCAGCAGGGGCTAACCTCATCTATCAGTTGTTCTGTTTGAGACCAGATCCCATGTAGCTCAGGCTGGCCTCACACTTGCTATGTAGCCAAGGATGGCCTTCAACTGGTGATCCTCCTGTCTCCACCTCCGAAATACCGAGGTTATCACGCCCAGCTAAGAGTTCTTCTGAGGATGGCGTGCTAGGGAGAGAGCATGTTGAGTTTTGCATAGTGTGTGAGCGTGTATGTGCGTGAGTATGTGTGTTTCTTTGTTTTAATCTTTAATTAGGTACCTAGCTTCTACAAGCTTAATTTTCTCTGGTATTTCCAAGATAACCTGCTTGCACGCTCCTGCTGTAAGAATCAAAAGAAAATGTTTCCTAAGTTACAGTGCGCTAGCTGTATTTGTATCTCATCGTGTTTATGCGGTGAGGCTCAGAATGACAATGGTCATGATAAGTCTGTTTCACTGGTGTTAAATAAATAAATCAGTTCTACAGAGAGGAGTCACACTCCAGTGGCAATTTTATTGCCAATGAATGTTTCTTTAGTGCCTACCATATGCACCAAATGGTATGTGCTTATGCTTGCGACATATGGCAGAAAGAAGGGAACTTACCCTCAGCAGGCAGAGGTTCCAAACAACAGACTCTCAGGATCCAGGCCTTTGGTTACAAGGGACTATTTTGACATCTTACTTTTCTAGAGTACAAATTAACAAACCTAGGATTCTGTTACCTCAGAGACAGAGACAGTAAAATAACTGGCCACATTCCAGCTAGGGCTTCCCTGATCAATTTGCCCCCCTCCTTTCATGAAGTCAGAGTCCAGGCAGACACATGCTAAGGTCCCGGGTGTGCCTCTATATAATTCTTGTATACTACATCTCAACAGAAACTGCCTCCTGGCTACCTGGCTATCTGCTCAGGTTCACTTCTGCCAGGCTGGATGCCCAGTTAGTTGCATTTCCACAGCTCATATGTTAGTCAGTCCTCCTAGTCCACAAGAAGACAAAGCAGAGAGATGTCCTCAAGGTTGTTCAAATGTGGGTCTCAGTTGGTTACCTTGGACCGTACTATCATCACAACGGACCTTACTGGAACCACACTGTACAGTCAAGAGTATGGGGCTCTCTTCAGAGCTTCCCAGATCAGTTCCATGACAAGGGCATGGGGTCAATCACGACATGAACCACTCTCTCATAGGTACCATCTCCAAACTGTTCTAAAGCCACAAATTCAGATGTTGAGAGGAAAGGCAAGATAATGAGCAGAAAGCAAGGAGGAAGAAGCAGATACCACCCCTGCACAGGCTGGTTTGAAGCAGATACCATCCCTGCACAGGCTGGTTTGAAGCAGATACCATCCCTGCACAGGCTGGTTTGAAGCAGATACCACCTCTGCACAGGCTGGTTTGATGTGGGGGCCAGTACAATCTCCTGCGCTGAAAAAAATGCTGAGTGCATTTTCACTGGGGCAATCTGTTCTTCCCCCTCCACTTCTTTTTTGGTTGTTGTTGTTGTTGTTTTGTTGTTTGAGACAGGGTCTCACTATGTAGCCTTGGCTGTCTTGGAACCACTACATAGACCAGGCTGGCCTCAAACTCACAGAGAGCCACCTGCCTTTACCTCCCATGTGTCGGGATTAAAGATGTATACCACCACTGCCTGGCAAGATCTTTGATTTTAAAGTGGTGATGGGTTTATTAAAATGTCTTAATATATTCTTTAAGCATAAGGGTTAAGAGAAAGAGAGGCATTCAGAGAGAAAAGACACACCCTAGAATACAAGTGTGGACTTCTCAGAAAAGAGTTACCCAAAAGATTTCAACCAAAGCATGCTATAAAATCTTATACTCTAAAATATACAAGAAAAAAAAAACAAACAACATTTTGTAAGCATCACAATAGGATAAGGTATGGTATAAAGGATACCTACAAGATAGATGGTGGATATACTGGTTTGAATGAGAAATGTCCCTCATGGTCTTGGGCATTTGAACACTTGGTCTCCAGTTGGTGGCACTGTTTGGGGAGGCTTAAGAGGTATGGCCTTGCAGGAGGAAATATGTCACTGGGGGCAGACTCTGAGTGTTCAGTCTTAGTCTTCTCATTTCCAGTCCATACGCTCTGCTTCTTGATTGCAGTTCAACATGAGAGCTCTCCGCTTCCTATGCCTGCTGCCTGCTGCCTGCTGCACCTACCACTATGAACTCTAACCCTCTGGAAACGTAATCCCAGATGCATTCTTTCTTCTACAAATTACCTCGATCATGACATTTTACCACACAATATAGAAGAACTAATCCAGTAGGAAAAGAAACGTGCCACCAAGCTGATGAATCGAGCTCAGTCCCCAGAAGCCATATGATAAAAGGTGAAAAACAATACCATAGCATTGTCCTCTGATCTTCACACTCGTGCCATGGCATGCACACACCCACACGTGTACAAACATCCACACAAACAAATACAAAAATAAAGACATAAAGGTATATTAGTCTATGTCAGGTGTCTGGTCCCTTTAATTGATCAGTTTTTTAAACTGTTAAGTGCATAAGAATTTTTTTAAAAAGCTAAGGACACCCCAACTTCATCATAGACAATCCTGAGAGGAGAGATTCTCCCAGACAATGAGAATGAGAATAACTTTTTCACTGAGTATGTTCCAGGCGTGCCCTGATTGCTCATGGAATTAACCAAAGTCTCATGAGTGGTAGAATGATTATTTTGGGTAAATTTATTCCTTCTCGGCTGCCTAGATAAGCTACTATTTATTGTGTTACTACAAAACCTGCCTTTCTCTATTTACTCTCGCTGGTGCCTTGGATATTGCCTTTGTTCTCTGCTGGATGACCTCGTGAAGCCTTAAAACTATCAGGTACCACGGGCTTTCCATTCGTTCCCAAACACTAGAACAATCATATGCTCCAAAAGGCCCCAAGTTTTCAGTTCTCTGGGAGCCGAAGAAAAGTGGAGAGACTCATCTGGGTCACCGAGATGTGCTGGGAAGCTGATCTCAAGGAACAGTTCTGTGTTCGTAACAAGACACCCAAATCAGATTATACACACACACAAGGCTTTTTAAAAGTGTTGGGGAGAATGTTAATCACCCCTAAAGTGTAAGAGCAATTTATAACAAAAGCCAAAATAGAATTAATCTAGGGCAGAGTAAGCTGAGTCGGGCTGGGCTGGTCCAGATAAGTCTTAAGAAATCTAGTGAGAGACGCTGGGTGCTAGGGTCAACTGTGTCTCTAAGCTGAGTGAACTCACAGGCACTCCTGTAAGGATACATCACTACTGTATTGGATGGACATAAAAAATTCTATGCTATGTCTTGAGTCCTTTGAACCTGACTGTGCCACACAGAACAAGACTAGAAGAAAATCCTCTCAAACGTTGCCAGGGACTGAGTGTGGCTTAGCAGCAAAGTGTGCTGCACCCATAAGGCTCCCTGTGTTGTGTTGCATTCCCTAAGGCCACACACAAAAAGAATTGTCTCCATGTTAATAGCAACTACAGACATCTTTGCACTTGTCCCCTCTTCTTTGTAAAACCAGATCCCAAGAAGCTTGAGTAGGGAACATGGAGGATTACAGAAGCACACCAGCCTGTTCCTGAACCAACAGGAGTCATCAGAAGAAAGGAATGTCCCTTTAATGTTCCTGGGTCTACTCTCTGACCACCCTTCCATGTGATTCACACTTATGCTGGGAAACACCTCCAGGCCAGGGCCTCATGGGCAGAGAGCAAGAAGTCCTCTCCCCCTTGGCAGTAATTTTTTTCTGAGAAGATGGCTCTGCCTTGTATACTCATCTCCCCTTCTACACATTTTGAGCTTCTATAAAAATATGTTCCTACACTCTACAAAAGAAGGGACTGTCCTTTTATCAGTATGCCCACCCCCCCCTAACTTATACAATCATTGTTTGTGAAATTGGAACCTAGGTAGGTAAGTTCCTGAATAAATCGATCCTAGAACAGAGATTCATGAATTTGGGGGAGGGAGATCTGAGAAGAGTGGGGCCGGGTAGGGGTAAAAAGAGGACAAGAAAACTCTTCAACTCCACACTCGAAGGGTCACGCTTATCATTGATTTAAATGAGCTGTTCTTAACCTGTGCAGGGAGAATGACCCTTTCACAGGGGTCATCTAAGAGCATCAGAAAACACAGACATTTACATTATGATTTATCACAGTAGCAAAATTACAGCTATGAAGTAGCAACAAAAATAATTTTATGGTTGGGGGTCACCACACCATGAGGAACTGTATTAAAGGCCCACAGCATTAGGAAGGTTGAGAACTACTATCTTGAATGATCCCAGTCTGGGGTATTAACATACAAAAAGTCTAATTCGACCTAGAGGGAACTTTCCCATCGGCCATTGCCAGCATGCAACACATCCCAGACAGCTATTCAAGTCAGCCTGGGGTGCTGCCATCTTAGGCCACTGAGGAGTTTTCTGATGTTCTGATAAAATCCTGTCACCAGAGCTGCCTCTCCCTGTGGCCTTGGAAATGACACTCAGCATCCCAAAGCTTCCTTTCCCCTGGGGAGGGGTAATTACACCTCATCACAATTCATTCAGTCACAGCCCCCAGTGATCAAAAGCTCAATACCAGAGAACTGTGTGAGCAGCTGGAGTGGGGACTCGGTGGCTATCTTGTCCAATCACTTCTCTAAATGATGACCTTATGTAACCGGGAAAATGGGGTTGGGGGTGGCAGAGGACCCCTTGATGACATCGAAGACTAAAAGCAAAGGTTGGCACCAAACACATACGAGCCCATCAAATCCCCAGAGCGCTTGGTGGGCGGACTTCACTTCCCATCCTTGATTATAGAACCAGGCTTGGAAAAGTTGGCCCAGCTGCTAACAGCAAGAACTGTGCACCACAAGGACAAGAAACTCAATGAATATCAGGCATGGGTGGTGCACACCTTTGTTCCCAGCACTGTGACTTCGGGGCTAGACTGGTCTACACAATGAATTCCAGGTTAGCCAGGGCTACACAGTGTGACACTGTCTCAAACCAGAAAAAAATCAATTATCTTCGTTGCCAATCTCAAAAAGCAAGTTGTAAGAGAACAAGTTAAGTTTCAAGCCCTAGTACCCAAAGAAACAGCCAAAGAAACGAGTGTTCTGGGACGAGGCTCTGCAGTGGGGCACGAGTCTGCCAAGCACAGGGTTCCATCCTCCAAACTGCCACAAAGACAAATAAACCATCTCCTGGTGTTTGGGAATGGGAATGGGGGCAACACGCTGTTATCTTTTTGGAAAAGCAACCAAAATTACCAGCACACAGTGACAAAACCGGGTAAAGAAGTGGGTAGTTTTAGCTCAGCACAGGAAAACTCACGTTTTTCATCATCAGCATGTACCAGAGAGGCTGCCCTGGACAATACATCCAATGGCGTCTCCATTCCTGGGTGAGCCTGCAAAGGAAAAGAATAGGTCAGGAAAACAAAAACAAGAAAACGTAAGCAGAACTTGCAAGACTCATCTGGAATTCTGGTAGCTAACATCGTACTGGGGTTACAGTCTGAAGTGTGAGCTTAGCACACACAAGGCCCTGGGTTCAAGCCCAGCACTGAAAAGAGAACTGAAAATAATTCTAGCAGTCAGCAAAAGTAACTCCTCCACCAACGAGGAGCACCTCCTCCCCAAAGCACAAACCTCTCTTCTAGAGTCACTACCGCTTAGACAGATAGCAGGGCCCTGGTCAGAAACAGAAACTGGGGCTAAACTGCCAAGCCCAGAACGCCTGTCAGAGCTCACAGGAGAGATGGAGAATGCTCAACCCGTGTCACTAGTGTTTATAAATGTTTATGTGCATTGGTAGCACTGTAGCCTGTGTAGACACACCCCGTAAAAATTAGTCTGGGGAACAAAAGCTGTCTGTGGTCACCACATTGCCACCAGTCTGAGTGTTTGGAGGTGGCGCTCATCGCTGTCATTTATGAGTCTTTGCAGAAACAACTACAACCGGACTACTCCGTCCTTTTGCCTTCCTAGCTGAGAGACACTGAGCACCTCAACTACAAGGGCTCCAGGATGGCCTGAGAGCTGCAGCTTCAAATTTGCTGTATGTGCCTAAAACGCCGAACCTTCGGGCAGGTTAAAGTGAATTTTGAGTCCAATAGGAATCTTCTGGGTGGCCGGGCAGTGGTGGCAAACACCTTTAATCCCAGCACTTGGGAGGCAGAGGCAGGTGGATTTCTGAGTTCCAGGCCAGCCTGGTCTACAGAGTGAGTTCCAGGACAACCAGGGCTACACAGAGAAACCCTGTCTCGAAAAACCAAAAAAAAAAAAAAAAAAGAAAAAGAAAAAGGAATCTTCCAGGTATCATATCATACAGTGCACCTGTGACAACTGGCGCTGTTTTATGAGCCTTGCTTGCTCTGCAGCCCGTGCAGTGAACCCCAGGCTGGCCTGCTACACAGACCTTACCCCAGCCCGGACTGCCATGCTTTTATGACACTGGACCCCCAGTAGAACTGTTCCCATAGATTATGACATCGGTGTGAAAGCAGAGGCTGCAAGAGATTTAAAGGGAGAAGAAATCCCTAAAAAACTAAGGCTGGTTCTGAACACATACTGTTAATTTAGAAACTAAGGGGAGAAAGTTCAAAACTGCAGTTTTGAAAGTCACCCAGCACTTATTCAGTACTTGTCAACGTTTGCTATGACCTACTGTGAAGGTCACACAGTGTGTGGCACTCGGACTTTGCTTTCTAACACAAAACTTCAGGTTGCTAAGAAGGTATCAGTCCTTGACCTTGTAGTGTGACTTTACTGGGTAAACTCAGAGTGTGTCCTTGGTGTTAAAGGACAGGACAAAGACAAACCGATGCCTCTACAGTCTGTGGTCTGTGTGACACATGACACTCCACGAACTCAAGCTACCAGAATGGGTTTCTAAAGCACTGCTTTGAGATGGCTCGGTGGTTAAAAACACCTGCTGTTCCTACAGAGGACCCAGGTTTGAGTCCCAGCACCTACATTCATTTATCTCCCTCCCTGCTCCTCCACCTCCCCTGCCCAGTGATCACCATGGCCTGCAGGTGGAAGTCAGAGGAAAACTCACAGCTGGTTCTCCCCTTCCTGGGAATAGGTCCAAAGAATAGAACTCAGGTCATCATGTTTGGTGGCAAGTGCCTTTACCTGCTGCGCCATCTTGCTGGCCCATGACAGAGAGTTGGGGGGAGGTGGGTCGGTCTAGGATAAATTCATTTAGAGACTCTTGAAGCAAACCGGGGAGGAGCAGACATTTCACTCATGTTGTCCCAGTGCCTCTGGACCCTCTGCAGGGTGCAGAGGGCTTGCCCCACCTCCACCAGCCACCCTGCTAACCTGAAGATCACCTAGGGTGATGTTGGATTACAAACAGCTGTGTAACATTCCAAACAGTTCAGGAGCCAAGCCCTGGGGAGACTGAGGTGGGTTCTGAAAGGCTGCTGGAGAAGCCGTGGAGAAGCCTAACCAAAGGTCATCTGTGGGACGACAGAGAAAAGAACAGACAGGAAGTGGGCTTCCGAAGCAGGCATACAAGGGAGCGTCATCCCAGCATTGGGGAGGCCAAGGTGAGAGTCTGGGAGTTCAGGACTGCAGAGAGGCTTCTAAGGTAGAGTTCATACTCCATTTGCAGAGGACCCGAGTTTGGTTCCCAGCACCCACACTGGACAGCTCTGTAACCTCAGCTTCTGGAGATTCTAACACCTCCAGTGTCTGTGGGCACCTGCATTCACGCGCACATACCCACGACAGCCACACATGCATGGAGATAATTTAGAATCTTTTTTAAAAGAAGAGGGTCCAAGGCCAATCTGAGTTACACGAGACCCTATCACAAAACAAGAAGAAAAAGAAACAAAACATGTCAAAACATGTACAAGTATATGAAATGAACTGTAGTTACCAGCATATGTTCCTGTAGATGACCAGGACTGACCATGGAGGTCAGCAGGGGAGCAAGGCTCTGTCCCAGCACTCAGTAAAAATAAAACAGAAAATAATTCCCTACCATAAAAAGAGAAAAATTACTAAATCAGGCCAAGT
The DNA here is from genome assembly GCA_030674055.1 of Rhabdomys pumilio. Lineage (NCBI taxonomy): Eukaryota > Metazoa > Chordata > Mammalia > Rodentia > Muridae > Rhabdomys > Rhabdomys pumilio. The sequence continues at coordinate 55,606,625 of JANHMN010000008.1, forward strand.
ATCTGTGACGACTTTTCACAGAGTGATCCAGGGTGGTCCCCCTAAACGTGGGAGTTGAGGCAGAGACCTGACAGCCAGGAGAATTTAGGGCAGAGGAGGCACAACCTGGAGGACCCTTCATCAGTCCAATGGCTTCAAGAGCAGAGTGACTACCTGGATCAGCTGCATCCTTCTCAAAGCACAATCAAGATCAGACCACAGGAGTCTCAAGAACTAACTGCAACGCAGCCTACAGTCTAAGTCCAGCTATAACGCTGTGTCCTGCTCTGACACTACAGTGTAGCAATAACCCAATAGAGAGTCGTTTGGTATGCTGACACCTGGACCAGCAGTGAAGCGAGAGGACACAGTGGACACTGTAATGGAAGCCCATTCTGAACAGTCCTGTAGCCTTTCTTCATGGCTACTCTCAAATGCAAGCATAATTCATGATAAACGGACCATACATGTGTGGCGTCATACTGTCTGTGTGTGTGTGTGTGTGTGTGTGTGTGTGTGTGTGTGTGTGTGTGTCTGTCTGTCTGTCTCAGCCAATGCTCATCTACTAGCCAACTCCTTTTCTAAGACTGTCTTCTCCCCGGTCATCTTACTGTGAGGGAGGAAGAGGTCTCCAACTATGAAGCTATCAGTGAAAATTCAGCAGCACTCAGCGTTCCCATGAAGTTCAACTACAAGCTTGAAAGCCATTTTTCCCTTCCACACCAAAATAAGAATGAATCTGTGCCTTTGCAGCCACTGAAGGAGACAGCAGCAACCTGCCTTGGGAACAGAATTATGATAGAGATTTGACTTTTTTTTTTTTTTTTTTTCAAGTAAAGGAATGGAATTCAAGGTATGTGTCATGGAAGTTTTCCAGGAGATTTCCATAATGACAGGTAGAGAGCTGGCCAGCTCTGCCAAGGAGCACCAGTGACTACGTCCACCATTCATGAGGATTTGCCAGCCTGGAACAACATTCTTTAGCCAGCATGGTCACTGGTGGAGGTGGGAATGGCAGAAGTTACAGTCAGGCTGCCCGAAATTCCTGTCACACGTTAGAAACTGTCTGGGGGATACTTGATGGCTTCCCCAACCTCCAGCTGCACATGGTTAAATACCGCCCAAGCCCTGCTGGCCCTGTTCCATCAGCAGTCCAAATCATCCCTCTGCCAGCTCTCCCTCCTCCAGTAGGAAGCAGTAGCACAAGCCAGAGTGCGAGTGGTGCCTGGGCCCCGTGGCCTTCGTGGCCATCAAGAGCTTGGGGCTTCACCAGGCCTCTTCTCTTTCTATCCAATGACAGCAGATTTAGAGAGCACAGAAACCAAAAGGTGAGTTCTCTCTCTGGGAGTGGCTTATACTTACAGCGGACCACACTGTGGCTAACAGGGAAGCTGAGATGAAGAGAAGGCCAAACGGCCACCAAATTCTAGAGACTACAGACAACTGCGGCTCCGTGAGGATCCACTAGCTTCTCAGAACACATATTCACCCTGTTCACAGCCATTTCAGACCATCCCTCTCTATTCTTCTTGCTGGAAAGTTTGTCCTATTTGTGTCTCCTTTTCCTGTCTTCTCATGATTTACCTGTTATTAAGTCAACACAGCCAGGGAAATAGTATCAGAAAATCAGTTTAATCCCAGAAAGGCCAGTGTGTGCTAGGCTTTGCTGCAGATATTCAAAGCCAATGGGATGACCAGCCCCTCACCTTCTCTGAAGGGCCCCTGTCCCTATGGTGGTTTGAACAATAAATGTGCATACACACCCCATGTATTTGGAAACTTGCTCCTGACTGGTGCACTCTTTGGGGGAGATTATGGAACCTTTGGGAGGTAAAGCTTTGCCAGATCACAGAGGGGTGGGCCTTGAGGGTCTGTAGCCTTACTTTACTGTTTTTTCTCTTTGTGGATAAAAACATGATCATCTAACTTTCTGTTCGCACCACACCATGTCATCCCTGCCACGAGGTCTCTGGCCCTCTGAAGCTCTAAGCCTAAATAAAGCATTTCTTACTCAGGTTGCTTCTGGCCATGATATGTCATCACAGCAACAGGAAAGTAACTAATGCAACCCTTTAAAAGCAATGATGCCGGGCATGGTAGGACTCGCCTTTAATCTCAGACTTCAGGACACCAGAATGGCTTCCTCTCTGTAACTTGGTACCCATAAACCTATCTCTCCCTGTAGGGGGAGGGGCTGATACTAAAATCTGATTCCCTAATTGTTTCTTGATTATGTCAATAAAGATGGCAGAAGCTAATTGCTGGGCAAAGATAGAGGTAGGATTTTCCAGGTTCCAGGAGGAAGATGAGTGAGAGAGATAGAGAAAGGGCTTCTTGGCCAGGCTTTGGAAGGAAGGACATGAGCCATGTAAGGTCTGAGGGCTACTAGAATGGGTAGCTGAAGGGTTTAGGGCCATAGATTCTTTGCCCAGCAGTTGTGTTATCTGGATGGTTTTAACATATTAAAGCTGTCTGGTATTTTCCATCCTCAGTGACTCAGGTGGGCAGGAGAAAGGGCATAGCTAGAGGAGATCATTGGCGGAGCTATCCATGAGGGGTTGGAGAGGGATCACAGCTCCCAGGGGTCAGAGAACCAGCTGGTTATTGGCAGAGCTATGTCGGGAGTGGGACCTGTGGCAGCTTGACTTGGAGTGGCCCGAGAAGGTGATAGAGAGTGGCATCTTAAAACTATACACTACATCTCCCCAGTCACTTTCTACCCTACCTTTTGAAATAGGGTTTGCCACTAACCTGGACCTTGCTGATTTAGATAACTTAGCAAGCCAGATATCTTCTTGTCTCCATCTCTGCAGCAGTGGAATTACAGCCTATTAAAAATCATTCTTTCTACGAGTGTGCCATTAAAGAACATCCACTGGAGAGCCTTTGATACCTCAGCTTTCCATCCCTGGGCATGTCCAAGCATGGCAACTGGCCCACATAGCTATCCTTTGAAGTACCCGGGATGCCAGGGAGTTAGTCGCCCAGCTTTGACTTAGACTTATCTCCTTATGTGTGTACATCACCATGTCTGAAAATCCATCAGGGCACATGCCTGGAATACAGGAATTATCCCCACATGGCCTATGAATTAAAAATATACACACATATTTAAAGTCCTCATGAGAGTTCTCCCAGGTACTTGTTAGCCTCCATAATAAGCTACATAGCAAGAGCCAGTAGTAGTGTTGGCAATGGGCCATGGTCCTATAATGTGGCCCAGCTGCTCCAGGTATGTCCCCTTTCCTGCAAGGGCTCGAGGCCCCTCCCATGACACCTCTGCAGGAGATTCATCTCCTCTGGGTTGCTTCATCCTCCTACCCTTCAAGTTGGGTTTGATAGGTTTCAGAAAGAAGTAGCAAGATCATGCACTAATTCATCTCTACCCATAGCTGTCTCTACCTCCCACTGCCTAGCTAGGGAAGACCTCAGTGTGCTTGGGGCTGAACAAAGGGGCACTGTTCTGGGCCAGAATCCTAAAGGAATGTACTGCTTAAGTGTGTGGTGTTTCCTCATGCTACAGTGGCCCAAGGCTTGACTCTGCAGCATTCCTCAGCGCCACAGAAAGGGAAGAATGTGACTTGTGCCTCATCTTCTCACTGACCTCAGCCAGTAGGCAGTGCTACCGTACAGTGTCTAACAACCTCTGTCACTGCAATGCCATTAGCACTGAAAAAAAAAATCACTGCTTTTTCAAAGTGCTGAGCATAGAATCCAAGGCACACTAGGAAGCCACTCCACCCTGAGCTACATGCTCAGCCCTGAATGAACAAACCACAGCCCATTCTCAGCCTCCACAGTACAAATGCACAGACTCAGGGAGCAGACTGTGAGCCATCTGTACCGTCGAGGTCAAAGCTGCAAAGCCAAACTCAGTATGCTACCTGACCCTTGTGCAGTGCTACCTGGTGCCAGCATGCATTCTTCCTGCTGGCTTAAGTTCATTCATCTCTCTCAGAGAAGCCATGGAGAGTAAACCATGTGACAGGCACACACTGACATGCTGTGTCTAAAAGCTTCGTGGGCAGACTCTCAATTCTCGGCATTTTTCAACACTGTCGTCAGCCTACATAAAAGTGAACTGTATGACTTACAGTCACCTGTAACTCCAGCTCCAGGGGATCCCACACCCTCTTCTGGCCTCAATTCTCAGCCTGTTAAAACCTAGATAAGTCTTCTAACTCAGGATATACAACACCATTAGGCCACACTAGCCACAGCCACTAGTAATTAGAGTTAGTTCTCTTAACCTATTACAGTGAAGTTCTGTAAAACCACCACGAGCTGGGGGCAGCAGAGCTGGCTTGGCAGTTAACTCCACGGTCTTAGAGGACCTGGCTTCAGTTCACAGCACCTACTTGGCAAGTCATATGATCTATAAGTCTAGTTCCATGGGCTCTAGTGCTCTCTTCTAGCCTCAGGGGACTCTGCACACATGTGGTACACACACAGGCACACACTTGCACATAAATAAAAATAATAAAAAAATTTCAAACTCCACAAATATTCAATCAGGTTCCTTTCAGCCTCTAGACACATTTTGCTGACTGACCAACACAATAGGCAGCCTTGTTTCAAGTGTGTCTCTGCTTAAACACATCTCACTGGACATCTGTGGACTCATGAACATAGAATTCACAGCTTTTGGTTCTACCATGCATCCCAGAACCTCATCTTTCTCACAAGACACATTTTCCACACAGGGCACAGCAGTCTCCCTAACTGAAGGACTGGAGCCATGGTCACCATCGTGCTTGGAGGCTGTTTGAAACAAGTCACCAACAAAAAGCAGGAAAATGAAGAAAACATGGTACTCACGCCAAAGCACGGCATGCTCACCCACAAGGCCAGTACTGGAACAAGACTGAGCGTCACCCTGCTAAACCTCCTTTGGAAAGTGTGGAGAGACTCAAACCTGCCCGACCTCCACCCACCCGCAGCGCAGGCTCTGCCAGTCCACTGCGGGAAGTGGGCCAATGTGTAAATTCGAACAGTAGCGACCAACTGTATCTCATTACCAGACAGGAGGCATAAGACAGACAAAGGAGATTCTGAAAGGTTTTCCTCCTTTGCCAAAGGACCATTAAACCATGTCCCACATAGATTTCCGCCTCCTACCTCTGGTGTCAACACTTCCTTACTTTTCTGTCTTGGCAATATGTGCCTTCCAGATCTGCCAGCCCCAACCCTAAGTTTCTTCTCATTGTGTGTGGTTTTTTTTTTTTTTTTTTTTTTTTTTAGGTGACCAAACAGCTAGCACCACTCACCTTAACTCCCCGTTCATCTATCAAATTCCAACGGGTGGCCTGTATTAACTCTTAGAGGTTCCTTCCCTCTTAGAGCCATGAAAGGTTCTCAGCTAGCATTTCCCTTAGCAGGTGGCTGTTTCCTTGCTTCTTATACTTGTTAAGATAGGGTCTCCCTTACCCAGGTTGCCTAGAATTGACATGCAGCCCAGGGGACAGGCTGTCTTTCGGCCACAGCCTGACAAGTGCTGCTGTGTGCTGCTACACCAAGTCTCAGAAAGTTACCCACACTTCCCGGTTTCTCCAGGTTCTCCTATCTTATCTCAGGCATTAGGCAAGACACTAACAGTGTCCCTAATCCCCTTATATACCCCAGATGTTCCGCTTGTTATCAGAACTTTCAACTGCCATTATTTTATAACGTCATACTCAAAGTTCCAAGTAAACTTTTCATGTTTAGGCATCTTCCTATTTCCTAATTGAATTTGTTTGTTTGTTTGTGTTGAAGGTAGAGTCGGCCACCCGATATAGAACTTGCTCTTCTGCTAGACCCTCAGACGCAGAGAGAACAACTGGCCATCTAGAACGTGAGTCATGTATGATGGAAAGTTGCCATGTAGCTATGGGGAACCTTACCCCAGTCTTCTGCAAGAGCAACAGTGCTTTTAACTGCTGAGCCATCTCTCCAGCCCCTACGCCCAGCTTTTAAATGGGTACTGGGGATCTGAACTCAGGTCCTCATATTTCTTCAGTGAAGACTTCACCTACCTGACCACCCCCAGACCCATGACCCAGTTTTTATTATCATTATTTGTTTCCCTTTTTTTTCTTCTTAACATTGTACAGATAATTTATAGAAGACAACCTTAGGAGACACAAAGAAAGGCTCTGCCGCTGGGGTGGTTGTTGTGGCAACCACCGGAGGTAGGTAACAAGGCTGACTTCCAGAAGGACCGAAAGGAACTTTCCCTTACAGGATATCTAAAGGTGAAAGTCTTACTCTCAGAGCCATGTCTGCAAGAGGTGTCGAAATCTTCAAGTCACTGGGAAGTCAGCTGGGGAACCAGGATCAAGGACCAGCTTTATAAAGCACTTTAACTCATCAGAGGCATTTCTAAACCTGACAAAATCTGAGCAAAGCACATTACTCTCCTGGAATTCTGGAAACTCTGGTGTACAGGAACAAAGTACCAGTCTCCCAGAGAAAAAAAAAAATAAAAGGAGAGATAGCTTAGCAGTTAAGAGCACTGGCTTCTCTGGCAGAGGACCTGGTTTGGTCCCCAGCACCCACATGGTGGCTCACAATCATCTGTAACCCCAGTCCCAGGGAAGTGAAGCTGTCTTCTGGCCTTCCCAGTACTGCAAGCACATGGTATACAGGTATATATGCAGGTAAAACACCCAAACATATAAGATAAATCTTCAAAAAGTTTAATCAAAAAAGAATACAAATTGTTAAATATCTGGGATGTTTAGATTTAACTGGGGTAGAGCCAGCAGTGGCAGGACAAGAAATCAAGTCTCCAGAAACAAAGAGCTGAAGCTCTTTTTACTACAGCATTTGCAGTTCTGGAATGCTGAGGCCTTTATTTACAGAATTATCTTCTTAATTGTACTGTGCTTTGGTCAACACAAAAATTAGTTCACATTCTCTTCCAAATTGAAAGCAAAGGCAGACTGCCCAGAAATGTTAAGCATGTGTGTATGTGTGCGCGCACATGCACACACATGTACACACACACACACACACACAGGTGGCAAGGCAAATTTGCCTGAAATAAATTTTTTTTTTTGCCAGAATTAAAACACAAAGCATTCTGGGTGTAGAAGCACATCTTTAGTTCCAACACCTGGGAGACAGAGAAAGATGGATCTCTTAGTTTTGAGGCCAGCCTGGTCTACAAATCGAGTTCCAGGGTAGGCAGCGCTACACGGAAAAACCCTGTCTTGAAAAGCCAAATGAGTAAATGAAAAAATAAAACATAAAGCGAGGGAGACAGCTTCTCAATCAAATATAACTGAAACAAGAACAACCCCCGCCAAGGGAGGAGGGAGGGTTTACAAACTATCTTGGGTGTAGAATCTTCTGCGGAAAGTACCATCATTTAAAGAGCGAGCGGGAGAGACCTTGCTAGAAGACACCATCAGCTCGGACTCATCGCCACCAAGCCCTAAGATCTTTGTCCCACTCACTGACCTCGTGGGCATGCGCGGACTCCTAATTAGCTTCTGCGGGGAACAATGACCGCAGAGACCTAAGGAGTTAAAGTTTGGCATGCCAGAATGGTATGCAAAACTGACCTTCAAGTCATAAATCGCAAATGGATCTGTATTGTTTTTTTTTAACTTTGTTCTCAGAAAAAAAAAAAAAACCTGGCGCCTACCTTCTTGGCTTAAAAAAAAAAAAAGTCAAACTCCACAGCCAGGGTGGAAGCTTTCAAAGAGAAGGCTCTGATGAACGTAGTGGCTTAGGCCTGTAACTCCAGCACTCCAGCGGCAGAGGCAGGTGGATCTCTTTGAGTCTGAGGCCAGTCTGGTCTACAAAGAGTTCCAGATCAGCCAAAGCTACAAAGAGAGATCCTGTCTAAAAAAAAAAAAAAAAAAATACTAAAAAAATTAAAGCGGGTTTCTGATAAACACTCCAAGACCGCCCACCTCCCCCACATCAGGCTGCTGGTTCTTATTAACCAGAGGAGGAAACAAGAGGAACAGACAAACGGGACGAACGATCAAAGTGAAACCGACTTTTTAATCATCTCCTTGAGACGGCGAACGCCAAGCCAGGAAAGCGCTAACGACAAGGCTGCCCCAGTCCTGTCATCCTCGCCTAAGACCTCAATGTCTCTGTGTGATGAATTCAAGTCTCTTGAGCAAAGCAAAACAGAACCCAAAAAAAGGCAAAGACCGGAGCTCTCCGGGGAGGCCTCACACAGTGTAGGAAGATCGCGCAGCCCTATTTTGAGCAGGGAATGTACAGAAAGGGCCGGGTCTCGCAGCCCCCGCGCAGCCCAGAAGCTCCGCGGCCGGGACCCAGCGGGTGCCTTGCTTCAGGGCCTGTGCTCGAGCCCGGGACTGGGGTCAGCTGGAGCTGGGCCGTCCTGCGAGCACGAGCAGCTGCCGTAGGTCCGCGTCCGTTCCCTGTCTCTTAAAGTCACCGGACCTGGGCTAGGGTTTCCCCGCACTCACCGCTCGCGCGCCTCGGGCCGTCCGGGCCCCGCCGGGGGCGCTGAGGACGGAGGCGGGGCACACTCAGGGGCGCGCAGACTCGGGAACGCGCTCCCTCTCTGGGTTCTCCAACACGCGCGCACGCTCGGGAGCGCGAGGAATCCCTGGAATGAGGCGCAGCCCGCCCGCGCCTGGTCTCCTCCAGGCAGGCAGAGCCACGCCCTAAGCACGCCCCGGACACGCCCCTCAGGCCGGGCAGGTGGAGCCGCGCCCAGGTAAGCCGGCGGGGCCGCGCTGCACGGCCACGAGCGGCGCGTAACCTCCGGCGCCCTGCGCTCGGAATCCGAAGCTCAGACCCGGAACGTCTCTGGAGACGCGCTGCTCCCCGCAAGAAGCTCCAGCGGTGCAGGGCACGTGGATACGGCGTTTCTTAGCATCCCCCCCCCACACACACTCGCCACGCCCCCGAGCTCCACGGACGCATCTTCCCGACACCTAGGTGAAGACCGGCGGACACTCTGATGCGTGTCCAGGTGCCCGCCGCTGCCAGCCACGCGCATCCCCACGCGCTCACACCAGGCTTCCGCCCCACCGTCCTCCCCACGCTTCGTGCCCCTGACTCCCGTAATCATTCCGCTTAGTCAGCCACGCAAGGCACCGAGTCACCTTCCCAGACCCCACACCGATCCGCCGCCTCCCTGTAGCCCGAGGGCAGGCGCAGCGGTAACCGCCCAGGAGTCTAGGCTCCGGGTTTGCACCGGTACGGCCGCAGCCCCGTGGGGCGCCACACGGGGTCATTCGCAGCCTCACTTTCTGGTCACCAAACCCCACGCCCAAAGCCGTTGGGACACGACAGTCAGCCACACGTACCTGAAGGCACAGTGCAGTAGCGCAGGCTTGGGAGGTAGGGACTCAGGGTGCCACTTAGAATCAGAAAGGCAGCCTGGGATAAGAACACTCTGAGCCGGCTGGGTTCCCTCCCATTCCAGCACTCCACGCGCGCGCGCGCCCGTTCACACTCACGCGAGGCCTCCCCACCCCCTAGCTGCGAAGAGGAAACGCTGGAAAATCCGAGGCGCGGACAAGGCGCTCTGAGCGCGCGCTCCACTTTGCTGCGCTGGGCAAACTCGCGCTGCCACCGGCCAGCTCTGCAGTGGGACGGGCAGGGGCGGGGGAGGGAAATGCTTCCAATTGGTGCAGGTTCTGGCTAGGGCACGTGACCCGGAGAAGGCCAGGCCTGGCTTTAATTTTTAGCTGTCATTCTCTGTAGATGTTTGGGGTGGGGGAAGCGGACACGCCCCCGCCCAGCAGCCCTGGGCTTTCCATTGTTTTTTCCTCTTACTGCCACAATTAAGGAAAACATTTGCTTAGCATAACCAGCCACTAACTTCATAAAACAGACGGAAGCTGGACTTCTGGCTGGTTTTACCACAGCTCCACCTGCATGAGTTCTGGCTGTCCTCGAACCTTTGTCTCTAGAAAGCACAAACACACACACACACACACAGACACAGAGAGAGAGAGAGAGAGAGAGAGAGCTACACACGAGAGAGAGAGACAGAGAGAGACAGAGACAGAGACAGAGACAGAGACAGAGACAGACAGAGACAGAGAGATCCACTCCACACAAGTTAGAATCATGTGAGAGGAAACCTCAACTGAGAAAAAGGCCCGTGGGCAAGCCTGCGGGACATTTTCTTTATTAGTGATTGATGTGGGAGGGCCCAGCCCCACTGTGGGTGGGAACACCCTGGGCAGGTGGTCCTGGATGTGGATGGTATAAGAAAGCAGGCTGAGCAAGCCTTGGGGAGTTCCCCATTCAGCAGCACCCCTCCATAGACTCTGCTTGGTCTCTGTTCTGACCTCCCTACAAGCTGTAAGCTGAAATGAACCCTTTCTTCCCCGGCTGCTTTTGGTCAAGGTGTTTAAAACTGCACAGAAAACACAACATAGGTAATGTCAGCCCTGCCAGGCGGTGGTGGCGCATGCCTTTAGTCCCAGCACTTGGGAGGCAGAGGCAGGCAGAATTTTGAGTTCGAGGCCATCCTGGTCTACAGAGTGAGTTCCAGGACAGCCAGGGCTACACAGAGAAACCCTGTCTTGAAAAACCAAAAAAAAAAAAAAAAAAAAAAAAAAAAAAAAAAAAAAAAAGGTAATGTCAGCCTGGACCATAGGGCTTTCCCTGAGAAAGGTCTCCAAGACGCCATAAAAACAATCACTAGCTTACTTCAGAGTTGGGGGAAAAAATGTTTTCCAGGTTCCAAGCTATTTTCTCTTCTGTTATTAGTTCATATGGCATCCCCAGCATGTTTCCAAATAACAACAGAGGTGGGGCAGTTCATTGCGCAAAACAGGTTGCTGGACACTTGTGGCCCCTGATGAGGTACAACAGGCACTAGGTGAGAAGATTTGAGTGTGGCCACATTCAAGTTTGCTAGTTCCTCCTTTGAAACTCATGGTTCAGGATCTCAACAAGAGGCTGGAGAAATAATTCAACAGTTAGGGAATTGGCTGCTCTTCCAGAGGACTCTAATTCTATTCCTAGCACCCAAGTCAGGGGCTCACAATTGTAACTCCGGCTCCAGGATATCTAGTGCCCCCTTCTGGACTCTGCAGGTACCTGCACTCACATGAGCAAAACCCACATACAGACGAAACACATATGCACATAATTTAAAAATAAAAGTAAATCTTGAAAAGAAAATCATGGATCAATGCTAGGAAGGCTCCCAGACTTTCTGATGATGGCGTGTGTGCATGTGTGTGTGTGTGTGTGTGTGTGTGTGTGTGTGTATGTGCGCGCGCACACGCGCGCACGCGTGTACGCGTGTACGCGTGTATCAAAAGACAACTTATAGGAGTCTGTTCTCTCCTTCAGCCATGTTGGTCGCAGGATAAAATTTAGATCTCAGACTTGACTATAAGCATCCTTACTCTCTGAGCCTCTCAAAAATGTTCTTAAATGTAGACTCTAGCTTAGTTCAAGTCTTAAGAATGGATTTTAAAATGTCAGGCAGTGATGGCACATGTCTTTAATCCTAACAATAGAGAGGCAGGAGGATGAATATCTTAGAGTTTTACCGTTTTACCAGCCTGGTCTATAGAGAGAATTCCAGGACAGCCAAAGCTACACAGAGAAACCCTGTGTCAACCCTCCTCCTCCTGACCCCTCCCCCCAAAAGAATGGACAAAGAAAGTCTGCAGCGTACACCACTAGGGAATGAAGGCAACAAGGAGCAGTTTGGACAGGTGCCAAGAAGGTAGCAATAGCCTTATTCCACTAAGGACCCTGGCTTGTTACTTTCTTTCTCAGGAGAGGCTAAGGAAGAGGCAGAAGTTCCATCTTCCCACTTCTCTCTTGACTGGAACTCTGAACTGCTTGGCTCATTTTAGACACTGGCCTCTGGTGGGCCAAGGACCCTACACATCATTATCTCACTTGATCTTTGTGACAGCATTGGCGTTGGTTGGCTGCTAACTGATTTTCCTCTGGAGTCAGTGCAGAAGCCTAAAAGGCCTCTTTAATTTCCATCACTGGCTAGACAGAGCTTTGCTCTGTAGATAAATCATGGGGACGGAGGGCTTTTCTCATGGATGTGACCAGCTTTGACCTCGGCAGGGCTTAATTTCACTCCTTGCCTTACATCAGCAGGAGTGAACTGAAGTCTGGCAGCCTCCAAACTGTGTTAAGTCTGGCTGTTTTCACTGTGTTGGTGAAAGCAGGTATGTAGAAAATACAGGGTGGGAGAATCTGTAAGGAACAGGAGAAATAGAACCAAATTCAAGTCCTGTGTGAAGTACACCAGCCTGACAGTGCACACTGTCAGTTAAATGGCAAACTCAGACATGTGGCAAGATGTTTCATAGGTAATGTTACAAATGGAATGAAAAGTAATTTGGGGAGGATATGTATATGTATACTATGTATATGTGTATATGTATTTATGTGTAGGAAAAACACTTTTTAGGGCTGGAGAGATGGCTCAGCAGTTAAGAGCACTGACTGCTCTTCCAGAGGACCTGAGTTCAATTCCCAGCAACCACATGGTGGCTCACAACCATCTGTAATGGGATCTGATCTGTCTGAGACAGCTATGGTGTACTCACATAATTAAATTATTTTTTTTAAAAAAAACACACTTTTTAAAGCTAGATGCTGAGTGTGGTGGTGGTAGACACCTGTAATCTGAGCTATTCAGTATATTAAAGCAGGAGGAATGCCTTAAGCAAAAAGTTAAATGCCAGTCTGGGTGACATAGGAAGACCCAATAACAATAAATCTCATCAATAACAACAAGGTAAAATGGGAAGTGGTATGTCTATTTTACTATTTTTAAATGTTTTATGTTATTGTATGTGTGAGAGTGTTTAACCTGAGTGTATGGCTGTGTATCCGCTGCCTTTGGTGCTGAAGAGGTCAGAAGAAGGCCTAGGCCTACTGAAGCTGGAGTTACAGGTACTTGTGAACCATCTTGTGAGTACTGGGAACACTGCAAGACCGGCTAGTATTCTTAACTACTGAGCCATCTTTCCAACCTCCCTCTTCCCAGCCCCATTTTTGAGACAATGTAGCCTGGGCTGGCCTGAAACTCAGATATCCCACCTGCCTATGCCACCTTAGTGCTGGAACTAACGGAGTGTATATCACCACTCCCAGTCCTTACCTCATTTTAATGTCTAAGAAACTCAAGAAAAATATTGGAAAAAAATTTAAAGTACATGAATATTACTTACATACCCCACTGAAGGTTGGCTTGGACATACATAAAAAAATAGGTATACATAATTCAGAAGATGAGTACCTAGAGGTAGGGAAGAGAGAAGCAGGCCTGGCTTGGTCCCCTTCAGAACTCTGGGAAAGGCACTTGGAGGAAGGTGTAAGGAGGCGTGCGGGACAAGGTGTCCTGTCTACTTTTAACCTCTGTTTAAACTTTTCCACTTAACCATTAAAAAAAAATTAAATAGAGACTGGAGATATGGTTCAGTGGTTAAGAGCACTGGCTGCTCTTGAGGAGGACCTGGGTTCCACCCACCCCCATCCCCCAGTATCCACATGGTGGCTCACAACCCTCTGTAACTTCAGTTCTAGGGGATCTGATAGCCTCTTCTGGTCTATGTGGGTGCAGTGTACACATGGTACACAGACATACATACAGGCAAAATACTCATGCACCTGAAATAAAAACGTGTAAATTGTTTCTAACTAAATAAAAGGAACAGGAACACACACAGGGCCTGAGGACAGTGTGGACCAACGCTGTGTCTCTCCCCTGTGCCACAAAGGTGTTTTCTGGTCTCCTTTTCCCACTCTCCTGTAATGCCAGCACTTGAGAGTCAATAGGGTGGAGGTGGGAGCACCAGAAATTCAAGGTCATTCTCAGGTACAAAGCCAATTAGAGGCTAGCTTGGGCTACATGAGATTCTGTCAAAGAAAGAAAGAAAGTGAGAAAGAAAGAAAGAAAGAAAGAAAGAAAGAAAGAGGAAGGAAGGAAGGAAGGAAGGAAGGAAGGAAGGAAGGAAAGAGAGAAAAGAAAAGAGAAAAACAGATGACATCACATCAGAGAGCAGGGAAGAGGGCAGAGCCTGCAGGACCCTCAGCAGAGGGGTTTTCCCAGCACCTTTAGGTAACTTGAGTTGCAGGGGGCGTGCCTGCTTCCAGGTGCAGACCTACAAAGAAAGAGGTGCACAAAGGGGACTTCCTGGTCCCAAATGCCACACCTTCAGTAGAGGGTTACAATCAAAACCAGAGGAAGAAGAGAGCCTTGGCTCTCCTGGGGCTGGAGTTCCAGAATACCATGTGGGACCTGGAACCGAACCTGGGTCCTCTGGAAGAGGAGTAAGTACTCTTAACTGCTGAGCCATCTCTCTAGCCTGACAGTATTATTTCTGTTTTCCTGTAACTCAAATATGTACAGCATAAAACCCAGAGAAAACCCCAGAGGCTTTCAGCTTTTAAATGCCTGTAAAATGTAAACATAGTTACAGTTGAGACACAAGCTACCAAACTTCATTGGTAACTGGACGTGGCCGGTGCCCTCCCTGTGTAGAGCGATGAAGGAGTGACTCATCTGGGCTCTTATGGGTTTCTTTAGCAGGAAGGAGTAGTGTTTGTTGTTGTTTGAGACAAAGTCTCTTTGTGTAGCTCTGGCTGTCCAGGAACTCTCTGTAGACCAGGCTGGCCTCAAACTCACAGAGATCCACCTGCCTCTGCCTCCCAAATCCAGGTATTAAAGGCATGCACCACCACACCCTGGCTTGGTTTCTTTTATTACTGTGAGCCTTCATTGACTTAACTCTTCCATCTCCCTTTCTCAGGCCCCCTTGAACATTTTATGCATTCTTGTGCAAACTTGCCCTTAGGGCTATTGTTCTCTACAGGGTGTCATCCTATAAGAAGCCAGCTGTGTCCGTTTAGCTGGAACAGTTATCATTGCTCAGCACGGGTCTGTGGGATGGCTCAGTGGGTAAGAGTCCTTGTGAGGACCTGGGTTTGATCCCCTAGAACCCATGTAAAGGTGGAAGGAGAGAGCTAACTCAAGGTCCTGCTCTGACCTCTACACATATGCTATGGTAGACCCAAACCCATCCCACAGTAACAAACAAAACACATTTGATTACTGCCCAGCCTGTGCCAGTGCAAATGCCAGGCCTGAAATCAGCCAGAGGAGTTGTCTGCCTGACCTGGTTCTTGCCTATATCAAATCTTTAAAGATAAATATAAAAGTTATGAAACTGAGAGACGGGGAGATGACTCAGCAGTTAAGCGCACTGGCTACCTTTCCAGGGCACCCAGGGTTCCATTTCTAGCATTCACGCGGTGGGTCACAACTGTCTGCAACTCCAGTTCCAAGGGATCTGATGTCCTCATTGTGCACAAACAAATAACAACACTCATAAAGTAAACATAAATGAATCTGAAAAAGGTTAAAAAAAAAATGCTAAATTGGAAGGCTTTCCTTGGCAGCTCATAAATTCCTATGGCCGTACTTGTAAGCCCCAATTTCATAATTCATGACAAAGTTAGGCAGCTAAGCTTTGGAGTTTCAAATAAAAACCCTGGTTTTGAATCCTAGTTACTAGTTTTAGAATCTTAAGCTAAATACTTACCCTCTGTGTCTTAATTACCTATCCTAGAAAATTAAATCATAATGTCCATTTTTGGGGGAAATCATATTAAGTGTTAAGGAAATCGTATTAAGATGGAGTTACTGGGCATGGTTGCACCTTTATTCCCAGCACTTGGGAGGCAGAAACAGGAGGCTCTCTGTGAGTCTGAAGCCAGCCTGATCTACAAAGTAAGAGCCAGGCCTACACAGTGAAACCCTGTCAATCAATATTACTGATTATTGTTGCTCATGCCTTTGTTTATAAAGTGAGTTGGCCACAGAGACCAAACAGAAACCAAGTCCTCTAACTTCCAGCCAAATGTTATGGTTTAGACATGTCTCCTCACCAAAAACTCATTCACTAAAAACTTAACCTGAAAAGCCATACACTAGCAGCACCTTGGAAGGTGATAAGAGCTAGATGACGTCCTGAGGGGAAGTCCCAGGTGATGGCATCAGGGCTTTACAGAAGAGCCCTGAGTTATAGCATGCCTGCCAGCTCATGACCATGTTGAAAGGTGACAAGGAAACCTGAACCAGGGACAAGATATATGCCACTGCCCTGCTCTTGGTTTTCCCAGCCTCCATGACTTCTGCAAACCTCTGTTGTTCACTAGTTACTTAGACTCAGGTGTTCAGTTATAGCAAAAGAAAACAGAGCAGAACACCCTCTGCGGAGCAGTATGCCGCTCTCAGTGGCGGCTGTTTGCCTCTCACACTGTGCCCACAGGGGCTGAGTTAGGAAGTTACTCTACTTCTGAGTTAATTGTATGAGTGAACACTCCCCCCCAAATTCCTTTATTCCTTATACCCAGGAATCCCAAATCAAGGAGTATGTTGTTTGTTGGTAATCATTGTAATGCCCCTGTCTCAGGTCCTCAGGAGAACTCATGAGGTACCTCCAGTTTCCAGAACTGTGAGCTAAATGAGGCTCTTACTTTCCTTTTTTCTAGTCTTTAGTCTTTATTTTATTTTATTTTATTTTATTTTATTTTATTTTATTTTGTAATGCTAGGGCCAATGCTCAGTACTTTTCAAGAAGTAAACTATGCCCCTCCCATTGGGCTATAACCCCAGCCTTTGGCTCTTCGAGGCAGGATTTCCTATATTGTTCAAGAGAGTGTGTACTCCAGACTAGCCTGAGACTTAAGAGTCCTCCTGTCTCACTTTCTACGTGTTGGGATTACAGGTGTGTACACCATTCACAGCACCCTCTTTTCTTTATAAAATATCCAGCCTCAGCTAGGCATGGTGGCTCATGCCTTTAATCCAAGCACTCAGGAGGCAGAAGGAGGTTGATCTCTGAGTTCAAGGCTAAGCTGGTCTACAGAGCAAATTCTAGGACAGCAAGGGCTACAGTACAGAGAAACCCTGACCTTGTCTTGAAAAACTGATTATATACATTATATATATATATATATATATATATATATATATATATATATATATATTATAGCTGCAAGTACTCCATTATAGAAACAAAATATATTAATGCACTCATAATTGCAAACTAAGATGCCCACATGGCAAGCTGAAGGATGAAAACATGTAGTTGGTTATGGTGGCTAAGACCTGTAATCACAACACTTGCGGAGGTAAGGAAGGAAGATTACCATGAATTCAAGACCAGACTAGGCTAGCTTGATCTTTAAGGAGAGAACCTGTCTGAAGAAACATATGGAATGGAAAACATATTAGAGATGCTGAGACCTGGGACCTGGGACATTGATGACCCACTAAGACCACAGCCTTAACTCTATTCCTTTGTCCCAGACCTTAGAATGTGTGAGGCTCAAGTCCATCCAGTTCTTTCTGGAGCCTGTTTTGTTTTCCATTCAGAGCTAACAACACAGCCTCTGAACTATAGGCAGGACTGCCTTATTTCTTCTGCAATCTCTCATGGCTGGCACAGAGCCTGGCTTCTTGCAGATGCTTACGAAATGTCTGTGGAAGGAATGAGAGGAAGAACCCTTCCCAGTTATTTCTGTTGCAGAAAGAATCCAAGCTCTTACATGGAGCCTGAAACTGCTTTCCTAGAAAATCTGGGAAAGTACACGGGGGATGGGGGGAGTGTTATATTTTAAATTTAAATGTCACAGTCGTAAGTCAGGCCAGGATAATATTATCCTAGTGTTGGATAGAAAATAGATGCTAAATGAAGACATGTGTCATGCCTGAGAAAAATTCCTCAACAGTTGCCCACAGCCCTTAAAATAAAACCCCAGATTCCTAGTGTTCTTGGCTCTCTACTGCTGCACACACACACACACACACACACACACACACACACACACACACACTGCTTTTTTAAAAAATGGAGACAATTTTAGATTTACAGATACTTGTGGTAAGAAATATTGCAGTAAGATTCCATAAACACGTCCCCAGTGCCCACAGGGTACCACTTTCTAATAACTAAGACTTTAACATTAGCACAATTCACAAGAGCCTGGGGAGTCCAATGTGGGCCAATATGGTAGGGCCTGTTTTCTGCTTGCAAGATGATGCCTGTTGGCTTTGTGTTTACCTGGTGTCAGGCAGGAGGACAGGAGAGCTGAACTCATATTCCCAAGCCCTTTAACAAAGGGTCCTGTTTCAGTTACTTTATAGTAACTAAGTTACTTTGTTACTTAAGTAAATTAGTTACTTTGTGGTAATAAAACATTCTGACTAAACAACTTAAGAGAAACAGTTTATTCTGGCCCATGGTTCCAGGCTGCAATCCATTCATTGTTGGGGAAGTCAACACAGCTGGAAGCATCTGGTCCTGTCTTATCCACAATCAAGAAGAGAGGGATGAATGCTGCTGCTCCTTTCTCTACTTTTGCAGTCCAAGATTGCAGCCAGGGGAATGGTACCACCCACAGTGAGCCAGTCTTCCCAACTCAATTAATGCAATCAAGATAATTCTCCACAGGCATACCAACAGGCCTGTCTCCTGGGTCATTCCAGATTATTTTAAGTGGAGGATTAACACTCATAATGTCACAGTACCTAATTCCACAGAAAAAAAAATTCTAAATCACTGCAGAAAGCCCCCACCTTCTAATTCCATCACTGTGGTGGGTAAGTTTCAATGGGTATGCACACATGCAAACCACAGCAGTGTATATGTAGATACGTGTGTGTGTGCGCATGTGTGTTCAGTTCTACAACATTACAACATGTATAGGGCTACACGTGTACCTCACCACTTAAGACATAGGATGGTTTGTTGCTCAAGAATGTGCCTTTATGTTGTTTGTTTTGTTTCTTTGTCTTTGTAACAGGGCTTCATTATATAGACCAGGCTGACCTGGAACTCACAGAGATGCACCTGCCTCTACCTCCTGAGTGCTGGGATTAAAGTCATGTGCCACTAGAGCCAGCCCCCTGGTGTAAGCACACTCTCTTTCCTTCTCCTACTGTATCCTACCATCACTGACCCTTGGGGAACACTAATATATTCTGCATTTCTAAAATGTTGTGTTCTCAAAATGTTATATATCTGGAATTATACAGGATGGGGACAGTCTTTAGGGGGATTTTCATCTTTCTCTCTGTGTAATTTGTCGACAAATTCATCCATGCAGTTATATGCATCAATAATCCATCCCCTTGCTGAGCAAGACTCTGTTGTGTAGATAGTTTGTGCAGTCACTCAGCTGTTGACAGACCTCTGGGACTCATCTTGGTTTTAAGCTATACACACAAAGCTAGTGGTAGACATTCATGCACATAAATGTCCATCTTCATTATCAACTTGACATTTAGAATCACCATGGAAACACACAGTGGGTGTGTCTATAAAAGAGCGTTTCTAGAAACTTTTAACTTGAAAGACTTATCCAGAATGTGAATGGCACCATCCCATAGGCTGGGGTCCCAGACCAAATAAAAAGGGGAACATGAGCTGAGCACCAGCATTCTCCACCCTCTGCTTCCTGGCTGGGGACATAATGTGACCTGCTGCCTCACGCTCCTGCTGTCATGCCTTCCCGACTCTGATGGACTGAACCCACAAACTGTAAACCAAAAGAACCCTCCCTTCCTTAAGTTGCTCTTGTTAGGATAAAATAAGAAAGGGGGTTGGGGAGATGTCTCAGTGATTAAGATCACTTGCTACTCTTCCAGAGGACTCACCCAAGTTCAGTTCCTAGTACCCACAGAGTGTATGGGTCACAGCTACCTGTAATTCCAGCTCTAAGGGATCCAATGCCTTCTTCTTATTTCCCAGGAGCACCCACACTCATGTGTAAAATCCCTCAAACAGACAGACACACACAACTAATTAGAAATAAAAAATTAAATAGTTTAAAGAAAACCCAGAAAAGTTACTAATACCTTGTGCATGCCATATATACATACATAATATATGAGAACACAGACACATATACATGTACACACACACACACACAGGATGACACATTCTCTCCTTCTTTTTGAGCATTGCATTAGCTAGTTTTTAATGCCATGGTGAACACATGCAATGACTTACCAGGAGGAAATGTTTCTTTTGACTTTCAGATTCAGAGATTTTAGTATGTGGTCACTTGGCCTTGTTGCCTTGAGCTCATGGCAGGAATGCATAGTGGAGGAGGAGATCACCTCATGACAGGCCATAAAAAGACAGAGGAAGGGCTGGGGTCCCAACATCCCCTTCAAGGGCACATTCCATATGTCAGGGAGATGACTCAGTGGATAAGATGCTTGCTGTGCACATAAAAGGACCTGAGTTCAAATCTGTAGGGCGCACATAAAGCCAGGCACAGTAGCATATGTCTGTAACCCTAGTAACCCTACAGCAAGATGGAAGGTGGAGATGGGAGAATTCTAGAAGCTTGCAGTCTGGCAAGCCCAATGTTCACAGGATTGAACAATAAAGTGACTCTGTCTCATACTAGGTTGGAGGCAAGAACTGACACCTGAGGTCATCCTCTGATCTCTACATGTGTGCTGTGGTACATACACACACACCCTGCCCCAACATGTATAATACACACACATAAAACAAGGGCATACTCCAAATGCTCCAGTTTCTCCTGACTAGCCTGCACCTCCTTACGGCTCTTCCATTTCCCAGCACCACCACAGAGT
>JANHMN010000008.1:55628839-55652857 GCA_030674055.1 Rhabdomys pumilio
CACACACACACACACACACACACACACACACACACACACACACACACTGAATAAATAAGTGTAGTTTTTTTAATTTTTAAGAAGAATAAAGGTTTATTCAGCTCATCGTTTAGGAGGTGGGAAGTCGAAGCACACAGCCCCAGGTGTCTGGCAAGGGACTGTTTGCTGGTTAAGTCTCAGATGGTACAGAAATCATGGTGACAGAGAGAGAGATTGAGAGAGAGAGAGAGAGAGAGAGAGAGAGAGAGAGAGAGAGGCACACACGAGTTCTGCTTTCTCATCTTTATAGATTTAATAGTTATTTTGGTAGTTCCTAGGATTGAACCCAGGACTCCTGCATGCTAACAAGTACTCAACCAGCCAACTGTATCCGAGGCCCTGCCTCCATCTTTGCATAGCCATCTACATTTGACAATGAGGCTGCACCCTGAAGACCTGACAACCAAACCTTGAGTACCTACCTCCTGCAATCTCTCCTCCAAGCATCAAGCAGACCCCATGTCCCTCTTCAGTGTCTCACAGAAGGGATTAAAGTCCATCTTTACAATGATGGTGATGATAGAGGTATCACTCACTATCTTATACCTGAGCAAACCAATGCTCAGAGAGGTTCAGCTATTTCTCCAAAGCCACACGGCTGGCCTGACAGAGCCAGACAGAAGTGCAGAGGACCTCAACCAGAAGCCCACAACTCTTCCCTGAGGCGCTACAGTAGCCACTGAGCACATCTGACCCCAAATTCTGCTCCTCTCCAATCTTCACATTGCCCACATAGGAAGCTTGCTAAGGATGTCCTCTTAGGAAGCATCAAAACCAAAGATAGATGCTTCCAAACCTTGTGTTCTCGGTATGTACCCCAGTGTTGCTTTCCTCTGGCAGAACTGGAGAGGTCAGCATACAAAAAATCTCAGGCTCAAGAACAAGAGACCAAGAGCATGCCACAGTGCAAGAGTCCTGTCAAATCAGACTCACCTCTGAAAACACACCAGAAAGGACATGGGAGAGAGTGTGGAGTTCAAACAACAGACAAAGGTGATTGGATAATGTATCTTGGAAGACTCCCCACTCCAACTGGAAGATTTGCTTATTTTAGATAGCAATTGTCACTTCATCTAGTGTACCCTGCACAGACTCCAATGAAAATAAAGCAAAAATTCAGTACAACAACAACAAAAAAAAATGTCCTCTTAGCCTGAGAAACACTGGGGAAGTCTCTTGTCATGATCCTGGGTGGCAGAGTTCCTTCTTCCTACCTCCCTAGATCCCTCAGCCCAAGATTGGCCAGATACCTAAGCTGGCAAAGGATGCCTTAAGAATGGTATTCCCAGTTAGAGAGACCAGACTACACAACATGTAGGGATCTTGTAAAGAATGGCATAGCTACATCTTGTCAGAAGTCTAGGCCTTGCAGACATCTTCCCCAAGTGACCCAAAGAACAAGCCCACCAGTCAGCTTTCTATTGCTGTGATAAATGCCATGGCCCAAATTAGCTTGGGGAGGAAAGAGTTTATTTCAGCTTATAATTCCCAGGTCACAGTTTATCACTGACTGAAGAAAGGGCAGGAGCTCAAGGTGGGAACCAACAGACAGGAATTTAAGCAGAAACCATGAAGGAGTGTTGCTTACTGTCTTGCTCCTCGAGGCTTGATTTGATTGCATTTTTATGTAACTCAGAACCACCTGCCCAGGGGTGGCACCAGCCACAGTAGGCTGGACCCTCCCACAGCAAAATCATTAATCAAGAAAAAGCCCCACAGACTTGCCCACAAGCCATAAAATGGAGACTTTTTCCTCAATTGAGGCTCCACCTTCCAGCGAAGATGGTCCTCGCTTGTATCAAGCTAGCAAAAACTTACCAGCATAGCATCTTTCTAAGGTGATGGGGGAGGGACTTGGACAAGTGGAACAGCCTTCCAGTGCTAGGAACTCTTGATTCTGTCCAGCCATGATGCTCAGCTTGCCCTGAAGAGAAGGGCAATGTCATCTTTGCTGAAATGTATTCAACAGTCACTGCCAAGGTAGCTTGGTAAAGTACCCATCCTGTCACAACCAAGAGACCCCAGAGGCAAAGAGAAGCCTCTGAGGAGCTCTGCCCTGCTGGCCGCAGCACTGAACAGAGCAGAGCTAACTGACTCATTCACTCTGTGGGGGCTGCTGGCTATAGGTTCTGGATTTGCCAGACTGTTTGCACAACCCACAGTGATTTCATTCATAAAACATCTGTCCTCCCCAAGGTGGATTCTGCTTTGTGTTTATTCATCCTCATGAGTGATATTAGTATGGTCTAGTATCATATAATGACTGATTATCAGGTAATCTCAGAGTCAAATTCTAGCTTTCCTATTAAAAACAAGTTCTTTTAGGCCTTTATAATATCTGGAATGTAGCAGATGCTCACTAAATGCTGTTGCCTCTTGAGGTGCTCAAAGGTGTCGGTTCTCCTTTTTCTTTTCTTTCTTTTTATTTTTTATTTTATATTTTTGTGTGTGTGAGACAGGGCCCTAGCTGTCCTGGAATTCACTCTGTAGACCAGGCTGGCCTCGAACTCAGAAATCCACCTGCCTCTGCCTTCCAAGTACTGGGATTAAAGGCGTGAGCCACCATTGCCCGGCAAAAGTGTTGGTTCTCAATGTCATAGTTACTAAACAGCTACTGCATGTTGGATTCTGCCAACAGGATCTGAGAGTGTGGCTTCTTCTCCATTTACTGGTCATTGAATGCCATTCTCATTTAACAGATATTTGAAGAATTTTTGTGATGTGTGTGTGTGTGTGTGTGTGTGTGTGTGTGTGTGTGTGTGTGATGCACACACTGATTGCAGAGGCCAGTCAAGGACACTGGATCTTCTGGAACTGGAGTTGTAGGCAGTTGGGTGGGTCCTGGTAACCTAACTTGGATCCTCTGTAGGAGCAGCCAGTGCTCCTATTGGTTCATCTCTTCAGCGCCCTCAGTATACATTTGAAGTGCTGTCTTTTCCATGCAGAACAGTCAGGAGCCATCATTTCCTAGGGGTCCACTCTCTTCCTGACCCTCATCAGGGGTGTTCTGAGTAGATTCTGAGCTGATATCCACAGCGACTCCTTGAAGTCTGTAGTCCTCTGCTCTCTATATGAGCAGAGGGTGGGCCCAAGATGCGCAAGAAGTTTCCTGGGATCACACAGCTAGAACTCTGGCTGGACTGTGGAGACAAGCAGGCTAAATACAAAGGGCCATGAGGAGGGCAAAAGGACCAAAAGACTGCAGTTTGTCACCCATCCCTTGAGAGCCACAGGACTGTGAGCTGTAGGGATGACGAGCAGCCCCAGAGACCACAGCCAGCCTCTTCAAATCAGCAAACAGTAGCCCAACTCAAACAGTCCCTTGAGATCATGGCACCATGATGTCACCCTGTTTATTCACCGAGTGGGAAACAGGCCCACACAGCAGCCTGATGAACCACTGGCCCCAGACAACAAAATGACAATGCCTTGTGACATACTCTCCGTGCCACCAGCGGCTCCTCAGCTGAAGGTCACCTAGAAGTAAATCACAGGGCTGTTTAATCTTTGCTCCCATCCCACGATTTAGAAGCAATTCTGTGTGACTTCCTTCCATCACCGGTCATGTCACTACTTAAGGGCAGGGTGACAACAGAGCATTTGGAGACAGCACACACACTGGAGTATCTTTCAAGTCTGTGACAGCTACTCAAGAACATGGTACAAGTCTAGTTGATTTCTTTACATTTTAATTAAAAACTAATTTTATATGTATGTATATATGTATGTAAATACTTGTATGTGTTGTATGTATGTGTGTATATGTGTGAGAGTGTGTATGTATATATGTGTATGTTTGTATGAGTGTATGTGTATATGTACATATATGTGTGTATGTGTGTGTGTGTGTGTGTCTGAGAGTGTGTATATATGTATGTATGTGTGTGAGAGTGTGTGTGTGTCTGAGAGTGTATATATATGTATGTATGTGAGTGAGAGTGTGTGTATGAGTGTGTGTGTGTGCCCAGCGGTGGTGGCACAAGCCTTTAATCCCAGCACTTGGGAGGCAGAGGCAGGCGGATTTCTGAGTTGGAGGCTAGCCTGGTCTACAGAGTGAGTTCCAGGACAGCCAGGACTACACAGAGAAACCCTGTCTTGAAAAAAAAAAAAAGACTCGTGTGTGTGTGTGTGTGTGTGTGTGTGTGTGTGTGTGTGTGTGTGTGTTGAGCAAATTCCCCCTTGGGCCTTGTCCCCTTCCTTTCTCCCACTGTCCTATTAGTCCCCTTTCCAAGCTCCATTGCTTTGCAGACTGTGACAGAAGAAATGACCCTGCTTGTGGCAGCTGGGGGGGGAAAGAGAAAAGAGAGGTCAGGGTCCCTGTAACCTCCAGCTGGCCCTACCTTTTTAGAACTTCACCAGTTCCCAACACTATGATAGACAGGACCAAGCTGTCACCACATGTACCTTTGTGTGGAATGATAATGTCAGGTGTACCCTGAAGTTATTTATTTATTCTGTGCTCATACATTCTAAACTGTATTTTCTTCTAGACTCCACAGATGTGCACGTGCACACGCGCGCGCGCGCGCACACACACACTTTTAAAAACCCTATGCTGTTGACCCTGGTAGTGGTGGCACATGCCTTTAATCCCAGCACTCGGGCAGGTGAATCTCTGAGTTTGAGGTCAGGACTGTTACACAGAGCAAGGTCCAGGACAGCCAGAGTGAGACAGAGAAACCCTGTCTCAACCTCCCATCCCACAAACAAAAGAAGAATCTAGTACTGCTGAGTACTAGCACAGAAAACTCAGTCCTTCGAGTACTAGCACAGAAAACTCAGTCCTTCGAGACCAGGACCTACGGGATGTGCGCTGACTTGGTGGGACCTGCCGACCTGTTGTAGAGCCACCCGCTCGCTGCTCTGGCCCCTCTGCTGCTCCGGCTATTCCGCTGTCATTTAAAATCACATGTGCTGCATGGAATGGAACCAGGCTGTGTTCTCCTCCCATTGTCTCTCCTGCAGAATTGGCAACAGGATATGAACCCTGTGTGTGGTTCTCTTTAGGGACAATCTCATTATTAAGTGAACTCAGGGCCCTCTGGGCTCCCAGCCTTTCCACCCTTAACAGTCACACACAAACATCTGTGGAGGCAGCTGTGCACAAACTACCATCCCACCCAGTCACCAAGTGTCAAGTCCTAACCGAGGGGCGGACCCTATCAGGTCTTTATGTGTGTTAGTCATTCATTAAATTCTAGGCATTAAGTCTGTGGTGGCCGCGCTATAATTTCCTTCTCAATACATAGTCAAGCTGAGATTCCAAAAGGTTAAAAAACGTAGAGCTTCAGATCTACAAGAGGTAAAGACAAGATTCCAAACCAGGTCACTTCTTCTTTCAGATCCTTAGAATAGTCCACATTAAATACACATATGCATGCAACACACACACACACACACACACACACACACACGTCTGCACACACACAACATTACAGAAGCTATCCTATAAGCTCGTATTTGATTCATTTAATTGACATTGTAGCTTTTTCCTTCCTTCTTTGCTTCCTTCTCTCCCTCCTCCTCCCCCTCTTTCCCTCCCACCTGCCTACCTACCTACCTAACTTTGAAGGCTAGAGGAGCTCAACGGTAGACACATGCTTTCATTGTATGAGCAAAATATGAATGAATAAATAACTTAAGCGGTACATCTAGCACTCTGGTTTACTGTGAAAAATTCTGTAGGTTCTATGGACTCAACCTATGGTTCTTAACAAGGGTAAAATGCCAGCCAGTGGGAACACCATTTACAAATCTTGGCTGTTGGGGCCAGTGAGATGGTACAGCAAGCACAGGAGCTTGCTGCTAAGTCTGACAATCTGAGTTCGACTCCCAGAATCCCATAGTAGAAGAATCTACTTCTGTAAACTGTCCTCTGACTTTCATATGTGATGCCATGGCATTTGTACATGCATGGTCATGAACATGCACGCACACATACACATACACATGTATGTATGTGTGTATGTATGTATGTATGTGTGTATGTATGCATATATGTATGTATGTATACATATATATTAGAAAGAAACATAGTAGTGCCTCCCTGTAGTCCTAGCTTCTCAAAGGCTGAAGTAGCAGGATTACTGGAGTCCTGGTAGCCATGTGGAGCCACCCGACTGTCACCTACAACAGCTTTACTGTGTTACAGCCCCACCAGCACTGTGCCAGGACTCTGCCTTTTACTGTGAGAGCCGTACCGATTATGCCACGATGGCTTTGCTTTGCACTGCCCTAAGGAGCACCTTCATGTGCTCCGTGGCCATTGGCACTCCTTCCGTGGCAGGTCCCAAATGTACTTGAGGATGAAGTGACTAGAACTCTTTGCATCTTGATGTTAGAGGGGAGATGGTGTGTACGTCTCAAGTTACACCCCCGCTTAGCCGTCTTCTGAGCACCTTTGCTGCCCCAGCTACCAGCAGATACAGAGAAGACGAAGAATCAAGTCAGACAAAATGCTACACTCATGTTCCTGGCACTTTAATGAAAGTCTGAACCTAACTTGGCTGTTGTCCAGACAGTTTGTCTGTTCCTGGTGGGGATAGAAAGTCAGTGAACCAAGATCCCTGATCTCGGCACACGGAGCTCCAGGAGTAATGGAAGTGGCGGAGACAACAACCTTCCATGTCCCAGACTCTCTATGTAGCCGATGATGGCCCTGAACTCTTTTTTAAGACAAAATCTCTCTACATAGCCCTGGCTCTCTTGGGTCTTGCTATGTAGACCAGGCTAGCTTCAAACTCCCATACATCTGCCTGTTTTTGCCTCTCAAGAGCAGGGATCAAAGTGTGCAGCCTCGTGCCCCAGCTTGGATTGAGCCTTTTTTTCTTTTAATGATTTATTTCTCTATATGTGCGTGTGTGTGTGTGTGTGTGTGTGTGTGTGTGTGTGTGTGTGTCTCAGGTGTTTAGGGAGATCAGAAGTGGGGTGTCAGGTCCCTGGGAGCTCTGGTTACAAGCATTTGTGAGCTGCCCTATGTGGGTGCTAGGATTTGATAGAGTGTTGAGTACCCCTGACCTTCTCCTAGCTCCTTGGATCTGGTCTTGAAAGATACTTGTAAGCTTGACAGGAGAAGACAGAGCATGACCCCTGAGCGCCCCATGTTCCTGTCTCCATTTTCTAGGTGCTAGAGTTATAGTGTGTACCATGGTATCTGATTCATACAGTGCTGAGGACTGAATCCATGTTGTTGGCCGAGCCACATGGCTCACCCTGGACTGGAAAACATGACTCTGCAGAGGACACTGAGGGCAGCTGAATGGGCTTGTGATCTGCTTATAACTCTTGGGAAGCCCCATCCACTAGCTGAGCCTAAGAATGGGTCTCAGCTACATATTGGCTCTCAATTGAGATTTCCCCAAACCAGTAACGAGGCCCCCTCCCCTGCAAGCACTTGTAAGCTCTCAAAAGGCCAGTTAAAAGACTCTGCTAGCTGAGGAAAACTGTCAAGTTTCTTTGCTTTTAGGATTATGTCAACCTAAGTAGAAACACAGGTTAGGCCAAGTTGATCAGAATCTTTGATTGGCTGTTGATGACTTAATGGGGATTTCAGGAGAGCCATTGGGCCTGCAGCCACTCCTAACCAGCAGAGCCACAAAGCAGGAAGGTGGTGTGCAAACTGATAGCATGCTTGGTGGTGGTGGGGGGACAGTATATTTGAGGAGCTTATGGGGGCAACCAACCAGGAGTTTTAAAGCACATGGCGTGTTGTGAACAATAAAAGAGAGCCTCACACTGGAGAAACAATGCTACCCCCAGGTCCTCCTGGGTTCCTTTGTGTTGCTTCAGCCTTTGGCATATGCCAGGTGTCTCTTTCTCCCCAGAGAGCAGGCCGAGCACACAGACAAGAGCTGACAAGTCCCTCCCTCCCTCCCTACTACCGCCCAAACCTGCTCCACGATGCCCTGAGGCTGCCATCAGCCCCTACCTTGAACTCATGCCAACTGCCTACCCAGTCTTTTTCTTTTCCAGGTGGCCACAAGGTCAGCATGTCAGGCTACAGCCTTGTGCTAGGGCAGGTACTCTCTCCACACACACACACACACACACACACACACACACACACACACACACTTTACGAATTCTCTAAACAGAAGGGAAGAATAAAAATAACAGGGAATACAGACTGTGGGCACAGTCAGAGAGGAGTGTTTTGTATAACAGGAAGAGTCGCTGGGGACTGGCTCACCTGGTGAGTCACTGCAAGTTTGTTCCTCTTGGCTGACTACCAGAAGAGAAGAGAGCACAGGCAATAGCCTGTGGCCTCCGGGGAGTTGTGTGGGGCATTTTAGAGAGGCCAGGGTTTGCAGAAGAAGACAGCAGAGCCAGTGGAGAGCCACCAGGGCTGGGATTCTGTGGGACCTTTCTGTCTCCATATGACCCTGGGTTACCCTCTGAGTGACCTCAGTTGCCTCCTCTGCTAATGGGGGAATTCTAGGCAAGATACTCCCACCTCTTCCAACCCAGCCTAGCCCTCCTGGCATTTCACAGACAAGTGAAACATCAGACAAAGTGTTCTGATGTTGATACTACTAAGAGCACCCCAGGCCAAGGACAGGGACCTTGCTATGGGCTTCACATGCAGGCAGCTAATCCTGAGAATCCTGCCAAGTGCACAGGATCCCCGAGAGGAAAGTGTGGCTTCTAGGACTAAGACCCTCACTCAGTGTCACAAAGCTAAGGCTTGTGACTCAAACCTCTGGCTTTGTGACTCTGAAGTTTCCTAAACATATTTGCTTTTCTTTAAAAAAAAAAAAAAAACAAATAACGGGACAAACAGAAGACTGTGCAGGTGAGATGGCTCAGCAGGTAAAAGAGCCTGAGCGCCTGGTAAATATCCAGGCCCATGTAAAAGGTAGACATGTCTTTGCATGGGCATATAACCCCAGGGATGCAGGGGACAAAGATGGGAAAACCACTGAGGCTTGCTGACTGCCAGCCTAGCTCTAGGTTCAGTGAGAGACCCTGGCTTGAAGGAATACAGTGGACAGCAGTAGAGTGGGACCCCTGTCTTCCTCTGGCCTTCACACCCAGGGCCTCACAAGTGTGAACATATACCACACACATACTCCCAACAAAATAAATGAAAAAATACTTAAACAACAACAAAACCCACATATAAAAGCAAATGGCTAGTGCCGATTTGATGTTTTCTTCAATGACCCATACCACTGACTGATAGAGAGACACTTGCAAACATGGTCCTGGCAGCTCACCGGCTTGTTTTCTCAAGCGCCAGTGTGCTTATGGCTGTAATTTTTCTCAGTTTACAACAGCATACATATTTAATTAAGCAGAAACACGAAACCCACTGGTGTGTTCACGGCTAAGTAGACACTTAAAACAGGTTGGGGCACCTTCTGCTTTGATTAGATGGGTGCTCCGTGCACAGGCAGGGAACTTCCTGGAGAAAACAGGGCCAGGGAGAGCTCTCTTAGCAGCTTGGAAGGCACAGAGAACCAGTGGGTACAACAGCCTTTTTGTCTGAGGAGAATGCTCACCTCAGAACCGGCCTGACAGACCAGGCCCACCATCCTCCTCCTTCCAAGAGCAGCTGTTAACTGGAAGGCAAGGCTGGCACAGGACTTGCCAGCTGTATCAAGAACAGAGAGGGAGTGTTTTCCATAGAATGGTCACATGCCACTGTCCCACCACTAGAGCCTGTAGTCCCCAGACATTAGATGTGCCTGAGCCTGACCTTACCACTCTCTCTTTTAAGTTTTGTCTTCATCCGTTTGGCTGTTTTAAGAAAATGCTGTAACAGAATGGCTTAAAAACAATAAAAACACATTTTTTTTTTCCCCACAGTTCTGGAAGCCTTGGTGTCTGGTGAGACTCACCTCCTCACAATGGCAGAAGGACTAATCTCCCTAAAGCCTCCTCAGGGACCCTCTTTTTATAAAGACTTGTTTTTTTTTTTTTTAATTTATGTGTGTGTGTTGGGGGGTAGGTGTGAGTGCAGCACCCACAGAAGTCAAAGAGGTTATCAGATCCCCTGCAGCCAGAGTTACAAGCAATTGTGAACTGGGCCATCTCTCTAGTCCATAGCCCATCTCAAAATGCTGTTATCTCAAGGACAAGGATTTGAGCATGGGAATTTGGGGGAACAAAAACCTTCAGACATAGTTGAAGCTATGAACGAGACCATTTCCTCGTGGCGATCACTAAATAACCATTGTTCAGCCATTATATTAGTCCCAGGCTTTGAGCTCCCAGCATGCTCTTCATCTTTGTCACATTCCTGACTCCATCTTGGTGCTTTCCAATTCCCTTGTGAACGACTTGCCCTACAGCTGTGTTTCTCAGGACAGTGTTATGCTTTCATCAAGAAGGGGCAGGCCTGTCCATTCAATTCCAACAGCTGTATACAAGCCCACACATTTTTTTGTCAGTTTATCTGTGTGTATATTCTTATGAGTGTGTGTGTGTCATGTTTTTTTGATCTGTGTGTATTTTCACATTCCTGCACATGTCTGTGTACATATGTGTGTGTGCCTATGTGCATGTGTGTGGGCACTTGTATGTCTGTGTACATGTGTGTGCACACTTGAATATCTGTGTACATGTGTGTGCTTGTATGCATTTTTGAAGGTCACGGTCCATGTCGGGTGTCTTGCTCCATTTCTCTTTCTCTTTTTTTGTTGAGACATAGGATCCCACTGAACCTGGAGCTGGCGATTCAATTAGGCCAGTTGACCAGAGAGCCTAAGGATCCCCAGATTACAGGTATATGCTGCACGGCCTGGCTTTTTGTTTTGTTTTGAGATAACATCTCACTATGTAGCCCTGGCTGGCCTAGTACTATATAGACCAGGCTAGCCTCAAACTCAGAGATTGATTTATCTGCCTGGACCTCCCAAGTGCTGGGATTAAAGGAGTGTGTTATCATGTCCAGCCACAACTTTGTTGTTGTTGTTTAAACTATGGGTTCTGGAAAAATCAGGCCTCAGTTCCTATGCTGCACAAGAGTCCTTTAAGACTGAGCCATTTCCCAGTCTGTAAACGAGCTCTGAGAGGTTTGTATGTTGAGAGGTTTTATAGAAAGTCACACTAATATGGTAGAGGTGACTTGTCTCAGGTTTGGTTTACTAATGACTTACCATGATCCAACTGTGAGCAAGGTCTCGGACATCTGATTGAACAGACTGAATCACAGGGGCATGAAACAAAGGCATTCAAAGCATCACTGACTTAACCCCTTTCTCCCTCTCCCTCTCCTTCTCATGTGTGCATGTGTGCCCGCATCCACATGAATGTCTGGGTGGGCATGTACACATGAGCACAGGTCCCCAGAGAGGCCAGCAGAAGGCATTAGATGTTCTGGAGCTGGAGTCGCAGGCAGTTGTAAGCCTCCCAACCTGTATGCTGGGCACTGAACTCAGGGGCTCTGTAAGAACAGTACAGGCTCTTAACCCCTGATGTCTCTCCAGTCCTGTCAATCATATCTTAATAAAGCAAAGAACCACTTGAGTTTTCTTTTTTTTCTTTTTCCTTTTTTTCCAGAGTCAATGTAGCTCTAAGGTGTTTGAATTTTCAAAAAGGAGCGGAGGGGCTCCTAGGTGGTGTCAGGCTTAATGAGACTACAGCTTCACAGAGAAAACTGAGCACAGTAATTAGGATAGATGAAATCCCCAAGGCCACACAGTAAGTGGTGAATGGAAACTTGAACTTAAGCCTACGAGGCACAGCGAGGTGATTGCAGAATGGAAACATCAACGACAACCTCCCCCTGGGCTGCTGTAAGGAGCAGGATGTGACTGCCATGAGGTGCCAGTGTGGCAGGTAAGTCTCCACGTCCACCATTCTCCTCATTGTAAGACACAAGCTCATAATCGAGTGACTTTATCAAAGACAAGACAACATTGACACTCCTTAGGATGGATAAAATACTATGGCAGTTATTTGAGACTCAAGCCAACCCAGATGGTAGATGTTCTCCTCATTTTCCAGAGGAAGAAAGGCAATTTCCTAGAGGATAAAGGCCTCTCAGGGCTATTCCTCTCAAGAGCAATAGGCTGGGATTTGAACTGAGTTCTGACTACCCACTGAGGCCTGTGGCACTCACTGAGGTGGAGAGTGAGCCTTGAAGTGCAGTAGTGTAGGACAGCTGCGGCTTTGCTTTGGGAAGAGAAGAGCTGCATTCAGATGCTAGTTTGAACGACTATGGTAGCAATGTGCTCTCCTGTTAATAAGGAGGAAGGGGAAACTGAAGGCAAGGCTGCGGGATCCTATGTACCTATGTAACCATCTGCCAAATAGCCACATGTTCCAGCTTGGTGAGACCATCTGCTTCCAGAGTCACCCAACCACGCACTGTCCCATGTTCACAGGGAAGCCTAATGTCTCTGTACTGAAGATCTGTGGCATTTTTTCCTTCTCTTTATTCCCTAAGTAATGTGTCATAGGCATTCACACAGCCTACACATTGAATCAGGCGTTCTGAGAAACCTAGACGACATAAAGCATGTTGGAGGATGCTCACAGGGTCTGTGTAACAGGAGCACCTTCAGGGTTTGGTGTTTCTGAGGCCCTAGAAGCAATTGCTTGTAGACAATGAGAGACAGATGGTGTAACTGAAGCACAGTTGAAGTGGCCTGCCAGAAGTGAGACAGCTAGCAAACAGGGTCCCAGGGCAAACCCAGAGGGAGGAGAAGGGGAGGGAAAGGAGGAAGGAATACAGAGAGGGGAAGAGTCCAGTGCTCTAATCTGTTAGCACACGGTACTTATGTAGCAAGTATGTGCAGGCACATACCTGAATTTTTTTTTTTTTTGAGACAGTTGTCTCTCTGTGTAGCCTAGGCTGGCTTTGAACTCACTTTGTAGAACAGGCTGGCCTTGAACTCAGAGCTGGGATTAAAAGTGTGAAACACTATGCTCTGCCCCCAAACCTGTTTTAGGCATCATAAAAAGCCATAGGTTTCAAGATGGCATTTTCATATAGATGTCATCTATTCCTCCCCTGGGGTGACTATATTTTTTTTTAGGAGCATTTCACACTTAGAAACAAGTTAAGCCTTCACGTTATTGGGAAAAGGCCAGATGCTTTTTTTTGTCTTGAATAAAAATATCTGCAAAACATATGCTTGTTGTTCTAATTAAACCAAAGCACTGCCATCGCTGCACATGTGAGCTGTAGCTTGGGTCCCCAAAAAAGCATGGCAAACACAAGCTCCCCACCTCCCCCACCTGCTGAACTGGCCTGGCCCACCTCTCAACAAATTCAGGTTTCTGCTTCCAATAGTTTCATGTTTGGAAATAGTTCTGAAATTCTAAACACACAGCTGTTACTCCCGCAAAAGAAACTTTAAAATAATCTTTGAATTAAGAAAGATACCTCCCACAGTCAGAGAAACAACTAGAACACGTGTTATAGCTCACTTCTCTGTTGTCACCGGTTACAGTCCATCATCCAGGAAAGCCAAGGCATTCACGGCAGGCGCTCAAACAGAGAACACACTGAACGCCGCGTATGGCTTGCCTCAATGCCATACTGTTTTATGACTTCTAGGAAAGAAGGTCTGTTGGAAAATGGCTCTTGGGATGTTTCTCCTGCATCACAGAGGTACCAAGGTTTTTCAACCATTAAAGAAAAGGTCCAGAAAGCTTTCTGACTTCAGCGCCATTGAGATTTCCTCTCTGGAAAAGGGCAGGCATTCCCCGTTCCTTCAGCTGCCAAGACTCCTGACTCCGATGGCTCACAGCTGGGTCCTACTGTGAAAATGGTAACATTTGAAGGAAGTCACCCGCCAAGCTCAAGCCTTCAGCTCTGATAATCTGGATAGTGTCATATAAAGGGTCCCACCTTGCCTCAATTTGGGACCAATTTCTCAAAGGCTGTCTGCATTTGTAAGCTTTCAAAAACTATGGCAACATACTTGAGAGTCAATTAATGTAAATATGAAAGGGCTTATTTTGGCTCTCTGTTTTGGAAGCTTCAATTCATACTCAATAAGCCCCTTTGCTTTTGAGCCTGTGGTGAGGTGGCATGTTCTAAACCCGTGGTGCAATGTCACGTTATGGTTGAGCAAATATGCTCATCTCAAGGTGAAGCAAAAAGAGACAAGGAACTGCACCCCCAAGCCCCTTTAATTGCTGTTCCCAATGACCGTTCACTAGGCTCCTCCTCCTAAGGCCACCCCACTCCATAGTGGCACAGACTGATAACCAAGTCTTTAACACAGAGGCACGTGAGGACACTTACCTAAAGCACAGGCCTGGTGCAGTCAGCTCTCCCTCATGTGGCTCTTGAGGACTTGAGCCCAGTGCAGGTACATCTGCTGCCCTCATCTTCTCCCAGGTGTTAGTCTTATGAGTCTCCCCAGTAAGCGTCTTCCAGTGAATCCCATCCTCAGAGTCTGTTTCCCTAGGAACCTACCAGTGCCCAGGGCCTCAGCATACCACTGTGGTCTGCCACCCTCCAAGGAAGAACAGACAGGGACTTCTTAGTCCCACTGAGGAGGATGCCCAGGTCTGTGGCTCTCTTGCCAGATGACTGCTACACATCTGCAGCAAGGGAGGACCATGTACGATCATGATAGATTGCCTCTCAAAACTTGAAGCTTCAGAAACCCTACCGTATCTATAAAGATAGGTGGGAATCTTCCATTCAACATGCAAGTGAGTGAAGGTTAGATGTCATACAGCTGCCATTTCTGCCCTGTCCCTCCACCCACTGTGAGTTCCATAGACATGCAGATCCGGACCCACCTTTCATCCCCCCCAGCGAACTGCCAGCTCTGGGGATGGCCGATGGGTCCTATCTTCTGGCAGAGTGATGGAGACAGTGGGTGGGACCAGGCATTTTTGCACATGTGCTCAGCTCTTGTCTGTGTCTTAAAATTCAGTTTGGAGCCAGGTGGTGGTGGCACATACCTTTAATCCCAGCACTTGGGATGGATCTCTGTGAATTCAAAACCAGTCTGGACTACAGGACAGCCAAGGCTATATGGAGAAACCCTGTCAAAAGACCTTAAAAAAAAAAAAAATCCAGGGCTCAGCAGGTAGAGGCACTAGCCACAGAGCCCAGATGACTGGAATTTGTTCTCTGGGACCCACGTGGTAGAAGAGAATGGAGTGTCCCAAACTGTCCTCTGATATGGGAGCATGCCTGCACACATACAGACACTAAATTAATAAGATGCTATTTTTAAGATTTTAATTATGTATGTGTCTGTCTGAATAGATGTGTGCATACACAGACGTACATACACACATATTTCAAATTCAGCTTTGCTTCATGAGGAGAGGCAGCTCTGGCTTCCGAATCTAAAACAAAACCCTGAACCAAGGAGAAATTCACTGACTGGCCTGCCCAGTGAGCTCTGGGGATCCTCACGTCCTCATGCTCCCCAGGCTGGGGTTACAGAGCCATGCTCTGCTTTTATGTGGGTTCTGGGACACAAGCTAAGCTCCTCATGCAGCCAGCACTTTACCCACTGGGCTGCCTCCTCAGCCTTCCCACTTTATTTTCTGAGAACCTATCCCATAAAACTGGAGCTCACCAATTCAGCTAGACTGGCTGGCCACAAGCCCCAGGGGTCATCCTGTCTCCACCTCCACAGTGCTAAGATCATAGGTACACAATGCTGTGCCTGGCCTTTATTTTTTTTAAAGATTGAACTCAGGTCCACAGGCTTGTGCGACAAGCACATTACTGGCTTCCTGGCTGAGCGATCTCCTCAGCCTGTTTCTTCTTTTTGGTTGTTGCTGACTAACATCCCATTGTATGACATTCGTTAATTTATATATTCGCTGGATGCGATACATGGGATCATTTTTTAATTTAACTACTATGGATGAGGGTACTATGAACAGCCACGGTCAACATTAAGTCATGAGGCCAAGCCTGAGGGCAGTCAGGGAGGAAACTCACTCCTCTCACAGGAATAAAGCCATTGCAAGAGGCAACAGGCTGTCCAGGGAAAGCACCAGGCACAAACACACCCCCACCCTGCAGGTCTCTTGTGACCCCTGGGCACCACGCTGAGGACTTTGCCTGCTCCCTTCCTGGTGCAGCATTTGATAAATGTGACCTTGGCTATCCTCTCTACATGCTGGAGTCTTCCTGGGAACATTTCACTGCCCTGGGGATCAGGCTCAACCTCCTCCAAGGTCCTGTAAGGTCTTTCCTGACTGGGCCCGTCACAGCCCCGCTCCTGAACAGAACAGAACCGCCTTCTTCTTTATTCATATTTGGCCTATCGGTGCCCAAATCCCTCCCTCTCCATACACAGAGCTTCTGAATGCCCTCACCCTATGCCTGGGACGATTCGCTTTCCTCTGGACAACTTCTTGTTCTTATGGCAACGGGAAGGCACCACCAGCTTTTTGCCTCCTGACTAAAACAGTACGTGATTAAGAGTGCTTTAACCAAGAGGATGAAAGAGAAAGGGCTTGAAACAGGATAGCCCGGTTCTGGATCCTGGCTGCCGTGTACTGCCTGCAACGCTGTACACAAGATCTTACATCTCTGGGCCTCTGTTGCCTCATGCAGAAAGGAGATAAAAAGTCTTATTACATAAGGCTGCGGTCAGGATTAAGTGTGTGTGGAAGGTCCTTAGGACAGTACCTGACATACAGCAATGGCTCAGCCAGGGTTTGCCATTGCTTTGATGAAACTCCACAGCACCCTATAATTACTCCTACAATTAAGCACTTATAGAGAAGCAGAATCCATAATTTACCCACGTGACTTCTTTCTGTACTGTAAGATCATTACAGTTGGGATCAATGCTCCAGGCCTCCAGACCCTATCACACCATTAAATTTTGCTTTGGGGCTAGGGGTTTGTGGGGGAGATAGGGTCTCACTGTGCAGCTCTAGCTGGCTCTAGCTCTAGCTGGCCTGCAACATGCTATGTAGAACAGGCTAGCCTTGAACTCACAGAGATCTGCCTGTCTGCCTGCCTGCCTCTGGAGTAATAAAGTCCTGTGCCAGCACACCTGGTTGAATTTGTTGTTTTTGTTACTTGCTTGACTAAATGAAAGACTGACCTCCATGCCTCCTCATCGTGTCTTGTGAGGGCAGGATCTTATACCTTTTCCCCTAAACCAGCACTGACTAGTGGCTTTTTTATTAACAGACACCTAACTGAAACCAGGTGGAGCACTCTCTCCTTTCCGGTGGTTCTCAGCCTGTGGATTGCGACCTGCTCTGGTGTCACATTCCAGATATTTACTTTGCGATTCATAAGAACCACTGCCTTAGAGTCTCCTCCATTCCTCGTCCTGCCATTGACTTCTACACAACCACTGTGGCCTACAATGCTGGCCTTCTCATATCTGTAGCTCACTCATAGATCAGTTCCACAGGGATTGGTTGAGGACAGTGAGGGGCTGGCTAAAGGGAGGAGTTACATTTATGGATGACCTATTATGTCTAAAACTACTGAGCCCATAGGCTGTCTTTCAGACTCAGATGTGGAGGCCCTGGACTCTAACAACCTACCTATATGCTGAGGGGGCAAAACCAAAGGGGAAGTGAAAAGGGAATGAAGGAAGAAGAGACATGGATTTGCTACAGGCTGTTAACAGCTGAGGCCTCGGATGTCACATTCTGTGACTGGCCTGCCTTGCCTGCAAAGGGAGGAAGTCCCACTGTTTTCAACATCTCTTATTAATTCTGACAGGTCATACATGATCTCCTCAAAGTGGCTCATTCTAGAAGATTCTGTAGGAGGTGAGATGCTGGGGATGGAACCCATGGCATCTCCACACTACTAAGTGGTAGTCGCCCCTCAGCACATACATAGGTTGTATTAGAGTCCAGGGCCTCCACATCTATGAGTCTGAAAGACAATCTATGGGCTCAGTAGTTGTAAACATAATAGGACATTCATAAATGGCCACTGAGTTGCATCCTAGGCAGCCTTTGGACAGCCTTTGGCTCAACTTTGTACAGCCTTGATATCAGAAGGAAACAGTCAATGGAAGGAAATACACGCATCCTTATATCGTGGACACCAATGGGAAACAGCTGCAGAAGACTGCATCTGGGCAAACTCGGAGAGGAGGGACCACACTGTGAAGGTGAGACCCAAAGGCTTCACGTGGTGGGAGAGGAGGGCTTTGGGTCAGACAGAACTGAATTCAGAGCCTTGCTATGAGACTGCTGCTCCCTTTTGCAGTCCTGCAACAGTCCTGAAGGAAACTGACTTCCTTGATGGCTGAGGAAAAGAAAAGACAGAGGTCTTATCAGCCTCCCGTGAGTGCTAGGTCATTTCGCTATTTAAAAATGTAAAAAGTATCATCTACTGCCTATGCCTGAATGTGTAATATGAACCACGTGCACACAGTGCCTGGAGAGCCGACAAGGTCATCAGACCCACTGGAGCTGGCATTACAGGTGGCCGTGGGTCATCGTATGTAAATACTGAGAAACGAGCCCAGGCCCTCTGTGAGAGCAGCAAGTGCTCTTAACTGTTGAGCCATCTCTCCAGCCCCTATTTAAAAACTTTAAATTAGTATGTATGTATACATGTGCTATGTATGCACACATGTGGGGAGGCCAGAGGTTCATGTCAGGTGTCTTTCTCAATTGCTAATTTATCTTTTTCTCTCTTTTAGCATTTACTTTTGATGGTCTGGAGAGAGAGCTGAGTAGTTAAGAGTATATATTACTTTCAGGGGACCTGAGTTCAGTTCCCAGCCCCCACGTGGGGTGACTCATATTTCTAGGAGGATCCAACACCTATGGCCTCCCAGGAACCCACACACTACACACACACATTTAAAAATAAATCTTCTAAAAATTCTTTTTCCTGTGTGTGTATATACACACACATGTACAGTTCCTGCAGAGGCCAGAAGAGGGCGCTGAATCCCCTAGAACTGGAGATACACAAGGTTGTGAGGTGTCTCATGTTAGCGCTGGGAACCAAACCCAGGGTAGTGCTTCCTAACCAGAGTCGATCCATCCACAGGATCAACATGGAAAGATGGGATCTTTGGGGACACAGACTACTTGCAATGGCTTTGTGACTTCTGAAACAGTGTTTTAGGGAATTCTACCAGAAATGAGGGCAACAACTTCTTTAGTGGAGGGAGTAAAGGATCTGTAACTCTAAGAAGCAGGTACCTTGTAGAAGTTAACTCCAAGAATTACACTGTTCAGAGTCCTTCTGCTTGTTCAGCCAAGGTACATGGCAGCTAAGGCACCAGCTGGAATCACACCATTCAATGGAGTTAGCTCTGAGCCCAGTCTATCATGTGACTGAGTGGCTCTGAGTGCGAGTTACTTAACAGCTGAGTATTAGTTCCGCTGTTGTCATTAGAATAAAACAGCACCTGTCTTATAGAGTGAGGGCTGACATGAGCAATGCTTTGAAAGCTAAGCACGCATCAGGCCCACTGCTCAACAGTAGTCTCTGAGGGCGAGTTTACTGGCAAGACTACAAAGGACAGCTCTTTGGTCTGAGGGTTAGGGTCCTACCCACAGACCAAAGACTCTGTCCCACTGAAGCACAGGCTGAGGATGGCAGAAACATAGATGCAGAATGAGGAAACGCGTTCAGAAAGCACTTGTTTTCACCGGCTGTTCTCTACAGTGAGTGTGGATGTTGGCCACCAGAAGAAGTGGTATCCATCTAGGGTTGAAATTTTAGAGGGTCACTATCGCCAGAGCTGGGTAGGATAGCTTTAAGGACTACATGTCTGCTCCTTTTGGCCAGCTTGAGTACATTTTCCTTGTGGTTGCTTCTTGTTGAAACTGTTGGCTGCACTGTTGCTGGACAGATGTCTCCATGTGGAATGCAGGGCACAGCAGATGCTGAGTCCGCCCAGGAGGGCTGGGCTAGGTGCTATCTGGTGAGTCTGCTTCATACCCATCCTCTCCACTCTCTTCTGCTCTGCTGGGATCAGGGCCTGCAAACTCCGCTCCTCAGGCTCTCAGCAGCCAGCTTTCCATCAGGTTTTACCCACTGAGGACGCAGTGTGGGAGATGAGGTAGGAGGAAGAAAGAGGAGCCTGGCCTGACGCCCATGGCGGCAGCAGTAACCATGGTGGCTGCCAAGTGGCATCTGGCAGTGGAAGGACATCGTCCCCTTTGTCTAACCTGGCACACAGGTCTCAAACAAACTACTCTGAACAATGTTCATTTGCGTACTCAGTCAACCAAGGAGTTGACTGGGCCTAGCTAGGCAGAGAGGCCAGGCTGGAGTACCACAAAGCTTTGCTCACTCATTTACCTGTCAGATCAAACACATTTGGCCCTTTAAAGGGTGGTGTGTGGCAGTTTGGTTCTAGGAGTAGGTATTTGGAGAGCTGACGAAGCCGTGCTGATGTTTAGGACCTGGCCTCTGAGATGACATTAACATCTTGTTTGCTGTATTCTGTTAGAAGGAAGTCACTAAAGCCAGCTCATATTCAAGGAAGAATTAGATCACGCCCACTGGTGGGAGGAGGGCCAGCTTTAACAAACATTTTGAAACCACTACAGGCAGTAATTCTGGCAACACAGCAGCAGTCATGGGCCAGTAGGTTCTAACCCAGGGGTACCAGCAGCTCCCTGGCCTTCTGCATGTCATCTCTTTCCTTCTCCGAAGTACCCTCTCTTTTGTTTACTACCCATTCTAATGTTTGGGAACTAGTATTAAACTCTATTCAATACACCTAAGAAATTTTTCCTTTTTTGACAAGACTCTGACAGATACATCTGGTTTTATCTGTAGTTATATTACGGAAAATCACTATCTAAATATACTAACAGACACCTGTAGATCTACTGTGTGCTATGGGGCATGCTAGGTGCTTTACAGATGCCATCACATTTAATTCTGACACCAACCTGGGCAGACTGATATGCTGATGACAATATTATGGGCACACACACTGGGGAGGCCCAGAGTGAACACCCAGGACACAGCTGTGAAGGGCAAAGCTGGGCCCGTCTCAGGTTGAGAAGGGACTTCCTCCCCGGGCATGTTCCTCACACCATGCCTCATTTTTCATTCTATATTCCTGCTATATACCTAGTGACTCCCAACTTAGACACAAGTCTGCTGTTAGGAGTGCACAGAGGAACAGGCAAGAATCCAGTGCAGAAGGAAAGGAAGGCGCACATGCTCATAACTTGTGAAAGCTGCAGGTTGTATGAGAAAAGGCAGGGGACAGAAGACCAGAGGCAAGGAGGGCTGACATCCAAGCTGTTACTCAGCTGTGTCATGACCCCAGGCTACATCTTCCTCTCAGGAGACCTGATTCCACATCTGACAAATGAACCTGATGTCCCAAGCTGCACTGATAGCTGCTTTGCACAGAACTTACCATGGACAGAAAGGCTTTATTGGATATGGGGTCATCCTCTCTGT
The DNA here is from genome assembly GCA_030674055.1 of Rhabdomys pumilio. Taxonomy (NCBI): domain Eukaryota; kingdom Metazoa; phylum Chordata; class Mammalia; order Rodentia; family Muridae; genus Rhabdomys; species Rhabdomys pumilio. The sequence goes on from JANHMN010000008.1 coordinate 55,650,183, forward strand.
CTTATCAACAGCAGGGGAGAAGATCTCTGACTACATGATACAAGAGGATGATGGGGGGGCTGGAGACATGGCTCAGCAGTTAAGAGCACTGACTGCTCTTCCAGAGGTCCTGAGTTCAATTCCCAGCAACCACATGGTGGCTCACAACCATCTGTAATGGGGTCTGATGCCCTCTTCTGGTGTGTCTGAAGAGAGCGATGGTGTACTCACATAATAAAATAAATAAATAAATCTAAAAAAAAAAAAAAGAAGAAGAAGAAGAAGAAAGAAAGAAGGTGATGGCAGTGACTGGAGCCAGCCTTAGAAGAGCTAACACAACAAAGGGCAGAGAGAGGAGAAAAAAGCAGGGTCAATCAGTCTGTCCCGTGTTGCTGGGTTCTTGGTGCGTACACGTCTCAGTACAGCTGGGTAGAATCTGCAAAGGGTCGCCTTGGGCTCTGCACCCAAAAGTCAGTTTGCTATACACTTTCATATAAAACAGGTCAAAACAAAACAAAACCCCAAAACAAAACCAAACCAAACAACAAACTGAAAAGACAAAAACAAAAACAGAAACCTCACCACGCGGATAGGGGAGCAGGGCATTAGAAGAAAAGCCAGCTTATGCACCTTGTAGACTTTCCAGGCTCCAAGTTCAAAAGCCATGGCACCTGCCATGCCCAACTCTGTGTCCTCAAAGTCAGAACCTCTTGTCCAACATGGATCACAAAACGCACTCACAACTCTGTACCTAGAGGACTTACTTGGGATACAAAATCCTCTTATGTGCTGAGTTGTACCTGAGTTAGTGTCTGACAGTGAATTAAAAAAAAAAAAAAAAAAAAAAAGCACAGCCAAGCATCGTGGCCCACACCTTTTAATCTCAGCTTCAGAAGGCAGGAGGATCTCTATGAGTTTGAGGAGAGGCAGGGCTACAAAGTCAGACTCTGTCTAATAAAGACCGAAAAACCAACCAAACCAAGCCCTACCAAGCATGACGTATACCTTGGTCTCTTCAATTTCACGCAGCCAGCCACAATGACAAGCAGCTCTGTGAAAAAGCATGGAGCCATTTATTCATAACCTACACATAACACGACATCAGTCAAGTCAGGACACTTCTCTCATCCACCCTTTCCACATTTTGTTCAGTTTCCGTGAACTATAAATCACAGACTTCTTCACACCTGCAAGAGAAAAAAATACGTGGATGAGAAGTCAGTCCTGGTCAGTTGAGTCTGACCAGAGGCTTGTCTTTGGGTTGGGGCTCCGGTGGGCTGACTGAGGTGTTCCAGAGGACCGGGAGCTGAGATTAGAGCAGCAGAGACTGAGCTGGCCCCTGCTGTGCTGTACCAAGCTGCTCACGTGACCAGGATCCCTGGGATTGAAAAAGTCTTTTGAATCGTGGAGGTTCTGGCAGCCTCTGAGCTTCCCAGGTCTTTTAAGGGAAGAGCCCTCTGGTGCCTCCTCTCTACACATCACAGTCTGCGCTCGATGTCCCACGCATGCCACCTGTCTGCCTACAGCAGACGCTATTCCAACTACACATGCCAGGCTGCACTCGCGCCTGGTGCTCGCCTCTCAAATAGCATTTACCCCATTATCCCAGCTTGTAGCTGATTCTCCTGTCTCTGCCTAGACTGTCAGCAACCCCAGGACAGGGACCTTGTTCTATTCACCAAGCATTCCTTTCACCTCGTGCAGTACCTGGTACCCAGCAGCACACAACAGGTGCTCAGCAGAGTCTTCTGAAGTGGCAGAGTGAAGGCTAGCCCTTACAGGCCTCTGACTTTATCCCAAGTACAAGATCCCAGAGAAGAGGCTCTCTGAGGCTCATGGGAAACACATAACAAGGGATAAATGGGGTGCTAGTATTCTCCAGTTGGTTCTTCAGGGTGTGCTGAGGAGCTGAAGCCTTTTTCTCTTTGAGCTGTGCACCGTGATCTGTGCTCTGGCTGGAATGCATGCTCCTGGCTGTGGCTTGGTGACATGTTGACGAGGTGGGAGGATTCATTCCAGGGAGTGATCTTTTAAACTACCTGGCCCTGTTACTTGGAAGCTGCCTCACCTGCTTGGAATCTATGGCTACTGCAGGCCGTGACGGGGAGAAAGGCAGGTTTCCCAAAATCATTAGCAAATGTGTCTGGATGCGTGCTCTCAGCCTGACATGATCTCGTTGAGAAACTCTGGGTTTTCACTGCCTCCACCCCTCTTAATTTTCTCCCTGAAGCAATGACTCTGGTCAGACTCACCCACCTGAACACTAAGGCTGGAAGATCATTACATAAGGTGCTGTTTCAAATTCCAGCGGAACCAACCAGAAGGCCGAACAGAAGCCAGGCAGTCACACATGCAGGCTCAACGCAGCAAGCCCAGGCTGCTGAGTCATGGCTGGAGGCTGACTCCTCTTCTGAAAGCTTAGTGACAAGCTCCTCTGAGACTGTCAGGTAAACACTGAACATGAACATGGCTGCAAGGCGCTGGGTGCCACCTTTAGCTGCTTAGAGCATTAAAAGCCTCCCTTGACTGAACATGCTCCCTCCTTCAGAGGTCAGAAAGCCTGCAGCAGGGACTGCGCTACAAAGAACACTAGGAAATGATTGCTTATGTGCACTTCCAGGTTAGATGTCCATGGGCTCTGCCAGAGCCGCACACTCTGAGCATGCTCCATCCCATCAGGTCTTCCCAAGAGCTGC
>JANHMN010000008.1:55652867-55673528 GCA_030674055.1 Rhabdomys pumilio
AGCTGCACACTCTGAGCATGCTCCACCCCATCAGGTCTTCCCAAAAGCCACACACTCTGAGCATGCTCCATCCCATCAGGTCTTCACAAGAACTGAGGTTTGCACAGGTTAAGAACAATTAATTTCACCAAAGGTTGAAAATATTTCAGCCAACAATTTCATAAACTTGAAACAAAGTGTTCTTCAAAGGACAGCAAAGGCTGCCAGGCGCCAGGGACAGGTGGTTGGACCCAACTCAGGGAAGTGGAAAGCCCCGTGAAGGCTCTGTGGAGGAGCCAGAGTGGCACCCCAGGGCAGGAGCTGTTTGTATTACCACATCAAACAGGACTGGGGACCAGGAGCTGCTGGAGCTCTGAGTATGTGCTTAGCACGGAAGGGGGAAGACAGGAGCAAGGAGGAAAAGAAATCCATCTAAACCACATATTCAATTCAGAAAGAAAATTATCAAGTAGAAGGGGCTGTTAGTAGGTGAACTTCTCCAGCACACACTCTAAGGTGGGGCCTGCCACTATTCTATATCCACACCTACAAGAATAAAGTCAGTTAGCCTCCAACTGACTTGTCCACAGGGAAAAGCTCATCCGAGGCAGAGCTACAATTTGACAGGTTAGACATAGCTGGGTGTGGCAGTGGACACCTACGATCCTAGAACCCAGAGACCAAAGCCAGAGAACTGAGATTACAGCAGCCTCAGCTACAGAGACCCTACAGGGGGGGGGGGGGGGGGGGGGGGGGGGGGGGGGGGGGGGGGGGGGGGGGGAGGGAGGATGTTCAACCTTAAGTGATAAATACACCATCAGAAAGATGTAAGATGAAAATAACAACTGGCTCCACTGTGTTTCAGAAAAGGGATGAGAAGCAGTGAGGCATGCTAGGATATTTCTTAGGGACAAGACTAAACGTGCCTTGTTAATTCAGCTGAATCTTTTGAAGCTGGGAGAGGGTTCTGCACCCAGAATTCATTCTGATTGACCATAAAGACAAGAGGGAGGATTAGACTCATCAGCACCCCAGCCTCCAGCACCTCGAAGAGTGGCGCCACGGCCTCTGGGAGTTGTGTCTGCCTCCTGCCTCCTCTACTCATGTGTCCCAGGCACTCCATTCCCGGCTCTCTTCTCGTCTGTGCTGCCTTGGCCTGGCTTGGGCTGCAGGGCTCCTTCAGCAGGCTAGCTAGCTACATCCCTATCTGCTGGTCTCTCTGGCAACAGCTCTCCCCCTTTTCCTACATCCTTCAATGGCCTCCCTCTGGCCTCAGGGAAGCTCAGCATCCCTTGAATGCTGAATGCAGCTCTGGGGCCATCCTTTGTTTGGCTCTGGCCTCTCTTTCAGGCTGGGCACTAACTCCAATTTCTCACCTACTTGTCCTCCTCACACCTGCTCACTCAAACTGCTGCAGCAGGCTTGAGCAGGCAGAGAGACCTGTAAAGGGCTGCTGCTCTGACAAAGACAGTTGGCTCTACTGGTCTTTTGTTAGCAGAGACTGGATACCCTCAGTGGCAAACTACTTTCTTCAGGGGCACGCTGCTGGCGCTAGTTCCTGGTCATCTAGGAAATTTGATGAGAAGCCTGCTGCTCTGCTAACAAACAGGGCGGAAGAGAGATGGAGACCAGCTCCTAAAGAAGAAACTTGCAGAGAAAAGGAATCATTTCTGATTTCAAACTAGGAGTGTATCTGACAAACTGCAACGGGAAGCTATAAAGACAAAGGGGACAAAGGGGACAAAGGGGTGGAGCTGCTCACAAACACACTGCTGGACAGTGTGGGCCCCTGAGAAGTGGAGCAAATCACTGCTCAGGGGAAGCAGTGCAGCATTCACCCTGCGGGAACCTGGGTGGCAGGTTCTGCCAACGCTGCCCTCTGCTGGCAAATGGGAGAAATTAGTGGGAAGATGCCCAGGGCCTCTCTTGGGGTGGAGGTTATCAGGAGGTGGTGCAGGGATGATTTTTTTCACTCCTGGCAAATCTTCACTATTCAGATAGGAAAAGCAATTTTAGGTTTATTTTGGTGTGGCTCATGACTGTATTGTTATTCACTTTACACTCAGAGGCTGCTCTTCTTTGGTAAGATATCACCATAACTAAAGTTAACTTCTATTAACATCAGGCACATAATGGAATGGAGTCCTTCGGCTTCTTAGTTGTTTGGAGCCAAAGGGTCCCAAGGTTCTAATGACAGTTTAGTTAACCCACAGTGTATGGAGCAGTAAAGCTTTTCATTGACCAAAGGACCCAATGAGGACAAACAGCTTGGGTTTTCTAAAGTCTCCCACCCCAAGTCACAAAAACATTAAAAAGTACTCATGTACAAACTGATGTTAACAGATGGAGATTCCAGCACTCTGAGGCTTAGGCAGGAGGATCACCCTGTAGTACACAGCAATATACTGTCTCAAAAAACAAACAAGGGCCGGACGAGGCTCAGTTAGAGCACTTGCCTGGCACGTGAGGACCGGTCTGGTGGTGCAAGCCTGTCACCCCAGCACACGGAATGAGGGGACGGGAAGATTGAGAGTTCGAGGTCATCCTTGGCTACATAGTAAGTTTGCAGCTGGCCAGGGATATATGATGCTGTCTTATATAAAAATATAAAAATGCTGCCAGGATAACAGAATACTGATACAGCCCGACTTTACTGAGTTTTACCACGTCAGCTCAGAAACAATCGGAATCCACTATCTTCGGTTGTTTATTATAAAGCAAATCCCAAGTATTATATTATTCATCCATAAGTATTTTAGCACGTCCCTTTGAAAGAACAAGATTAAAAAAGCAAACCCAAATAACACCATTAACTAAAAGCATCAAACACTCCTTCTGGCCCAGAAGCCCATCTCAGCCAGCCACAGGGACAACACACGTCAACAGCCTGACTCACTCAAGCAAACATAGCACCCATGTCAGCCTGGCCGAGTACACCAGCAGGAGCACAGAATACACGGCTACCTTAGAGACACAAAGCTACTTGCCGGGTTGTGGCAGATCTTTTCTGCAGCTGACTTAGTGTTTAGTGCTGCTGAAACCAGATCGTTCCAGACTGGAGCGCACTGCTGCATCCAGGGAAGGGATGCTCCAAGGGGCACGCACTGGGCTGTGAGTGTAGCCACACCAGCTCCAGGGCAGTCTCACACCCAAGGAGCAGGCAAAAGGTGAAAAGTGATTCTGTTTGGGAGCTACCTCTGTGCCATCTCCTTGACACGTGTCTGACTCCCTTTACAGCTCAGGAGGCAGGATGGCCAACGCCTGAGCAGCCAGCACAGGGCAGACGCTCAATGCTAGGAACAAAGAGCTACAATAGGCACTTATGTGATGACACCGAGAGCTGGAAAGAGTGGGGAGGAAGGAGGCTTCCCACACCCTACTCATCAACAGAGCTACTTTGGCGGGTAATTTAGCAATATCTAAGGATATACTTGATCAAAGTGTTGGACATAAAGAGTAGAGGAGGCTAGGAAAGTGAGAAAGTGCCTGCACAGCCTGGGTAATACCCAGCACCCCAGACACACAGACTGGCCCCAAACCTCCCAGAAAGCAGAGGTCACATGGGAGACAAAAGGACAGCAACCCCTGGCCTAGGAGTGTTCAGCATCTGGATAAAGGACTTCACAGTGGGGAATGGAGGGATGCTCTGGCTTCCCCTGAAAGAGATCAAACAGTCCAGCACAGCACGCTACAGAGCACCAGAGCCCCAGGCAGAAGGAAGGCTCAATGAGCTTCCAGAACACACACGATGGACTAAGGAACAGAATAGCTTTGAACTTCAACAGTAGTCCTGAAAGTGAGAATAATTGCAGTAATTATTTCAAGATTCTGCCTTTTTCTCTCCCCTCCTCCTTCTCTTTCTCCTCTCTCTCACTCAGAAACAGGGTCCTGCAATGAAGAAAAGGATGACCTTGAAATTGTAAGTTATGCACCAAGAGAGGGAAGGGCACAGACTCGGTCACCACAGGGCAGATGAAGACACTCTCTGGGCAGGGGAGGAAGAACACAGCATGTGCCTCATCTCAGTGTTAAACTTTCAATAATGACTTGGTCCAAACTGCAAATAGGATAGGAGAACTGAGGTGGGGGAGGTCTCAGGCGGGCAGGCCTGGCACGTAGAGGCAGAGGGGAGGGTGTAACTGTGGCTCAAGCTCTGCCTTCAATTAACTGCCCACAGGAAGCTGGCAGCTAAAGCAGAGCAGCAGAAGAATGGTAACCTAAACCCACTATCCAGGAGACAACAGGGAAAACACAAACACCTTACTAAGAGAAGTAAGCAAGTGTCCATGGAAAGGGGGTGACAGGGAGGAGCACCCCACTCTACTGTTTCTGCAGTGCTTTGCAGGGATGACTTCAATACAGAAACATGAAGGCAAAACCCCACCCAGGAGTTATTTAGGAATCGAGAAGAGAGGCCACACCTCCTACCAGCACCTGGGTTCAGGTCACACTGCAGTCCTGACTGTCTAGGGTACTACAATGTCGGGGTATATGGTGGTGAAGGGTCAGAACTGCACCAGTACAAGGGAGATGCAGAGGCAAAGCTTTGTATTTCAACCTACAGCACTGAGGCCATTTTGTCCAGCAGGTACACCACAGGTGCCTGATTCCAAAGGTCTTACCAGCAGTAAAAAGGCCTTTGGTACTCTGTCTGAGGCTGGAAGGTCTGACGATTGACGAGACCGCTGCAAAACACAAAAACAGAAAGGATAACGAGAAGCCAGACAGATGCTGGTCATCTTAGAGGTCTTAAAACTCTGAAACTAGGTATTGTTTCTAGCTATTCTTCAGAACTAGTGGAGGATTGCTGACCCTGTTGGGAAGTAACTGTGAAAAGGGCATCAGAACAGAGGGTGGGGTTCTGTGAAGCCCAGCTGTCCCCAGGCCCAACTTTGTGAGCACTGGCAACAGCCAGTGCTGCTGTACAACTTGGCCACCTTAAAACAAGAGGAGTGGAAGGTGACCCTTGAAGGTCATCTTAGGAATTTAAAGCTGCTCATGCCTTCTAGTTCGCTGTTCTAAGATGCAGAAAAATGTAAAGAGAGATCTTTGTTTTTTAGCTAGAAGTGGCCATAGTTAGAGTAAAAGAGCATATTATTCTGAGGTACAGGGCCCAAGTCTACCACCTCAGGGCAGCAGCAACCCACCAACAGCCTGGCCTGGCCTGGCCCAGGGGAGCGAGTACCTGGGCATGCTCAAGAAATTGGTGCAGGTTCCTGAGAGGGAGTGGAGCCACTCACCAAATTCCTTACCGCAACTGCATTTCCAATCAACAAATATTTTACTGAGAGACAGGGAGAATGAATTTGTTTGAGAGACAGGTTTCAGTTTCCTAATTATGTCTTCCCCTACTGTCCTTTGCTACTTAAGAGAGAGGTAGGTCTCTCAACTTTTAAGGTTGTGATCTTTCTGTTGTTTTTAGAGATAGAGCCTTGCCTTGCTAATTAACCTTGGTTGGCCCTGAACTCAGTATGTAGCCCAGGCTGGTTCTGAACCTGCGGCACACCTCCTGCCGCAGCCTCTTGAATGCTGAGATTACAGGTCTGCAGCTTCACTCAGGTTTGGATCTTTTGATAAACATTAAGGAGGTCCTGGGGTGAGTGCAGACAAACTCAGCCTGAGAGCCCTCAAGAGAGGATTGCTGTCTGGACACAGCCTGGGACCAGTCAGAGAGAAGCTGGAGATGTCAGCAAAGCCAAAAATACCATCAGTCTCTTCCCTTCTCAGACCTCCACAAAGGGCAGACACATTTTTCAAATAACATCTAGAAGTTGTGTTCCTGAAACCAGAGGCAGCTGTGCTTCAGCCATTGGGTGGTTTTCTCATTGCCTGCTTCAAGCAAGTGAACACTGAGATCTGGAAAACCCCGAATTGTTCATGCTTTTCTTGTCCCCAGACAAAATCTCTCTCTCTTGATCTTGTTAGGCAAGAAGGAAGAAATAATTCGTCTGAACGACACAAAGGCAATTTCGCCCACAGCCAGCCCTTGCTCAGCATCAAACTGGACACACCTAGTCGCACCACATCACCACAGTCGGGGTCTTGAGCCACTTGCAGCAAAGTCTCTTCCACATCCCTGTTTCTCCCAGGAGGGTCCATGATGTGATTGATTTGCTGCTGCAAGGTTCTGGGCAGTGTCATTAGCTGAGTGAACTGACCTTCTGGGCTTTTATCTATCTGGGAAAAAGAGAGAGAGAGATGACGTCTTTGTAAGTGCTCTGAACTCTAGACACAGTCGGACACATGGCTTCTATTTAAAAACCACACAAACAAGAGTCTCATATTATGCAGGACTCCTATGCATACATTTGTAATTAAATAAGGTTTTTCTTCCTCTGACGTAAGCACCATACCTTCCCCAAGTGGCATGGAAAACTGAGTATGTACATGGTCAGAATTATAGGTCCCTTCAAAAAGGACAGCCCTGAGTGTAGAATATTCTACTTCTCCATGAGAAAAAAAAAGAAGTCTCTTAAACATTGTTTAAACATTATTTTACTTTATGGATTGGTGTTTTGAATGAATGCACATATGTGCACCATGTGTGTGTGTGTGCCTACAGCCCAGAACTGGGTATCAGATCTCCTGGAACTAGCATTACAGTTTTGGTGCTGGGAACTGAATCCAGGTCTTCTGTGAGAGCAGTTCTTAGCCACTGAGCTACCGCTCCAGCTCTGAGAGAAACCTCTCTGGTGGGCTGGTTTCTGACTTGCAGTTTGCAATGTCCTATTTGTCATAAGCCAGCAGCTAACGGAGTAAGGCTGCAGCCGACAAGCCCAGATGCAACCCAAAAACTCAGGTTCCTTTCTCACTCTGAATGTTATGTGATGACACATGAGACAATTTAATTTGTGACCCCGTTCTGGGGCATCTCTTCTATGCAATGCTGCACTTCCCAAATGACTGTAGGGACACACTGATGACAAAGGCCAGTCTTACTCGGAGTCCTCCAGAACACAGAAGGTGAGTGAATTAGTAACTGATCAACATAACTCAGTTGTCATTACTTGTTACATATGACTGAGCTACTCAGGAGGCTCTGTTTCTAGTAAGTTGTTCAAGGACAAAGACATACATAAAACTATGTATTGCCTGGAGACCTCTCATTCAAAAGTGAACCCCACTGCTGAGACCAGACGAGTTCCCCAACACAGTGCATTTCGCTTCATAGAATTAAAAACATAAAAACATGGAAGCTACACGTGAGTGCAGCTGCCTGCTCCAAGCAGAAGCAACAATGGCCCCCTCAGCAGTTTGCTCACAGTTATTTTGTCTTTTTTTTCCCCCAGAGCTGAGGACCGAACCCAGGGCCTTGCACTTGCTAGGCAAGCACTCCACCACTGAGCTAATCCCCAATCCCTTGTCTTTTTGTTATTTTGGTTTTTTTCGTTTGTTTTTGCAGCTTGCTCACAGTATTTTTCAACCAGAGTTTAGGTTTTAGCATCAAAGAAAAGAACAGCTTCAGGGCAGGCGGGCAAGATGGTTCAGCAACCTAGCGACCTGAGTTCCACCCCTAGGACCCATGTCAGGTAGGAGAGAACCAACTTCACAAAGTCATGTGAGACCATGCATGCATCATGTCAGCTCAGGGCCATCCTGGTCTACACAGTAAGTTCCAGGCCAGCCAGGGCTACATAGTGAGACCTTGTCTCCAAACAATAACAACAAACAGTCTCAGGATGAAGGTCTTCGTCTTACTTGCTGTTTGGATAGGTTGGTTCAGTGCCCTGAGAGCTGCTCTCATGCATGGACAGCTAGCTACCTGTGTCCACTAATCAGGAGATGCAGACCCAGACTCTGAAGGGTCCCTTGGGGGCAGACATGCCTGACCTGAAGATTGGCACTGGGAGTGTTCCAGTGAGCACTCCAGAGGCACGTTAGAGCTGCCACTGTACAAGAGTAAGTGGGGGCTCTGAGCTCTCTCCCCCACTGGCCAAAACAGTAGGAAAAAGTAAAACCACATCCTAGGAGGGAGAAGTTAGTGCTAGCTCTGTACTGAAAAGATGTAGGGGTGTGGTGGTCATTCTGAGTACCTTGATTAATCTGCAGTGCTCAGCTACTTGGTCATTTTAAGATGCAATTAACATTTTGATCAGGTGAATATAAATATAGCTGATCACCCGCATCACAGCAGGGAAGGCTCATACACTAGCTGAAATGCAAGAGAAAGGCACAAGGTCCCCTGAGGAAGGTAATCTGCTCTTGGCTCAAGGCTGTAGCACCACCTCTTTCCTGGGTCTCCAATCTCTAGCCTGTCCCATATACTGGAAACCGCTCCACAGATCCATGAGCTGGTCTCTCTCCTACCCACCTCCGGCACCCTAACCATGCCAACTCTTTAGAGAGACCCAGCAAAGAAAAGTGCTGATGGCCCTAATCATGACCCCAGGAAGTCTGGCCAAGATCTAAATGAATGCTAGTGGGTTCATACTGTCTTTGTTCACTGTTATGAGTTTTATGCTAAGTAATGAGCTTCATTGGCATTTTCATGCACGTGGGTCCTTACACTCTGTTCTCTTTCACACCCCACCGTGAGTGCCCTGACCCCCTCTGACCACTTCCCTTTTGTCACTAGCAGTCAGTCACCATTCGTCTTATCAGGTGCACTCTATCGCCTGTCCCCTCCTCTTCCCTCACAGGCTCTCGCCACAATAAGGTTGCCTCACCATCCACTTTTCTGCAGTCACCATGGTTTCATTTGTCTTTAAGATTCTGTTGAGTATCTGTGCCACATTTTCTTTTCGCTTGTATTGTTTTAAACAGTCAGTGGCAGCCCAGGCTGTTCTTCAAATGCCTATGTAGCCAAGGACGATGCTAAGTTCTCTGGAGCTCCAGAATTCAGGCTTGTGCCACCTATGGCGAGAGCACAAACCTGGGGCTTTTGCATGCTGGGTCTACCTTCCAACCCTGCACCACACTTAGGTCATCCACTCATCTGTGGTGAACAAAGCTAGCTGCACACAGCCGTTGTGAACAGTGCAGCAGTGAGGTGACTGTGCCCATGGCCCCGGTGGTCATTGTCATGGTTGTCTGTTGCTCAGACTCCTTCAGGGTGCGCCCAGGAGTGAGGGCAATGCCAGATCTTTGAGAACTTCCATTCAGTTCATTAGATCTCACTTTGTTCAACAGGTGACATTAATGCTATTTAATTGATTGGGCTGGCGTGATGGCTTAGTGGGTAAAGGCATCTGCCAAGCCTGATGACCAGAGTTTAAGCCCCAGGACCCCATACAGTGGAGAGAGAGAGAACTGACTCCACAAGTTATCTCTGGCCTCTGAATGCCCAACATCGTATCTGCACCCATACCCATAAATAACTAAATGTGACTTAAAAATAAATAAATAAACGTTCTGTGTTTGCTATCATAGACAATGTGCATATGGAATACCCAGGTCTCCTTCTAGTGTCTCATCACAGGGTTGTAAACATGAACCCATCCCTGAGGCAATCCCAGGGTTTAACTGTTGTTTCTTTTGTTTTGTTTTTATTTTCAAGACAGCGTTTCTCTGTGTAGCCCTCGAACCTGTCCTGGAACCTGCTCTGTAGACCAGGCTGGCCCCATACTCTGAGATCTGCCTGCCTATGCTTCCCAAATGCTGGGATTTAAAGGAAGCTGGCTGACTGTTGTTGACCCTCCTTCCCAGGAGTGAGGAACACTCCATTGCTCCACAGGTCCATGGTCCCAGACACAGTCATGGCTCCACTGAGGCGCTCTCAGATGATCCACCGCAGATAGTGTTGCAGATGGCTCGGGATTTTGGCAGAATAGTGGCTGAGTGACTATGACAAAAGGGAAGTGGTCAGAGGGGGCAGGGCACTCATGGTTGGGTGTGAAAGGGAACAGAGTATAAGGGCCCACGAGCATGAAAATGCCAATGAAGCTCATTACTCATAGCATAAAAATTAGTCACAGTAAACAGAGACAGTTCTTGACAGTAGCCTCTGAAACTGGCCTGTAATCCCAGCCTCCTGGAGGGCTGAGGCAGGAAGACTGCCAGGTTCAAGGCTTCTAGGACACTGGAGTGAGTTCAAAACCATCCTGGGCAACCTAAAAAGACTCATCTCAAAATAACAAGTACAAAGAGGGCTAGATGTAGTCCAGGGGTAGGATACCTGTCTAGTATGTGTGAGGAGCAGGTTCAACTACTCCGACTTCAGAGCACACGTAAATAAAGACCAGCTCTTCCTTTGGTAGTAGGAACAAGGGCCCGCGCACAGCTCACCTCCAGCTGGCCTTGCTGCATCTTATACACCACCTGGGGGTCCTTCTGTAATATACTCTCATAGAGCTCTCGGAAATGGGCTACGTTGGGCTTCACGATGTTCAACACTTTTGCTTTTTCCTCGCCAATCACCATGCGGAAGTCACCTAAGTTAACACAACCAGAGAAGTCAGTCTTCCTGGAAGAATTCCCACCCCAGCCCATGAACAGTGGCGGCTCGCTGGGGAAGCACAGCAGAATCCCTCAGTATCTCTTCTCTGCTTTAAAATGGCCATTGTGGTACATGAGGAATTCAAGATTGGGGGAGGGGGTGTGTTAGCTGTAGTCCAGTGATCTCCTCACATAAGGTCACTGGCCTGGCCATGAGAGTTTTATTGGCTTTCTAGTATGGAAACCCTGCCTGTGGCCAGTTGTTGACTGTTACTTTAGGTTCCCAGAACTCTGTGGCAGTTCACAACCAACCATCTGCAACTCCTCCAACGCCACCTTCTGGCCTCTGAAGGCATCGAGTGCACATGAGGTGAAGACACACATTATAGGCAAAACACTTATTCACATAAAATATACCCTTGAAAGTTCAAGTGGAGAGAAATGAAGGACGTAACTCTTGCTACAGGATGAACTGGACAAAATAACTTTTTTTCAGAGCAATTTCTATTTTGTGTTTTATATGAGGCCCTTTTGACCCAGAGTCTCATATAGGCCTACACTGGCCTAGAACTTGCCATGTAGCCCAAGCTGTCCTTCAATTCCTGGTCTTCTTGCTCTGCTGGGTTCTAAGCACATATCACCAGACCCACTGCAGCAACCTCTGCTGCAGATGACAGGTGACTCCTCTGCACGAGGGTGATTTCCCTCTAGGTCCAATCCTAGAGGAAAGGCTGGAGCGATGGAAGAGGCTGGTGGGGGCGGGGAGGGTATATGCTGCAGGGGTGAAGCACTGTCCTGCTGGCACAGGCCCTGGGGTTACACGCTGGTGCTGCCAGGAAAGAACAGGTACAAGTCCCAGGTGAAGTGCCATGAGAGTGACGTGCTGAAGCCCTCGTGGGTCCCAGACGGACACCACACATGCTGAGGAGGCCCCTGGGAGTAGGATAGTAAGAGGACCTGTCACTCAACAGAGGTCACTTTTGGGGGTAAGGAGAGTATTATGGGTAATTATATCAGAATCTATGTTACCTTTGCCAATTCTTTCCTCTGGGGGGGGGGTGTTAGAAGGATTTTAAGAAGCTATGGCCTAGTGGAATTTCCTTGAGCAAACTGGTGGCCTGTTGGGGGAAAGGTAACACTGAAGCCATCTGCAATAGAACGTGTGTGGCGTGACACCACCCAGGCTTGTCCTGAGGTATGGTCTCTAATGTGGGGAGAGAGGGTGAGAACTACCTCTTCTGTAGTGCATCGTCTCAGGAAGACAGTATCAATCCCCATGCAGTGCACACAACAGCAGAAGACACAAGGCTGGGTCACACGCCTGCGATTTCTCAGGGTGCAAGTTCACATGCCATATGTAACATTAAATAATAATAATAAAAAAGAGAGAAGGAAGGAAGGAAGGAAGGAAGGAAGGAAAGAGAGAGAGAAAGAGAGAAAGAGAGAAAGAAAGAAAGAAAGAAAGAAAGAAAGAAAGGAAGGAAGAAAGAAAGAAAGAAAGAAAGAAAGAAAGAAAGAAAGAAAGAAAGAAAGTCTGCTCATTAGGCGGAGGGAGCACTTAAGTGTAAGGCCACCTTATGTCACTTCTTCCCTCTATGTAGGTCCTGTAAACTCAAGTTCTTATGTCCGAGGCAGTAACTTCTTAACAGAAGGGCTATACTTGATCAAACTATAGAAGCAAGCTAACCCAAACCCTCTCACAAAGTGATGGGTAAGATTAAAGACCTCAGAAAACACTCTAGTCTCGGAGAACAAGGACCAGGCTTGTTTGGCTCTGGACCTCGGGCAACTTGTGGGCGGTCAGGTGCAGGCAGGGTACACTGCCGGTCACCTGCTGAGCCGAACCCTCCCACTGCAGTGCTCCCAACGGCAGCTCAACTGAAGAGGATTACTCATCTCTTCAGAACAGAATGAGTCAAATGGGTGCAGCATGCCACAGCTGATGGGTAAGACATTTTCTTATCTTCAGAAATCCTGCTGCAACCCAACACAGGCACTGAGAGAAACTGACTACTGCTTTTTATCTTCTATCTCTGCTGATGGTTTTAACTCGGCCGTCCTACAGAGAGAGCTGCCAGGATAAGCCACGGAGGGAAAACTTGTCTTGGAAACCCCATGTGGCTGGCCGATTCTGGGAGTCAGTTGAGCAGTGAGGGACAGGAGCGCTGCACAGTACAGATTCTGGCTTCCAGGAGAGGAAATGCCTCATGGTGATTTAAGTCAAGTTATTTAATCTTCCTGAGGTAGAAAGATCTCAAGTTCTAGGCTAGCCTGGGCTACACAGTGAGGCTATACTATCTCAAAACGAACAAAACACAATCTCCAGATGTACTGGCTAGTTTATGTCAATTTGACACAAGGTAGAATCATCGGAAAGAAGAGAATCTCAATTGAGGAAATGCTTCAAACTCATGACCCTCCTGCTTCGGTCGGTCTGTCAATTTCCTGTAGACCAGGCTGGCCTTGGACTTACAGAGATCCCCCACCTGAGTGCTGGATTAAGGGTGTACTGTTTTTGTTTTTCTTCTTTGCTGGTTCAGCTTTTAGTGTGATCTCAGAAACCATTTCCTAACCCTACGCCTCTCTGAGAGTTTTGCAGTTTTAGCTTGTACACTAACTCTTATGTCCAGGATCCAGTTTGAATTCATTTTGTATAGGGTATGACCCAGGCCCGATTTCATGCTTCTGCAGTGCACACAGGTCTACTTTAATAGGAATAACTATGGCAGTGTGTTCAGGCAGTGGCCCAAAGCTACTCTGGAAGGCTCTTCTCTAGCTGCTGAAGAGACTCTATCCTGTGCTAACAGACATGAGCAAATGAGCACAGAGAGCACTGAGGGCCGAGGACAGACATGCTTCCCCTTCATACGTGAGGCAAATGCAACACAGCTGAGCATGGGAGGAGTCAAGAACCAGGCTCACCAAACAGTTCAGGCCAGGGCCAAAAACAAAAACCAAACCAAACCCAGCCTTTTGTTTATCCTCAGATGCTGACTGAGCACCTAGTGTGCAGGCCTCAGGGCCTCAGGTACGACTGGCAAGCCCAGGAAGAGCCCAGCATCTGCAGAGTGTGCTGGACACACATGGGACAAAACGACCTTTTCTTTTCTCCTATTAGTGGTTGAAACAAAAGCTTTACCTTTAGATAAACAAACAAACAAACAAAAAAACAAAAACAAAAAACCCCCAAAACCAAAAAAACAAAAACAAAAAAACAAGACATACGCCTGTGTCTGACCAGAAAAGAAAGTGAAACAGTACAAAAGCTGGGGAAGGGGTGAGGTGGATGTGGGGTGGGGATGGATGTGGGGTGGGGGTGGGGGTGAGGTGGGGGTGGGGCACCAGCACAGGTCAGAGGCTGTACCCCAGCGCATACATGGCCACGCTTTCCCTGAAGGATCAGATTCTGGGCCCACTTTTAGCTCAGCACTCAGCATCTGTGGACCTGAGCACACAAATGCAGCTGTGACCCACAGTTTGTCACCTCAGGAAGAAACGACTCAGCCCAGGACACGGTGATGGTGGAAGGGGGCTTCCCAGGGGCTCACAAGCTGCTGTGTGCAGACGCAGCCCAGGCCAGGGTCCTGTGACCTAGACCCTGGGGTGAGGGCCACACAAAGTGGCTCTCAGCAGAGCCCATAACTTGTGGGTCTCCCCGAGCGCTGGCACTGAAGGCAGTCCGTTCTCCTTCACACAAGCACCAGACAGACCTGTCATCCCTTAGACCTAAAGAGCCACAAAGACGGTGCCTATCAACCCCATCATCTACATGCTCACCTAATTCTGCCCTATGCCTTCTGTCTGACAGCTCAACTCTAACCTGGAGACATACCCAAGGTCTTCAGTGGCCCCTCTGCCCTTCCAACCACAGTACGTTCTGCAAATGAACTTGTGGGGATTATCAATAAAAATGATAAAGAGAGCTAAGCTAAGTGTAAACCACTGATTGGTAAACAATAGTGCCTCAGCCTGAGGACAGCTATATCGCCCATAAAAAATGATAGCAGTCATTTTTTGAGTATCAGCTATTGACGTTCTAGCCAGTGTAGCTCTGTGTCTTCTCACTGAAAGGGTCTTTACAAAACACATATTTCTGTTTTACAAATAAAGTGGAGAGAGGACTTTGAAAGGGTTAAGGACTTTGAAAGGCTACCAGCTACTAGATGAGATGTGTTGGATTAGTAATCTCTGTAAACCTCAGTTCTCCCACCTGTAGAATGGGACAACGAAATGCCCAAATGAAAAGTCACTGTTCAATCAGTTATCACATCTGGAATTACTGGGGGCTATTCCTGTTGCACAATAAATACCTTTTTCTCCTGCCATAAGGCACAGGTTAAGGCATACCAGCCAACTCCCCGACCCGTCCTTTGTCTGTTTCATATAATGGTATTTTTCTTTTGTAAAGATTTATTTTAATTTTGTGTGCACACATGCATAAATGATGCCTTTGGCATCAAGAAGAGGGTACTGGGCTCCTGAAGTTGTAATTACAGGCAGTTATGTGTTCTGGGAATTGAACTTAGGTCCTGTACAGAAGTAGGAGGAGCTGAGCTATCTCTCTGACCTTGTAGAGCAGAATTCTAACTCCAGCTTTTTAAGGGATGCTGAATGGCCCGATAAATGCTACACCAGGATCCTTGCTGGAAACTAGTCATCTTAATAGAGTGAACCCACATGAGAGAGTTCAAGGTGATCTATCACTGGAGTCTCTGCTGTCACTTCTCAGAACTACTTCAGGGCTTGGTAGCTCCCTCCTGTGCCTCCTCCTTCCTCGCCTCCCATTTATGTTACTCCAGCCAGCAAAGTGGTCCTCTGTGCCACACCAACCACACAGGCTTACTGCTATTCCTGCTAATACCGGCTGAGCTTGCCTTTGCCAGTAAGTACTGGTAGGAACTTGTCCAACAACAGAGTCCTGTCCCACCTCCCCATCCTCCCACCACTGCCCCCAGGAAAAACATTAAACTTCACAGCTTTCAACTTGGAAGACTTTTAAATGGGGCAATTTAAATGCTGGAACATTCTGAAAACTTGGGAGATTTGGGTATTTGCCAAAGGGATATAGAAACTGAGAGATTCAAGGACACTGGGTTCTTAGAAGCCCAGGAAAGACAGGAGGAAATACAACCCTTCAACACACTGCCTGGGGGGCAGATCGAGGCAGATCGTGGTGAGGTCTCACTGTACACCTGGATCCTCCCTGCTCCCACTAGCTCCAGAAGAAAAACCAGCTGCAGGGTGGGGGGAGTTCGAATGTTCACTTAAGAAAATTAGGGGCCAGGAATGGTGATGCCTGCCTATAATCCTAGGAGGTAGAGGCAGGTGGTGCCCAAGTTAGAGGTACCAGACTCATGCCCAGAGCTCCACTACACAGTAGTTCAAGGCCAGCTGATGTTATAGGAGACATTGTTTCTAAACAAATATATTTCTAAAAGGTCAGGACCTAGAGTTCTATGTTCGAGTATGTTCAGCAGGCAGGAGGCCCTGGGATCTATTCCCATCAGAAAAAAAAAACAAAAAACAAACAGAAAAGAAAGAAAGAAAGAAGGAAAGAAAGAGAAAGAAAGAAAAGAGAAAAGAGAAAAGAGGAGGGGAGAAAGCAGCTCACAAATAGGTGAAAACTGTTGCATGATTTGATAAACCCTAGTCCAGGTTCATCATTTAACGATAACTGCTCCTAGAATCCACCCAGCATGATGGTGACATTCACTCTATGGACAACGGAGTGACTGCAAAGCTGTGGGCCACAGTCAGCCAGGTGCAGAGGACTTGGGCCCCTTTTCTTTCCAGCACGAAGTTTGGAGGGGAAAACTGAGCTAAGAAGAGGTTCTCTCCCACTTGGCGCTCTCAGGCCCACGCGTGTGGTGTGCAGACAGACCACTCAGCCCCTGTGTTCTCATGGGGCGTGATGCTGCCCGGTGAGCCAAGAGGCAGCCAAGGCAGAACGAGCCCATTTCCTTCCTCCCCAGCTGCAATTACAGCTGTTCTGTGCTGTGCTAGAAGAGCCTTAGGACGAAGACTGGAGAACAAAGCCTCCAGAGTCACTCACAGCCTGACATTTCCATGAAACCTTATCTGCACCTCTGCCGTGCACTTGGGGTTCTTAACTTAAACACTGGGAAACGGTATTTATTTAAGGGAGTCGTTTTCAAGCCCTTTTTTCTTTGTGAGGTTGTAGGGACTGAACCAGGGACCTCTTGTATGAGTCAGCTCTCTGCCACTGGCTATACACTCAGCCCTCAAAATAAAAAAAAATAGTGGAATAAGAAGAGCCTTAGTGTGGAAAGCAGTGGCCTTGAGGACCTGCCACCCTGTCACTGGTACAGTGAGGTGCACTGTGAGAGTCCTAGGTGGCGGCTAAGCTGAGGACGGTGTGAGAAGCAGCAGGTTATGGACACAAGCATCACACATGCAGATGTCACAAGAGGCAGAGGCCGCTGCTGGCGCAAGGAGAACCAGCTTACTCGCAGGAAACACTCACGGGATGTGTGGCCGACCAGGGATAAGGTGGTGAAACACAGTTCTGAACAGCTCAGGGTGGGGAGTCGGGAGTGGGGCACCACTGTACATGTGGAGAACACCAATGGGCTGTAGTTCTCAAACTGGAATCCCTGGAGGAGCACCAGTCATTCATGAACTGGTTAGAAATACTTGTGCTGGGCCACACTCCAAATGTACTAACAGCTGTCTGGGCATGAGGTTGGTACAGTAAACTCTCTGGAAGTCTCCCTGGGGATGGTGGGGCACACCCCGCACAGACCTGAGTAGGAGAGCCCAGCAATCTCTATGAACAGGTCTTCTTCGGAGAAGCTTTCCGGTAGCATGAGGCAGGCAGTGGTCACCGCACTCTTCAGATTTTTGTCCAGGGCAGCTCTAAGAACCATGTTCTCATTCATCGAAACAATCTTCACCTGGAAAGAGCAGACAGTTAAGGTCATTGCAGAAGCAGGTGTTGCTCAGACACCGACTGTCCTTTTTGCCTACCATCAGCCATAAGCCCAGTGACACAAAGCCATCATGACTCTATCGAGACTCCAGAGTCTCCTGTTGAAAGTCAAAGTCAGAGAAATTGTGACACAGGAAAAAAAAATCACTTCGAGGGAAACAAAATTAATATTTTTTTTGTTTGTTTTGTTTTTATTTACGAGACAGGACTTCTCTGTATAGCCCTGGCTGTCCAGGAACTCACTCTGTAGACCAGGCTGGCCTTGAACTCAGAAATCCACCTGCTTCTGCCTCCCAAGTGCTGGGATTAAAGGCATGCGCCACCACTGCCTAGCCAAAATTAATATTCTTATTAAGAAAAATTATTTTATGTGCATAGGTGTTTTGCCTGCATGTAAGCACATGCATGTGCGTGCTGTGCCTGCAGAGGCCAGAAGAGGGCGTCTGATGCCCTGGAACTGGAGTTACAGGGGGTTGTGAGGCCCCAAATGGTTGCTGGGAAGAGAACCCAGGTCCTCTGGAAGAACAGCCAGAGCTCTTGACTGCTGAGCCACCTCTCCAGCCCCAACATTCTTAAGTGAGGAAACTCGCCATAGGCTATGGAGAGGAACAAACGTCCTGGAGAGTTACACTTCAGGCCTCATCACTTCACTGCTCATTTACTGACTGTGCGAGCAGAAGGGGGCATTCTACTAGTTAGAATTTACTCTTTTATTACTGTTAGATACATAGATTTATACTTGACTGAGTAAAGAGAAACAAAATCAGCTATAAAGGAACAATCACGCGGCTGGAGAGATGGTTCAGCGGTTTAGGACACTTGCTGTTCTTCCAAAGGCCTGGGATTCAATGCCTAGCACCCATACCAGGTGGCTCACAGTTGCTATAACTCTAGCTCCAAGGGATCTGACTCTCTGTTTTGGCTGCCACAGACATATTTTTTATTTATGTACACATAAATAAAAATAATAAAAGGAAATATTGACAAGAATGGGTTTTGAAGCTGTCTGGAGTGAAACTGAGGCGTTTCTCAATTGTGGGAGCCTGGGGCCAATCAGTGAGCTCTCAGGAGTCAAGTCCAGATCCAAATCCCTTCAGAGAGCTGTCGGAAAGGTGAGATGGTCCAAGCCCGCTGTGACCAGCATACTGGCCTCGTGAAAGGGCCTTTTCCTTCCAAGAAGAAGGAGGATCTCTTGGATCCTCCTTCTTCTGCCTCCTGAGGACTAGATTAAAGGCAGGTGCCACCATGTTCGACTCTGATATTGAGAATATGCTCTGTAGCAAGCCTTGAACTTATGGTGATTTGCCCCACTGTCCCTTAAGTGCTGAGGTTACAGGAGTATGCTACCTCCTATAAATAGTGGGACTATTTATATCATGCAAGCTCCATACATCACAGTGCTACCTCCTATAAATAGTGGGACTATTTATATCATATCATACAAGCTCCATACATCACAGGTGAGGCAAAGCCATTTGATCAAACACACTTCTTCTGCCCTCACGACTAAAGACATAATAATACATAATTAAGCCTTTCAACACTTGGTGAGTTTAGTATCACTGCACTCATGGAGTCAAAGTAAACAACAGTGTAGGACAGCCAAAGGCTGACAGATGAAGGGATTCAGTCAGGGATGTATTTCTCATCTTGACAGACATTAAAACTACACTCCCCGCCCCCGCCTTTTTTTCAGTGCTAAGGATGGATCAGACCCAGGCTCTTCCACATCCAGGCACCTTATTCCCTAGCTACACCCCCAATGTCCCTATTTTAAGGTTCTAAAATAACTCCTTTTATCATACTAGGTTTTTTCCAGATCCCGGAAGACAACCTGAGAGAACAGCGCAGGCCTAGTGAGCTTGCGATTTGTCCCATGATGCCTCTCAACATTCATATTCCCATTCTTACCCTCATCTACCAGATCCTTCTGAAGAGTGTCACAACCTCCTTTGTGTACATTTCTGTGGCTTTTACAGAAGCTATTTTGGGATGTGAATAACTCAAACATGCAAAGAAGCCAATAACCTTGGGCGTCTTTTCCTGGTTAACAAAATACCACTTGTTCTCTAAGAAGGCCGCTCTGCTTGCGCTGTCGGAGAGCAGTCTGCTTGCTATTTGAGGTTAAGCGAGTGAAAATAAAAGCATCCTTACTCAAGGGGAAAATGTGCGGATCTGGTTCTCCAGCGAAAGGTGAACTAGGACCTCGTCTCCGTAGCAGTGCTATTTGTTGTTCAGAGTGAAAAGCAGCGAGCGCTTGGGGCCCTGCCAGAGAGGCCTGGGAAAAGGAGAAAGTCCTCACATTGTGAATAGCTGTTTGTACCTACTGGGAAAGCTCCGACCTGGACTGCACACACGGCATTAGCAATCCCAACTGCAGGGAGGAAGGGCAATGCTTGAAGGGTCTTTCAAAGGGGAGATTTGTGAGTAAGGGAAGCCAGGGAAGAAGAGAGTTACACGAGGGACTCCAGTGTAGCAGTGAGAGCAGAGACTATTTGAAGTACAGAGTGAACTTTTAGTCTCAGATAACCCAGCTCTGCACACTCCTGTGACACTCAGCTCCCACCTGAAAACATTCCCATCTCAACACCGGGGTAGGGACTGCTCTAAGCTGTCATTGCTTGAGACCACGTGGGCTGGAGCCTGGTCTGCCTGCTGTACTGTGGGCTCTTAGGACAACTGAGGTGGGAGTCTTCATTTTTATTCCTTCAGCATGCAGAGAGGAAACTTGGCTGCCTTTTGAGTCATTGAATGAATTGCTTAATCTTTGCATTTCAAAGGTGAGATGGCCAAAAGCTGCCTCACAGTACTGCAGAGTCAGAACTAGTAACTAAGTCTCCCAATTCCTAAATCATTGGGATTTTTCTATCCTCAGAATATAAATCAATAAAGTTACAACATGGCAAAAAAAAAAAAAAATCACCTAAGGGTGAACATACTAAAAACCACTCAATTTTATGCTATACCCAGATGTATCATATGGCATATAATTTTTTTCTCAATAAAACCATCATTTTAGTTACTTTATATTTTCTGGGACAATGTTCACTGTTTAACCTAGCTGACTTAGATGCTAGGTAGACCAAGCTAGCCTGGAATTCAGAGATCCATCTCTCTCTTCTGCATCCTGAGAACTGGAATTAAAAGCTTGTATTATCATGCCTAGCTCCATTAAACATGTCAAATTCCATGATTCTGGAAAAATATCTGTTGTAGGGTTTGGGATATAGCTCAGTGTTAGCCTTCTGGGTTTCATGTCCTGCACTATGTATGGCTACGTACACATACATACATACATACACACACACACACACAGAGAGAGAGAGAGAGAGAGAGAGAGAGAGAGAGAGAGAGAGAGA
>JANHMN010000008.1:55673538-55684070 GCA_030674055.1 Rhabdomys pumilio
AGAGACAGAGAGAGACAGAGAGAGACAGAGAGAGACAGAGACAGAGAGAGAGACGGAGTGAGGGAGGGAGAGAAGGAGGGAGAGGGAGAGAGAGAAAGAGAGATAAAGAGAGAGAGAGATAAAGAGAGAGAGAGAGAGAGAGAGAGAGAGAGAGAAAGAGAGAGACTCAGAACTTAAAGCTGTCCAGGAAATAAAAATAGGTATCTTTGTATATTTTCAACCAAGAGGCAAGCTGACAGGAAAGTATCATATAACATTTTTGTTTAAAATTTCTTTTCTTTTCTTTTTTATGATCCATGGTCTCACTGTGTAGCCTTGGCTGTGCTGGAACTCAAAGAGCCATCTGCTGCCACCTCCTGAGAACTGGGTTAAAGGCATGCACCCCCATGCCAAGCAAAAGTGTAATAGAAGTTTAATCTACAGTCAACTCTTTCTAGAAATGTCCATCTTTCCAAATTCTTCACATTCCTTTTGAACACTTGCTAGTGGGTGAGAAATCTCCTTTCAATTTGCAAGCCCCAGACACGCTGGAAGCTTTAGACAACATGATTTAATACAATGTCTTTTAAAACATAAAGACAAAGAGTTCACATATTTCAGAATTCCCTTTTAAGACACTTGGTCATTTTTCTTGTAGAAGATGCCACCTTTGTTCAAGTGTCACAAGTGTTTGCTGCCACCTACAGGTAAAAAGTTTGACTGTGGATCCTCATGGGAAGAGGTAGGCAGACTATTCCCACAGGAGTGAGAGTCAAGGGGACGGAGACGGGGAAGGTGCACAAGTATCATCGCCAATGATTTACTTCAAGATACTTATTCATTTTTAATGTGTATGAGTAAATTTTACATCCATTATGAACATTATGCACCATATGTGCATAATGCCCCAAGAGACCAGAAGATGTCAGACCCTTGGGAAGTACAGTTACGGACAGTTGTGGCCCTGAAGCTCAGGGCACATGCCGACCGAGCACAAAGGAAGCTCT
Source organism: Rhabdomys pumilio (assembly GCA_030674055.1). Taxonomy (NCBI): domain Eukaryota; kingdom Metazoa; phylum Chordata; class Mammalia; order Rodentia; family Muridae; genus Rhabdomys; species Rhabdomys pumilio. Next base: position 55,674,525 of record JANHMN010000008.1, read on the forward strand.
AGGTTTAATCCCCAGTATAACAAACAACTCAGAGGCCATTGTGTTTACTCTGTAACTCCATAGCATTTTTGGTGTCTAAAAGGTAATTTTAAAAAACAAAACCAAAATCTTACTTTTAAAGAACTGGAGAGATAGCTCAGCAGTTGAGGGCACTGGCTGCTCTTTCAGTACCCACATGGTATCTCCCAGCTGTCTGTAACTCCAGCTCCAGGGGAGCAGACACCATCTTCTGTCCTCTGTGGGCACTGCACACATGTGGTGCACAGACATGCATGTAGGCAAAATACCCATTTACATAAAATAAAAAATAACTCTTGAAAAAGTTTTAAAGTATTCCTGGCAAAAGTATAGTAAAGATACATTTGTACACATACATTTTGGTTCAATTTCCTCTTATGTAAAAGTAACAGCCAGCCAAGAACACTGAGAGGGAAAGAGCACTTCTGAGTTTCTCTAACTCAAACACCTGCCAGTGCTCATCCACAGATGGACTACCCCGAGGGGAGGGAGACCTAGCCAGTGAGTCGTGCGGGGCATGCAGTTACATGAAGACTAGGTATGTCGGGTTCTAAAAGGTGAGTCCTTTTGGGCACACAACCCTGCTTCTAATTTCCAGGCAGGGCAGGATTACTACCTCCACTATACAGGTAGGTTAATTGAGATTTAGAGATAAAACCCAACTGTGTAAGTTCATATGAAGGTAGCAGTGACTGAGTGAGGGCAGAAGACTGAGAGCCGAGGCTTCTCACTTTATGCCCTCTTCTGTCTCATTACGCTACAGAGTTTGCAAAAACAGACAGACATACCTCAAGAAAAAAAAAAACCAGTGAAATCAAATCCCAGGGCACCTGCTGCTCAGTCTGGGGACCGTGCACTCACTGTGGTGCACACCTGTGGTCCAGCTACTCTGGGGAACATGATAGGATTGTGTCTCAAGGAAAACAAAGCAAGAATGAATCAGGAAAAAAACTTGGAACAGAAAATGGGTATTTTTGGTTTCTAAAATACTTTCACTTGTAGCAATTTCCTCTACGTCAGGTTTTGCTAGTTATAGGACCTTAAAATGATATGACCAGGAGCATAAAATTATTCTTGAGAATATCTGTGGGACAGTTTCAGTGCGCCTGCTGCTCTTGGACGTTCAAAACTGTTTCTCCTGGAACAGGGATGCCGCTCAGCGTACAGTGTCAACCAGTTTGCAGCAGGCCCTGGGTTCCCATCCCAGCACATACAATCTAGTCAAGTAGAGACTACAGAACACAGGGAAGGCACTGCTGTGTCTTTACCTAAGCACAAACATGTGTAATATGCACAGGCATGTGTAAGAAGCACACAAGTGTGCCACACCACTCCATAGACACAGTTCTGGCCATGCTAATGTGTATGAGTGTTTTAGCTGCATATGTAATGCACACCATTTGCACTCCTGGTACTTGAGGTCAGAGGATGGCTTCGGATGCCTGGGAATGTAGTTACAGATGTCTGTGAGGGACCATATGGGTGTTGGGAACAGAACTCAAGTCCTCCAGAAGAGCAGCCAGTGCTCTTAGCCAGGGAGTCATCTCTCCAGACAGCTGTTATCTGTGACTGATTAATTTACAGCCTTTTCTGAGTTACTCAGTCTCCAGCATCCCTTCTCCTTCCTGGAGTTGGGCAGGAGAGCCCTCTCATCACATGGCTGGTTCCTCTGCTAATCAGCCCTAACCTGAAGCTAAGCAGAGGCTCATCCAAAGTCACCAGCTTGGCAGTGTGGCTCAGTGGTGACAGCCGTGGTACCTTTGTTCCATCCAGGAATTCCAGGGATTTAGGAGTCTCTGCCAGGAGCCTGGACACAGCCCACTATGTGTCTTACATGCATATTACATGCATAAAGATGTATGTATATGCTATGTATGTCATCTCCTCTTAGGTACAACATCACAGGGTAATTTCTTTATACTGCGGGATAATGAATTTCATGGAGGGTAAGAGGATTCTACCCATATTTTTATTTCCTGGAATTCCATATTTATGAGCTCATAAAGATAAGTGAGGTCAAGTTCAGAGACAAGTGATCATGCTAACTGTGGCAACCTGAAGGGCACAGACTCACCGGCTTTTGGAGGCGTCCGGCGATGTATAGGTTATTCCAGTTCAGGAGGTCCTCAATCAGAGTGCCAGTGCTGATAACCCCGTATTTGATAAGCTGCAAGAGAAGACATGAGCATGAAAAAAGCAAACTTCAGGCTGCTGCTTCCATAAGCACAAGGGAGGGAATGGCTAAGGGCTTGTCCAGGTAGGATGCTCATCTCCTAAGCAACTTAAAATACCTACCCTTCAAAACCCACATCATGCTGGGTGTTGGTGGCACACTTTAATCCCAGCACTCAGGAGGAAGAGGCAGAAGGATCTCTGAGTTCGAGGCCAGCCTGGCCTACAGAGTGAATTCCAGAGTGACAGCCAAGGCTATACATAGAAACTTGGAAAAATAAAAACAGAACAACAATCCCACTCCAAAAAAGAAAACCAAAGAAAACAGAACAAACAAACAAACAAAACCCGCACATCTCTATCATAACTGCCCCGAGATTTAGTGCCAAGACTGACCTGGCTCCCAAGGTACAGGAAGTGAGGTGGCCAGTATTTTAATATGTATGATTGTTACAGACAGTACGGCTCTTAGACACCATCTAGTATCAGTCCGCAATGCTAGATCCTTCCAGTTTCAGAAGTGATGATTTACGTAATGTTCCTCATTTGGGAAATAAGAAACTGAGTGCCAGGGGCCAGTGAAAGGGCTCAGTAGATAAAGCTGCTTGCAGCCAATTCTGATGACTTTGAGTGCGAGCCTGGAACCCACAAGATGGAAAGAGATAAGCAAATTCTACCAATTCTCTTTTGACTGAAACACACACACACACACAAGCACACACAGAGTAAATCTTAAATAGAAATTGAGGTCCAAATTGAGGTAAATGACAAGTCATGGTGACATTGCACCAGCAGAGTACGAGCTAGGTCCTGTAGCTGGGCACAGTAATGCATGGCCCCTAGTCCCTGCAGCTGGACACAGTAATGCATGGCCCCTAGTTCCTGCAGCTGGACACAGTAATGCATGGCCCCCTAGTCCCTGCAGCTGGACACAGTAATGCATGGCCCCCTAGTCCCTGTAGCTGGACACAGTAATGCATGGCCCCTAGTCCCTGCAGCTGGACATAGTAATGCATGGCCCCCAGTCCCTGCAGCTGGACATAGTAATGCATGGCCCCCAGTCCCTGCAGCTGGACATAGTAATGCATGGCCCCCAGTTCCTGCAGCTGGACACAGTAATGCATGGCCCCCTAGTCCCTGCAGCTGGACACAATAATGCATGGCCCCTAGTCCAAGCAGCTGGACACAGTAATGCATGCCCACAGGCCTGCTATCCCAGAACCTGGTGGAATGCTGGAATGCTTAAACCCAGGAGTAGTGTGGGGGTCAGCCTGGATGACAAAGTGTCTCAAATAACATACAACCCTAAGTACTTAACAACTATACCCCAAAATTGCATCCTGGACTTCTGAAATTCTTCCTTCATTAAAAGTTTTCACTGGGGTTGGAGAGATGGCTCAGCAGTTAAGAGCACTTACTACTCTTCCAGAGGTCCTGAGTTCAATTCCTAGCAACCACATGGTGGCTCACAACCATCTGTAATGGAATTCAATGCCCTCTTCTGAGGTGTCTGAAGACAGCTACAGTGTACTATTATTCATAAGATAAGTAAGTAATTATTAAAAAAAAAAAAAGTTTCACTGGACTTTTCCTGACAGTGACTTTCAGTGTTGTTGACTCTTCCAAATGGTGACAATTACAAATTAACACCTAAAGATGAAAACCTTCTCAGCTAAGCACATGGAATTATAGACAAGGCCATTTCCACAATAATTTGTATAAAACTGCAACGTGGATTTCCCAGCTTACTAATTGTGCTAACAAATATCTAACTAGTCTTCTCAGGCTACAGATATTTTAAAAGTAGCTAAGAAGCTTCAATTAGAAAGTACAGCCACCGTGGCACACAATCGTGCACAGACATTTGGTTAAAGTACAGCCACCGTGGCACACAATCGTGCACAGACATTTGGTGACTTGAGCTTGTAATGTTGTTTGGAAATTACTTATCAAAGACAGGCTTGGCAGATTATTAATTATGAAGAAAGAACCAAACTATGTGTTTTGCACAACATAAAAGGAAGCATAAGACTGTGCTGCTTCAGACAAGTGACAGCTAAGAGACGCCCCAGGGACACTGCAGGCCTGAAAGTTCAGAGAACTGTCACGTGCTGCATGATGTTATGAAGTCACTTCCCCTCTCTGAACTGAGGTTCCCTTTACTGCGTAGGCAGGAGGCAGGTGCACAAAAGACCAGCAAAGCTAATGCAAATCTGGGTGTGGTGTGCATGCTTTCAATCCCAGAACTCAGGAGGCAGAGGCAGGTGGATTTCTGAGTTTGAGACCAGCTTGGTCTACAGAGTGAGTTCCAGGACAGGCAGGGCTACACAGAGAAACCCTGTCTCAAAAAAACAAAACAAAGCAAAATGACAACAAAATAAAATAAAGAAGAAAAGTTAGGGCGTGACCTTAAGGTAATAGCAGTACCACTGCACTTATAACTACATCTCTGCTCCTTACAGCCTGGACCTTTGACCAATTGCAGGGTCATTACCTGGGGCTTGTCAAATATGCAGAAACTCAGGTTCCATCCCAGACCAACTGAATCTGGACCTGCACTTTAACACGATCCCCAGGAGACTCACACACCTGTAAAGGTTAGACTGCCCTAAGCAATCAGTATTAGTGCTGGCACAGGCAAACCCACAGGTCACCCCTGACCCCATCTCCCACCTCCCAGCAGCCCTCTGAGAAATTAGGCTGCTTCCCCATGCTGGGGATCAAACCCAGGACCTAGGTTAAGTACAATGTCGCTAAGCTACACTGCCAGTGCCTAACGTGTTATGTATAACAGGTAAGGTTCCTGACATAAGACGATCTATTCTGAGGGGATCCAAACATCTTACCTGCCCTCTAACACAAAACTCTCAAATCCTACCCACCTACTGACACCAAGAGCTTCCCTTCCATCATGTGACATCACATGCTCCCAGTCACCTGACACGTCTTCACTTCCTGGTAGTACCTGTTCCTCCTCTTAGATGCCATCACTCTCTAGCCTGGTCCTCAGTGGTCCTACGGCTTCTCCATACTCCCCAGACAGTAGTCCTCAAGATGTGCATCCTTACCCAGGACTCAATAAAGCAACAGATTAAAACCTACTCGACCAAAGGTCAAAAGATAAGATAAAGTCAAATCACGGCCAGCCATGCTCTAAGATACCAGGTACAATGACAGATGAAGACTCCAGTCCTGTCTACACCTGGGTTTAAGGAAGCTGGATGGGGTGAGGCTGTTTCCTGAGAATGTGGACATAATATTTCACTGGAATTCTACAACCATCCAAATTACAACCACCCAGTTAAGGCCTGAAGGCCCTTACCTTGCCGTCACACATGATCAGGGGGTTGAAGTAGACTCCGGCACCGTAATTATTCTGGACAGACGAGATGATCCTGGGTCCCAAGAGTTTAAGGAGGGAGTAGTGGCTCCAATTCTTCTTCAGGTTCATTGCGTGCCAGGCAATAGGGTCGTCTACTGTGAACACTAAGTCTAACATGGGATTCTGGGAAGTGAAGGAACAAAGGGTTCAGCACTACCACTTAACAAAAACACCCAAGAACTAACTCAAAGTTCCAAAGTGCTACAGTATTACATTCATAGTCAGAAGACCCAGGGCTGTCTGTTATTAGAAACCCAGGCAGTCCCACAGAGCAACGCGAACTTGCCTTTCATCCATACAAATAATGACATCACACAGCCACTTACCATGTGTTACGTGTCAGCCTTTGTCTGATCGCTTGACATACAATGAGTTAGTTTATCTCCAAAATGATCCCACAAGGCAAGTATACTATTCCAGTTGTATAGGAAAGGAAATGGAGGGCTGGGGAAAGTGCTTTGCCCAAGCTGCAGAGCCCAAGGAGACCCAAGGAGAGAGAGGTGGCTCAGTGGTTAAGAGCACTGGTTGCTCTTGCAGAGGACCTAGGTTGGATTCCCAGCACCCACATGGTAGCTCACAAATGCCTTCTTCTGATTTCTGTGGGCGCTAGGCATGCTTGTGGTTCACATACACTCACACAGGTAAAATACTCATACACATATGTAGTTAAAACATAGTTTAAAAAATACTAAGGAAAAAAAAGTTGATAGGTTTCAGGGCAGTAAGCTCAAAATCCCACCACTAAAGAGAGACAAAGTATGCCCTAGGTGACTTTACATAGGAACGCTTAACATACATACCAACTACACTCAGAACAATTAGATCAGGAGAATAGGGAGGAAGGATTTTTCTCGGATGTGACATTTATGAGTTCTGAAGAATGTAAGAGGGGGACGTAGCACGGAGAAGTAACCCAGGAAGCACGGAAAATGGTTGTCATGTTAGTGGAAACTGTTCCCTACAGGTTGGTCAGCCAGGTGTGCTCCATAACCACATTTGATGCTGGTGTAACAGACCAGATTCATGGAGTACTGAGATCAGGGTGATTCTCCACAGTAAAGAACATCCCAGAGGAGCTGAATGGAGGGAGGAGAGCTTACGGTTGAGGAAATGAACCGGCATTATTAGCTCAGGCACCGATGTCATGGAGAATACAGCAGACTTGTTGGCATGAATGCAAAGAATGAAAAAGAAGAGAAAAGAAGGGTCCTTTCTAGGAGAGAATCCTAGGTCAGCTTAGAGAACCTCACTGAAAACCCACAAGGTGGCTCTCAGGAGGTTAAAGAATGCTATGGTTTCCCAGGCAGATCTTAAACCATTGGTGATATCATTTAAGATTTGGAGGTAACATGGATAGGGCATAGTTACGTGTGTGTACAGATGTATGAGTCCATGTTTGCAGGTCAGGGGGCGCTGGCTGTAGCTCATGTGCCACCCACTTTGTTTTTCTGAGGCAGGGTCTCTTACTGACCTGGAGCTTGCCAAGTGTACTGGGAGCCAGGAAGCCCCGGGGATCCACCCGTTTTCTGCCTCCATAAAGCTGGGATTACAAGTGGGTACCACAATGCCTGGCTGATGGATGATTGTAAAAAATTTATAATTATGATAATGTATATGAAGTAACTGGACAACTCACAATTTCTTATATACCCATGATCCATACTTACATGTATGGATGTATCCATGATTACATACCCATTCCCATATGCGGCCAAGTTAGAGAAAATAGGTAGGATATAGAAGAAACTCAAGCAATATCAGGAGGTGAATTTTAACTGGAAGAAAGATCTGACCAGGATTTAGACCCAGGATGCCCCATAGTCATCTGTACAGTGATCTCTGCAGACCACATTGAGACTTGTACTGCTGTTTCTCAGTCAACTCTGGAGTAGTAAGGCTTAATCCCAACTAGATTCCCGTTCAATGTGTTGAGTTGAATAAACGTGTTACCTGCCCGGGCCCTACACCCAGTCCATCAACTTCTCGAAGCCCATGGATCATTCCGTATTTTCTCTTTATCTTTAGACAGAATTTTCAAAGTTGGTTTCGAATTAGTCACCTGGAATGTTTTACACACGGCTAAAGTCCTAAGCCAATGAAATCAACCCCCGTAAACAAAATCAGTCTGCGTATTTCTAAAAAGCTCTGGAAAACTCCAATGACAAAGGGTGAAAACACTTAAGTAGGGCCTGCTACTTTGTTTCCCCTTCCCACCACGACTCTGCAATGCCACCACCTCTTCCTCATCGCTTCCGACTTAGATTGATGGAGACAGACTACTCATCCCTCACTTATCCTGTCAGCTCAGGCTGGTAATGGAACAGCATATAATGGCTCTTGCTGCCAAACCAGATAAACTGAGTTCAACCTACCATGACCCACGTGGTGCAAGGAAACAACTCCTTCAAGTCCTCCTGTGACCTTCAAGTGTGCGCAGAGGTGTATGTGCGCTTGCTTCATAACCACTAAGTTAATGTAAACATATAGGTTTGCCTGGCGTGGCAGCACGAGCCTTTAATTCCAGTACTGCGAGTTTGAGGCCAGCCATCAGCCAACCCTGACCAGGAAAATCCAAGGGGCACTTTGCTAGGATGAACATTTTGCTAGTTGTCTCTTGGCATGTCCGGGGCTCCGTAGCGATGGAAGGCACACGGAGACCGGCGAGGGCGAACAGGTGCCAGGCAGGGGACTGGTCGGGGAAATGGGGGCCTCGGACTCACCTCCTGGTATGCACTGGGTCCTGCCTGGCGATAAACCGCGGAACCGTAGGCGAAGGCCAAACTCAGGTCCTCCGGGAAGTGAGCCAGGATCCTACGCAGGCCCACGCCCGAGCTGTACAGCGCCTGCAGCGCCATGGGCGGGCAGGCCCGGCGGTAGGACAGTGAGTGCTTAGCCGACCCTGGGTTCGCAGTTCTCGGTCGTGCGGACCGCGCTTCCGCCCGGCCCGCCCCTCCACGCACGCGCGCTTCAGAGCGGCAGCTGGCGACCTGCGGGGACGCCGAGGCTCCGTGGCGCCCTCTAGCCGGCGGAGGAGCACACTGCATGTCCATTCTGAGACTGTTAACCTGCTATAGAGCCTTGCAAATCCTTTGTAGCACTCAGACCACAAATGGTTACTAAACCATTTAATTAATTAAATAATCTGTATATTGAAGTATTTTTTGAGACAGAGTTTCTTTGTGTATCCCTGGCTGTCCGGGAGCTCTCTTTGTAAACCAGGCTGGCCTTGAAGCATAAGATTTTTTTTCCAGATAGGATTTCACTGTGAAACAGCTCTGGAATTTGCTATGTAGACCAGGCTGGCCTCAAACTCACAGTCATCCACCTGCCTGTTTCTCCCAAGGGCTAGGATGAAGGCACGAACTACCTCATTCACAACATTGTGCAGCTATTACCTCTAGCACTAAGTTGTTGGAGAATTTGAAAATTTAGAAAAAAAAAAATGTAAAACATTCCCGCTCAGGGGATTGTGATTGCTAGAAACTGGGTGTGGTTTCTTCACATTAAAAGTCTCTCTTAAGTCTGATAATAAATAAAATACACTATTAAGGGAAACATATCGTATAAAGATTCCCTCACATCTGTGTTCAATTTTAGGATAAGAGAAGGCTCCTTGCCTCTTCAGGGATGGTCCATGCTTTTTCTGGAGAAAATGGGATCCTGAGGTAGAAGATATCACAGAGTTTTTTATACAGTGAGAGAAACTTGCTCAAGATGGCAGGAGCCTTCAGGAGATGGCTGAGCTCCCAGACTCTTTGAAGCTGTGTTTTCTTCTCTAACTACACTGCTTCTCAAAGATCAGCACCAACACCTGCAGTCCCAGCTAAGGCAGCAGGGAGGTGAGTTCTAGACAAGCCTTGGCAAGTTTGAGGTTGGACTGAGATACTCTGAAAGGTCCTGTTCTAAAACAAAAACAACAACGAACTGTTAGGGCTGGGTGGTGTGGCTCAGTGCTTAGGGCTGGGTGGTGTGGC
>JANHMN010000008.1:55687115-55703053 GCA_030674055.1 Rhabdomys pumilio
TGTGTGTGTGTGTGTGTGTGTGTGTGTGTGTGTGTGTGTGTGTGTGTTTGCCTCTGCCCAGGAAGAGGCAGAAGCTAACAGCAGAGAACACATTTGCATTCCTCAGCAGAAATCCCCCTGCTACCCCTCAGCTCATCTGCTCTTTTAAATTACCATGCCTCACTGCGTTAGGAGCTATTAAAAAGCCCTCGTGTTCGAGCTAATAGCTCTGAGGTTCTGATGGAAAGCTCATGCCAACGAAATAAAAATGTTTGAGAGCCATTTCCAAAGATAAATGCCACTTGATTTCAGTGAATGCTGGGCCTCACTATCTGGTTTATCTAGCAGGTGTCTCTGTATTCCTTAACAAGGGTGTTGCCAGGCTAGGATTTATGAAGAAGATTCACTGGAGCTGGGAGTCAGAGCTCTGTATAATGCCTATAGCTTGTAAGTGTTGGTCTTTCATCCATGTTTTCAAAGAACAGGAAAAATGATTGGTGAAAAAATCCTGGTTCTATTATTCTTTTATTTTTTCCTGTGATGTTGGGATTGGAACCTAAGGGCCCCATGTTCTGGATGTCCCCTGAGTTGTGTGTGTGTGTGTGTGTGTGTGTGTTCATGTATATATATGTGAATGTGCCTGTAAGTACCCCAGAGGCCAGAAGAGGACATCAGATCCCTAGAAACTCAAGTTACAGGCAGTTGTGAGCTGCCTCATGTTGGTATTGGGATCTGAACTTGGGTCCACTGGAAGAGTAACATGTGCTGTTAACCGTTGAGCCAGCTCTCCAGCCCTTAAATGTATATCCTTAAAAAAATTGTTGTATGTGTGGTGTTTTGCTTGCATTAACAGCTGGAGGGAGTGGGGGATGGGGGAGAAAGGGTTTGACACTTGTAGCCCAGACAGAGATGGACTATTATCTGGGAGACATTATATGTGTTAATACAACCCATGGGCTGTTGCTTATTTACGTGAGGACCTGGGTTTAATCTTTGAACACTGAGCTAAAAGATAACAAAAAAGAGAACCCTTACTTACCGTTCCCTTCCTCTCTCTGGCCTTCCACAGCCTAAAAGCTACACGTCTTTTCTGCTATGAACTCCAGCAGGAAATTCAGCCATTTTGTCCCTCTGTGAGACTCATACTGGATATGTGTGGCTTTTCTGTTAAACGTGGAATAAAAATCTGTGTATCACTTTCACTGGTTGCTGTTGTTGTTGTTGTTATATGGTGGTTTATTTCATGGGCTGAAATCATTTAAACTTTGGAAGGAAAAGAGTAAAATTGAAAACTTCTCTACATGTTTGACTCATGACTTGGCAAGTGACTCTGGCCTTCTGTTTTCATACATATGCATGACATATATTGGGTTGTCGTGAGAGAAAACTGGTTAACATACAGGGAGTGCTGATGACTCCCGACGTGTAGCAGACCCTATGGTTGTGTGGCTCTTCTTATTCTCTACTGTCCCAGATCTTCAAGCAAGAAACAACTGGCTACTTTGTGTCCCTAAAAGTAGCCTAAAGTTTGGGAGAAAATGAGATTGTGAAGCATCTGGCCCAAAGAGAAAGACGTAATTGCTACATAGGAAGTCTGTCTGCAGATACGGAGGTCTACGACCTATCAGATCTGTAGTCTGTCCCAAGATGGGTTTACCTGAATATTACCGAGAATTTGGAAAACATTTCAACATCAAATGAAAATTGGAAATTCTGGGATAAATAGAGAAAAATGGGTGACTTTGTCATGGAGTTCTCAGAGTACTACAGTGTCAGTAAACATTGGGAATCTTCATGAGAAAAATGGAATACACATCACTTTGCAGTTTCCAAGGCTTGGCTTCCTCCCATCTCCCTTTCGCTCCCTGCTCGTTTCCTACCACCTGACTTCTTTTGCTTGAAGGCCCTGGAGCAGTCTGTGGCTGGGAAAGAAACTGGACAGATTCCCGATGCATTAATTACTGTCCTTAGAGAACAAAATGACATGAGGTTGTTTTAAAGTTCCTAATCAGCTTTATTGTTTCATTCTAGTCTATAAAACAGGGTCACTGTGTCCATGAGCCAAGTAGAGTAGATTTTACAGACAGAGGACGTGAACAAAGCGGACATAAGAACTAACGTACACTGGTCATTTCAAAACCAGTTCTGGGTCAGGCAGGGACACAGAGAGAACAATAGGCAGGTAACTGATGGGGTAACACTAGGTAACGTCAAGTCCCATTTCTGTGTGACAAATAAGGCAGAGGGGATTTTGTTACGACAGTTGGAGCTGCCGTGGTTGGGGAGTTGGTTGTTATTATCTTTCTCTTTTGTCTTTTTAGCTCAGTAAACAGCTATCAATTGGTGATGGGTGTCTTTAGCACAAGTAACTCCATTTTTAGCTTTGGCCTATTCAGAAGCCCCATCCAAAACAATGCCTCCTGTCCTTTTCATCCATACTTATATGTAAAATCCCAATAATTTGTAGACTATGTTTGTGAGCCTTTCACTTGGCATCTTACTGCTTTGGACATCACTAGAGCCTTTTCATGGACAGAGGAATAGAGAAGACATCTTACAAGCAATGAACAATCACCCTGTAGGTAAGTCAATTTACTATTTATCTTTGATTTCTAGCACAGAATTCCTAAAATCTTTGGAATTTTCTGAGAGATTTAAGCACCTTTTACTACTCAGAAAGAGCCCTTTATGATCATTAGCTAAACTATCCAGAATCAGGGAGTTCTGGCTTCAGTGAGAGACTCTGCCTCCATAAAAAACAAAGAATTAACTGAGGTAGACTTCAGGTTTCCATACATATGTGCATACATGTACACCTACACATATGTACTACACACAGAAACACAAACACACCTTAAAACAAAACAAAAGAGCCCCCTTTTGGTCCCACCTGAGGAGACTCAAGGCAGGGATCTTGGATAGACTCTGCATGAGGCTGGTCACAGGAAAGACCAGATGATTGACGGTTAGAACTCTCAGCCCCATCATCTGGACCAGATCTACAAAGGTGACATGTGGAGAATAAGTACTATTAAAATTCTCACAGAGGGTGCTGGAGAGATGACTCAGTGGTGAAGAGCACTGCCTGTTCTTCTAAAGGACCTGCGTTCAATTCTCAGCATCCATAGGGCAGCTCACAACTGTAAGTCAGCTCGAGAGGATCAAACACCCTCACACAGATATACATATATGCAGGCAAAACATCAATGCACATACAATTAAAAAAATTATTTTAAAAAACCCTCTGATAGAGTGAATCTGATGAATGTCTGGGTCAACAAACTCATCTCGATGGAAGAGGACATGCCTGTGAGTGCATAGATGCTCTGGTCCTCGTGTGTGTGTGTGTGTGTGTGTGTGTGTGTGTGTGTGTGTGTGTACGTGTGTGTATGTGTGTGGGGGGTGGTGCACAGACCTTCTGGGTCCTCCCATGTGTGTGTGCACAGACCTTTCGGGTCCTCCCATGTGTGTGTGTGTGTGTGTGTGTGTGTGTGTGTGTGTGTGTACAGACCTTCTGGGTCCTCCCGTGTGTGTGTGTGTGTGTGTGTGTGTGTGTGTGTGTGTGTGTGTATGCACAGAACTTCCGTGTCCTTCTGTGTGGGTGCACAGACCTTTCGGGTCCTCCCATGTGTCTGTGTGTGCGTGTGCGTGTGTGTATACAGACCTTCCGGGTCCTCCCCTTGTGCTCTGTCTCTTTTCCTCCCCTCTCACCATCCTATTCCCTCCACTCCCATTTCCTCCTTGAACTTTAGTCTCAGGTATTTCTATTGACTTGTGTTCATGTTGCAGACTTTTCTTAGCCACACCCACAAAGACATCCCTTTCTCCCTTTGTTTGCTGTATTAAATATTTTTTTTCTCGGACTATCTTTTGATTCTCAGAATTTCCATCACTGCACTTATGCAACCCACATCCTCAAATTTTCTTCTTTTTTCTTTTCTTTTTTTTTTTTTTTGGTTTTTTCGAGACAGTGTTTCTCTGTGTAGTCCTGGCTCTCCTGGAACTCACTCTGTAGACCAGGCTGGCCTCGAACTCAGAAATCCGCCTGCCTCTGCCTCCCAAGTGCTGGGATTAAAGGCGTGTGCCACCACCGCCCGGCTCAAAATTTCTACCACTGCACTTATATGATCCATCTCTTGCATGCAGCCTCCGTTTTCCACTAAAGCCCTTGGCACATGAATGATAAGCAGTTTAAGTTTCTTATGTGGCAATTCCACCCTCTGTGCCATATCTGAGATATCTGATATCTGAGAGTCTATATCCTCTCTCTCTCTCTTTCACACACACACACACACACACACACACACACACACAGTGAGTGAGCAAGAGGGAGGGAGGGAGGGAGAGAGATGGGGGGAGGAGAGAGAGCATGTGGATGCCAGCTCAGAGGTCAATCTCAGGTATCCATGTGTGCCTTCCACTTTGTTTGAAGCAGGGTCTCTTCTTTGTCACTTCATACACCAAGAAGCTGGCAAAAGTTTCCAAGGATTCCCCTCTCTCTACCTCCCATCTCACCGTAGGAGCCTTGGGAATATGGGCACACCACCAGGCCTTAGCTTCTCATGGGTTTAGGGGATTCAAAGCAGGCACTGATGCTTTACTCATAAAGCTGTGCCCACCCCACCCCCCCAGCCCGTAGACTGATACTTCTTCTTGCTTTTTAGCATGCCTTGTAATATTTTGCTGAAAGTGACACAAGAGTGTCAGAAAATGGAAGCTGAAGTATGTATTTTTCTCTTTCTTCTCTCTCTCTCTCTTGCTTTCTCTCTCTCTTTTTCTCTCCTTCCTTCCTTCCTTCCTTCCTTCCTTCCTTCCTTCCTTCCTTTTTATAAGATGGAGTATCACTACATAGCCTTTTGCTTGGAACTCCCTATGTAGACCAGATTGGCCTTGAACTTACAGAGATCCACCTGCAAATGTCTTCCAAATGCCAAGTATGTCGTTCTTTAGTGTGTTTTCCATGATGACCTTGCTGGGCTTTTAAATGTTTGCTAAAGCAGCATGCTACTGCAGCTTCTCATACCTCTAAAGTCCTTTTTCTGTCTTTGGTCTTTCCCAGCTATTCCCTGTCAGACTGAGTCTGTCTTTCTGGCCTTTGTGACTGCCATCTGCTGTTTACTGCCCTGGGGTACTGCTGGCAAGCCAGGCAATGTAGGCAGAAGAGTAAATGGTCAAATCCCAGTCTCTGATATAGGACAAGGCTTGATGCAGGAAAGCTAGGGAAAGCTAGGGGGCGCCAGAGTCAGGGAAATGTCCTCTCTGCAAGTGGACCTGGACTCTGAAAGACCCTGGGGTGTGGTACTTAAAAGCAGAGGCTATTCTGACCTCTTTCACGGTGGTTGCTTCCCCTTTCCTCTTCTCAAACCAGAACAAGAATGTTTGAGGCACAGTCTGGTGAGCCACGGAAATAACCGACTCTGAGACGGTGTCCCCCAGGGGTCCTCCATTCATGTGTCAGTCTAAGCTCACCCTTCAGCAGTTTGTCAAAGTTACCATCTAACATGATCGCACAGTCTTCTGATTCCAGAAGCTTCTATTTCAGGGAAGTAGCTCTCGCGTGTGCTTCTATGGATTTGTGTGTGTGTCCAGATCTCAAGGAGCAGGGGCTCTTTGCCTCAGTTCAGGAGAAGCCGTGTTTTTCAAGCTGCCTATCCTTTTTTTGAATGAATGGCAGCCGTGGCACCCAAGCTCACTACATGCTAGGGATGAGGTGGGAGTTCTCATTTGTACTCTTCAGCTTATAGATTCTATACATGGTATGTTCAGTTAATGCGTGAGAGATTTTTTGAGCTCTAGCAAATAGCACACATTTACAAATTTTCCACTGTTCACTGCTGTTTAAAAATATATTTATTTTTGTATACTTGTTTTATAACCTATAACCCTGTTGAATTTATTTATTAGTTCCACAAGTTATTGTAGATTCCTTTCAGTTTTTCTCCATAGCAACTCATGCTGTCTGCGACTATGAACAATATATGTTTCACCCAGCATCTTTGATTTCTATTCTGTTTCTTGTGTCATTGCGTCCACTGACCCCCACTTGAGTGGGAATGGGAAAGTGGACATCCTTTTGCTTGTCCTTTTGTCCGTCATCATTTGAGTGAGTTCAAGGACTGGCTACAGGCTACCTCTGCTTTAAAATAAATTGTTATTAAGCTGAGGATACTGAAGATTCTGGTCATAAATACTGTTTTTTGTTACATTTTTTTCTCACATAAGTTTATTGTAGTTTCTCTTTGTTCCAAATCCTAAATTCCTTCTTTTATTATTTGAAGAAGATGCTCAAAGCACTTCCTTTAGACCAGACTTGCTAGTCATGAGTTCTCTTCTGAGACTCTCAATGTCTTCATTTCTAGAGATTTTTAAAAACTTGGTTTTTTGTTGTTGTTGTTGTTGTTTTGCCGCATGTAGAATTCTGGAGTGACAGTTCTCATAGCGTTGTAGGTATTACAAAAGCCTGGCCCCACAACTCTGGCTGTCTTTATTGAACATGACACCACTTCTTCTGTAGAAGACTGTAAAAAGTAAGGCATGGAGCAGGGAAACAAATTATCTCTGTTCCCACCCTGATGCTTTGAGAAGTCACTGACTTGGGTACTCACTTTCTGATACATGTGACAGATTAGGACTCTGAAAGCTTAAAATAAATCCAGAGGTCAGCTAGGCTTCCAATAGACAGCAGAGCTGTGATGGCTTGTATATGCTTAGCACAAAGAGTGGCACTATCAGGAGGTGTAGCCTTGTTGGGAAAGGTGTGGGCGTGGGCTTAAGACCCTCACCCTAGCGGTCAGTTTTCCATTAGCACCCTTCAGATGAAGATGTTGAACTCTCAGCTCTGCCTGCACCATGCCTGCCTGGATATGATGTAAGCCTTACAGGCGTGGATAGCATGTGCACCGTGAGCCTTGCAGGCGTGGATACCACGTGCGCCTTACAGGCATGGATAGCTTCTTTCTAGCTGCTTTCTATTAAAACTCAGCTCCCAACACCTCTCCTGAGAAAAGAAACAGGAGAAGGATTGGGGAATGGTGGAAGTGCTGTATGAGCTTGTGTGGTGGGGATAACACTGCTTGGTTACGTGGCTTCCTTCTTGGGCACCAGGAAGACTGTATCCCAGTGAGGCTGGGGTCTGGCCAGTGGGAAGCAAGAGATTCTGGAACTCTTTCTGTTATGAAATGTAATGAGGATGTGCCTGGCAGACCCATGCCAAGGTGTCTCCTTGAGAAATCACACCATGCAAACGATCTGGCATAAGGGTGTTTATTTGAGGGAAGGAAGGGGAGTGAGGACCTGGGGGAGGGGTAGAGGAAGATTAGTAGACATGTAGATGGGCAGACAGATAGGAACAGAGCCAGAAAGGAGGATGGGGGCACAGGGGACAGAAAGCGCGGGTCAGAGAAACTGCCCGGGAACATGGGAACACACACACACACAGAAAGAGAGAGGGGGGTGAGACAGAGACAGAGAGACAGAGACAGAGACAGAGAGAGGCGGAGTGGTGGGCAATCTTTTTATATGCAGCCTGCACCTGGGCACCTGGCAGCCTTTGCTAGGTCCCTGGGAAGAGCCTTGTGGAATTGCCTGTAAGCTAACACCTTTTGTCTAGCATTGCCTTTCCAACTTTCTCGTCTACTTTTCCAGTACTCTTTCTTCTAAACTGGAGGATCAGCCAGGCTGCACTGGACAGTGGTGTAAGCCAGAGATAAGCTTGCACAGGGTTCAATCCCCCGGGCACTGCCAAAAGAGTTTGTTCCTGTAGCACTCAGTATAACTGGTCTGCACGAGCACAGGATGGCAGTACACTCAACATGTGGTCCTCAAGGCAGCAACACCACAGGCCTTGCCTGGGACTTGGTTCGGTTTATGCTCTCTTGTTTCCTCCAGCCTACTAAGCAGCGTCTCTGGTGGCCCAGCTCTCTGTGCTTTAACAAGTCCTCTGAGAGTCAGTGACTTAGGGAATCAACAGTCCTGGGAACAGCTCTGTGCCTCAGCTGCTGTGTGGGAGAAGCTGTTTCTCCATCTCTCCGGTTGTGATTGGTTGTGATAGGACTCCTGATGCCACGGTGATGATGTTTTTGGACTCAGGTGCTCTGTCTGTTCAGGTGTGATGTCCTCCCCTCCTTCTCAAGAAGTGGCTGCGGTGGCCTCCGCTCCAGCTGCTGTACCTTTGCCAGCTCTTAACCACCTCCCCACTGTGCCCACAGGCTCACAGTCCACCCCTGTCTCTTACAGCAGCTTATGTAAACACCACAGAGTCATTCTTCCTTCTCCAAAAATATTGTAACTAATAACTTGTGGGTCCACTCTGAAGTCATATAATCCCAGTCCACAGGGAAGAAACCAATGTTCATTATTGTTCTGGAAAGCCTTTTGAAAGGCAAGAGAATGTTTTATTAGATTGTATTTGGAACTATTTAAAGTGATTAGAGGACATTTCCAGAGACTCCAAGCTGGGGGAGCAGAACTTGATCCATGATTCTTTCTATGAATTTTACATGTTTTGATCTTTAATCATACTTAGTGCATGGATAGACACACTATAGATAGAATCCCAGGCCTTTGACATGCTTACTCTACTGGGCTACTCTCAGCTCGTTTATTTGGAATGGCATGGGTAAGTTTAGGCAACTATACAATACAATTCCTTTATTTAATATTTTAGCAAAACATATATAATATGAAAATTTACATTTTAACGAGTGGGGAGGCTCAGAAGGTAACGGTATTTGTCACTAAGTCTGAATTCAACCATTGGAGCTCCATGATGGAAGGAGAGAGATGACTCCTTCAAATCGTCCTCTGACCTCTCTCCATGTGCATCATGCTGTGTGTGCACATGCACACATAATAAATAATACGCCCTAAAAAAGACTGAGTAGCATTCCCTTGTCTGAACAGACAAGGTCTTACAGCCCTTCAATAGACAGACACTGGGACGGCTTCAACATGTTGGCCACCGTGAACAGCACTGCTCTGAAGGTGGGTACACAGACATCCTTTCATGTTCCTGCTTTCAGTTCCCAGCTTGACGCTGATAGATCATAGGATAATTTTGCTTTTGTTGTTTTGAGACAATGCTTTATATAGCCCATTGTCTTCAGTTTTTTCCTGTTGCTGTGATAACAACAACAACAACAACAACAAAACCATACCAGAAAAACAAAACCTCTGACAAAAGCAACCTAGGGGAGAAAGGGTTTCTTTTGGCTCATGGTTTCAAGAGTCCAGTTTGACATGGTGGAGATGTCAAGACAGCATGAGCTTGAAGCAGAAGGCGACACAGGCCTCACAGTCAGAAAGCTAAGAGGGATGGATGCACATTGGTGCTCAGCTCCTTTTCTCTGCTTATACACTCTACGACTTCAGCCAGGTGAATGGCGCCACCCACAGTGGGAGTGGGAGGTGTCTTCCCATAGGTATGCACAGAGGTCCACTCACTGGGTGGTTCTAGAATCTGTGAGATTGGCAATTCTAAACACTAACCATCATCCCCAGGCAGCATTTAACTATGTAACTGAGACTAGCCTTGAACTTCTGATCGCCCTGATTCTTCCTCCTGACTGTTGGCATTACTACCTGTACCACCATGTCTGGCTATGTTTAATTTCTTAAAGAATCTTTATATTTACTATCTTTTTATTTTGTAGTCCCTTTTGTGGGATCTCGTAGTTTTAACTTTTATTTCCCTGATGGAGAAGGGCTTTTATAACCAAGTAGGCATTTTCATCTCTTTAGTTCTGGTCTTTGAGCCATTTTTGCCAGTTTTTGTGTACTGTGGACACATGTGGATTTCCCCTTGTCCTTGCACCATTTGTTGAAGGGATGACCAGGTCTTCATTGAATTACCCACACAAAAATCGGTTGTCCTGATTGACAGCTTGAAGTTTTATTCTTTGCAATCAATTCTCTTCCATTGATCTACACTTGGGCCCTAGTTTAATCTACACTGCCTTGCTTTGCTGTAGATTTGTCTACTGGGGATCACCTGTATTTCTGCATGAATTTTAGGACAGCTTTTCAGTTTCTGAATGAAAGTCAGCTTGAGTTTCGATAAGGATTGCACTAAGTCTCCATAGATCAATTCAGGGAACTCTGGTGGTTACAATCTAGTTGCTAACGTGCTTGAGACAGGTACAGAGACCTTGAGGTAGTTCTCCCGAAGCTCCAGAGATAATTTCTGAACCGAGTGCAGGCACAATAGAAGTTAATTGGAAGAAGGGTGGGGTAAGGGCTCTATGAACTGATGCAAAAGCATCTAACAGGGTCTAAGGTGGGTGAGAGTGCATAAGACTGAGGGGTAAGGGTTGTAGAAACAGAGATGCAATAGAGAGAGAAAAGAAAGGAGAGGAGAAGAGATTTAAGCTTGAAGAGAGGGGGAGAGAGAGATGGAGAGAGGAAGCAGAGATGCTGGGCAGAGGTAAGAGAGCAGAGAGCCATTTTCCTCTGGACCCAGAAACCATTGTGACTGTGTTTCCATATGTCCTCTGCTCTATCAGAGAAGGCCAGGACACTGCAGGTCAGCTCAGACCTCAAGTCTTCTAAGTGTATCCACCATTCTCCAGAGAAGTGTGATGGGAATGGTTGCCATGGGTACCTACAGGGCAGGATGCAGTTAGTCTTCACTGTGTTTGCTGGTGTGGCGATGCAGGGGTCCTAACTCAGATTCCATTTGTGAAATTCAAGGTCTCCAAACTGGCTCAGGTTTGGAGGAGGGCATAGGATCGAGCTGTCCCCCAGGAGCCTTGTGCTAAGCCTGCAGATAACCCCTATTTTCTTTCCCCAGGTGGCACACATCTATCATCTGTGCAGCCTTCATCAACCTGCTCTCTGAATCATTCCCCCTTGGGCATTTTTCCAAGTGTAATAATCTCCATCTGGCTTCTGGCAATCGTTGCCACCCCCTGGCCTCCATTGTTTTGGAGTCCAGTCATTTGTACTGTGCCATCAGTCCTTGCTACACGGAAGATCCGTCATTGAATTTTTGTTTGTGGGTCAGGGTCTTGTATGGAGTATAGCCTGGTCTCAGATTCCTCTGATCATATGATCCACCCGTGCCAGTTTACTACGTAACTAGTACGTGCTACCATGCCTAGTTTACTATGTAACTAGTACGTGCTACCATGCCTAGTTTACTATGTAACTAGTACGTGCTACCATGCCTAGTTTACTATGTAACTAGTATGTGCTACCATGCCTAGGTTTCCTGCTTAAGACTGAAACTTAAAGACATTTTTTCCTCTTGGGTCTTGCTACAGCACCAGCTCCCTTGGGTCCTCTGCTTGCCAAGTGCAGATCTTAGGACCTGTCAGCTTCTATTGTATTGTAAACTAGTTCTTGGTGTTTGTATTCTGTTGGTTTTGTTTCTCTGCAGACTCTGGCACATCATCTTCCTTGAGCATTAAAAAACAATGATTTTGCTTGTATTTGTGTGTATGGCATATATGCCCATGTATATACATGCTTGCATGTGTGAGTGCACATGTGTGTGTTAATGTATAAGCACTTAGAGACAAGAGGCTAACACTGGGTGTCTTCTTTGATCACTCTTTACCTTATATTTTGAGGCCGGGTCTCTCACTTGAACCCAGAGCTCGTCAGATAAGCTAGTTAACTAACCAGCTTGTTCTCACTGATCCTGTCTCCATCTTCCAAGCACTGGGGTGACAGGCAGGCCACAACACCTACCTGGCATCTATGTAAGTGCCAGAGACCACTGAGCCATCTTCCCAGATCTTTTGAGTGTTCTCATCTTCCCCTTTGCAGCTTCCCTCGGCAATGACAACTTTACTTAGTGTGAACCATTGTTCCTGTGCTTTTGAGAATAAACATGCCATAGTCTTTGCTCCATTCCTGACTGTTCTTTCCAGAGGGTTAATTCTTATTTTTTGAGAGTATGCTTAGAAATTACTAAACTCTCCAGAATCCAGCCTTACCTTCCCAACCACTCTCCCCACCCCAGGCCTGCAAACCAGACACTGTTACTATCCTGTTCTGCTTATGTCTGAATATGGACACATGCTATCCTGGTCTCTCTCTTTCCTCACCAAGGCCATTTAGATGTGGGTCTCATGGCCAGGAAGGGAAGAGGATTAGATCCTGAGGGATAGCTCTTGTTCTGGCTGGGAAAAGTGGACTGCTGCTGCTGGCTTAGAGCTTCTCAGGCAAATACTCCAGGCCAGATGTCCCCAGCTCAAGTGTCAGCACCGCCCCTCCTTTTTTTTTCTTAGGCAGGGCCCAGCCCTGGCATATAGCTTTGCCTTGATTGCATAGTTCATGTTCTCTGGAGCTTGGCCCTTCTGAGTGTGAAATCTAGGATCTTGCCTGGCCCCTCTGTCTATCTCCTGTAGATGACATCTTTATAGGCTGGGGGGGGGGGGGGGGGGGGTGGTGGTGTTTTTTGACTTTCACAGGTACTTGTCAATTTCAGTTTTTTACCTAGCAAGTTCCAGCTTCTCTCTTCTCTCTCTCTCTCTCTCTCTCTCTCTCTCTCTCTCTCTCTCTCTTTCTCTCAAGCCCCAGGCTTCCTTAGGAGCCATGAGGAAAGAGGCAAACAGCTGCCTCAGAGCTCCCAGAAGAACTGGCACAGTGACATCGGACTTATGGTCTACAGAACACTTTTCTGCTCCTATAAGCTGCCAAGTTTGTGGTAATTTATTATGGCAGTCAGGAAACTAACCCTTCATCTAATTGTATTGTCTCTATGGCAACAACTTGCCTGCACATCTCCCATGCCTTGTATGGCATGCCAGCTAGTGCATCCTTTTCACACATGTGCCCCACCCCAAGTCCCTTCGGATGGGTACGTAACACTCAAACCAGGGTCACCTCATGCTTGGAACTATCTGTCCCCACCTTTTGGTTAGTCATCTGGATGGAGGTCCTACTCTGTTGTCTGCTTTATCAGACTCCCTGGGACACTAACTGTCATCAATCAGGCTCTCTGAATAGCTGCTGAGATGGAGTTGCCATGTGGAATATTGATCAGGGATCGATAGCTGGGGAGGGAGAGGACTTGGAAGAGAGAGAAGTTGAGCTATGATGCCGACCAAACAGCCTTGGCTGGTTCCTGCAGAGCTGCACGGAGCTGACTGGAGCAGGCTGGCACTTGGGTCCTAAGCTCAGTTTTCAGTGCAGGTTTGCCTCCAAGCTGACCACGCATGAGCTGGCAGCAGGGACAAGCCATTCCTTGAAGTGGCATCTGGACAGTTCATCCTCTTGTTCACTACATCAGCATGGAGACAAGCGGAAACACCCTCCCACGACAAATGAGAAAATGCCGGCTAAGCCGCCGACAGCCCTTTTCAAAACACACATTTCTGAGAAAGAATCAAGGCCCAAAGCATCGGTCTTAACTCTCCTATGAGTTTTCATGAGTTCCACCTCCCTGGTTCTTCTTTAAGAATTTTTACTTTGTGTGTGGGGGTGTTTTTATCCGCATGCGTGTCTATGTACCAAGGGCAGGCGGTGCCGTCAGACGTCAGAAAAAGTCATCGGGTCCTCTGGTACGGACAGTTGTGAGACACCATGCAGCTGCTGGAGAATAGAACCTGGGTCCTCTAGAAGAGCAGCCAGTGCTCTTAAGTAATTAGCCACCTCTGCAGTCCTCCCTGCTTCTTACAGTGACCTTGAAAGGTATTTGCTACTTTCACTGATTGAGTGAGTGCATGTGTATGGTGAGTATGGAACCCAGGGCCTCCCAGTTGCTAGGCAAGTGCTTTACCATCAGTCTACATCCACCCACCTCAGTAGTCAGTTTCAACTAGGTCTGTGTGTTGTTAGAAGCCTCAAGGAAGTCAGTGCCTTTGTTACTTTTCCAGTACTCAAAAGAAACAACTGAAAGGGCTGGTGTGGGGTGGGGTGGGGGGACACTTTGCCTTGGTTCCCAGTTTCAGACGGCTCAATTCCTATGCCTGGTCCCATGAATTTAGGCAGAACATGGTAGCAGCAGGGTCAGAAGGTTTTCCTTACCTCGTGGAAGACAGGAAGCAGAGAGAGGGAGACAGGAAAAAGCCAGGGACAAAATACCCCCTAAGAACCAGCCCCTAATGACCTAGTTCCTCTAGTCAGGTTCCACCTCCTAAAATTTCCACCCCCCCCAACCCCTCCAAAATAAGTTCCCAGAGCTGGGGATGTATGAGACATTTTATGTTCAAACCAGAACAGCCAAGAAGGGAGGATTGACTCTGATGCCCAGAGAGTCAGTAATTTTGAGAGGAGAGCGCCATGCATTAGTAAGAGCTCAGCTGTTATGTAATGAAGGACAGCGTGTATTCCTAGTCTTTATTTAGAACAACATGATTGCAGCCAGACCCTGAACCCGAGGCTTCATCTGGCAGCTTTTCAGGAAGCCCCTCACGGGCGATGTAAAATGCTGCCACACCACATGACAGAAAAACAAGATTAGCTTTGGGGTGGGGACAGGGAGTAAAAAAAAATGGTTTAAAAATACTGACAGTTTGTGCTTAGAGAATTCTGATGCTGAGGTTAAAAAAAAGCCTCAAATTATTAAAAAAATAATATTCTGATTATTAACTATCTTACTACAATGGTAGAATCAACTCGAAGGACAAAAGGCTTTTTTGTTTTGTTTTGACTCACCGTGAGAGGTTGCAGCCCACCGTGGCAGGAAGTCACAGCAACAGGAGTTGGACATAGTTGGTCACGTTACAGCCATAGTCAGGAGGCAGAGTGCAATGAATATGACCGCTCAGTGAGTTTCTCTCCATTTTATAGGGTCCAGGATTCCTGCCCAGGGAGTGGTCCTCCCACAGTAAAGGTGGGTCTCCATTAATGAACCTAATCAGATAACTCCTCACAGGCATGTGCATCCCAGGTGATTCTCAAGCTGACAATTAGTAGTAACCATCACATAAACTGACACACACACACACACACACACACACACACACACACAACTTTAGCAAATAGAAGAATATTGTAATCATTTACAGCCTTACCACACAGAGATTATTCTTACTAACATTTTGAAGCTGAGCCTTCTAAGTGTTTTTCTTGTGGATTTGTAACTATAGACATATGTAACATACTTACAAGATTTATGTGTGTGTGTGTCTAGATATACTTGTATGTTTTATAGTTTTGATTTTACCAAAATGGGGTTGTAATGTACAGATTGGCTTTTAAAACAGCAATGTTTCCTTTCTCATTAAAAAGCAACACATGTTCCTGGAGAGATTTGGAAACTGTGGAAAAACAGAATGAAGAAAGTCTAAGTCACAAGCAATGCTACTTCCTGCAATATTGACTGCTTTATAACCTGATTTTAAAACATGTTAGGGCTAAGAGGGAGCCTTTGAATCTGATTTAGGAGACTTCAGTGTTCCCTCTGGTGGTGCTGGGGATTAAACTCAGGGTCTTGCACCTGCTAAGTGGCTGCCACCAAGAAACACCCCTTCCAGGCTCAAACCTCTGGGCAGAATTCTTCCAAGATTTTCCTCCCCCTTCACATGAGGGGGAAAATGTCTGTACTTTTCCAAAGGCAATTTCACTTTAGACATTGGACAAAGGGAGAGAAAGGGAAAGGAAGATGCAGGCTGTGTTTTCCTCAAATCTTTTGTGCCCCAGAAAGCACAGGCAAGAGCCTGGCTAGTTTGTAATGGTGTCAGAAACAAAGCTGTAGGTGATCTGTCATTTCTGATGTCATCGTAGTGTTGGAGTGCCAATTAAAAAAATGTATGTCTTGACTGTAAGCAAGTGATTTCTAGGTATGAGTCAGGCTTGTCTGGGAAGGAAGAGAGGGTAATAAACTGGCCATGGGAACGCAAATGGGAGATAGTAGGGTCAATGAAGAGTGTGGGCTTTGATTGGCCACACAATGGACATGGAGACCAAGGAGCATGTTCTGTATCCATCCATCCACCCACCCACCCATCCATCCATCCATCCACCCACCCACCCACCCATCCATCCATGTATCCATCCCATTCATCTATCCA
>JANHMN010000008.1:55718585-55732269 GCA_030674055.1 Rhabdomys pumilio
AGAGGGCAGAGGGCAGAGGGCAGAGGGCAGAGGGCAGAGGGCAGAGGACAGGGGAGCACAGAGTAAAAGAATAGTTGGTACCAATCTGATAAACTCTCCAGTCCAGAAGATATGTTTATGGTAAAGAACATAATGAAGGCCTAATATTTTGTTTTTAAGAGCTGGGGATTTAACTCAGGGCTTCACATATGTGTAGCAACTGAACCACATACCCTTAAACATTTTTTTTTCTTTAAATCTGGAGAGATTTCTCAGTGGTTAAGAAAGCTGACTGCTCCGCTAAAGGATATGAGTTCTGTTCCCAGCACCCACATTGGTGGCTTACAACTTCCTGTAACTCTAGCTCCAGGGAATCTAACACCTTCTTCTGGCTCCTGTGGACACTGTACATACATGGCATACACTCACACAGATACACATATAAAATAAGAAATAAATCTTTAAAATATTAAAATTCTTGAGCTGGGTATGGTGGTGCATGTCTTTAAATCCCAGTACTTAGAAGTCAGAGGCCCACAGATTTCTGTGAATGTGAGGCTACTTTGGTCTGTAGAGCAAATTCCAAGCCAGCCAAGGCTATATAGTGAGAGCCTGTCTCAAAAATAAAGTAAATAAAAATAAAATAATTTAAAATCGAACTCTACAAGTTTTTGGATAAAGCTCATATGCCTTCATTTCTAACACATATGTAAATTTTCTAATAAAGAAGAATACAGTTTTGTAACCACCCCCCAAACATACTGTGGTCTCCTTTTTACAACTGAAAATACCAATTCTTTAAAAACATTCTTCAGTGTTTTGTTGAAACCCTTAAAATCTGATATGAGCAACATGCCCAGGGATAGCTGTATATATGTTTGCATAAAAAAAAAAACACATATGTGTGATTTAAGGGCAATGTTTAAGAATACAGATTTAAGAATCTCATATCAATTTGCAATAATTTGGGGCTGAAGAGCTGGCTCAGCAGTTAAGCCATGTACAGTAAGGCAGACAGATAACGAAGAGGTCAGGGAAATAGTCTGGACTTAGGACTGGAATAGGACCTGGATTTAGTTCCCAGTACCCACATGGTGGTTCACAACTGTTTGTAATTTCAGTTTCAGGGAATCCGCTACTTATTTCAGGCCTCCAGGCTCCATGCACACAATGCCCATAAACTCACACAGATGAATACATATAGATAAAAATAACTAAATATTAATTTTTTCAATAACTGAGTATTATATAATGTATACATGTCATATAATTTATTTCAGAAACTTTCTATTGTTCATCATTTAGACTATTCCCCTGCCCCTCTTTGTTATCTATCTGCCTTACTGTACATAGCTTTTTTTCTTGTTCACTCAAAGTTACAAAGTGGCAGCTATGGTCCCAGGCATCACATCTGTGATGGTCAGTCTTGACTGTCAACTTGATTAGATCAAGAACTAGCCACAGGAGGAAGCCAGATCACAAGTCTGTAGGACTCTGAGGGATATCACAAATGTAAAAATGTTTATTTTGGGGGGAGAGTTGTTTTAATAGATACAATCAGGGAGAATGGTCATAGGGTTTTATGTTAATCAATTTGCCATGTGAGGCCCAAGTATTTGAATTATTTAAAGGGAACTGGTCTACAGCAGTCACAGACTTGGAAGGCTTTCCCGCCAAAGCCTTGTGTGCAAATGTGAGGTATATAATTTATTAGAGGGAGTGCTGTTTCCCCAGCAGATTAAATATGTCATGTTGCTGCTAATCCTTGGGCAACAGCTTTGCTAATTGGCCACCTCTGTTCAGAAAGACATTGTTAAAATGCTGCTTTTACAGAAACAGCCTTTTAAAGACCCAGAACCAAATTAGTTGTTTATATCCTGTTTTGATGTCCCTGTCACCTCCCACAGGCAGTGTGAAACAGCAGTAGATAAGGAGTCCAGATTCCTGTATTCATTTCTTAGTTCTGCCACTGGACCCTAGGGCAGTACCTGCCAGGCTCTGATTCTTTAACTGAGAGAGCAGTGATAAGTTCCATAGCTATCCATGACTGGAGCCGTGATGACGTTGTGAAGGAAGAGAGCTGGGGAGACAGTTCAGTCAGTAAAGAGAAGGGCCTGAGTTCAGATCGACAGGATCTACATAAAACACTGGGTGTAGCACCGCACATATATAACCCCAACACTGGCAGGGGATGTTGGGAGGAGACAGGAGGAGCCCAGGAGCTCCCTGGCCAGCAGTCTGGCTAAGTTGGTGAGCTCTGGGTTCAGTGAGAGACCCTGTCTTAATAAAGATGATGGAGCAATAGAGGAATACACAAAATGCCAACAACCTCTGGCCTCCTCAGATACCCACATGGGCAAGTGCACCTGCACATTCATGTGCACACTTATATGTAAGATACACAAAAGAAGGGGGATATGGATATTTGTGGATGTGACTGCTGGTCATCAATCCCTTCTTGCCACTTACTTGGTATCCCGTAGAATTAAGGTTGGGCCCTGTTGTTCACTCATTAGCTGATTTTGCAAGCAGAGGCAATGGCTTGATGTGTAAACTTAGTAATGTTTTTAATATGAACAACCAAGGCTGTGTCAAGTGATCAACAAGGAGCCAGCTCCTGTACGATTTAACATATCATCTCCCTAGCAAGTGCAAGCTCACTTCCCAGCACTGACCCAGAGTATGAAATCTACCACCAGACAGTGAGGTATCCTAGCTCGGCCTTCATCAGCATCTGAATACACCTGACAGATGGGGTTGTCATTTTGTTTCCTGGTTTCAGTATCTATTTACATCTCTTCATTCATGTTTACCTTCCCTCAGTATGTGAAAGGGTTTTATAAACTCAAAGGGTATATTCTCTCGTAATATGCCTTTTATATACTGTTTGCCGAATGAATTGAGGTTTAGCAGAAAATGGTTCTAGGCCATTCAGAAAGGACTTAAGACACAGAGAAGTCATAGAGAAATAATCTCTTGCCTGCTACTCATCTGGCTGTGAATGACAGAAAAATCACAATAAGGTATAAGGAAAGCTCACTGACCCATATAAACAGGTTGCTTAGTCTTTCTAGCTTCAGGAAAGGCTAGATCCAGGTGCTCAAACAAAGTATGCAGGAACTCAGACCTGGTGTCCCTTCATGGTGGCAAATGGCCACCAGAAGTTCTAGTTTATTAACCTTGATTGAAAACAAGAGTGCTTTTACATCTTCTGACAATATCCATAAAATTTGAAGAAACTGCTCTGATTGGTCCACCTGGGATTGCGTGCTAATCTCTGAGTCAACTATGATGAATTGGGAAAACCAGGAAATAGAGTACTCCCTAAGGCCAGGTCTGAGCCATGTGTGGATTCCCAGAGATAGAGATGTTGTCTACCATCTAAGCACAAGGCTAGAGAATACATGATGGTGGGTAAGGGAAAAATAGAGTTTGGCTAGCAGAAGAAAGGGGACAGTGAGGGTTAATTTTGTGTGTCAGTTTGATAGCTATGGGACGTCTAAACAGTTGTGGTGTCTGAGGGTGTCTGTGAGGGTGTACGTGACAGCAGTAAGTGTTTTCATAAGTCCCCACCCTTTCTCTTTCTTTCTTTCTTTCTTTCTTTCTTTCTTTCTTTCTTTCTTTCTTTCTTTCAATGTGATCTCTTTATGTAGCCCAAGCTGGCCTTGAACTCATGATTCACGTGACTAGGACTTCAAAGGGCTGAGATAACAGCTATACCTACTGCATTCAATTAGTTATGTTGTAAAGGAGGAAAGACATAGTTTGCTGTCTGTTTATGGTTTCTTGGCCCTCTTGCTTTGGGCCTAAGGGGGGCACGGTACATAATGGTGGGAACAGGCAGATACCTGTTCACTCCATAACAGCTGAAAAAAGAGGAAGTGTGTGTAAAGGGTGGGGGGAGCAGAAGAGACCAGATACTCATATCTCTCAAGGGCATACCCCCAAAGAACTAACTTTTGGGGTTGGGGGGGGCAATCTTCTAAGGATGCCAAGGCTTCAACACAGGACTTCTGGGAGACATTTGAAGTTTAAGTCAATGCAGGCTGTAATCAGCACATAAGAAGAGACCTCCACAGCACGGGCAGTGTGATGGTTTGTATATGCTCAGTCAAGAGAGTGGCACTATTAGAAGGTGTGGCCATGTTTAAGTAGGTATGGCCTTTTGGAAGTAGGTGTGGCACTGTGGGTGTGGGCCTTAAGAACCTTATCCTAGCTGTCTGGAAGCTAGTATTCTGCTAGCAGCCTTCAGATGAAGATGTAGAACTCTCAGCTCCTCCTGCACCATTCCTGCCTGGATGTTGCCATGTTCCCACCTTGATAATAATGGATTGAACCTCTGAAGCTATAAGCCAGCCCCAATTAAATGTTGTTTTTATAAGAGTTGCCTTGGTCATGGTGTCTCTTCACAGCAGTAAAACCCTAACTAAGACAGGCAGCCATCATCCATTCACTTTGGGCTGGATGGACAGGAAGGCAGATGGAGGATGACAATCTCTTCCCACCTGAGCTGAGACTTTCGTGGTCTTAGTTACTCTTCTGTGGATGCGATATGAGCACAAGGAAACTTACAGAAGGAGGAATTTATTTGAAACTTCAAGTCTACCCCCAGTGGCATACTTCCTCCAACAAGGCTCCAGCTCTGAAGCCTCTCAAACAGTACTGTCACTTGGAGACCAAGTGTTCAAATCCCAAAGACTACGGGGGACATTTTATTCAAACCATCACACCTGTATGGGACCACTCTCCTAGGCTTTCATTTTTAGCCTCCAGACTTGGACTGAAGGACACTAGCTTTGTGGCTCTTTGGCTTATAGAGAGACGCTTGTGGTGAGTCTCAGACTTCAAAGGTACAGGAGCCGGTTGTTGTAGCACGCCTCTTCTTCCACCCATATATATATTTATTCCATGGTTCTGGTTCTGCTTCTCTGGAGGATGTAACAGTGCTTTCCACTCGACAGGTCTAAACTCCAGATGTCTGCTACAATCTGATGTGCTGCCCATGATGCCGGGCAGGTCTGTGCGGGGTGGAAGGCAGTTTCACATAGCGCTCAGGCAACCTTCAGATCCTCAGCTTCTGGCTCCCTCGAGGGTCATGTTACAGTAATACTCATATTTTATTCATTTAGGAAACCTGCTTTTAGACATGGCCTACATGGCATTTCTGAAAGCCCCTCTGGGGAACATCCACACGGTCTCCCAAATCAGTCTGGTTAACTGCTTCCAGATATTGCAGTGGTCAGTGCCTCAGTCACAGCTACACTGTGGAGCCATAAGGGCAGCCATGACACCCACTGTGCTCTGGGGAACCCACAGTGCAAGTGATACTAGATGACATTAGTCTGTGACTATAAATGATGAAAAAGAAGCTTAAAAGAAAACAACAACAACAACACCAGCAACAAAAATACCCAAACCAAGATAGGTTTGTTTTGATTTTGCCTTAGCAGACAAGTACTTGCTGAATTGCTGGTCTGGTCTTGAATTCCTATACTTGACTGATCTGTGTAGCCTCAGGTTCCAGGGCAGCCCAGATTAAAGACAGACACCATGAAATCCAGCTAGGAGGAAGGATTTTTAATATTTTTAATAAAAGGAAATAATAAACATGCCTGGTGAGATGGCTCAGTAAAGTGCTTACATTGCAAGTGGGAGAATCTGAGTTTAATACCAGGAGCTGGAGGCACATGTCTAGAACTCCATCACTTGGGAGGCAGAGAGAGGAGGATCCCTGGAGCTCACTGACCAGTTCAGCCTACTTGGGGAAGTTCCAGGCTGAGGAGAGACCCTTTCTCAAACCAGAAGATAAAAGGTACCTGAAAATGACATCAAGATTGTCCTCTGACATTTACAAAACTGCATGCACATGCCAACATACACAAGAACACATACATGCGCGTGCACGGCGCGCACGTGAGTGTTCACACACACACACACATACACACACACACACACACACACACACACACACACCCACAATGTCAAATGTATGAGCAAGTTTGGAATAAGTTTATTCCAACATAAACCCTTATACAATGCATATGTGTGTTAAAACATCACACAGTACCCTATAAATATGTACAATTTTTAGATCTTTACTTATCTTTTTAAAAATAAAATTTGAGGGCTGGAGAGACAGGTCAGCAATTAAAAGTACTCGCTGCTCTGGCAGAGGACTGGAGTTTGGGTCCTAGCACCTTCGAAGGTGCCGCACAAATACCTGTAACTCTAACTCCGGGAGATCTAGTGCTCTCTTTTGGCCTTTGCTGGAACCAGGCACGCACATGGTGCACAGGCATACGCGCAGGCAAAACACCTATACACATAAAACAAATATTTTGTTCAAAAAGAAGGCAACAACAAAAGAGATGCCGTGAAAGGCCCGGCTATATACTGAACACCAACTACACTCCAGGCTCTCACAGACCTGGTCTCCTTTAATCCCTTCGACAACCCTTGGAGGCATGTATTATGATCTACGCTTTACAGACAGCACAGAAGCCCAGAGGCTCTTTGTACTAACTCAGTGGGTAAGCAACAGAGCCTGGATTTAAAATTTTTAATTTATTTTTAGTCTACCTTTTGGTACTAGGGATGGAGCCCAGAACTCTACCACTGAGTGAGGCACATTCCCAGCCCCAAGCACTGAGCCCAACATTCTTTTTCATTTACTTGTTGCCTTCCCAGCCAAAGCGAGATCAACTCTATTTGGCATTAGCCTCTAGCCGAAAGCACACCTTTATACACAAGAGATACTCAGAGAGAGTTGAGTGACTATGAAAGCCTGTCTCTGCCTCTTGGAGCCCCCTGGTCCTAGAGGGCTGAACTCATTAGCACAGGCCAGTATTAGGACCTGGTTTCATAGCCATTTTAAATACCCATGTACTGCAGAATATGACTACACCTGGAGACGGGCATGTACATGTGCGTACGTGTGCTATTATTGTTGTTGTTGTTTTTATTGTTAGCTGACAAAATAAAGTTTCAGTTTATGTGGTCCATAACTGAAATCCCAGTACTTAATCAGTGTGTGTGTGTGTGTGTGTGTGTGTGTGTGTGTGTGTGTGTGTCATTCAAAAGTTCAAGCATATACTTGGTTATAGTGAGCTGTAGGCTAGTCTGGGACCCTGAGTTAAAAAAAAAATTAGTCATTAAGGTGGACCCTGATTGGATATTATCAGAGTCCTCATAAGAGAAGAGACGGCCACATAAGAAAAGAAGCCATCTCAGTGAGAACTAACTCTGCCAACACTGTGGGCTCAGGCTTCTAGCCTCTGGGATGGGTGAAAATAGATTCTTCATGTTCAGACCACCGTCTGTGGCCCTTTGTGATGGCTGTTCTATGCAGTCAGGAAGCACTGGGGAGGGAACATCTGCTTCCTGCTGTTTAAAAACCTGGGAACACACGTGCAGAGAGATCTGGCAAGGTTCCCGCCCATCTTCACACAGCTTTCCTCTCACAGACAAATGATCACCCTGCTCAGGACGCCTGCCAGGGGCTCTTATTCTTTCTCCTGGCATGAACCCAGAGGGCTTTGGGTTTCTGGTTTGCTCACCTAGCCAGGCTTTTCTGCCCCTTGCCTTTGCATTGTGCTTAAACACCCTGTGAATCACGAAGCCTGGCTTTGATAGAGCCAGGCCAAAAAAAAAAGGCAGTTTCCCTGGGTGAATCATCAGCGCTGAATGACTAAAGCCACGGGTGGAATCACCTGCCACCAGAGGATCAATGGGGACAAGTCACAAAGGAGGGGAGAGAGGTCTGGGGAGAGGAGGGAGCCCCACTCTCTGTCCTTCTCTTCTAGCCTTACAAAGTAGGTCAGCTCTAGTGAAGCTGCCTCCAGCAGGCAGGAGGGAGATGGGCTGTGCTGCGTGGGAGGGCACGACTCTGGGCGCACATTGAGATGCCATCTGTAATTGCAGACTCCGAAAGCTGAAAGATCTTAAAGATCATCTTGTCTAATTCTCTTGTTCCGCAGATGGTGATGCTGAGCCCAGAGGGAGAAAAGGGGGACTTTTCCTAAGGTCATGAATTCCAAGGGGGACAGAGCTTGGAGGGAGGTCGGGTGTCTTGGTCAGTGCCCTCTTGTGGGTGCCTCATCAGCTTGGAATCAGTACTCAGGTGTCTAGATTTTTCTTTGCTTTCTTTGACTCATGTTTCTCCCTTCTGCAATAAGAATACAGACTGGTATTCAGTGTGCCTTTGGTTCTGAAGGGTCAAAGGAGTTCATGCAAGTCACTCCATTAGCATACAAAAAGCTCACTAAATGTTGGCTATTATTGTGATTTTTTTGGCTTTATTTATTTATTTATTTATTTATTTATAGAGGGTAGCCTGAGCTAACCTCAAACTCCCTGTGTGGCTGAGGATGACCTTGAACTTCTGATCCTCTTGCGCCCACTTCTCAAATGCTGGGATCACAGGTAAGCACCACTATACCCAGTCTGCATGTTAGGCACTCTCTCAACTTATCCTCATATGGGCCATGATGATGAATTTTTATTATTACTAAGAACCAAGTGTTAGAAGCAGCAAAGATTCAGGGAGTTGCCCCTGCCTAAGTTTCACTTCTAAAATTAAGTGTAACAAACACTCAATACAGAAAGCCTGGAAAACATATAAGAATAAGCAAGTAATAAAAATAACAACTGAGGCAACCAGAAATACCCTCTTTGACATATGGTGTATGTTTTTACAGACCTTTTTTCCCCCCTCTGCCTCTCTTCCTCACTTTCCTAGGTTTGTCATTTTTCACCCACAACATTAGCCTCAAGCAGAGCAAGCGGCAGGGTAATTAACAACATGAGCTCTGTGTTGAGATAGCCTGGTTTCCAATGTCAGTTTTACCATTTGCCAGCTGTGTGGCCCGGGGCAGCTCTGTTAACCTTTCTGTGCTTGATTCGCCACCTGTTGTCCAAGTCTCTGCCCTTTGCAGCTGAGAGCAGTTTCTGGTGCAAGTGTGAGGATCAAGTGTGGTGACATATAAGGTTTCTAGAGAGGTGCTGGGTACGGTCTGACTTATCACTGTCACTAGAGCTATCTATGGAAGCACACACAGTGCTATTGTTAGCAGTGCTTGTCCCTTGTTACTCTTGTAGGTGGTACCTAGGTTTTTCCCTGTCCAAAATAATATGACCCCCTAAATCCTCTCAGCTACGCATTTTTGAATCTCTTCTATGTTTATGAAAACACATCCCTAGAAATTGGAACTGCTGGGTTATAAGTAACGCATATGCCAAATCCTTCCTGGGCTTGGTGTCGCCAACCTGTAATCCCAACACATGGGAAGCTGATGCAGGAGGATTGTGTTCAAAGCCAGGCTATGACATATAGCAAGACCCTGGCTCAAGGAAAAAAATTATGAAAAAAGTGCAAGTGATAAGTGTGAGCGCAAGAGTCTCTGGGGACTCCAGATGAGAACAGGGGACACAGGGCACATTTGCAGACTTGGGGATGTGTTTACTTGTGGAGTAATCTGTGCATGTCTCTGGTGTACTGCTGGTTTTGTGTCAACTTGACACAAACTAGAGTCATCAGAGAGGAAGGAGCCTCAGTTGAGGAATGGTCTCCATGAGATCCAGCTGTAAGGCATTTTCTCTATTAGTGATCAATGGGAGAAGGCCCAGCCCATTGTGGGTGGTGTCACCCCTGGAATGGTGGTTCTGGGTTCTATAAGCTGAGCAAGCCAGGGAAGGTAAACCAGTAAACAACACTCTTCCACCAGTTCCTCTCTTCAGTTTCCTGCCCTGCTTGAGTTCCTGTCCTAATTTCCTTTGGTGATAATTCCTTTGATGATGATGATAAGCCAAACAAAGCCTTTCCTCCTCAGCTTGCCTTTTGGTCTTGGTGTTTCATCGCAGCAACAGAAACCCTAATGATGACAGCTAGACGCGTTACCCAGGTCTCTGCTTTCTTCAGCCTAGCAGCATGGTTCCCAGTGTTCACTCATGCTAGTGTCTTGTTGATTGGTGCTTTTGTTTCATATCCAAGAAGTAACCAAGAGTACAGTGAAGCCACCAAACTAGACCACTCTGTGGATAAAAAAAAAAAGTTTTATTGGGGGATCAAACTGCCAGGCTTTTTCTCAAGGGCAGAGAACAGTGATTGGTGGGGGTTGGGAGAAGCCTTGTCAGTTTAATGGGAAGTAGCAGCAGGTGGAAGGTGTGCAAGCCAGAGCAGCCTGGAGGTTAGAGCAGTGGGGTGCAGGCCAGAACAGCCTGGGGGCTACCGTGGGCACTTTGACCTGTTGCAGGCTTGTTTGGGTTAATCCAGAACTAGATGCCCTTTGCTGAGGGAGTTGACTGTAGGGAGCAGATAAGAGAAGCAATAGCTTCACTGACAGAAGCTAGCTTCAGGAGATTATTGAGCACTGAGTTTAAGTGTCTATTTACCTGATAAAACCCTTTTGTTTACCTGGTCAGTGTTCTGCCTGAGCTCAGCTCAGACTGCCATGTAAGACACTGTCAGTGGCATTGACATTTTAGAGACCCACTTTGGAACTAACACAATGTATTTACTATTGTGAAACATTCTTGATTAAGAAGCACCTTTGATGTTTTAAAGAATGGCTCGATGGCTAAAAAAACCCCTCCATAAAAGGAAGGTAACCATGGAAATAAGTACCAGAGCAGAATGTTACTACACTGGAGTATGAGATACCTGTCTGAAGAGTCTGATCTCTCTGTCCTGCACTTCCTGATGGAGACAGTGAATTTGCAAATTCGCAGTAGTTAGTTTTTAAAGGCTTAGGGTACCAGGCAGGTGCTTCCTTGGAATAATGAGAAGGATGGAAAGGGAGAATAGAAATATTTCAAGCAATTATTTATTTATTTATTTATTTTGCATTGTGGGGAGGATGTGGTGGAGGAGGCATGTGGCTTTATGTGAAGAACTTGGGGTCGGGGAGATAGCTCCTTTGTGAAAGGCATTTGTGAAGGCATTTGATTCCCAGCTCCCACACCGCAGCTCACGACCAACTGTAACTCTAGTTCCAAGAGATCCAGTGCCCTCTTCTGGCCTTCCAGTGTACTGCACACATGTGATAAACAAATAAACATACATGTAAAACACTGGTAAACATAAACTAAAACATTTCTAAGAAAGAATCTGTGAACTGAGGCTGGTGGGATGGCTCAGTGCTTGTTACAGGGCCTGATAATCTGAATTTTATCCCAGATCACACAAGAGGGAGGGAGAGAATGACTCCTCTGACCTCTGAAGATGTGCCACAACATATGCGTGCTCAGGTACCTTGCAGTGAGTGACTCTCCTGAGCCAAGTAACTACCATCTTGGGAAGTTCTACTGTGTCCCATTGCAAAAGAATTATCCCATCTGAACCTCACAGAGAAATGGGGAGGGCACAGGAGGGAGTCCAGCCATTCACTACCACCTGTTTTATTCAACACTTTCTTAATTTTATGTGACCTCAGGGAGGGGCTAGATTACATGGGCTAGAGAAGTCTTGGGCGTGGAGGTTCTTCTATGCAGCTGTTTTCCAGGTTTGGTCCGTTGTGGGGAGGGGCATCCACATCCCTGTAGGTAACTCCTCCCTTATGCTCTATAAGGAAGCCCAATGAATTCATTCATTGGTTCCCCAGACTCAACTTTGGAGGAATCACACGTTGGTTTATTGTTGGAACAGTAGGAGAGGGAGTGAATATTGAATATTGCTTATGTTTCCCTTGTGGAAGAAATTTTAGCAACACACACACACACACACACACAGAGAGAGAGAGAGAGAGAGAGAGAGAGAGAGAGAGAGAGAGAGAGACAGAGACAGAGACAGAGACAGAGACACAGAGAGAGAGAGACAGAGAGAGAGACAGAGAGAGAAAGAACCTGTAAGTTTGCCTCCTAAAGTTGTGTATATAACCACCATGTTCCTGAGTTTGGAAAACATTAACTGGAGTTGCCTGGCTGGGAATGAAAGAAACTCATACTGTCATTGGTGTCATAGGCTTGCAATCCCAGCTCCAGAGAAGACTGCTGCAGGAGGATATCAACTTCAAGGCCTATTTGAGTGTAGTGGTTTGAATAAAAATGGCCCCCATAGGCTCATATATTTGAATGCTTGGTCCCTAATTGGTGAGACTGTTTTAGGAAGGATTAGGAGATGTGGTCTTTTTGGAGGAGTTGTGTAACTTGGGGTGGGTCTTGAGGTTTTGAAAGCCCATGCCATAGCCATAACCTATTGGTTGAAATCTGTATAATTTAGTATCAAGATGAAGTTATAATTTCTTAAATGGTACAAAATTCACTTGGATTTCAAATTTAAGGTTTTCATTGGTATAAGCTTCTTATTGATATGAAAGTGAAATGAATATTGATACTCTCATGGGCATTGTGCCTGTATAACACATTTAGAAATACAAGGCTTAGACCCAGTCCTTCTTTAACTTTTTTAACTGACTTGGGATGATTAGCCTGCGAGTTAAGGGACTATAGCAAATTCATGACTTTGAGTTTATTGTTAGGGTGTTTTCTATATTTTATTTAGAAATAGCTGAGAGGAGATAACAGACAACAGTCCAGGTTACCTTATATGGATAGTTGGATTTCAAAACGTCAGAAATCCATAGAATTGACGTCACAAATATTTCTATATTAATGTTCATTTTGATTAGAGACCTGTCTGCTCCTGACAGCTTCCTGTCTTGGATTCTAAGAAGAAATTGAGCATCCTTGGAGTTACTCCAGTTGTGGTGAGACAGCCACCAGGCAAGAATTGCCTCTCTCCATCTACAGACAAATTACTGTCCAGAAAAGGACACACTTGCAGAATAGTCGACTGATTATATCTGCCTAGACAGAGTAACCAGCCCTTAATAATTCTGCAGCACTAAAGTCTGTCAGATGAGTTTGGGCCAGAAGGCTGAAGATTTGATGCTCCAATGTTAAGTAGTATAGGGGCTGTCCAGGTGTTCAGCCGTCTCTATAAATTGGCTAAGTTTTAGAAGCTATGCTTAGTGCTTCCCATAAATTCAGTTAATTTAGTCATTCTGGATTTCTGATGGCATTGAAGACCTATAGACTCATAGCCAACCCAGGCTATTTACCTTGAGAGAAAAGATCTGAATGGAGGGTTCTCAGCTGACATTCATTCTAAAGCCAAGAAAAAGCCAGGTTCAAAACTAAGTGTTCTAGTCAAGAGAGACGGCAGAGGTTCTGGCTAGTCAACAAAAGGATGGACTGGGTATTAAGACTATCTTGTACCTCACTGGTACAAATAGGAATAATTATGCTCTAATTGTATTCTGAGAGAAAAGCTTTATTTTAACAGGAAGGGTAATATGTAGGAGGAGCTAAGGGGAAAGGAGCACCGAGAGGAAAAGATGGAGTAAGGAGAGGAGAAGATGAAGTAGATGAGAAGCTCGGTAATGAGAGAGAAAAAGAGAGAGAAAGAGAGAGGGGGCATGGAGGCAGAAGTTCACGTGTCTCCACTAGTCAAAGATAGTTTACATAGCTAGGTTGGGTATTAGGTTACACTTCTGATTGAGCATTATCATACTTATAAAGCCCTTGATTAACATTTTAAAAAAATTGTATAAAAACCAAATGAAAAAGGGGGGGCACGGGATAGGGGTTTTCTAGGGAGGGGAAATGGGGAAAGGAATTGGCATCTGAAATGTAAATAAAATATCCAATAAAAATATATATAAATTATATATGTGGCAAAAAAAAAAAAAAAAAAAAAAAAAAAAGAGAA
>JANHMN010000008.1:55732369-55782038 GCA_030674055.1 Rhabdomys pumilio
TGTGGCAAAAAAAAAAAAAAAAAAAAAAGAAAAAAAGAGAAGAAAGAAAGCCCATGCCAGGCCCAGTCTCACTCTCTTTCTGTCTCCAACTTGCAAATTAGATGTAAGCTCTCAGACTCTGCCATACCTGCCTGACTGCTGCCATGGTCCCTGTCATGATGGTCCTAGACTCACCTTCTGAAACTGTAAGCAAGTATGGTGCCTTGTCACAGTGATAGAAAAGAAACTAAGACATCTGGCTACAGACTAAGTTCAAAGGTAGCCTAGGTAACAAAGAGAGACCTTGTCTCAAATAAATAAATAAATAAATAAATAAATAAATAAATAAATAAATAAATAAATAAATAGAGGACTAGGGTTACAGTGCAGTGGGAGGATGGTAACCAAATGTGGCTGAAGCCCTAGGTGTAATCCCTAGCACTAGGGAAGAAAATGGAGGCTCTTGGGATGCTCACCTCTACCTGGCAGGTGCAGACAATAGGATCTAAGCAGAATGAGATAATGTCCAAGGCTGGTACCATTGAGAAGCCACAGAGCTGGGATTTGTAAGCCAGGAGATCCAGCTCCGAGTGTGAACTGCATCCATGTGGAATCTCATGTACTAGTTACTGGCTGCACTTCTAACTCCTCATGCTCACAGCCGTGACACACAGCTCAATTGCCAGATTCCCCTTGGCCTCTCTGATCCTTGCCTGGCAATAGGATTTTCATCTTGCCAATTGGATCCTACTTTGACCTTGCTTCGTGGACTGGTGACTTTGAGACTTTGAAGGCACCAATGTCTCATGGTAGGATGTGGGCAGTTGGGGGCCCCTTTGTTGTGGCCCTTACATTCAATTCTTCCCAGGCACACTTCACTGCAGCTGCCTGATTTGTTATTTTACTGTTCTCTGCATTTATGTAGCCGTTCATTTGTGATGCATTTTTCTCAGAGGGTTCAGACAGCCCTGACACTGACTGGCAGGTTAGTGATTCTGCCTGCCAGGAGGACCTGGAATTGACAATAAGTAGAAATAAGAAATGCTGACCCACTTTTGTGCCATCCAATGGAGCGCAGACAGCCACACTAGATGGTTTCCTACTCTGTAGGAGGTCTTTCTCTGGCCTAACAGGAAACTTAGAGATGGAGAGTGGGTTAGGGATAAGGTAAGGGAATGTGTGTGTTGAGAGTGGAGAGAGGTAAAGAGCATTCTGGCAGTGCAGCAGCCATTAATTACTAGAGAGTAATTAATTAATTAATGTCTACATAGAGACAGGGTTTCTGTAGCCCTGGCTGTCCTGGAACTCCCAGGGCTCTGTGTTAGACCAAGTGGGCCTCAAACTCACAGAGATCCGCATGCCTCTGCCTCGTGAGTGTTGGAATTAAAGGCATGTGCCACCACTGCCCAGAGGTTCTAAAATGTTTATGTGTGACTTTAAAAACAACAATTTGACTAGAGGAAAGGGTAGAAGTTATGTTTGCATGACATTGTGCAGGTTTCAGAAAGCATTGGTTGTCTACTTCAAAAAAAGCAGGAAGTGGGGATCAGTCACAGAAGAGGACTCTGATGTAAGGATTTAAGCACAGAGAAAAGATTTAAGAAGTCAAGAAAGGGCTCAGACAATCCAGCTCCCACTGCACTTTCTGAGCTCATCCCATTGGGAAGCTTTGGGAGTCTAATATCAAACTCTTGCTTCAGAGTCACTCCCACCCTCGACACACACACACACACACACACACACACACACACACACACACAGGAAGAGCTGGGTCTGTTTACTCTAGCTGCCATGCCTGCCTATAAAGCAGGGTTAGTTACAGCTTGTTATTCTGAGCAGCAGAGACTTTCATGGCTTAGGAGAAATCCTGTAGAGAGAGAACTATAGATACTGGGAAGGCAGCGGGTTCACATTTGACTGGTAATGCACATGGTCAGGCATTGACAATGCATCTTGCAGAAGTGTCAAAGTTAGATTTAACTGTTAACTTTGACACAGCCTAGAATCACCTGAAATTAAGAGTTTCAACAGAGTAATTGGCAGGTTGGTTTATGGGCTTGTCTAGAGGGATTATCTTAATTGCTAGTTGATATAGGGGGGGTCCAATCCACTATGGGAGGTACCATTCCCTGGGCAGACAGTCCTGGGCTATACAAAAAAGCTAACTGAGTATGAGCCTGCAAGAAGCATTCATCTATTGTTTCTGCCTTGAGTTTCTGTCCTGACTTCCCTCAATGACGGACTGTGACCTGCAAGTGTAAGGTGAACAAAGCCTTTCTTCCCTGCCTCAATTCGTTTTCTATTGCTGTGATAAAATACCTTGACCAAGGCAACATATGGAAGGAAGTATTTAATTGGGGTTTACAGTTCCAGAGGGATAGGAATCCATCTAGCAGGCAAGAAGTGCTCACATACTAAACCACACAAGAAGTAAAGAGCATACTGAGGTGGTGGGAAGCTTTTGTAAAGTTAAGCCTGTTCCCAGTGACACTACTCCTCAACAAAGTCATATCTTCTAATCTTCCCCAAACAGCCAACTGGTGACAAAGTATTCAAATATCTGAGATTTATAGGCATCTCATTCAAACCACTGGTCAGAGTGTTTTATCAGAATGACAGGATGCAACCAGGACAGAAAGTGACTGTCTTGGTGGGCCCAGAACTAAGAAGGCCCTCCTCAAAAAACCAGAATGAGGCAGTCACCTTTAAGTCAGAAAGCAAAGCAACGGTGGACTCAAAGCCCATCTATCACCTGCCTATGGATGTAGCTTGGAGATAGAGTGTATGCTTAGCATGTTTGAGTTTGGATTTGGGTTTGATCCTCGGAACTGAACGCCACCTCCACCATCAATAGATGCATGCACAAATAACCCCCAAGCCAAAAATCTATGTGGGAAGAAAGGATTATTAAGGGTTTCTTTAATGATAAAAATGTTCTAGACCCAGCAGTGACAATTGCACAATCTTGTGAATATGGTAAAATCCATTGAATATGACACTTTAGAAGAATGGTTTTTATGGGGTGTTAAATCATATCCCATCAAAAATGACTCTCAAGGACAGATACAATAGATCAATGAAACACAATTGGGAAGCCAGAAATGAAGTCATATCTTTATGACCAATTGGCTTTTTGACACATACTGGATTTAGGGCCCAATTGATAATCTAGGATGATCTCATCCTAAAACCATTAGCCTAATTACTTCTGTAAAGACCACTGTTAAAATACTGTTGCATTCCTAGAGGTTTCTGAGGATTAGGGTATGTTTATATCTTTTGGAAAACCACCAATCAATCCATTATACCTGTCATTTTATAGATGAGAAGACTGAGTCATTTGCTGAAGCAATAGACATAGTAACAGGAGGGCAGAGGTGTGATTCTAAGCATGTTCTTCAAAACCATGTTCTTAACCACCAAGAAATGAAGGGATAAGTCCAGATAAGATCTTTCCAGTTGCATGATGAGGGATGAATGGGATAAGAAGAGATAGGTAGCATACAGACAATCCAGGACTTTCTAAGACGATCTTGGAAAGATACTGAGGAAATGTTAGTCCATGAAGGTCTGGACTACACAGTGAAAGATGAATGGAGAAATGGTGTACTGTCTGGCTTTATGTCAACTTGACCCAAGCTAGAGTCATCTGAGAGGAAGGATTTTCAGTTGAGGAATGGTCTCTATGAGATCCACCTTTAAGGCATTTTCTTAATTAGTGATCAATAGGGGGTGGAGTGGCCAGGTAGTCCACTATTGGTGGTACTATTCCTGATCTGGTAGTCCTGGGTTCTATAAGGAAGCAGCCCTATACCAGCTTCTGAATCAGCTCTTCCCTCCAGGATCTTGCTGTTTGAGTTCCTGTCCTGACTTCCTTCAATAATGAACAGCAATATGGAAGTATAAGCCAAATAAACCATTTCCTCCCCAACTTGCTTTTTGGTGGTGGTGTTTCATTGCAGCAATAGAAATTCTAAGGCAAATGGGTAACAAATCTTGCATCCCACCTCAGCCATTTATTCTTACCCAGTCTTCTGTTGGGTCAACCAGATAGTTCTTTCAGGCTTTAGCTAACAAAATTTATTCTTTTGGAGACTTGATCTTGCCTATCCAGCCCACTATCATGAATATGAGATATGTCACTAAGGGTGTAGCTTGGAAACTTCTTGTTCCTTACTCTCTCTCTGTACATACATTTTTAAAAGCTGGTAAAAACCAAATCTATAGCCATGATCTGGTTTTCAGTATGTGTCTTAGCTGTGGATGGATGCTATCACAAAATGCCACAACAGAATGACTGAAAAACACCAAAGGGATTGCTGACAGTTATGAAGGCTGAAATCAGAATAGTCATTGGTGTAGGCTCTAGTTTGATCTGAGTTCAAAAGTGGAGACTAATGTTGCTGAAGACATTAGTGAGAAAGGATTCCTTTTTGCTTGTCATTTAATTCTTTTAAGACTTTTTAAGATTGAATGGGCCAACCCACACTGGAAAGGCACTTTGTCTTACTTAATCTGCCTATTCAGATGCTAGTCATACCCAGAAATAGCTTCACAGACCCCTCAGAAGGAATAGTACTCGACCAATCTGGGCACTCTGTGGCACAGGCAACTAGACACACAGAAATTAACTGTTAAAATGCATCTTAGTTGGCTTTAGATGCCCTAGCAAAACACCTTAGATTTTCTAGTTTAAACAATGAAAATTCATTTTTTTCACAACTCTAGAATCTAGAAATCTGTTATCAGGGAGTTGTTATGATTGGCTTTTGGCCAGGGCTCTAATCTGGATCACAAACAACTACCTTCTCACTCTGTCTCTCTGGCAGGCAGAGAAAACACTTTAATATTCTCCCTCTCCCTTTTCCTCTTCTTCTCCCTCTTCCTCTCCCTCTCCTTTTTCCTCTCCCTCTCCCTTTCCTTCTCCCTCTCCCTCCTTCCATCTCCCTCTCCTTCTCCCTCCCCTCCCTCCTTTCCTCCCCCTCTCCCCCTCCCCCCTCTCTCACCTGGGGATTGACTCTAAGGCTTCACTTATGCTAGGCAAACACTCTACTACTGAGCCATATTCTCAGCGCTTTCCTCTTCTTCTTACACAGTATGTATGTGGGGAAAGCTATCTTTTATCGTCTATGCACTAAAGTGTCTGGAAGCTGAGATCACAGCTCAAAGGCTAACTCCTCAAATCTAGATCCTGCCCTTTTTATTTATTTATTTTTATTTATTTATTTATTTATTTTTTAACTTTTGGCCTGTGTTGAATAACCTCACGATTGTGCTCTGCCCTGTCAGATACCTGTGGCCTCATAAACTTATTTGAGACATAAAAGCAATGGTTACACTCACTAAAGTCATGGAATTTGTGCAAACAATGACACTAAGATCTGAATTTGAGGCTGTAGATCCAGGTATGTCCCTAGAGAAAGAACACTGGCGTGGAGTCCGACAGATACGGGATCATGCTCAGCCATTTACTAACTCTGATACTAACTCCATGTCATCAATCCATTGAGTCCACATGATGTCATCTATGAAAAAGAATTATGAGACATACT
This sequence comes from Rhabdomys pumilio, assembly GCA_030674055.1. Taxonomy (NCBI): domain Eukaryota; kingdom Metazoa; phylum Chordata; class Mammalia; order Rodentia; family Muridae; genus Rhabdomys; species Rhabdomys pumilio. Next base: position 55,737,901 of record JANHMN010000008.1, read on the forward strand.
TCATGCTGAGGGGATTCAATGAATCAGTGCCTCAGCACTGCCCTGTGAGCTTTCTGAATTTCACTTGCTTGCTAGTAGAGATAAACCCAAGAAAAACCCAAGTGATAGAATGAGACATTCCCTGAAGGAAGCAACGTGAATTTTTGGGAGAAACACTGTTGTCTATAACCCTCCCACAACTGGAGGGATATTTGGCCTGAATATCAAATATTCTCTCTCCTGCTTTCAGCATATGCAGAAGCAGCATCCTGATGGAATTACATGTCACTCTAATTATGTGTCATTCATTTGGCTCCCCGGATCTAGTCTTTTCCATTCCCATCACCTAACCCCTACATCCTCAATCTCACCTCCAATGGGGAATCCAAGGAAGCCAACGTCAGGGGAGCACATCACTACCAGTAAAGTGCTCTCTAGCTCATATCTGATGTGTATTTTATACTCACTGGACACTACACTTCTCGCTGTGTCCTCCCAACAAACTCATAAGATAGACACATAAGGCATCATTATTCTTATCTACAAAGAAAAAAGGTGAAGTCCAAGAAATGTATGTAAATTGTCAAGCATATGTTGGGGGCTTGGGGGACAACTTAGTTGATAGAGTGTCTACCTTGCAAGCACAAGGATATAAAGTCTACCTCTAGAACCTATGTAAAAATCTCTGTGTGGTGGCACATGTGTAATCCCTGTACTGGAAAAGCAGAAGCAGGTGAGTCCCTTGGGCTCACTGGCCAGCTAACTAGGTAAGTTCCAGGCCAATGAGAGAATTTTGTCTTACAACAACAACAACAACAACAGCAACAGCAACAACAACAACAAAGATAGACATGGGGCTAAAAGAGGTGGTTTGGCAGTTTTGAGCATTTGCTGCTCTTGCAGAGGACTAAGGTTCAGTTCCCAGTATCCAAGTAGAGGCTCAGAAGCATCTGCAACTCCAGTTCTAGGAGATCTGATGCTCTCTTCTGGCCTTTGTAGAAACTACATACATGTGGTACATACACATACACACAGGCAAAACATGTATACACATGTAATGAAAATAAGTCTTAAAAAAAACCAAAACAACAACAAAAAAGAAAACAAAAAAGAAAAGAAGTCTAAAAAAAATAGGTAGACAACATCTAAGAATAGGTACCCAAAACTTGTCCTCTGGCTTTCACACACGTAAACGTGCATATACACACAAGAGTACACATTTTAGACAAATGTACATAAAACCTATTGTGTTGTACTTTTCTGAAATTAGAGACACTGCTAACAGAAAAATAAAGGGCTTTGTAGTCAGGTCAAGAGGCTTAGACTTGGGTTGGAGAGATGGCTCAGAGGTTAAGAGCACTTGCTGTTCTTACAGAGGTCCTGTGTTTGGTCCCCAACACTCATGTCAGGTGGCTCACAATTGACTAGAACTCTAACTCCAGGGGATCTGATATTCCTTTTTGGCCTCCGTGGTCACCTGACACATGTGTACATACCTAGATACATAATTAAGTAAATCAAAATTTTAAAAGAAGCTTAGACTAGATTTTTATGGACAGGTAGATAAGTCTTACATCAGGTAACTCAATAAGCAACAGAAACCACCCTGGATGTTCATTGGGGAATGGTTCCAGGTCTACTGTGGACACTGGTTCTTGTTAGTTTTTTGTTTAGTTGGCAACTGGACACAAACCTAGACATATCTGGGAAGAAGGAATCTCTACTGAGGAATTGTCTCTATCAGATTGGCATTGTGACATTGCTGATTGGCTGAGCAAACCAAAGGAAACAAGCCAGCAAGCAGCATTCTTCCATGGTCTCTGCTTCAGTTCTTACTTCAAGCTCCTTCCCTGGCTTTTCTTGATGATAGACTGTAGCCTGTGAGCCACATAAACCCCTTCCTCCTTAGGTTGCTTTTGTCCATGGTTTTTATCACAGCAATTGATATTTAGTAGAATTGTGGTATGTTTTCTCTGGAAAATAATAATAGGAAAATTATATTACATATTCAGTATAGATGAAATTACTTTTAAAATACTTTCAGTCTATAGGTGAGTCATTCATATGTATATATATGTATTCATATGTGTATGTATATATACATTCATATGTATACACACACACGTGTGTGTGTGTGTCTGTGCGCACGCGCGCGCATTCGCATACACACGCAGAATCCATATATATATATGGAGGGCTGATGCTATCAGTAAAAAGTGAAATAAGCCAAGGGCACTCAAGAGCTCATTGAACTACCACAAGGGTAAAGATCTAGGATGGAAAGATAGGAAGGAACAAAAGAAAATATACTGCCAGAACCACACATAAAAATGAGCCTTGGGATCACCCCGTTGATAATATCATTGCTGTCACCATTGAACATCAGATGCCCTGGTTCAAGCAGTCTACACCTCCAGCTCTGGTCACCTCTACATTTTCACGCCTAGAAACTGGAGTTGGGACTGATTGACTGTGTTTCCTTCTTTTTATCACTAACTCCAGATTCAAAATCCCAAGAAGATCAGCCTGGCCAATTACAAGTTATGTGTTCATGCTCTGGTTGTCAGAAAGGCTGAGACAGAGTGCATCTGGGCCATTTAGCATCTATCTTGTGAGTCCATTTTGCCTTCCATTAAGAGCTGAAGAGTGAGTGGGTGTTTCCAAACCAGGAAGGAAGTCCACTGAACCATACCTCCCAAACACAGACAGCCTAAGTCAGCTTCAATAATAATAATAATAATAATAATAATAATAATAATAATAATAATAACAACAACAACAACTATTAGTGATACAACTAGGAAAACATTTTTATTACAGATACTGTTACTTGGTTTCAAGGAAGGAAGGAATGCAGACTACATGTTAGGCTCTTTCATTTTTGACATATAGGTTAGATTGGGAAAAGACCATGCAGGACACAAGGAAATAAAGACAAAACCATTCAAAGCCTGTCTAAGGCTCATACTGATTAGCTCCTGGGGCTTTGAGAAATTTATCTTCACTTCTTTTCTTTCGATGTGATAAAATGTCTCTATAAAAGCAATTTAAAGCAGAATGGGTTTATTTGGCTCATAAAATCAGGTTATAGTCTATTACAATGGAGGAATCAAAGCAGCAGGAACTTGAAGCAGCTAGTTACATCATTACATTCACAGTCTAAAGCAGAGACTAATTAATGCATGTATCTTCAGCTTGCTTTCTCTATTCTTTCACAATTCAATGACTCTTGCTTAGGGAATGGTGCCATGCACGGTGGTCTTTCCACCCCAGTTAACATAATCAGGACAATTCTCCACAGATATGATAGATCTAGACAATTTTTCATTAAGGGTCCCTTCCCAGGTGACTCCAGATAGTGTCAAGTTGACAGCTAAAGCTAACCACCATATAGGTATGGTAGCTCACCATATATGCAAGGTTTTTATCCCAGCATATGAAAAACAGCATAGATAGGTGGATCTTTGTAAGTTCTAGGCCAGCCAGGGATATGTAGTGAGACCCTGTATCAAAAGCAAGGACAAACAACACATAAAATAAAATAAATATAAAGACTATCACAGCTTACTATGTCTCAAACTTTATGGTATATATGAATTACCCAAGGATCTTGTTAAAATGAAAATTCTGATTCATGGGTCTGGGGAGGGCCTGAGATTCTGCATTCTAACAAGTTCTCGTGTGATATCAACACTGCTGGTTCTTGTGTTTAGGTCAGATGAGAGAACTTGACCCAAGTCTAGTGGCCATACGTTGGACAGAGTCCAGCTACCAGAGATAACAAGGAGGAAGAAAGACAAGATGAGGTGACTATTCTGAAGTGTAGAGAGGTGAAAAACACCCTGTTTGTGTCTGCTTTGGGTAGTGGATGAAGAGTTTGGGGATTTCTTTTTCTTTTTGTTGATCTCTATTTTACTGGTACATTAAAGAAAGGAGACACAAAAGAAGTCAGTGATTTTGTAAGATGCTCAGACAATCAGGTATGTTTTAAAATATTATAGACATTTTAACTTTTGATGGCCAAAAGATATAACTGAAATATACATACAATTAGAATTCCATTATGGTAGAGTGTGTGTGTGTGTGTGTGTGTGTCTTTATGTATAACTATATTTTGAGTTTATTCATTCCTCACTTCATTACTTCCCTTAAGCTCATGCTCCCCTCTTGCTGGTCCCCTTACTCAACCCTAATAGTTTGCCCTCCCCTCCTTAGATTCTCTTCCTCTTCAGATGAAGATGTTGGGCATTTCCTATTGCTCTCTACCTCATTCCCTTGAGAAAGGGTCTCTCAGTGAACCGGAAACAGTTTTGTTGGCTAGATTGACAGCTTAAACACCCGTGTGACCCTCCTGACTCTGTAGCTCCCGTGCCCCATCTCTGTAACCTAGTGCTGGGTTACAGGCATGGCATGTGTGATTTTTTATATAGATATTAGGGATTTGAACTCATGTCCTCACACTTGTTCTTACCCACTGAGGTATCTCCTGCCTCCACCCCCTAACCTAGATTGTACATATGAGAGGAAACCCACAGCACTTATTCTAGCTTCTTTTCTTATGTTGTGTAGCTATTTCCTCCAAACGGAAGCATTTCCTCCTGGAGAGAGGAGGGAAGTTATGGGGCTCAAGAAGCTAGCAAAACACAAGATTCAGAAAGCACAGAAAGTTACAAGACTGATGGGGGGCTGGAGAGATGGCTCAATGGTGGCTCACAACCATCTGTAATGAGATCTGATTCCCTCTTCTGGTGTGTCTGAAGACAGTGATAGCATACTAAATAAATAAATAAATAAATAAATAAATAAATAAATAAATCTTTTTAAAAAAATTGATGAGTTCATACACCAGGTTTATATAAGCAGCAAACAATTGCCAAGGAAGAGGAGCCTCTTTGGTGGAGTTGCCTGCAAGTAGGGTAGGGTATGTAGATTTCATAAGCTGCCAACCATGTTGTGGTGTGATGCAGTTGTCAAATTCATGTAAGTAACCCGATAAGCTCACTGGTTCACAAGGCTGGACTTGGGTGGGATGATTTATTTATTTATGTATTTGGTCTCTCATCAGTAGTCCAACTGATTCATGTTCACTCTGCCAGAAAAAGCCAAGGATCAGATTAACATGATGATTTCCAATTCTCTCCATGTTCTGCAATGTTTCTGCATTTTTACTTACAGCCAGAAAAGTTTTACTATGTTCCACGTTGTCTTTATACATTTATCTCTTGATGGGCATCCAGACTGGCCCTACTTCTGAGCTATTACAAAGACTGCAGCAATAAACACAGATGCGCGTACATCTCCGTGGTACAAAACATGCAATTTTACATGGGCTTTTTTTGGATGTGATCTGTATTGAACAGTGAGAACTAAAATTATCACAAGCAACTGAGCTGCCAGAACACAGTATTTTTTTTCCAAGATGACTTAATAAAATGCGATGCTTTTTCTTCTTGTTAATTTAAGAGCTAATTGTGTTATAATGCTGACCAGGTGTGACATACTGATTTCTTTTTAAAAAATACTTTCAGGGGAGCTGATTATGAAAACATGAAGAAGATAATTTGCTTCACTCAATATTCAAACTCAATTAATTTCAGTGACTCAAACATGCTGGGGTGAAAAGTTAGAATAGTAAAGCTCCATTTGTTTAAGAAAGAAAGTGTTTTTTTTTTTCTTCTCATTAGACTCCCAATTGTTTTGGACATAAAAATCTCTCTGAGTCTGTTAGATAATCTAACAAGCCTAATGAAAGCTTTACCTCCAAACTTCACAGCCAGCGCATTCACCCAACAAATGACAGGCTGCTGTCCGGCAAACAGGTGGCTGCCCTGCAGCAGGAGGCAGTGGTTATAACCACTACTGACTGAACTTTCCCATGTCCTGATGTTTTATGAGTTTCTTCAATACTGTGAGGTAGTGTCTTTATTTCTCATGATTACAGAATGGGGAATATGAGGTTTAGTGGATGTATATTAAGGCTTGAATCTGAAAAGTACTCTATAGGTTCACATTTTAATGGCTCGGTCCCTAGCTTGCAGTAACTATTTTGAGGGCCATGGAACATTTAGCAGGCAGGGCCTGAGGGCAAATGGGCCTTTTAAGGCTATATCTACCCCTGGTTCTGTATTCTGCTTCCTGGTCTACTCCAATGAATGTGAAGGAGGTACCCCTGGATACTACACATGAAGAAGGAGATTACGAAGCACAGCATCTAATGCATGAAAAATGAACAAACCGAGTGCAGATGATTACTGCCCCAGTGTGATTCCTGACAGTGATCTGAATCATAATGCACCTTGGTGGCTCCTTACTGAGGTCACTGTTAGGAAGACGTGGCTTTATCAGATGCATTTTCCCTCTATGATTGATGAAGTTTTGCTATTAAATATTCATCTCTCAAACACAAGCTACTCTTCTCTCTTTGTTAAAACCCTAAGGCTCCATAGTTGTATGTTAATATGCATGCCTTTTCTGAGAGCAGGGTTTCAGTGGAGAGGGAACGAGTGTAGAAGAGAGATGGAGTGAGATGAGTCTCAGTGCAGGGGGAAGACGGAAAAGGCGAAAGATGGAAAACAGATATCTGAGTACTTGATCAACAAATTACCTCTTACCTACTTTGCTGAAAGACTGGTTGAGACTAAAGTTAGGCAGTCTTTTAAGATTAATGAAAATTTTGATCTTAATAGAGAAAAATCCAATATTAAAAGATCAAGTTTTCACCTTAAGATAATCTACAAAGGGCTGGAGGGATGGCTCAGTGGTTAAGAGCACTGGCTGCTTTTCCAGAGGACCCAGGTTCAGTTTTTAACACCCACACAGCAACTCAAAACTACCCTTGACTCCAGTTCCAGGGGATCCAATGCCTTCTTCTGGCCTCTACAGGCACCAAGCACACAAGTATGCAGACATACATGCAGGCAAAACATCTATTTGTATAAAATAAAATCAAGTAAAAACAACAGTCAAAAATCATCTGCAAATACAAGCCATAAATAGCGTGAAAAATAAGCCCCAGTTCTGCCACTTTCTTGTTCCATGACCTTCACCAAGGTCACGTGCACACCATTTTGCTTTTAATTTCAGGTCAGATATGACAGGAGAGGGCAGAACTGAGAGCTACCCTGGCTGCTGGGCAGATGTTATTTTTGAAATGTTGTGAATATCCTTAGATAATGTCTTCTCAGAGCTTATCCAAGTTAGACATGCTTCAAATGAGGGTGACATGAAACATCTTTCCAGAGACTTCAACTCCCACCAGTGTCTCGGTTCCTTATCACTCGCCTGTTAGTCATTACAGGATGATGGCTGGCCAGTGGACCGATCTCTCTCCCTAGCATTCTCACTCTGCCAGAGAGGACCGCACAAGCTCCTTCTCTTCCGGGGTCCTTTTCACCTCTAGGTGAAGCAGAAGGAGAAGGAAACAGTTTACATAATGGTGTGATCACACTGATGCCTTAAACTTATTTTTTCTCCAATTACCACATTTCTTGACAGCTAGTTTAGAAGTCGTTACTGTTCTTCCACTCCCCCCACCCTCCCCCCACTGCTTGAGAGCTTTCAGTTATAGATCCAAATTCATCAGAGCATTGCTTTACAGGGCACATTTAAGCAGCATTTCTCGTTACAAAACATGGCTAAACGAGTGCTTTTTCACCGGAAACACAGACTTGAAAGGCATCACAGAGATGCCTTCTCTGTGAAAGTCAATCACAGTAATGTTTGGGAAGTTCTCCAAAACTGGAGGGGTGGAACCCTTCTTGAGCAGCCGACTCAGACTGTGGCTCAGCTTGGAGGATTGCAGTGGGTTCATCTGCACAGCTGACCATAGAGGAACACCTGAGCCACATGATGACATTGTGTGGTCAGTAAAACTGAGGGCTTGACCCAACCCCTCAGACCCTGGAGACAGAGGGCTATCATGACAAAGGAAAGCAAAGAGACTCAATACCAGAGAAACATAGTCTTTTGCTGTGAACAGAACGTGAGTTCAAGGATTAGAAACACTTGGGTTATACTCCTTGACTCGCTAGTCACTGACCAAATGAACTTGAGTGCAACCTTAGGGTTCTCTGAACTCTGGGATCACCATGCAGCTGGTATAAAGTCGACTGAATAAGATGCAATGGGACGAGCTGAAGCAGAGTCTGGCGTAGAACTATCTATCAATACTTGAAAGGGAAAGTGGGCTTTCAGATTAATTTCTGACAGGGCATGGTGGTGCGTGTCTTTAATCCTAGCACTCAGGAGGCAGAGGCAGACCATCCAGGGCTACGAAGGGTCTTTAAAAAGTCATTTAGGTCATGTCCATGCATCTCCCCTTCCCATCTAGTTTTTGATGGCCTTGGTGTGCCCATTCAGTATTACTATGGCACTCTAGTCATTTTTCAGTTCATGTCTTTTGTATTTTTTTCTGAGACGGTGTTTCATTAAGTTCAGGTGGGCTATGAACTTGCTAAGGCTGGCTTTGAATGTCTGGTCCTCCTATCTCTGCCTCCTGAGCGCTGAGATTATAGGTGTGTGGTACTATGTTTTATGTCCCACCAGTTATATGTGCTGCTGAGGATAGAACCCAAGGCCTTATTGTACATGATAGGCAAGCAATCTAGTAGCCAAGTCACAGCGCCGGCCCAGTTACCACTACTTTATTATTTTACTATTTATCATTAACTGGTTCTAATTTGTTTGGTCTTACCTATCTCCATATTCCACCTACACCATCATAGGTTGGCTGCTTTGAAATACTATTTCTAAAAGGGTATGAAGTACTTAATGTTCTAAGTTTTTACTAAACATTAGATAACCACTAAATATGCTCTGTGAAGAAGACACGGCTCAGCTCATGGCTGAGCTAACTTGCATTTGCTCATGCTGAAATCCTCACGTATCTGCCATTGGAACTTTGCTGATAATCAACTTCCCATTGCTTAACTCTTCCCTTATTAGCACAATCTTATTAATTTCCCATGGTCCAGCTCAGTTGTAGAATGTTTCCTTTTTGTACGTATGTGTGTGTAGTGCATGCACATGACTGTGAGGATGTACGTGCCCATATGTAGGGGCCAGCAAAGGATGTCAAGACTTTATTGCCTTTGAAACAGGGCTTCTCAGTGAACCAGTTTACCTTTTCAGCTAGGCTGGCTGGCAAGATTCTGGAATTTATCAGTCTCCATCTACCAATGCTGGGGGTTTAGACATGCTCAGTCATGCCTTGCTTTTTATGTGGGAGCTGGGACTTGAACTCAGGTCCTCATGCTTGCATGAGAATCATTCTTATCCAAAACCTTCTCTTTTGTGAAAGCATAATATTCCTTTATCTCTTCAGGCATAGTTCAGTGCTCCTCTTCTTTGATCTTATAGTGCCTCGTATCTAATTCTATTGTGGCTCTTACTGTGTTGGTGTGTCTGTGTCAGTTTGCCTCCAGATTGTGAACTCATGGTCAGGGAAGTAAGGGTGGGGAAAGACTCCATCTCATTTACCCAACTTGTTGAGGGTTGTGTGCTGGGAACTCCAACACACACTGAAGCTATAAAAGCTACAGTGCATGGTGCTGACTCAAGGAACTCGTAGCTATACACAAATTCAATGCAAAACCACCATTATTGTAACAAATACACCACATTGTTTCTCATTTGTCTCTGTATTCCTACTTTCTAAGGCCTTGTTATTTGACTTGATTTTAATTCTCTCACCAAAAATATCTCTAACAGCTGATCACAAATGCCCAGATTTCACCATTCAAGTTAGTTTTCTTCAATCTGTATCCTTTTGGTTGCAATTCAACCCGGCGTCAGCAAAAAAAAAAAAAAAAAAAAAAAAAGGAGAAAATTGTCAGTTCAGCAAGGCAAATTTGAACAGTGACACTATTTGAAGGCAGAGAAAGCTGGATTTCAGGAAGAAATAGCATCAGGAGCTTTTGTTGGGTTCTTCTCAGGATAGTGATGTCACGGTGATCACAAGCTAGCATTCCTTGTACACATGTCTGGAAGCTGTGTGAACACACCACTTGGATTTCCGTGAGATGCTGGTGAGAATGTGCCCCAAAATTGCAGCCATTGAGCAGTTCATTGCCCACCCTGCTGAGCTTCATCACTTGTTTCTGTTCTTAGATGATCTCCTGTGTGCTCTGCAAGCCAGCGATCAGTGGGGCAGTGGTACCTAATCAGGACTAGTCCTGGAAACCTACTAGGCTTTCATGACTAACATTTGCTTGAGACTCTTCAACAGCCTGTCAAACCTTCCTTGGGCCCTAGGGTGGTAAAGGATGGCACTACTGGCTGTCTTTCACCTGTACCCAGATTTGCATTGTAGTCTAATGGTTCTCCCTTCTTTTCCTGACTCCCTTCCCTATTTCTTTGCACAGGTTATTATATTATCCATATAATAAAACTTGGCATATCTAGTCTTTAGTGTCCACTTCTTGGAGGACCAGAATGCTAGATACCTTCAAGAGAGATTGTTGAAAGAGATTGAACTGAAAATCCTCTCCCCCACACTCTGAATCTACCGTAGTGTTTCACAGAAGTCAAAGTGACCTCATATTGCTTCTCTCCAATAAATGAATATTAATCTGTGAATATGAAGGGGGCCTGTTGCTGTCTCAGTCCTTTAATGGGTAACTTTCAGTTGGCAATTCCCTGTAGACCTGGACAATGCTTTCTTAGAACTGTCCTTCAGGCTGAGAGTCCTCCTAGTCAACCATCTTTCCTTTGCCTTTCTCAGAGGTGCCAGTGTTATACCACCTTGGCATAAGGCTCTCTCTTTCTCCCCAGTGCCTCGTCATCTTCCCGTGATGTTTTACTTAGAAAACGACTTTGATATTCACACTTCAAAAGGCCCTAACTAACAAAGGTGATAAGTAGGATTGTGAATCCATCTCGAACTCTTTTTTGCCTTTTAGAGTCTACTACCACTAAACCAATCCTTTATTCTTATCAGGGTATATATAGAAATCTCCCAGGGAAAGTCTTGCTTGGACATGGACAGATGCACTAACTAACCATCATCAAGAGAGAGGAGTCATTCCCATAACATGTGTGGCAGTATTGCATTAGTGGGCATGTCTTTCCAGACCAGATGTGATTATAGGTCTCAAGGTTCACAGCTGGCTAAGACTGATGATCACTTTTCTCCTCCAGTAGCATGTATAGCACCTTCCAGTACCATGAAAGCTAGCCAGTAGGAATGAAGGTTCCATGGCAGTGCCAGCTAGAATTCTTTATGCTCTGGCACTCGAGTATGTATTGTCTTCCACAATAGGCTATTAGCCATCAAGTTCTGGGGGGTAACCAAGAGCTTTAGTAGTAGCCTGTAATATTTGGGGGTCTATGGGACCTCACTGACCAAAAACTCTAAAAGAAGTACCCAGTTATTGGCACTGGGCTATATTTGTTAGACTCTGGTGAAAGCCACTCATCCAAGACTATTTGGGAAGCATAAATTGATCTTGATAGGGTAAAAAAAAAAATGACACAAAGTTGTGGGAATGGAGGACTGAATCTGGGAGGAGTTTGGGGAGGAGGGTCAATTTACAGAGAGAGAGAGAGACTCAACATGGCAACCTGCAGTTGACAATAGTTGGTATTTAACTATTTCCAAATAAGCCAGTAGAGAGGGTTTTTTGTTTGTTTAGCTGTTTTGTTGTTTGTTTTGGTACTGAGGATTGGCCCCAGAATATCCTGCATGCTAAAAGCTGAGAACAGTGGAAGAAGCCAATTCCACTGATACTTTAATCTTAGACTTCTGGCCTCCAGAGCTATGAGAAAATTTCTTGTAATCTAATCCTTAAACAAGAAAACATGTTATCTATGTGGAGAAATTACCCAAGAAAAGGTCAGAAAAGAAAATGTGAGGTAGGTAATAAAATCTGAATGTTTGATAGAGTGTAGTTATATACATTTATAACTCCATAGTAGAATACGGATGTCAAAAGACATTGTCAGTCCTTGCTTTCTTGTTCACTGCTGCCTTTGCTAGGCTAGCCAGCCTGTGAACTTCTAGTTACCTTCTGTACATGGACCCATGGCTCCAGACACACATGTAGCAGAGGATGGCCTTGTCGGGCAACAATGGGAGGAGAGGCCTTTGGTCCTGTGAGGGCTAGATCCCACTGTTTTGGGGAATTCGAGAGCAGGGAGATGGGAATGGGTAGGTGGGTAAGGGAACACCCTCACTGAAGCAGAGGGAGGAAGGATGGAATAGGAAGATTGGGGGAGGGACCAGGAAAGGGGATAACATTTGAAATGTAAATAAGAAAATATCCAATAAAATAAAAAGAAAAAATAACAACAGTGATCATTATTACCATCATCATTACCAAAAGGGGGACAGGGGTGTCAATCAAAGAACAGAGAACCAGGATCCATTCACAGGGTATGGTCAATATCAATAAGAAGCCAGTAGTCTTGAGGATTGCCCTGGGTATCAGCTACCACTTATAGCTTGCTTTTGAGGCCTGGCTGGAATGTGATGAGTGGGCAGGATGGCTTTGCTGACAGGTCTAGGGGTGAATCAGTCAAGACAGAGTGCAAAATGCATATACTGAGCTTTCTAAATGTAAACCAAATTGAGCCACAATTATAGATTAGTATATTTAGAACTGTAACGGAATTTTCCAGGAGCAGTCAGGGCCAGAGAGCTCTGTTTAAATCAACAAAAATCTGTTAATTCTTGAGTATCAGAAGCGTTGAGAGAAATAAAGGAAACAATAGCAAAAGGGTATCTGAGTTTTTTATTTTTTACCCACGTTCTGAGAAAAAGGAGTAGCTTTGTGACTGCAAGGAAGTACAGACACAGCCTTATAATCAAGTTGGGAAATTAGAGGTCTAGCTATCAGCTTGCTGGAGATACAGCTCTGTGGTAGAGTGTTTGCCTATGGATGATAACCTCTAAGCTGTCGCCGCATGGGTCTTTTGAGCACGTGCAAAAGACATGTTCATGCTTATGCCAGACATGGAGCTTTTGTGTGTGAGACACATGTGGGCAGCTGCAAGTGCACATGGAGGCCACTGGTCCACGTTGGGTACCTTCCTTGATTGCTCTCCATGACCAACACAACTCTTATAAAAGGAAGCCTTTAATGGGGGCTTACAGTTTCAGTGTTTAGTCTATTAGCATCGTGGTGGGGGAGCAAGGTGGTATGCAGACAGGCATTGGGGCAGCGCATGTGTGGAAGGCAGAGGACAACTTTGTAGAATCTTTTTTCTCCTTTTACATTTACATGGTGTCTTAGTCAGGGTTTCTATTCCTATACAAATATCATGACCAAGAAGCAAGTTGGGGAGGAAAGGGTTTATTCAGCTTACACTTCCACATTGCTGTTCATCACCAAAGGAAGTCAGGAACCAGGAGCTAATGCAGAGACCATGAAGGGATGTTACTTACTGGTTTGCTTTCCCTGGCTTGCTCAGCTTGCTTTCTTATAGAACTCAAGTTTATGTGCTCAGGGATGGTACCACCCACAATGGACCCTTGATCACTAATTGAGAAAATGCCTTACAGTGGAATCTCATGGAGGCATTTCCTCAAGAGAGGCTCCTTTCTCTGTGGTAACTCCAGCTTGTGTCAAGTTGACACACAAAACCAGCCAGTACAATTGACCCCTTGTCAACTTGACACGCAAACACATCACTATTAAGCCTTAACCCTTACTTTCTTATTCATCTCCAAAATCTAAATAAATTTAAAAGTCCCACATGTTAAAATTTCAATCCCTTTAAAATATCCAATATCTCTTAAAATTCAAAGTCTTTTTTAAATTCAAAAAGCATCTTAACTTCGTGCTTCACTAAAATACTTACTTCAAGAGGGATAAATATCAGGGCACAGTCACAATCAAAAGCAAAATCATTTTTTTCTCCCGTCTTCCCCCACTGTCACCATGGTGCACATGAATGTCCTGGCAGATGCTGAGAAGAGAGGCAAATGCCAGGTCCTCATCAGGCCGTGTTCCAAAGTCATTGTTTGGTTCCTAACTGTGATGATGAAGCATGGTTATATTGGTGGTGAATTTGAGATCACTGATGATCAGAGAGCTGGGAAGAAGGAAGGTTGAACAAGTGGGAAGTGATCAGCCCTAGTTGTGATGTGCCACTCAAAGACCTAGAAAAACGGCAGAACAATCTGCTCCCATCACATCAGTTTGGTTTCACTGTACTGACAACCTCAGCTGGCATCATAGATCATGAAGAAGCAAGAAGAACACATACAGGAGGGAAAATCCTGGGATTCTTTTTCTAGAGATGTAAAGCATAAATAAAAACCCTCCGTGGACTGTGAGGAGAAAAAGCAAACTCTAACTGTCCAGTGTCTGGGATTCATTCACCATCTTCTGGGCTTGTCCAAGGGCTTGGGTCCCTTCTCCAGCTCTGATCTCTGTAGCACACAGCTTGTCTTCTAGGCTCCAGCTGCCTGTACTCCAAGCTGCTGCTGTTCTTGGTGGTCTTCCGCTGCAACTAGGCTTCACCGATGGCCTCTCATAGGCTCTCTTCACGGTGCCAAATCTCAACTCCTTTGCATAATCCCTTTAGTCCTGAGCCATCAATTGCACTGAGGCTGCACCTTCACCAATGGCCTTTCATGGTCTGTCACAGTGCTGAGTCTCAGCTCTTGTTCATGACCCCTTGATGCTTTCAAAACTAGTACCACCTGGGTGACTCTTATACATTACCAAGTCCAGCTGCCAATGTGAGGTACAACCATGGCTGCCTCTGGAACATAGCTTCTCTGTGCTCTTAGGAAACACTTCCCAGAAGATTTCACCTTAAGGGTCTCTTAAACATTGCTAATTTCTTAGTTCCAGCTAACCAACATCAATAGTCCCAGTAATGCAAAGGTTTTGCTTTAGTAGTTCTGGTATCTTGTTAACCACAGCTGATTCTTCAGCCCCAGCCAGCCAAAATCACAGAATCTTCGCAATCAAAGCAGCAACCGCCCTGATAAGAGTCTTTAATTTTCCCTCTGAAATTTCACAAACCAGGCCTCCCTCTTCTGCACTGTTCTCAACATTATCTTCCAAGCTCCTACAGAACATCCCACAGAGCTCTTAACATCCCAATGGGTCTTCTAGCCCAAAGTTCCAAAGTCCTTCCATAGTCCTCCCCAAAACATGGTCAGATTGTCACAGGAATACCCTACTATGCTGGTACCAATTTGCCTTAGTCAGGGTTTCTATTCCTGTACAAACATCATGACCAAGAAGCAAGTTGGGGAGGAAAGGGTTTACTCAACTTGCATTTCCACATTGCTGTTCATCACCAAAGGAAGTCAGAACTGGAATTCAAGCAGATTATGAAGCAGGAGCTGATACAGAGGCCATGGAGGGATGTTACTTACTGGCTTGCTTCCCCTGGCTTGCTCAGCTTGCTTTCTTATAGAACCCAGGACTACCAGCCCAGGGATGGCTCCACCCACAATGGGCGGAGTCCTTTCCACTTGATCACTAATTGAGAAAATGCCTTACAGCTGAATCTCATGGAGGCATTTCCTCAAGGGAGGCTCCTTTCTCTGTGATAACTGCAGCTTGTGTCAAGTTGACACACAAAACCAGCCAGTACATGTGGTATCCTGACTAGTTTGTTGTTGTTGCTGCTGTTGACAGGCTAGGGTCATCTGAGAAGAGGAAACATAAATTGAGAAAACACTTCCATATAAGAGTGGTCCCAGGGACTAGACCACCAACCAAGGAGGGATCCATGGCTAGAGGGAGCCTCTGCTACCTAGATACATAGGTACAAGGATGGCCTTCTCTGACATCAATGGGAGGGGAGGCCCTTGGTTCTGTGAAGGTTTGATGCCCCAGCGTTGGGGGATGCTGGAGGAGTGGGGTGAGAGAGGGTGGGTGGGGCAGCACCCTTATAGAGGCAAAGGGGAGGGAGGAGAGGAAGGTTGTGGGGAGGGGGGGCTTGTGGAGGGGTAACCAGGAAGTGGGATATCATTTGAGATGTAAATGAATGGAATGATTAATTTTTTTAAAAAAATTGTCCTGTTAGGAAAGCCTGGGAAATGTTTTTTTGATTGATGATTGATGTGGGAGGGCCTAGCTCACTATGGGCAGTGTCATTCCTGAACTGGTAGTCCTGGTTTGAATAAGAAAGCTAGCAGAACAAAAAATGTTTAGCCAGCCAAGAGGCAGCGTTCCTCCATGGCTCTTGCTTCAGTTCCTGCTTCTAGATTCCTGCCTTGAGTTCTTTCCCTGACTTCTGTCAGTGATGGAGTGTGACCTGAAATTGTTGTGACTTAAAAAGAGTTATGAGCTGAAGTAAGCCCTTTCCTCCCCAAGCTGCTTTGGTCATGGTATTCATCTTATAAACATGTCTTGGAAACATACCCAAGACACCTGAGTTCTGGGAATTGAATTCAGGTCCTCAGGCTTGCATTGAGCCATCTCACAAGTCCCTAGTTTGTTTTTCCTTCCTTCCTTCCTTTCTCTCTCTCTTTCTTTCTTTTTTTGAATGTTGAAATACTTAGTACATTAAGGAAGTTTGTCCTGTGCTTGCAGTATAGATTGGAAGTATTTTTCCAAATTTGTTGTGTGTGTGTGTGTGTGTGTGTGTGTGTGTGTGTGTGTGTGTGGCAGATCTTCACTCTACAGCCCAGGCTGGCCTAGAACTCAATACATAGCCAACACTGTCTTTGAACTTGTGGCAACCCTCCTACTTCAGCCTCTTGAGTTCTAAGATTACAAGTGTGAGCCACCATGCCTGCCTGCCTTTTGAATTTATGAAAGTTTTTGTTTCCATGGAGAAATAGAATCAGTCAAATTTATCAAATTTTGGATTCATGACTTTTGCAGCAATCTATCATTCTTAGACAGCTCTTTCTTATTCCAAGGTTATAAAATAAAATTTCTTATTTTCTTCTTCTACTATTTTGGTTTGAATCCATCTGGGAATTTTCTAGCCTAGTATGTGAGAAAAGAATCTAACTGAAGTTTTTTTCTAAGGAGACTGGCTTCTAAGAGAACTAACCAGTTATTCCAATATTTTTTGGTTTTATCATTTTGGCCTTATTGGCTTGAAATGCCATGTTTATTCCATACTAGATTTCTAGATACACTGGGGCTTGTCTCTGAGTTTTCTATTTATTGTTCTGTCTCATGCTATGTAAGCACCATAGTTTATATTACTACAGCTTACTATCCATTTTAGCTGTGTAGAGACCACCTCTCTCCCAATTGCCTATGTCCAGAATTCCTCTTGCTATTCTGTCTTCTTTTTTATATGGATTTCAGAACCACTTGCCAAGTTAACACCCCCTAAATCTGTTGTTTTATTTTATGTTTGATTGATTACATTCCAAGCTGATTTAGGCAGGAATGATATCTTTATGATGCTGTGTCTTCCTGCCTAAGACCACGATATATATATATATATATATATATATATATATATATATATATATATATTTGTTGTTCAAGGGTTCTTTGCTGTCCCTTAGGCATGTCCCCCCGCCCCAAAATGAATTAGCATGCATCTTGTTAACTTTACTAGGTAACATATCTTTTCAACTGCTATTATAAATTATTTATTCTTTCCTTCATATTTCCTGAATGTATTTTGTTTTGGCAACAATTTAAAAATTCCCATTCTGGCTATGTTGTCTTAGACTATGTTGGGAGACATCATTTAATTTGACTTAGATTCTAGTTCTTGCCCCGAGGT
The DNA here is from genome assembly GCA_030674055.1 of Rhabdomys pumilio. Taxonomy (NCBI): domain Eukaryota; kingdom Metazoa; phylum Chordata; class Mammalia; order Rodentia; family Muridae; genus Rhabdomys; species Rhabdomys pumilio. The sequence continues at coordinate 55,755,538 of JANHMN010000008.1, forward strand.
TGTTAGCAAAGCCCAGATTCCTAGCTACAGAGATCCCCTGAGGAGTCTGGCTATAGAAGTGGCCTATCCATACACCAGAACACCATGGCAGAAAATAAAAAAGTAAAACTTGTGTTGCTTCAATCTAAGACTCTGTGGATAGGTTTTTCTTTGGTGTCAATTGGACAATTGGTGTAATTGGACAATTAATCACCTTGAGAAAACTGAGGTGGCACTCAGTAGTGTACATAAACACACAGCACTATGTTTTCCTCAAATCATGGGAGCCAGAAGGATGCCTACTGTCTTCCTCCAAGTAGAACCTGAGCTCTTAGGAAAACCCCTCTAGCTGTTCTGTAGCCAGGCCATTATTAGGATTAATAAATGAAGCGTTTGAACACACCATTGATTTGCCATTTTCTAAATTTTATTAAGATGAGAATTCTTCATATTAAAGAAGTTCAGCAAAATTCAAATAGAACAGACACAGTAGGACCACACAAAGTCAGTCACACTACTGTTCAGGGGTAAATACATACATGATAAAAACAATAAACAGCAAAGCAGGTTTCCTGGTTAGTTCTGACAACTTGACACAAGCTAGAGTCAAATGGAAAGAAAAACCTCAGTTTAAAAAAAAATGTTTCCGTCAGTTTGCTTGTAGGGGCATTTTTTTGTCACTTGAACCCAGAGAAGAAGTCAGTCCACTGTGGGTGGTGCTCCCCTCTTGGCCAGGTGGTCTTGGGGTGTATTTGAAAGTAAACAGAACAACCTAGAAGGAGCAAGCCAGTAAGCAGCATTTTCCTATGGCCTCTGCTTCAGTTCCTTGATGTCCCTCAATGATGGACTGTGGCATGGACGTGGAAGCCAAATAAACCCTTTCCTCCCCATGTTGGTTTTAGTCAGGGTGTTTATCACAGTAATAGAAAGCAAACAGATTTGAGGATTACTAAAATTCTGGGAGTAGTTACCTCTGGGGAGGACAGAAGACAGTGCTCAAGTTTTTTACTCAAGTGACTTAGAAAGCAACTAAGTATTATTTTTAACTTGTTAATGTATATTACAACAAATGGAAATTTAATGAAATTTATCCATTCTTTTGTTATTTGTGACAAAACAGTTATTTCTTTTCAAAGTCACAATGTTTTCGCTTCTACCTACTGAGTAGGTAGATTACACACCGATTACAGGTGTGTGCTAGCATTCTTGGCTAACACTAGCCAATTCTTTTCTTTTCCTTTAAAATTTTATTTTTGATTATATGTTCATATGTCTGTGAAGGGTATGTGCACATAGTCACAAGTCCAGAACAGGTTGTCAAATCCTTTGAAGCTGAAGTTAGAGGTAGCTGTAAGCCTCCTGAGATGGGTGCTGAGTTCAGAACTCAGGTCCTCTGCAAGAGCAGAAAGTGCTCTTAAGCACTGAGCCACCTCTGCAGTCCAACATAAGCCATTTCTAACAACAGCCTCCTCTGATAGCTTGTGACTTCTTCAAGCCACTACTTCTCCCCACGTCCACTCCTTGGTAAGTGATGTGTCATCAACCAAATTTCTTGTCTTGTACCCCAATAATGATCTGCTCAACTTACCCTACCCATACAACTGTGTTTAAGCCCACTGAGGCAAAATGTGGGCACCAGAACCTGACCCAGTGTATCCAAGTACCTGTTTTGTTTAAAAAAAAAAAGGCCTGCGTTTAGCTGAAAATTAAAGAAAATTCTAGTGCCCAGATCTCAGTTTCCTGGAGCCAGAAACTGAGTCACATGGGTATCCCTTGCCTTTCAATGTTTATTTTATGTATATGAGTATTTTTGTCTACAGGCACACATGTGTACCATGTACATGTAGTGCCTGTGGAGGCCAGAAGAAGGTACCAGATCCCCTGGAACTGGATTGTGTTGTGAGTTGCCATGTTAGTGCTGAGAACGAAGCCTGGTCCTTAAGGAGAGCAGCAGTCAGTGCTCTTAACCACTGAGCCATCTCTCCAGCTCTACTCCCTTTAATTATAATGTCTACTGTGACTTTAGGTCAAGGGCTTCAGGATAACTACCCTAGCTACACTGGGGTGATTAGAGGCACAGTCACACAGCTATGCAGAATTAGGCCAGCGTATCTAAGGTTGTGGAGCTTCCTTAAATGCTCAGAGTAAGTTTTAGTTTAAAGAAGTCTGGCTCTTCTCCTCAATGGCACTGAGTGCATTCAGAGTCTTTCTCTACAGTTCCCTATTTCATAATGGGTAAAGTGACTTCATATGCCTCTGAATCTTAGTGCCAGCAACCCTGGTATTTATTGGGCACCTACTTGCTCAGTGCTGGGAGTTAAAACACAGAAACAAAATGAATTAAGTCATACTTCTTTCTTTAGAGGAGCCCATGGTCCAGAGAAGAGATATGCAGAAAGTCACTCCAACATGTTTTACGCAATAGGGATGTGTTCGCCTTGCTCTGGCAATGCAGAGAAGGGAGCTGTGAGACTTAAGACTGAGCTGGGCTGTGAAGGATGTGGAGCTGTTAGCTAGATTGGCAAAGACAGCAGATGTACCAGTGCTCTGTAATTGCCTAGTTCAGTTCTTGCTCTAGTGCAAAGCTGTGTCTGGCTATTGTCCAGAGTGGGGTTAGTGCTGCCAGGAGCAGCACTTAACCATCTTGAATGGAGTTTGGTGAATATATGATTGAATTTTTATATCTCTTTAGTGGACTATCCCCTAAATACATCCTCCTATATCTACGAGGGTCCTTGAGTGGAACTGGCTGCCATTTGCCCAAAGGTACTTGTGATCACACCTTCTCAGACCTCAACTGGGGCTTCTTTGGATGGCACATTTAATAAATTATCTGCACTCCAATCCCAGTCTTGGGATCTGCTTTAGGGAAACTGGCCCAGTCACAATGCCTAGGGGGCCTCTCAAATGGAGAGAAACAGCATCCACAAAGGGTGTGACAGACAGGGATGGAGAGGGTGAGCTAGAAAGGCAGAAGGGAGAGAGTCATGAATGCATTGCTAACAAGTGGCTTTAGCCTCTGTGGAGGATGGGATTACAACGGATATTTAAAAAACCCCTTGAGTGGGAGGTGGTGGCACACACTTTTAAGCCCAGCTCTTGGGAAGCAGAAACAGGTGAATCTTGGAGTTAGAGCACCACATGGTCTACAGAGTAGGTTCCTGAACAGCCAGGACTACACAGAGAAACCATGTCTTGAAAACAAATAAACAAACAAAAAACTAAGCCAAACCAAACAAAAAAAAAATCAAACAAAAAAGCCTTTAAGTGTCTGGTGGTGGGCACAGTCACTGTCTGGGGAGCCAGGGGAAAGACCTTCTTCTCCTCCTCATCCCTGGCACTTGTGCCTAAAGCTCCTTCTCCAAGCAGTAGCTCTGTACTGCCTCAGCCAACCACCTGCCTTCTTTCTGAGTCTCTAGCTGCCTTCATCACCTGCCAGGCTGAGCTGTTGCTGGGGCTGCAGCTACACTTGCTGAAGGTGGGAGGAGCTCAGACGCAGTCACACCACACACAGTTACCAGGCCTGGGGCTGCAGTCTGTCCCCATTGGCTAACAGACGGAATTTTCCTTTCTGCAGCTGTGCCTTGCCACTCATCACTTGCCTGTCTGCTCCCTGGGTGCGGGGCTCCTCGGAGACTTCCTATTCAGCCAGTCATTGGTATTCCTGTCTTGTGGGCTCTTGTCAATGGGGGAATTGGGAAGCATTTGCAAAGGAGGCTGGGAGAAGACCAGGTGCTTCTCCTGCTTGCCTGGATACAGAGATAGGGTGTTTTCACTGCAGTGTTTCATAAACAGCCTTGTGTCTTGGTTTCATTTTCTTTTGCCTTTTCTTTTTCTTCCCCTCTTTTCCTCCATTCCTTCCTCTCTCGTGGCTAAGGGCTAGGCATTCAAGATTTAGAGATAAAAAGAATCTTTGCCCTTGGAAAAAAATTCTAGACTAAGGAAGGTGGGAGGGTGGAGAGAACATGACCCACTTATAACAGTGTTGTGTGATGAGTTCAACTAAACATATTAAAAAGTGTCAGGTCACAGGGGAGGGAAGCATAGTCAGGAAACATCCCAGCAGTTGATGGTGGGTGGGCAGCCTTGTTAGGGCTGGTCATACTAGTGAGTGCCTACTAACCACTAGGGAACCATAAAAGGACTTTGAGCTTGAATCCTCAGGCCAACACCGTGAGGTAGGTAGCCCTATTTATACTGAGAGAAGTTTAGAGGTGTTTGGATAAATAACCTGAGATCAGAAGCGTGCAAATGGTGCACCAAGATTCCAAAACATCTGTATCTCCCACAACACCTGTGGCTGTCCAACTGCACCATGCTTCAAGGCATGAGGAAGATGAAGAAGGGTGTCCCAAGCAAAGATGAAGGCTTAGAGATGCACTACAGATTACACAGGGGTAGATGCCCAGGACAGCCATGTTCTGTAACTCTCAGAACTTTCTACCCATTCATTATAGCCTATAGGAAAAGCAAGAGTTCAGTGAATGTTCAACTCTTCCATCTGAAGTTGGGAATCTGGGGCCACTGAGATGGTTTAGAGGGTAAAGTGCTTGCCCATGAAAGTTTGATGACCTGAATTTGAGCCCTAGAACAAAATGTAAAAGGCGGAAGGAGAGAACTGACTAATGCTACCTCCTATATAGTATACAAGGGATAATAAATGATTTTTTTTTAAGTTTGTCTATTTGAAATTTAAGTTTAAATCTCATCGTCTTTGTGACAAGCAGTGTGACCTTGGGGAAATCTCCTGTGAGCCTCCATTTCCTCATTTGCTTAAATGAGAATGAGACTCCTACCTAGTAGAACTGAAACAAGAATTCAAGTTCAGATACAAAATGCTCATCACTATTGATCTGTCCAAGGTGACTTTAGGCTACCCAGGTCTGGCTCATGATGGAGAGGTTGGCTGAATCATCAGGCAAAGAGACTTTTAGATAATTGGATGGGGAATGCCTTCTCTCCGCCAAGAAATGAGGGTGCTGGCAGACAGCCTACTGCTAGCCTGCTTCAAATGGACCAGATGCTATTTTGGAGATGAGAAAAAGACATTCTTTTGACACCAGCAGTGCAGGGAGAAGAGAAAAAACAGCAAATAGGAATATGGACTTATTCCTGATCAGGAATGGGGGCAGGTAAGCTGATTAGATGTCTTGAATCCTTTGTTATGTCATGATTGCTGGCAGATAAGACACAGGGTAAAGGAGGAGGACAGAAGAGGAAGTGCAGACAGGTTTATTGGGCAGAATCCTACTCACAAAGACAGCAGTCAAGTGTGAGATCTTGGAATATGACTGTTGTCTCAGATCCCTGCAGCTGGATGTTTTTCAATAAAAGAAATGGGGCCATCTGCTCTAAGCTGGCCCAGGTACCAAGGAGCTTTTCTTTGAGGACAGCCATGTAGGTACTCACATAATGTGGTGCCATGGCTTGACACTGGAGAAAATTTCTTTTTAATGTACAGATACAGTAAGGAAAGATTTAGAAGCTGCTCACTTTTATTTTGCAACTTACTAGCAGGTTACACATATCCTTATGCTGCTCATTTGCAAAAATGATGTCTACCTCATAACTGCCCTTGCCTGGGGTAAATGACTAGCAAACACGCAGCACTGTCCTCATGCTTAGCACATAGATGGTGCACAGTCAAGGTAGAGTTAGCATGCCATGTCACATTACCAATCACAGGACCTTTTTCTTTTCCTTTTAGTTCAAACCCTTAAATTGCCATCAGAGATATTGTAGCCATGTTTTCAAACTAAAATATTCACAGACTCTCAGGTTGCTCCAATCTCTTCCTCCTCCTCCTCCTCCTCCTCCTCCTCCTCCTCCTCCTCCTCCTCCTCTTCTTCTTCTTCTTCTTCTTCTTCTTCTTCTTCTTCTTCTTCTTCTTCTTCTTCTTCTTCTTCTTTTTCTTCTTCTTCTTCTTCTTCTTTTCTCAAAAGAAATACAACACAGCTATCAGTCCACCAAGTGGTGATCCAAGGCTTCAAGTACTGACTATCTCAAAGTTAGAACATATGTTTTGTTAAGTTACTTTCTTTAAAGTAATTTCTAAGTTTTTTTTGTTTTTGTTTTTTGAGACAAGGTTTCATGTATTCTAGGCAGTCCTTGAACTCACTGCGCCATGAAAGATGATCTTGAACTTTTGATGTTCCGGCTTTATCTTCTGAGTCCTGGGATTATAGACATTTGCCACCTGGTTTATATGGCAGTGGACTTTACACCCGAGAGGCATGCACTCTGCTGTGTGAGCCAAACCCCTAGACTTTCCTTAAAATAATTTCTATCATAAATATGTTCCTGCCATATGCCAGACTTGATATTGGATACTATTTATGTGAAATCTTATTTAATTTTTTAAAAACAGCTTTGCAAATAATAATTAACTCTATAGGTTAAGAGTTTTAATAAAGAAATGGTATTATATTACTTGCTAATAAGTGACTGAGGCAAGTGACAAACCCACATGGGTCTGACTCTGAAGCTCTAATTAGCACATAACTGGTATTAGCCAAGGAAGCTTAGGAAGCCAAGGACTATCTGTTTACTCTGTAAACCCAACAGCTCCCTCCCTCCCTTTCCTACCACCTGGAAGGTACCTCCATTACACAGGAACTGTCTCAGCAGTAGAGGGAGGGGGTTGCTTTAGCCACAGACCCGGTGAGGAAAGCTTAGTCTTGTTTCTGGTGTGGGGCGAATTCTAAGTAGAAGGGCTGCACTTTCACTCATCCTTGAAGCAGTGTAAAGATGCTGCTGGAAAGCAACTGCTGATAAATCCTATGAGTTTTCCAGGCAGAGGAAACCCACTCTGTGCTGCTCATGTGTGCATGACAGAGATGCTCCTCCATCACCATGGCAACAACCAACACACCAGCATCTTGTAAGAGGCCAGAGCTGCTCTTTGGGGAGCTGTGGTCTTCACTAGGTGAAAATAAGAGTGGGGTGTGCTAGGGGAGGAGAAAGGAGAGGGGAGGGGGAGGGAAGGGAAGGGAAGGGAAAAGGGAAGGGGAGGAGAGGGGGAGGAGTGTTTCTTCAGCTAGATTTTTTGCTTGAATCTAGATGGTTTCATGGCAGGAGGGTTTTCATGGGGTTCCTCATGAAACCTCATATGTCTGCAAGACTCTGGGTAATAAGAGGTGTCAGAGAAGCTTACAATAAGAGTCCAGAAAGACATGTTATTTCAGCTATGATTTCCAATAAGTTTATTCATTTGCCAAGCTGCTGATGGATGGCACCTTTCTTAGGGGCCTGTCAGTATATCCTAATGGAGAACCTCATGGACTTTGCAGTCAGCCAGATCTGCTTTATTTTAGTTCTAAGAGCTAACATTAGCTGGTGTAACTTCTCTGATTCTCAACTGATTTATTGGAAAAAAAAAAAAGTTAACATTTCCCTTGTGGGGGATGAAATGAGATAGCACATGGGCAATTTCTGGCATGAAGTCAGTATCTAATTATAGTTATCATTAGGTCCCAATAAACAAGAGATTTGGCAGGGGGACCATCTCTGACTCCCTTAAAGTCAGAATCAACTTGGAACCAAACCCCTTGTTGCCTGTGCTTTTCTCTTGCTCTCTAAAACCACCAGTTCAGTGTTTGCTCCCCAGGCCCCGCCCTTGCCTGTATTTCCTTGCTCAGCCTGCTGACATCAGGTTTTGTTTGCCTGTGAGGCTCCACCCAGAGAATCTTCCATCATCAGACCTTGGGGATCACCTGGCTCAGCTCTCTCACCCTTATTTTCCACACTAGAAAATGGAAGATTGAGAGAGGGAAGAAGGGAGGGAGGAGGAGGGGCAGGGCTTGTTCAAGGTCACCTAGAAGATAGAAACCATCAGTCGAAGTGGTTGCTGCATTTATTTTAGCAGGTATGACTAAGCCTGAGAGTCACCAAGAGGGACGACCTTACACCCCACACCTGCCTGAGTTCTCTTTAGTGTTTAATGCTGGGATAATTATGTGTGGGAAGATTTTTTTCCTCCTTTTTTTGGTAATTTACTTTTGCTGGCAAGCTCTGTGATCCACTAGAGTGAGAAATATCAATAGCTAACATTTGCACAGTGCTTTACAGCTTATAAAATGCACTCGCTCAATCTTAATCTTCTCAGTAGTCTTTCAAGGTAGTTATAACTGTTGTCACATTCTTTCACGGCTGAGGAAACTGAGGCTGAAGGAGACTTGGGAAAAGATACGAGCTAACATGATTTGAGACTTGACTTAGAGTTCTGTGCTTCTTAATTATGGCACATTGGCACAGCTTATGCGGCCACCTTGATTGGATTCTGAGGCATAGCTGTCCTCTGCTGACTATTCAGAAGTAGAAAAGATAGAAATGATGGGACCCATACCAGCAGTGTCAAGAAGGCTCACCTCAGTGGACACGATAGATTCTCCGAAGGTGCTTCTAACACCACACAACAGTGTGGAAAGCAACCACGATGTCTCTTCTGATAGAGCTTTGTCATTTTCAACTATCCTCTTTAAAGTCATGTCATGAGAGGTACCATCCAGGTAGATGCTATCACTTCTTGCTTACATATGAATTGAGAGTCCTCAGCAGCCTGTGGAGGACTGCAAAGCCAATGAGTTAATGACAGAGCAGGATGAGGGTGCATGATGTCAGAATCCCAAACATTACCATTTCCTATAGAGCAGATGAGTCTGAATGGGCTTCTTGGACCTGAAAAGTGAGCAACAAGCTAAAAATGGTGGATCAAACCAACTTCCATGTTTAGAAACCTGGCAACAACATTTTGTTCAGTAGCTAGTGTATCAGGTCTTCCTTTAAGCTAGGTTTCTGTACTCCCCATCCCTCCTTTCCTTTTTCTTTCATTAAAAATGTAATAATAACAATAATTTATATATATATATATATATATATATATATATATAAGAGAGAGAGAGAAGGTCAGAGGACAACATGGGGGAGTTGGTTCTCTCCTTCTATCTTCTTGTGGATTCTGGGAACTGAACTCAGGTAGTTAGGCTTGCACCTTTACCTGCTGGGCCATCTTGCCCACCAACCTTCCTTTCTGTTCTTGAAACAAGGTCTCACTCTGTAGACCAGGCTGGCCTTTAACTTGCAGTCATCCTCCTGTCTCTGCTACATGAGTTCTGGGATTACAGTTGTGAGCTGCTACCACTTATAGCATAAACTAGGCTTTTGGGTTCTGCCTACCCAAGGCACTCCCACTGCTGGGCAGGCATATACTCAGCTTTTGCCCCTGTGAGCTCTCTCTACTGCACTGATACTCAAGGGAAGGAATATGAGCAAGGTATCTATCTATCTATCTTAGGGGTTCAATGCTGTAAAGAGATACTATCACCATGGCAACTCTTATAAAGGACATTTAATTGGGGCTTCCTTACAGGTTCAGAGATTCAGTTCACTTATTATTTCATTATGGTAGAAAGCATGGCAGAATCCACAAAGGCATGGTGCTGGAAGAGCTGAGAGTTCTACTTCTTGTCCAAAGGCAGCTAGGAGAAGACTGGCTAGGAGGAGAGTCTCATTGTCCACCCCTACACTTCCTCCAATGAGGCCACACCTCCTAATAGTGCCACTCCCTGGGCCAAGCATATTCAAACCAATATATACATAATGATTATTTGATCCACAGTTGCTGGATGATTACCGGTGCTTACAGTTCAGTGAGAAGATAAAGATTACACATGGAAGGAATGCAAGAATCCTGGGCTTTGATTGGGATACACCTCTGAGATTCTGACAGTTGGTTCAATTGATCGCAGAGGGATTAAGAGAGGCAAGAGGGACTCCTCTGCTGAATGCTCTGAGAGAAAAACCCTTTAACAGGAGATAGGGTGGGGAAAGCTGATTGGTTTCAGAGACAGTCAGGAACAAGAGTCCCTAATGTTGCCAGGTTTTTGTATTTTGAAAAGTTTCCTAAATTCAAACTCAACCATTTCTTCAATTCTAAATAAAATGTAGTATAGAAGAAAGAAAGATATGGTGGAATTCTACCTGTTTATGAAGCCTAGACCCGAGGTAAGGATCAGGGAAAGATAGAACTCAAGTTTAGACTAATGCATAGGATGAAAAGATACATCCTGGCAAGGACCACTGGAATATGGAGAACATGGCTTAAACACAGGTGACTCACAGCTGTACCCACTGTGATCACATGCAACTGCCTAACGGCCACCTACACACACGTATGAGAAAACAGTCTGTATTGTTTCCATTAAAGCATATTCTTATTAAAACCTACCAGAAAATAATGAGTGACTTAGTAGAATATTTAGTAAACATTTCTGATGGGCTTGCAGACCTTTGTTGCTTTAATGGAGGAATCTAAAGTCAAGCAGTTTTCTGAGGATAGTTTGATGTAGTTGCCACCTCTAACATCTATGTCCAATAACTATTTTACCAGACTGCGTAGATCACCCTGAAGGAAGCAGAAACAATACCTAATGTTGAGGTGATTTACAAAAACCAAATTGAATAGGTACAATTACATGAGCACATAGACAAGTCTCCACCTATCTGAGGTGAATATATTCCAAGACCTTCAGTGGATGCTCAAACCACCGGTGCTACAGAACTCTATATGCACCATGATTGCTTCTCCTATACAGATGTGTCAACAGCAAAGCTTAATTTACAAACTCATTATAGCAAGAAATTAATAGTAATAATAAAATGAGACAATTACAACACTATACTATCATGAAAATCTTGAGAATGTGGTTTCTTCCCCCATACTTTACTATAAATGTTAACAACCTAAGTATATGATTTTTTTCATTCCATATTAAACTGAGAACTTTTATCTTTTCTCTTAAAGGTACTTTATGGGTTTTCTTTCGCATTTCTTCTGCTGTCTGCACCATTATTCTTGTGCTTTGAGGGTAAGTGGGCTCTGGTTCACTTGAGCACAAGCACTGAGATGCGATAGCTGAGGTAATAACTAAGTGACACAATGGGCTAGTGGTGTCTACAACATCCATGTGCTGGCAAAGGCATGATTCATGGTGCGCAGGTTCCATCACAATACACAGTGGCATTCCAGAAAATAGAAATTTTCCTATTCAGTGTGTGTGTGTGTGTGTGTGTGTGTGTGTGTGTGTGTGTGAGAGAGAGAGAGAGAGAGAGAGATGTATGGTATATATGTGGAAGGCAAAGGATAAACTTGTGAGAGTTGTTTTCTTTTTCACCATGTGAGTCCCAGAGGTTGAACTAGGTTGTGAGGCTTGATGGCAAGCACCTTTACCTACTGAGCCACCTCAGTGTCCTCCCTGGAATGTTCTACATAATATTTCTGGATCACAGTTGACGTCAGGTAACTAAACTGTGGAGAGCAGTTCTATAGATAATAGCAGAATACCATACACAAGGGCAATCTCTCTAAGCCTCCCTGAACATTGTAGGGCATATTACATACTATGCAAAAGTCCAATGATTAAAATAACGTAGACAGCAATAGATGTACACAAGGCTAATACTCCTCAGCTCAGCTTCCCTGACCAGTTTTTGCTCTCCCCTCCACATCATTTCCTTTCTTCACATTTTCTTGTCTATGAGAATTTCCTCAGCTCTCCTATAAAAATCTCCCATCCCTGAAAATGCTTCTCCCTCTGGCTCCTGTAACATTCACTGCCTGCTCCATTTTCTGGTTACTCACAGACTGTTCTGCTACTGCTAATTATAAGCTGTCTTCTTAAGGCATGAATTTGGGGTTTATTCATACTTGAATCTCCTCTATCATCTAGTCTGTAGCATACAATGCCTTATGTGTTTTAGATACCTAAAATACATTTTAAATAGGCTGGTTTAAAAAAATTATACACATACTACAAGCTCAATATTTAAGGGGAATTCCTTAATAAAATATATTTAAAAAAAAAACACTAAATCACCTGAAAAGAGAAGTTACACTCTGCTGGCTAGTTGTATGTCAACTTCACACAAACTAGAGTTGTCTAAAGGAGGGAACTTCAATCGAGAAAATACCTCTATAAGATCTGGCTGTAAGGCATTTCTTTAATTAGTGATTGATAGGGAGGGCCCAGCCCATTGTGGGTGGTGCTATCCCTGAACTGGTGGTCCTATGTTCTATAAGAAAGCAGGCTGAGCAAGCCATGAAGAGCAAGCCAGTAAGCAGCATTCTTCTATGACCTCTTAATCATTTGATGCTTCCAGGTTCCTACTTGAGCTTCTGTCCTGACTTCCCTTGATGGTGAACTGTGATGTAGAAACCGAAGCTGAATAAACCCTTCTTCCACCCCAAGTTGTTTGGCTATGGTGTTTCATCACAGTGATAGTAACCCTAAGACATATAGAGTCTCTGAAATCCTGCCAATAAAGAAACATGTGTTTGGAAAAGATTTCTTTGATTTTCCTTTTAAAAAAAAATACTTTTGGGAATTTTAGGATGGAAAGTGTGATAAATTATGTTTATTTCATTATCAGTGATATAAGTTTTATTCTTCAGTAGGGAAAGAACTAAATTATGTAAGGATACAGTTCAATTCTCAAACAAATGCATCCTTACTATGTGGAAGGTAATACACTGGATGTTGGGAGTCCAAAGATGACTAAGATACAGTTCTGTATTTGAAAAACCCACATCTTAGAATATTTTATTGTAATGTTTGCAGGAGACCTGACAAAAACCAGCACATGAGACAGCCCATTCTGGAGGAGCCACGAGTTCACAAACATTCCAATTCTCTGCCTGAATGTTTCCTTTACTTCTCTATGGATACATTCTCAAAAAAAAAAAAAAAAAAAAAAAAAGGAGAGAGAGATAGATTTCTTTTTATTGATATGTACATATGTGTATGTATGTATGTGTTAGTTTGAATGAGAATGGCTCTCATTGGATCATGTTTGATTGCTTAGTCCAGTTAGTGAAACTGTTTGGAAAGGACTAGAAGACCTTGTTGGAGGAGGTGTGTCACTGGGAGTGGGCTTTGCGGTTTCCAAAGTTCATGCTAGGCCTAGTCTCTGTCTCCTACCCTCTCTGCCTCTCTGACTATAGATTAGGATGTAAGCTCTCAGTTCCATGTCCACCTGCCTGCCACCAGCCATGATATCTGCCATGATGATAATGGACAAATCCTCTGAAACTAAGCAAGCCTCGATAAATGCTTTATTTTATAAGTTGTCTTGGTCATGGTGTCTCTTCACAGTAACAGAACAGTAACCAGCATAGTGTATCTGTGTAAATGTTATGATATGTGTGTGTGGGTGCCCTTGGAGGCCAGACGAGGGTGTTATATTCCCTGGAGCTGTGTTTACAGATGATCATAGGTCACTTGACCTGGGTGTTGGGAACCAAACTTGGCTCCTCTGGAGGAGTGACAAGTGTTCCAAACTACATAGCCATCTCTGCAGTTCTGTTAACTTTTACTACATGCCTCAAGACCTATCTTAAACATCACTTCCTGAGAAGCCTTGCCTAAGCCTCAGAGGTGAATGAATCCTGTGTCTTTGTTGTTCCTAAACCACCTTATCCAACGGATTTACAGAATTTCTCACATCTCATTGTGATTAATTGTTTCCATCTCTATATTGATTCCCTAGCTCTTAGTTGTGAGTTTACCTGAGACAAGGGTTGCTTTCTAATTTTAATGGTTATTTATTCATTTTCACAGTTGGCTGTAGGCCTCTCTGATGCCATTGGTTCAGAGCTGAGCACGAACTGGGATGTACAAAACAGGAACATCGTGCTAACATTAGTGTCAAGACACTCACTGATTCCATTCAGCCTTAACACTACTGAGAACCAATAAAGATTTAATAAAATAATAATAAAGACTTAGGCACCACTACTGGAATATCTACTGTGTACCAGATGCTTTACCTACATGTTTTCATGTACTCCAACAGCTTGTTTTTATTAGCTGTGGAAGAAAATGGTTCAAAGGAGTAATTTGTCCAAAGTGGTGCATCACTCCAGGTGGTCTGGCCGGCAAGTACATCTGCTGTGTTTTCTCCCTATACAATGTAGGGGACTAATATACCTGAAGACAGATCAAAACAAAGGTCTAAAGACCACACAAAATTTAGAGAGTGCACAGAGAAGTTGGTAATCAGATAAACCTTCACGGAGATGGTCAGTTAGAGGACTGGGTCTCCCTACAATATTGGAAAAAAAAATATGTATGTCTGGGAAGCAAATTGAGGGGGTAGCCTTGGCTTTTGGTCTGAGAGACCCTGAGAAGAGCTTTCCAGCCTTCTCGTGGCTCTTTGGTCAGTGAGAGAATTGTGCACTATTAGGTGGGCCACAGAAATTGCCTCCAAATGCCCTCCAGGGCAGTGTGGAGAGTGTCTGCTTAGGTTCCTTCTTTCTCACTGTGGTCTGGACTCCCTCTTCTTGGGTCAAGGAAAGGTTTTTTTCCCACTCAGCATGGGTAGGCAGCTTTCATTCATTCATTCATTCATTCATTCATTCATTCATTGCTGTCTCAGGTACAGGGTGTGAGTTAGCAACAGATTAGTCTATTCCTTCTCATCTGAAAGTTGGGGCCGTTGGCATCTTTCTCCTGAGCTTCAGGAAAAGAGACGCTTCGTTTTGCTCACTGAATGGTGTCCCTGGGTGAGTGTGTTCGCGCGCGCGCTCGCGCGCGCGCGTGTACACACGCCAGAGCTTGGGGGAGGGGCGGGTGTAGCTCTCTTCTCTCACCTCAGGTTAGGGAAGCTGACACCTCTCTTCTACCTAGATGGCATTAGGATGGTGTCTTCGCCTGGAACTGGGGCGCGACTCTCCTCTTCAAACCATGAAGGTGATGACGGTGGGAGACTCTTGGCTTCAGACTTCCCTCCATACTGCAAGAGCGCCTGGTTCCCACACAGTCACGCTCAGGTGGCGGGAGGGCAGGCAGACTCTCCTTTCTCTTTGCGCCAGAGCCTGAAGGCGGGGAGCGGGTGAGTAGGCGGGGGCGGAGCAGGCTCTGCAGAGAGAGGCGGAGACAGCATTAGCCACGCCCTAGGCACCGCCCACTGCTCTCTGGCTTGCGGGCTCGCTCCCTAAACCCAGAGCGCCGCGGCTGTCTGCTGGGCTCACGGAGACGCGGACCACCTTCGGTCGCCCCGCGCCGTCCTCCCCGTGCCGCCTGGCCCGCCGCCTCGAGCGCCCTCAGCCCCTCAAGCCAGATGATGAACTTCCTGAGGCGTCGGCTGTCGGACAGCAGCTTCATCGCCAATCTGCCCAATGGCTACATGACTGACCTTCAGCGCCCGGAGCCGCAGCAGCCCCCTCCCGCCCCTGGCCCCGGTGCCGCTACGGCGTCGGCGGCCACTTCAGCTGCCTCGCCCGGCCCCGAGCGCAGGCCTCTACCCGCCCAGGCACCCGCGCCGCAGCCCGCGCCGCAGCCCGCGCCGACGCCGTCGGTGGGCAGCAGCTTCTTCAGCTCGCTGTCGCAAGCCGTGAAGCAGACGGCCGCCTCCGCCGGCCTGGTGGACGCGCCCGCGCCTTCGGCCGCTTCCAGGAAAGCCAAGGTGCTGCTGGTGGTCGACGAGCCGCACACCGACTGGTAGGCCCCTGCGGGGTCCGCCGGGGGCAGGGTGTGAAGATGGACCCTCGAGGTCACCCGGGAGAGCACCCGGGATGAGCAGGTGTCCGTGTGTGGGAGGGGCGAGGGCAGGCACGAACCTTCCAGAGACCTGGGTCCTGAGGTAAAGGACTAGGTGGCCTCAGGGCTGGTGGCATAGCAAGCTACTTCATTAAGCACCGATGGGGCTTAAACATAGTGATATGTCGACCACACTCTAGAGGAAGGCCACACAGCCTTTGGGCAGCACATATTGGTCATGACAGTGGTGGTGGGGACGCTACAAAGTTGGGTGGGAAGAGAAGAGGGGATGGATCTGAAAAGAGTTGGGGGAGGGAGGGTGATTATGATCAAAACAGGTTGTACAACATCCTCAAAGAGCTAATAAAAAACAAAAACAACACAAAAAAGAAATACTTCGGGGGGGGGGGCAGACTTAACAGTTTAGACACATACAAGCTAAGGTGAAAATGGCCCCAGATGGCCATCGAAATAAAGGACACCGAAAAAGATTCTAGTCTGCAAGGCCTGGAATGAATTGGGAGTGGATATTAGTATTTAAGGTGGATAGGTGGGTTTTTTTGTTGTTGTTTTGTTTTTTTGAACCTGTACCTATATTGACATCAAGGTAGGTTAGATCACAGATGTCTCTGAGGGTGACTGACATCTGTTTAAAAATAATGAGATTATTGTATATATGCAGCAGGGAGGGGATATGTTTTTAAAATTTTGTTCTCTCCCTCTTTTCCTCTCTTTTCCCTTTTCTTCCCTTCTCTCCCTCCTCCTGTGTGTGTGTGTGTGTGTGTGTGTGTGTATGTGTGTTCGTGAGCGAGTGCGCCCGCGCTCTCGATCCTGTGTTTGTGTGTAAACGATAGTGGCTTTTCAGCTGAATGATGAAGACCTAAGTAAAAATATTATAGATTGTTAAAGGACACACATATAATGATTGGCCTTAATGCAGTAAAGGGGAAACTTCAAGAATGCTTTTCTTTTTCTTTTTAAAAAGACATAGGGAATGGGGAAAATTGGGGAAGGTGTTAGGTTTAGTTGAGAAACACATGAAGGAGGTCCACTGAGGACTAATTAATTAAGAGCTTCAGAGTGGTTCCTTTGATGCGGTAGGAAGCTGACTTAAGCAATGGTGGATGGTGGGCTGACTGGTGGGTATGGAAACACGAAAAGGCCACAAGTCTGAGGTGTTTTTTTCTTTAGGAATGTGAGTAAGGGTTTTTGTTTTGTTTTTCCTAAGGGGATGAGGTTGATTGGTGCCTGAACCTGAGAGTCCTTCCCAAGAGGAAGACACAAGGACCCCAGAGCTGTTTATTTTTCTTTTAGCTGCTTCCCTGTTGTGCTTTCTCTGCCATTCCTTCACTGAGAGACTTGTAGAGAGGGAGGGAGGGAGGGAGTGCTGGTATGAGCTGGTGGAAGTGACATGTTAGCTACATATCCTCCTGCTGTTACCATGCTGGAATCATTTCTTTTGGGTGGGTTGTGTGGTTGGCCCTTATTTTTTCAAGATAGTGGAGATCTTTATCAGGAAATAACAAAGGTAATGGGGAATAACAAGAGGGTGTTAGGGAAAGTATGACAGTAGTGCCACTGACAGTCTTCCTGGAAGAATCACTCTCAGTTCAAATCAACAAGTGTTTGTTCAGGAGGAAGGGAAGGGAAGCTAGCTCTATTTAAACACCCATTGTATGTAAGACTCTCTAGTAAGAACTCTTAATGTGGTATTCTATTGGGTCTTCACCAAAAAACTGGGGCTTAGAACAGGTAAGTGGTGAGTTTACAGCTTTCAGCTAACAAATGGTACAGTAACATCTTAACTTTAGGACTGCTTGGTTTCTCTGCTGCCATCCTTCTGTATTGTCTCATTATTAGAATGTTACTGTGATACATAGTAAGACACTTCTTTTAGGGGTTAGACAATGTTGGAGACCTTTAGGAAAACTCACACTAATTTGGGTGTGAGACAGTTAACAAAGGAATCTAGAGTTATTAAGACTATTTCAGAAATTAGTGACATTAAGAGTTACTGGTGAACAGTTAAAAAAAATGAATCATAAAGAAAAGCCAGGAAATAGGGAGGAATGAGACTAACATTGATATTTCATTTTTCTGTGCAAGAATCTGATTCTTGTGAGCTTTGTCCCAGCCCCACTGAAGCTCTTTTCTTGGTTCTAATTGCTAGTTAGATACCCAGTGATAGGTAGATAAGTGTTTGTACAAGTATGGGAAGGCTCACAGTGAATCTGTTTAGAAATGAGAGAGTTGAGATTTGAAATTCTCCTTGGATAGGATTATTTTCTAGGAAGAGTGCCTGGTATAAAGCAGAGAATCTGCTTTGCCCTAGAGACTAGATTTCTGATGGAAGTAATAGCATTCACTTTCCTGTGGGCTGGCTCTCCACTGCCTTATGGTTTTCTCTGGAGTAATAACATTGATTTATTAAAACTCTTAAGCTGAGTTTGAGTCTGCGACTTGATAGCAATTCTGTGCTTCTGTGCTTTTGTAAATAATAGCAATTCCAAGAATTTTGTCATCTTCTAACATGTCTAAATTTGTTTAAAACACCTCAGTTAAATATTGATGAGTGGTTTTATTGAAATGTCTCTGAATTAAGGAGCAGGTGGCTGCTTATGACAAACACAGTAGCTTATAAGGGTGCTTTTTGTTCTGAAGGCTGATTTAAATCATTTGTCTCATAGTTTAAGTTGCGTAGACAGAACTGAATAAACAGGTGTTATATCCACCCAGTGCCATTTTTGTGGTGCTTGGGTAGGAAGAATGTAGCATCCCAGTAGAACATAAACATATTGGTCCCGTCTGAATTATAGAATGCTAGCATAAAGAGGGTTTTTAAGAAGCATCTAAATAATTTCAGATTTAAAATAATCTTAAAATAGATAGCGTTTCAGATCCATGTTAATATACAGAAGATTCTTTTGAATTTTTCATCTGTGTAGTTTCGGATGGAGCCCTAACGTCTGACCTGGTTCATGAGAAAACTGGAGGGTACTTCTTTCTTTTCCTTGAAATTTCAATATAGCCCAAGAGAGCTTTAGATTAATTGTACACTAAAAATTTATTGAAAAATATGTATATGCCACTAAAAATTAAATCAAGCATACACACACACACACACACACACACACACACACACACACACACACACGCTATTTAAGGTTCATAGCTAAATTTGAAGTGCAATTAAGATTTCACTTTAATGATCTTCACACTTTATCTTAGAGAAGGTGACCATTTGACACATTCTTGCTTCCTTTATTATGTCCTCACTTGCGAAGAGGTAAAATTTTCTACCAGATTCTCCCTGCTTCCATGCAAGCAAGCAACCGTGACTTCAGTTGCCAAGTAAGCTATTCCTGTTGGCATAGTTTAGCGTTTGATTTGAAACTCAGTATGGCATAAACATTCTTGATCCTCTAGGAACCATAGAGATACAGTAAGTCAACAGATGTTTGTTGAGCATCTTTACAGGGTACATCTGCTCAGACAAATGATAAATAATATCTTCTAAGAGTTTACTATCCAGCTGAGCAGATAAGATTAATATACATTTTAATAAAGCTTACTAAAGTCTACTTCTTGTATTCAAAGTGTGGCCCTTGGATCAACAGCATTGGCACCAACCAGAAGCGTTTTGAAGAATTGAATCTCAGATCCTACTTTCTACCCACAGAAATGTATTTTGCATTTGAAGAAATAATAACCCTCCTAATCAAATTTGAGACTGAACTGAAGAGTACGTGACTAGTGCTATTAGTGCGGCGACGCGACAACTATCATTTACTAAGCATTTACTGTATACACGATGTTATACTAGGTTCTGAAAATGTCATTTGTTCTTTGTGATCATCGTGTGATTTAAAAGAATGATTGGCAGAGCTGGTTCGTGTCTCAGCGCCCAAGAGGCTGAGGCAAGGTGATTTTTTTTGAGTTCAAGCCAGTGAGACCATATGTAAAGGAAAGAAGAACAAACACAGACCCGAGTGGGAATGAAAGGAAGAAATGAGACTTCAAAGAAACTTGATTTCAGAGAAGCAGGTTTGGCTTCATACAAAACAAAATAAAAACAGTGCCAAAAGAGGAGGCCACAAAGAGATTAGATTGATGTGCTATACAGAATTTCTATAGTTTTTCTGAGACAGGTTTTTTCGTATATCCCTGGCTGTCCTGGAACTCACTCTGTGGACTAGGCTGGTCTTGAACTTAGAGATCTGCCTGCCTCTGTTTCCCAAGTGATGGTATTAAACGTGTGCACCACCACACTTTGCTTGTTCTATTTATTTATTTATAGACAGGGTTTCTCTGTGTATCCCTGGCTGTCCTGGAACTCGATTTGTAGACCAGACTGGTGTCCAACTCACAGAGACCCACCTGTTACCTCTTAAGTACTGGGACTAAAGGCATGTTCCGCCATGCCAGGTTCAGAGTTTTCATTTTTTTCTAAAGATTTATTTTATGTTTATGAGTACATTATAGCTATCTTCAGACACACCAGAACAGGGTATCAGATCCCATTACAGATGGTTGTGAACCACCATGTGGGAATTGAACTCAGGACCTCTGAAAGAGCAGTCAGTGCTTTTAACCCTTGAGCCATCTCTCCAGCCCCAGAGTTTTGATTTTCAATAGCAGCGTTTGAACATTTTATTAAGAATAGTGGAATGAAAGATATGTAGTCTGTTTGGATCGATGCTCATGAGTGGCTCTAGGGAAATATTTGGATTGGAACGCAGGAGGGGTGGAATTCAAAGGAAGTTTAGGTTTTATATTTGACAGATATATATCCTATTTCTAATTAGTAGGAACATTAAGTTTGTTTTATAGAATTTCCTTGTTTATAGCAACAATAGTTAATACTTTAAACTTCTAGGATATAGCTGAAATATGGTTATCTGGGATGTTTACCAACAGGAAAATACTGGTTTGAAGAACGTCAAGTGACTTCCTCAAGGTTATTAGGCTAATAACTGACAACCCACCCAGAATTCTAATTTCAGCCTCTAATTTCTATTATCCTTTCATTTTTATTCTCAGTTCTCTCAACTGTTGGTGGGGGCTTTTGATCTTACAATTTAACTTGAAGGAAACTAAATAATCATTTAGCCTAGAGAAATGAAACAATCTGTTGAAAGTCAAAAGTCAAAGGATAAAGAGCTGGAGAGATGGCTCAGCAGTAAAAAGCACCTGCCCCCTCTTACAGAGGACCAGATTCAGATCTCAGCACTCATGTCAAGAAAGTCACAACCTCCTCTAACTCCAGCTCCAGGGGATCCAATGCCCTCTTCTGGCCTCCACAGGCATCCCCCTCTCCTCCCAACCTCTAAATCTTAAAAAAAGAAGTCAAAAACAAAATGACGAATTAGAACACATCTTTTATAGTATAATTTTTCTTTCTTAAGTCACTAAGGAAACTCTTCAATTTGGACTCTTCTCCCCTTAAAATAATATTTAAATATTTGCATTTATTTATTGTTTATGTCAGAGGGAGAGAGGAAGAGAGAGAAGGAGGAAGGGAGAGATTGTACACATGCCATGGCACGTATTGGAAAGGCAGAAGATAACTTGGGGGCATCAGTTCTTTCCTACCGTATGGACCTTGGGGATTGGATCAGTAGGCTTAGTGTCAAGTGTCTTAACCTGCCAAGCTATCATACCTTTCTGAACAATACTTTTGTATCTCCTTAGATTCTTTTTTTAAAGCTTTATTTTTATATTTACCTGTATAAATAAATATATTTATTTACCTATATAAACAGTTCTAACTGGAATATGGTTTATTGCAGCATCTAGCACAAACCAAGAGCTGGGAATACAGGATGGATTGGGTATATGCGTCTATCGGGATCTTTCTGCTCCCCAAGGAAAGGACAGGCTTTTACACAGCTTTTTAATATGCCATGTTAATTAGTATGCATAAAGTATTAAGATAGCACAGGGATAAATTACTGAGATGAATATACTATGATCAGAAATGTTTCATAAAATGTACATCATGCATTCTTAGGTAAGCCAATTTGCATATCTGGACTTTGATTTTCTAAAATTTGCCAACTAAAAGAATTGTAACACACAATCTGTAAGATCTGTTTCTCTCTAACTTTTCCTGTGTTGGTAGTATCTATAAATCTTTGTCAATAGTGATCAAACATTTCTTTGAATGAAAAAGTACACTTGTGAGTACCAACTTACAGCTTCTCAACCACATGGTTTCCGAGGGGAAAAAGAGCCAGTCCTGTAATGTTTGTAATGTTTGTTGTATATGTTTCATTAAGGAACCCTTTTGGTTGAATTCTCTTCCCTTGATAGACCAAAGACATTTTTTTTTTTTTGGTAGCCCTGGTGGTCTTGGAACACCCTTTGTAGACCAGGCTGACCTTGAATTTATAGAGATCTGCCTGTTCTGCTTCCCAAATCTTGAGAGTAAAAGCATTTGTTACCAGTGCCTGGCAACCAAAGACATTTTGTATGCATTCTGTTGTTGAACAAAATGTATTTCTTGATTCCTATCATGTGTTCTGTACTTTACAGTTTACTCAACATATCCACATTCCTTTCCCCATTTTATCTTCACAGTGATCTTGAGTAGTAGGTAGAATATCCACTTAACAGATAAACAGACTCAAGAAAATAGCTGGCTATTAGCTAGCTTATACTGAGGAGTCAGATAGATTAGATGCAAAATTACAAAATTTTCCATCACATTTTTTTGTTTATTTAATTGTTTTTTTTTTAAAGATAGAGTTTATGCTCTGTATTTTGGGCTGGCCTGGAACTCAGGAACTCATGGCAGTTCTGCCCCAGCCTCCTGAGTTCTAGGATTATAGATGAAAACTACCATACCTAGCTATAAATCTTTTTCAAATATAAAGATAATTTATTTTGAAATGGTATATACATATGATTCATTTCAAGTAATAACCCAGTGTTATTATATTACTATATTTACAAAAATGTGATATACACAGGCTTTTAGGATCATGCCTATTGTGTGGAATAAGGACATATTTGAATACAGTGGTCTCAGGTTGAGGGTTCGCTATATCTCTCCATCTGTTTCAAGGCACTCCTACCATGTGTGGATCTCTATAAATATTTTAAGACATTTTCCGTGTGTGCACATTGGGTTGCATTGTATGCCTTTGTTCTTCCCATATAGTTGCAATTAAAGGCTACAGTACTACCACTTTAGAGGACATGATGATCTTGGAGTGATTCCTCATGGTATTGCTTCAGCACAGTGGGAAGAGGTAGCTAAAAACAGAGCAGGCTACCTTGGATAAAATAAAGTGAATAGATAACACTGATCTCTGAATTCTAGGCATGTCTATATATTTAAGAGTAGGAGAGCATACCAACTTTAGTATTTATCTCTTAACAAGAGCCATTTGAGAAATCTTAACCATCTTAAAGAATTTTATAATGTAAATTAATATTATATCCAGCCACCCCTGCCTTTTTTCTTCATCAGTTTGAGGCAGTGTGAAGATGCAGACTGAAGACCAGAAGACCTAGAAGGGAGCTCTGATTCCACCATTAACAATATGACTGTCAGAATTACATAATCTCTTTAGCTTTTCCTTTCTCTTATTTGACAGCTTTTCAATGTGGGCCTACTATATGCCAGACACTGTTCTGGATTGTGGAATAAAATAGACAAAATTAGCTTCTTAATCTGAAAGATGGGCACACAACAATGTATATATCTCAAAATTCTGTTGTGAGAATGTATATATTTCAAATACTATTGTAAGAAATAAATATGGTTCCAAAAAAAGCAATTTGTAAAAGATGAGCCATGTATGCTATGCTTCATACTACATTCCTCTTTTTAGTTGTAGGTATCCAACCTGTTTGGGCACATCCTCCCTTTTATGTGTGTGTGTGTGTGTGTGTGTGTGCAGTATATGCTTATATGCATGTTTCTATATACACATGTATGTGTGTAGTATATACCTACATACACATTTACATGTATACATGTACTTGTGTATATGTGTGTGTGTGTGTGCATGTGTGTTTGTGTATGTGTGTATAAGTAGGTGTGTAAGTCAATGTTGGCTGTCTTACCCTATGACTCTCTACCTTATTTTTTGAGACAGAACTCAATGAATCTAGACCTCTCAAAATCACCAAGATTTTTTGGCCTGGGAACTCCAGGATTCTACCTGTCTTTCCCTTCCCAGCGCTGCTGGTTTGTGGTTTTGAAGATGTGGTTTGGGTAGCCCAGGTTGGGTTTGACTCACTGTTGTAGTTCAGGCAGGTCTCAAACTCCTGGTCCTCCTGCCTCAGCCTCTGCATACTGGGATTATAGGCATGTGCCACTGAACCTGACTAGTTGCTTTTTAAATTTTACTTGTTTAGTGCGTGTATGTATGTGTATATGCTTATACTACAATGCACTTATGGATGTTAGAGGACAATTGTGAGAGTTTTTCCTCATATGATATTTGTTGCTAGAGATTTAACTCCAGTATCAGGCTTGAAGCATGTGTCATTTTTACCCAATGAGCCATTTCACTAGCTCAGCTATTTTTTTTTTTATTTTATTTATTTTCTTTTTAGAAAGAAGCATTATTTATTTGACTTGGTTGTCTTTAACAATTTCAGGGTCAGGATTATACAAACTCTTATTTTAATAACATAAATGCTAAAATAACTTCCATTTCATTTGTGACCATTAAGGCAGGAGGTTAAGAGGGAAATGAAAGAAAGGTATGCAGAATGTATTTCAAAGATGTTATTTATATTCTTTCCATTGCCCAGTCTATTGTTCATTTTTCTTTCCAAGTACTTATGAGCAAAACAAATAAAAGCATCCTCGGATCCTATAATTTAGTTTCTTCTTCATGTTTTTCTCTAGCATACTATTTATTATGCTTACCTTCTTACTTTATAAGCTGCAGAATATCTTTTCAGACGCCTTTCTCCGTGTTCTTCTGGTTACTTTTACCATTCTCTTGATCATCTTCTCTCTGCAATTTTGCTGGAGTTGAGGGATCCTGTGATGTTATTGTTCACTTGCCTTTGTTTGGAATGCTTTTGGTTTGTGAACTTCTTAATATTTTCCTTACTCTGTTCTTAGAGGATGAAAGTACCACCTATTTAAGAAGTCCTGTTCTGTAGATTTCTCCCTTCCCTTCCGTTCCCTTCCCTTTCCTTCCCTTCCCTTCCCTTCCCTTCCCTTCCCTTCCCTTCCCTTCCCTTCCCTTCCCTTTCCTTCTTTCTTCCTTTCCTCTTTCCTTCTTTCTTTCTATGTCACCTTGTTCATATTCCCATTTTCTACTGATTGTCTCTTCTATTAGTATAAAGGAACAAGAAAAAACAAGTAAACAAGCAAGCAAGCAAGCAAATAAACAAACCATTCTTTGACTTCTTAATCAACTCTTTTGGAAGTGAGGCTCTTCTTTCTACTTTCTTATCCCATAATTATTCATCCCCACACTTTCTGGCTATCTGCTTTGAAGAGATTTGATCTTGCTCAAGTATTGAACTGCTAAAACCTACTGAGAGTGTCATTCCTTGGTGTTTGACAATGCTTATTGTCCTTTTAACAGTCTCCTGGCCTCTGAATACTACATTCTTCGCTGACTTCTCAAAGTTCTTTGCTCTTTTCATTAGACAGGGTTGTTCCTTAGGGAACTATTTTCTGGTCACTTTCTTTTTCCATTTGACATTTTTTCACTTGTTCATCTATTCTCAAGATGCCATTTCCTAAATGTGATTATCCCCCTCTCCATCTTTTCTAACCTTTAACCAGAAATTTGTCCTGATCTATATTGGTTTAATGGGCTGCTTGACATTTCTAGCTAGATAGTTAAATGCAGCTCCAGGTCATTTGTTCCAATATTGAATTTCTTTCCTTTTTTCTCTATCTCAGTTCTTCTCATACTCTGTTTCACTTAGAGGTACACACTGTCTTAATTTCTTTTCTATTGCTGTGATGAGACACCATGATCAAGGCACTTTATAAAAGATAGGTTTAATTGGCCTTACAGTTTCAAAGTGTTAGAGTCTATGATGATAGAACAAAGAAATGATGGCAGGAACAACTGAGAGCTCATATCTTTTTGTTGTTGTTTGTTTGTTTTGAGACTAAATATGGTCTCCCTATTTAGTCCTGGTTGTCCTGGAACTCACTGTGTAGACCAGGTTAGCCTCCAACTCACAGATCCTCCTGGCTCTGCTTCCCAAGTGCTGGCATTAAAGTCATACACTACTATACCCACTCATATCTTGACCCACAAGCAGGAGGCAGAGAGACATACTGGGAATGGTGCAAATCTTTAGAATCCTCAAAGCCTACTCTCAGTGGTACACTTCCTACAGGAAAGACACATCTCCTAATCCTTCCCCAAAAGTTCCACCAACTGAGGAACCATTCAAGCATATGAGCTTGTGGGAGCCATTCTCTTTCAAACCACAGCAATGATTACTTACCTCAAAGCCTCCTTAACTTCTGCCCAGAACATCTGTAAGTCTCTTCATAATTTCTACTTAACAACTTGAATAGCTATTTGAATGGAAATTTGACATTTTAATTCTTTGCTTAGAGCTTTCAGTAGCTTCTTATGTCCTGTAGGTAAAGTTCATGGTCCTCCTGTGATTTGACTTCTTTGCTCCCCAGCCTCCTTCTAACCGTTCCCAAACATTATTTTCTTGTAATTTTAAAATGTTTGCAAGTCTGCACATGTGCCATCCTTAATTATTTTTGTTTAGATGTTAACCCCTGTTGTAATTACCTTTGTTCTTCTTTCATTTTGTTGCCTGAGTAAATTTACGTTTCTGCTTTGAGATTGAGAGAGGCCTACTTTTCTAAACACTCTTTTCAAATTACCTAGACTGTTGCATGTTGAGTGTCTCGTTCAAGCCTCTAGATGGCTCTCTCTCTCTCTCTCTCTCTCTCTCTCTCTCTCTCTCTCTCTCTCTCTCTCTCTCTCTCTCTCTCTCTCTCTCTCTCTCTCTCTCTCTCTCTCTCTCTCTCTC
>JANHMN010000008.1:55782048-55826889 GCA_030674055.1 Rhabdomys pumilio
CTCTCTCTCTCTCTCTCTCTCTCTCTCTCTCTCTCTCTCTCTCTCTCATGCTTTATTTACTTATTCATTTATTTATTTATTTTGTATGTCTGCCATAGTTTACATGTGGAGGTCAGAGGACACCTCCTAGAGTTGGTTCTGTACTTTCGCCATGTAGGTTCTAAGGACCAATTCAGGTTGTTAGCATTGATGGCAAATGCCTTCATCTGCTGAGTCATTTGACTGGCCCAAGTCCATGAATATCTTTATCCCTAGATCTAACATCTGTTTGTCTACCTCCACCTGCAGACTGAGTTCTTTTGAGCATAGGCTTAGTATTTTATTATTTTTTATATTCTTACCATACTGCATAATAGCTTCACATACTTTGAAGTAAATCAATCATACCATACTGAGTTCCACCAAAGCAAAAAAAGACTGGGAGTTTAGGGATAAAAAAGAATAGAAGGGAATGTTGTACATAGATAATTATTTTAGGATGAAACATTTCATTGGTATTCTATTGCCATGAAGAGACACCATAACCATGACAGCTCTTATAAAGGAAAACATTTAATTGGGGCTGGCTTACAGTTTCCGAGGTTCAGTCCATTATTATCACGATGGGAAACATGGTAGAATGCAGGCAGACATGGTGCTGGAGAAGTAGCTGAGAGTTTTATATCCAGATTTACAACTAGCAGGAAGAGGGGAGACTCTGGGCTTTTTAAAACCTCAAAGCTTGCTCCCCAATGACACACTTCCTTCACCTCCTAATCCTTTCAAATAGTGCCACTCTCTGGTGACCAGGTAAGTGTTCATTCAAATCTATAAATGTAGGGGCCATTCTCATTCAAACCACCACAGACATACATGTTATATATTGGAAGTCAACCATTTTCTCTTCAAATATAAGCTTTAGATTGTTTATATGAAACATTAATTACTAGTGTTCAAACTCCAAATTTCAGCCATCTTTAGAGGTTTAGCTCTGATTGTGAAAGCTATGGTATTCCATACCAGTGGGACACATTATTTGGACCATGGCACCATATAGTTTGAATTGAGTGAAGGCAAATGGAATAAAATATTGGATCAAATTCCTCTTACTTACCTATATTGTCACTTGGCTTTCAAGGGGCCATTTTTCTTCCCTTCTTGCTTTATCCTTTCCCTGAGTGTAAAACTCCAATCTTGTGCCATCTAAGCTACTTATTTCTTTCTCTAGAGAAGTAGTTTCTATGTGTTACTGCTTTGCCTATATTTTTAACAAAGCTTTGCTTACCTTCTCCAAATAGCTTTTATGAGCTTTCTGGTTACTGGGAGTATGGGACTGGTTTAATTTGCTGATCTATAAGGACTCTTCAAACTACCACAAACAATATATTTATTTTACTTTTTTTTTTTTTTTTTTTTTTTTGGTTTTTTTCGAGACAGGGTTTCTCTGTGTAGTCCTGGCTGTCCTGGAACTCACTTGGTAGACCAGGCTGGCCTCGAACTCAGAAATCCGCCTGCCTCTGCCTCCCAAGTGCTGGGATTAAAGGCATGCACCACCACCGCCTGGCGTTATTTTACTTAAAAGAAAACAAGTTAGTTATAAATTGTATACTGATAGAATGGCATTTTTGAGAATCAAAATAGCATTATGTTTGGCAATGAAAGACAGAAAATCTTCATGATCTGATCTGAGTTTGCTTGTTTCTTCAGTTTTATTTTTCTTTGATTTTCTACCTATTTGATGTAGCCATGCTAGACTATTTGAGTTAACCAAATGTGCCATGTCCTCATGCCATCATTTATGGTTATTTATACTACAACTGCACTGCTAAAAAGGCTTTTCTTCTCCTCTGCCATTGCCCAGGTAGTTCTGAATAAGTAAGACTCTGTCTGTGGTTGCTTTGTATTCTTTTACCTGACATTGTTGTAGTAATTATTTAAAAAGGCGGCCATCAGTCAAGCCGACTGTCTAGGCTGCAATGGCTCTGGCTAGATCAGACGCCATGTTCAGTGGCCGGAGGCCATGTGGGCACCATAGCTAAAAACGGCCCTAATGCTTAGATTATCCAAAGGCTTATATATTTAGTAATGATCAATAACAACATGCCCATACAATCAGAAGTGTGATCCAATACCCAACCTAGATATACCAACTACCTTTGACTGGCAGAGACACGTGAACATCCGCTTCTATGTTCACCTCTCTCCTTCTCTTCTCCCCCTAGCTCCTCCTCTTCCTTCTCCTCTTCCTCTCCTTCCTCCTCTTCCTCTTTTTACTCCTCCCACCTTAGCTCCTCCTACATGACATCAACTGTTTTATTCTCTCTATATATGTTGGGCCTTTAAAAGAAAAAGAATACAGAATAGCAAATATCTAGAATGAGAAGGCCTTATACAACTGCAGGCCCTGGTTACTAGTATTGTCTATTGAAAATTTTTGATAAATTAATAATATGACTGATAACTAAAAATATGGCGAACTCTTGGTAGCTCTTGGTAACTAAAAATATGGGCAACCACTTTACATATAGCTATTACAAAACATACTATACATCTTAAATATATATAATAAAACATTTTGGAATTACATATAATAATAAACTTCAATTATTGTTCCTCTAGACACGGCTGTCGCTAATTCTTCCCTAAATGTTTTTTAATTTGTCGAACAATCAATATGCTTGCTTAACTCTTATAATAGTTAACTCACTGTGTTATAATGTTTTTTTTAAACAGTAATTCTTTAATAGTTCTAGCACTTTACAATTTCTAGGAAGATTTTTATGTATGTAGCCAGGCCTGGTGGTGCAGGCCTGTGATCCTAGTTAGTGTGAAACTGAGAGAGGAGAATTGCAAGTGCAGGGCTTGCCTGGTTCACAGAGTTGGTGTTATGTGATACTCATATAGTGAAATAGTCATGCTCCAGGAACACATTAATGTATCCATCACTTCACATAGTTGGCAGTTTTCCTCGGCACAGCAAAAACAGTTATAATACACTCACTTAACAATGATCTTGATAGCCAGGTGGTGGTGGCACATGCCTTTAATCCCAGCACTTGGGAGGCAGAGGCAGGCGGATTTCTGAGTTCGAGGCCAGCCTGGTCTACAGAGTGAGTTCCAGGACAGCCAGGGCTACACTGAGAAACCCTGTCTCGGAAAAAAACAAACAAACAAAAAAAAAACAAAAACAAAAAACCAATGATCTTGATAGAGTGTATTTGTAACGGTAGCCCTCATGTTGTAATAGTATAATTTAGGGGGTTTGTCTATTCTGCATACATGTTTTAAGGGTCAAATACCATATCCGCGTCTCTTCCTCATCTCTCACCTTCAACAGTTCTAGGATTCCCTTAAAGGAAATGAATTGTAACATTAAAAAAATGGTTGTCACCATGTGCGTTTTTTTTTTTTTAATCCACTGTAGACAGATATATGAGAGTAATATTTGCATGTGTGAGGTAAAGGGTTGGGTCTTCGCCAAGGGGCGGGGCAGCTGTGAACAGTGAAGCCCGTGGTAAGACTTAAAATTTAGAGTGTGGTATCTTTTGTGAAATAGCTGCAAAGACTTCCATAGAGGCCGTGGTGGAGACAGTAATGATTCAGATAATGATCATAAGGAAGCTAAAAATCAGGAAACCAATGTTCAGGCACTTTGTAGTGGAGGCGGGCCTGTGCCCAATATTGCTCACCATCTTCCTGTCAGTAGACTTCACAGAGTGTGCATGTACAATGAAACCCAGGCAGAAGGATTTCATGAGGAGTGTGTTGAACACAGACCAGACCACATGAATCAGGCACAGTGAACTCTGGGTATGTTGATCAAGTTGGTCCTGACAATAGTTGAGCTGTGGGAGTCCTCAAGCTCAGCCACCACATATTTCTCTTTAGTTCACTCAAAGCTCAGCAGGAGTCCAGTGTTAGTGGTCAAGGAGACTTAGGATGTTCCGTTCATGATATTGACTGTAGAACAGTCAGCCTTTCTGGAGGATATCTGCTGCTACCCTTGATCTAACGACTGTAATTTTTATTTAAGTGTAGGTAGGACAAAGAAGCCTTTAAATAATTAACTTGAGAATTGATCAGTGATTCATTAAAAACTTGTGAAGAAGTTATCAATGATGAGCAAAATCACTTCAGATTTTTATAAATATGAAAAACAAACATCAGCCACATTAGCCAAAAGAGTTAATCAATGATTAATGAATTATTTATTTTTGTAGTACTATGGATTGAACCTAGCACCTCAGATATGCTAGGTCAGTGCTTGACTAATGAATTTTAGTCTTTAGCTCTCTTTCATTTTGAGATAGGGTTTCTCAAAGTAGTTCTAGGCTGAGGTTGAACTCATTCTGTAGTTCATGAAGGACTTTAATTTGCCATCTTGCTTCAGCTCTCCAGATGTATCTACGATTATAGGCCTGTGCTATTAGACCTGGCTATATTTATAAACATTTTTATAAACTATAAAGTTTTATAAAAGTATTAATTGTGATTGCTTGATATTTGCACCTTATACCCTTCCTTAGTGAGTCTGTTGATAAGCTTGCTGTGAGTCTAAGTCACCTCTCTGGTGAGGCAAAATACTCCCACGCTTGCTTTCACCTCCCAGAAAATAGCTTCATGTTCTCTGCTTCTCTGGGACCCAGAGATGACTTTGCTTACTTATGTCTTTCTCACTATGGTGTCTTGTCTTTCCTTCTTCCAAAAGAAAGAGTGATGTGGGACCATTTTCCTATTCCAGTTCTTGAAGAACAACCGAAGTTCATTTTCTAGAATATAAGCCTCTTATCTGCTTCTTGGTTTAAGGGGCCTAACCATTTTCTATAACAACTCCAGCTTGATTTAGTCCCATACAAAGATACTTGGGCTTTTGGGAGGAAATAGAGATCCTCTTCTCTGTTATGGGCTTGAATCTTTGGAGGACCTTAATATTAAAATGATAATGTAGCCCGAAGCTGTTTTTTTTTTTTTTTTTAATACTTTGTTAGGTTCCAGTGATGTAGACTGAGTTCTGTCTCATTTGGATCTTGTGATGTGATTCTAGGGATATATATCAATACACTGTGGTTTCTAGTTCCTGTCTCCTTCTGATGAAAAACTGTTGTTGAGAATTTAATGTCTAAAGTGCTGTGTTCTCTGTCATTTTGACTCTTAGAGAAAAAAAGAATTCCAATAAAAGAAAATGAATAATGAACAAATAACTTTCTTTCTTTCTTTCTTTCTTTCTTTCTTTCTTTCTTTCTTTCTTCTTTCTGCCTTCATCTTATAGCTTAGGATTGTTCCCAACTAGCTCCTATAACTTAATAACTGGCAAGAAACAACTCTTAATTCTAGTGTGTTAGCTCCTATGAAAGCAATAAAACCAGTAAAATACCTGATTAAAAACATATGTAGAGTGTGTGTATGTGTGTGTGTGTGTGTGTGTGTGTGTGTGTGTCTGTGTGTGTCTGTGTGTGAATGTTTTTAGCTCTAGGAACTGTGGAATCTCAAGGAAAACAAAACTACTGTAACAAAGTGGACACAGTGTTCAGACATTTACATCTCTGTGCTGCCAACAATTGTGTCACTACTATAGGCAATTCTTGGGGCCTCAGTTTCTACTTAAAAAATTTAGAAATATAATTTCTTCTGTCTTCCAAGGTCTTGCAAATTAATTTCTACAAGTTGAGTGATTTCTAAAATTTGAATCCCTTGGAAGTATAAAGAGTTGTTCAGAGAAGGAAGAAGATGACTGTGGACTGGAGGTTGGATGATGTTTCACAGAAGAGACAGATGTGATCTGGAATTTGAAGGATGAGTGTGATTTATATTAGTGAGAAGAAGAGAAGCACTTCAGTTAAAAGAAGAGCAAGAACAAAAGCAAAACTGTAATAATGATGAGTCTGATTTGTAGAGATTTAGGCTAGTTGCTATGAAGGTTTTGTGCAAAGAAAAAAGGGATGTGCATGATAATAATACATTATATATTAACCATATACAACATGTTGAGCAGAAACTGCCTTATGTAGAACTAACTCATTTACTGTTATGAAGAAGATTACTGTTATTAACCTAATTTTGTGAATGGAGAAACTAAAGCTCATAGGTTTAGAACCAAGAGTCTAGCTCCTGTGCCCATGCTCCCAGATGTCATGCTCCATTCACCAGGTAATACTGTTTCATATTTCTCCTCATGTAGGCATGCCTATGTCTGTGATACAGAAAGATGACTGAGGTGAGACAATTTTCTTTTTCTGTTTCTTTTGTTTGTTTGTTTGTTTTGGTTCTGGGACCTTGCATATGTTGAGTAATTACTGCTGAGTTGTACCAACTGCCCTGATAGTGGATGATATTTTATTCCTTTTTTATATTATTCATCTTTCTAAAGAGATAGAATCTATTTCAGAGAATTCTTAGAAGAATCAGTTGAAATGAACTTTGGAAATACATGGCATTATGACATTATGACTGGCACATGAAAGATTTCAATAATTATTCCACCATAATGAATATTTTTATAGCACTTTTAAGACAGTAGCTCACTGCATGCACCGGTGTTTATGGGAGTCTTCAAGTGAAGTCAGATAGTTTGTAGACAGGGTTATATAACACACACACACAAAAAACAACAACTTTGGAAAATGGGACAAATCCCAGATTATATTTTATTCCTTCTCCATGTTCTTCATTTATAAAGATGAGATACAATATATTTCAGAGTGTTCTTAGGAGGACCAGTTGAAATAAATTACCTTTTGGTAGATATAGTTTTTTTGTATATAGTTTAGAAAATACTAACTATCGGTGTTTTTGAACAGTATCCAAGAAAAATGCTTTTAAATTGGCTAATTTTTAGAATCTTTATACTTACATTTGAACACTGTCAAATCCATTTGTTTAATCCTTTAATTTTCTCTAAGGAGGTTTAAGATGATTACCTGATGCCCCAGAGCCGGCAAGTTATGGATCAGGATTAAGTCTTGGATTTTGATTCTGTATGTATTTCTAAAGGGTTCCTGTACTGAGTCCCAGCTGTCTTAGAGCTAGGTGATTGGCCATTCTGGTTGGAAATACATATAGGGAAAAATTCAGTTCTTCAAGCCACTTCACAGACTTCTTTATTTTCCAAATCATTTGGTTGAATCATTTGGTGTTAACTGAGAATTTTCTTGTAGAACTGCTAGATTCTGATATTAAAACGTTAGTAAGGAACTGCTTTATTTTATTCTTTTGGAAGGTGATGATTGCAAAGTTCAGAGCAGTTTAATTCAGGCCATAACAAGGTGATGATAGTTCTCTAAACATCCATTTCCATACACTTAAACTTCCAGTTACAATACCCAAAGTACTTTCTTCATCATGTTTCAGAGAGCTTTGTATGCTATAGCACACACAGTGGATTTCAGTATATTATATGGATGGAGTCTGTAGCAACTCTGGGAATGTAGAGTAGATATGTAAAAACCACTTTCCACTTAATTTTTTCTTAAGTATTATTTCAGGCAGCTTTTCAAGTTATAATGAGTTAGTATTCAGGAGAATAGTTTTCTCATATCAGAGCTACTGGCTCTAGTTAGAGCTGTAGGAAATAATGAATTTTTAAAATGAGTTTTGCCTGCATGTATGTCTGCAGCATGTGCATACAGTGTTTGTAGACTCCAGATGAAGGCAACAGATCTCCTAGAAGTGGAGGTAGAGTTGTGGCTACCTTGTGGGTGCTGGGAGTTGAACCAAAGTCCTATGGAAGAGCTACCAGTGCTCTTAACCACTGAGCCATCTCTCCATCCCCTTCCCTACTGGTCCCTCTCATTTTTTGCCCACGAGCATATGTCATAGGACCTGGAGCCTATTTCTGAGATGATCATATTTTTTGAGACAAAATTGATTTCTGAAGTCTTATTTTCCAGTGCAAGAAATTGTATGGAATATGTTTTTTCCCCCAATATTTTCTTTCACGTTAAATGTACAAAACAAAACTCACAGGCCCAGGTATGTGAGTGATACATCTACACCTATCCATTATTTAGATCTGTGCAGACCCATGAATACATTCTAACTTATTCATCAGCACTATATGTATAAAAAGCAATATATCTCTAGAACAATAAAACTGCTTATCAGTAACACTGAAAATACAGGTGTCAATTATTTTCATGTAATCACTCGAATGAGTAGAAATATGTGCTTTGTAGGAATAAAAGAAATTACCAAGAATAAACAATTTTTGTGAGATTTCTTAAAGTACATCATATTGGAATAATTTGTAGATTAATCTGTTAATCTTTAGACTTACTAAAAATTCTTTATAGGAGATATTTTATAAGGGTAACTGCATTGTTTTTAGTTTGGATTTATGTTTTAAATGTAAAGAATGGAATTTACTTTGTTTATTGCTCAGTATTTCCAGATTTCATTTTCTGTGATGGTAGGTTGCTGAGGACTTTCTATAGCTGCTAACTGGTCACCAAAGGAGGCATCTAGACTTTGACACTAGAGGTTATGCCAGTCAATATGCAGAGTTCTGTTCATTAGGAGAAGCAGACATTTTAGATTTACTAAATATTGATATATACAGAGTATATATCAATGAATAAACAGACACATTACTAATTATTGTGACTAAATGACAATGGTTTTGTTATTCTAGGATATCATCTATCTTACATGCCTTATTTATATATATTAAGCCACAGATATCTAAACATCCCTATTCTAGGAAACATGTAAATGGACACAGTTCATAATCAGTCAAACTTATATTAATGACTACACACTAGCAACATAAAATGCACTCAATGTCATGTTTCCAGAGGAAATGTTAGACATAATCCATGCACTTCAGCCTTGTAATATGGATTGCAAAAAGCATTTGATTAACATTGGTGAATTTGGTACTAGCCTCTCAAACCCTGACTTACCCAAGCAAAAGCTAATCATTGTTTTAATTTTTGGTAGTTTGGATGGCAGAGTTTGATGATGACTTTCAATGTTAAGTGCATTTCTAGTAAAAGTAGGGATGACTTCACTGTGTATCTGGAAAGCTTTGAAAGGCTGCACATGTTTATGGAGGCAAAGGTACAGGTAGCATGCTCTCAGTGCATGACAGTAGGAATGTACCTTGCTGCTCAGTGTTATTAGGGAGTGTTTAAAAATTTGGGCTCTCACGTCACAGGGAGCAGAAAAAGTTGGAAGACTTTCTACCTGTGAGTTACTGTACTATGGGAACCACATTGCTATTGAAGGCATCTTGTAGTCAATAAGCTTTCTTTCTCAACACAACTGAGGCTACCGTGTTTACAGCAGCTGAGACAGCCTCCTCAGGGTTGTGAGGCAGCCCAGGCTCACAGGTGGAGTCCATCATTTGGCTTCAGGCTGACCCTGAATGGGAAGCATTGTTGTAAGAGTCATCATCCTGGGGCTCATTTGTCATATACTCCTGAGTTTCAGAGGGACCCCTGAAGCTAGGATTGTTTTCCCCCTGAGCTTTCCAAGTTTGATGGCAGAACCCCTGTCTAGGGCAAATATCCTGCATTCAGCAGTGTATAACCCAAGATCTAACAACAATGAAAACTGCCAGGAGGAAATCGTCCAGTAAATGGATGTCTTTCTGTGGGGGAAATGTAATCTCAAGGTCAAACTCCTTTTCACTCATCTTTTGCTTGGACCCCAACTGTAAGCTAGCCTCGTGTGGCTGCGCGTTGCTGAGCATCCCCTCGTTCAAACTCTTTGGTTACCTCTAGCTCACTTGTAGGATTTCCACCGCTTCCTGAGGCTTAGGCTTACCAGCTGGAATCAGCAATTGAAAAAACAACTCTGGAAATTTTTTTGTGCTAAAATTTGGAGAAATTTTGGTGATTAGAAATGATGACATTGAAAAATGTGAATTGCCAGCTTCTTGGGAAATGTAGGCCAAGTTGCTGCTGGCATTCCTATTCCCTGTCAGTTTCCAGTAGGTAGAGTTAAGCTGAGTTTAACTGTGAGTTGTGATGGTTATTGGCAGTATTTTTCATAGTTTTTTGCATTTTTACAAAAAAAAATACAAACAAAAAGCATCTATAAATGGAATTAGGAGATTTTTAACACTAAAGCTATGGGGAAATATGAATCATTATTCTTTGCCAACTTCTTAAATGGAAAGTTAACTTTTTGAAAGTGTAAATTATTGATTGATTTGGTGAAGTAGAATGTGACTAATTTCTTGCAGCATCTAGATGAACTATGAAGTTTTGGTTGAAAAAAAAATGCATGCTGCTGACCCTGAAAGGCCATTGTGATTCTATAATAGGCTGTATATATGAGAGAAATGTTAGAATTTGCTGGATACGTTGACTTTGTGTATTGTTGATTTAATTGCCACCTAATGCTGAAAAAAATTAGTATGTTTTTCTTTTTTAGGAAGCCAAGGCTTGGAAAGTCTGGTTTTCTTGAGGTTGCTAGAATCAAATAGGTAAAGCTACATACATGTAGACGTTAGCCTCGGCTTCGCACCCCTTTCTCTTTCAGTTCCTCTCTTCTCTGCAGCTCAACCCTGTTCTGAGCTCTGTGTTAGTCAATCGATGATGCTCTTGCAGAGAAGTACCAAGTTTAGATAAAACAATTGCTTAAGCTGGAGAGAGCCTGGATGGTTTGTGACAGGTGCTGCGTAGGATGTTTGAAAAATAACTTAAGGACTGTCTCTTGTCCTTGTGTTTTTGTTAATTCTTGTAATACTTTTTAAACTTAGAACTCCTTCTGTTTCTGGTATATTTCAGACTGGTTTTAAGTTGTCAGGAAAGGGAATTTTCACTCAAGAACACAGTTTTTTTTTTTTTAAATTTGTTTTTCTTTACAGTAAATTTATATCTTAGTTAGAGCTCACGGTGGTGTCAGACGTAAGTTACCACTAAAATGACTATTTTTGATTGGTATATTTTTTATTCATTTTTACCCCTACATTGTCCTTCTTGTGACAGCCCCCTTTCTCCAATTAATTCCATCTATAGTTATATGGAAAGTTGTGGGACCCAAAGGTAAGTTTTGGAGGAAGGGAAAATATTTCTAAGCCTGCTTCTGCAGGAGTCTTCCTTGAAAACCTTGGGGACTTCCTGCTGTCCTGGCCACGCCCTGGACATCATGATTTACTTTAAACCTTAAGAACAAAAAGAGCTGGCCAGGAGCTTCGGGAGAGGAAAGAGTTCCCAGAGACTCTTCAGTGAGTGGATTTAGGGAAGAAGAAAGAGCTCCCAGAGACTCTTCAGTGAGTTGATTTAGTTTTTCTTGCGATTAAACCTTAGAAACAGACATAACGAGCCTTTTGTTTGTTCTCTCAGATCAACTCCTCTCCTCTTCTTGGGGTTTCCCATGCATATTTTTTCATTCTTCCATGGACTATTCTGTAGGAAAGGCTGAGCACAGGCGATACTGCTTTCTCCACAAAGCTTATAGTTCAGTAGTAAGGACAGAGTTAGACAAGCAGTGCAGTAAACAAGTGTTTTAATTGTTATGTCAACATATTCAGAGGAAGTTTTTTAAAAATATTTTTTATTTATTATATATACAATGTTCTGCCTGCATGTGTGCATGCCTACAAGTCAAAAGAGGGCACCAGATTTCATTATAGGTGGTCATGAGTTACCATGTTGTTGCTGGAGATTGAACTCAGGACCTCTGGAAGAGCCACCAGTGCTCTTAACCTCTGAGCCATCTCTCCAGTCCCAGAGGAAGTTTTAAATAAAGTTTTTCCTCTATGTTTTTAGCATAGCAAAAAAGAAAAGAGAAATGGTTCTCGCATCTTTCCATAATCTTTGTCAGTGTTTATCTAAATATAAATTACTTCACATAGCTGTGCCTAGAGTTAGGTTATTATTTAATTTTAACTGGAAAATTTTAAACATAATATTTGTTTATGTTTGCTTAAAGTATGTGAACTTTGCAATTATAAATGATATATTCGCTGTCAATGAAGAGCAGTGGATGGTGATAGCTTGAGTGCCTTTTCTTGTTTGTTTTAACATAGTAAATTAATCAGTGATTGTGAAGTTAAGAAAGGCATTTATGGGAGAGGTTTTTTGAGACAGGGCATCACTATGCAGTCCTGGCTGGCCTGGAAATTGCTATGCAGACTAGGCTTGCCTCAAACTCATAGAGTTCCACCTGCTTCCACCTCCATGGGAAGTACTGGGATTTAAAGACGTGCACCACCATGCCTAGCCCTACAAAGGCACTCTTTAAGATAAAGTCAGTGATTCAGATAGGACTAAGACCTATAGGGTAAAAGGCTGTTGTATTCTTTCCTTAACATTTAGCAGCTTGACTGAATAGTAAACTTTGAATAACTGTTAAAGAAATAAGAAGTTCTTAGATCAGTGAATAGTTATTTTTTAATATCATTTGTACATCATCTTGTATTGAATCTCAATGCTTTCTGATACTGGAGGTCTCTTTGAAATTAGTAGGAATAGAGGAGGTATGGTACTTTCAGGCAGTATACTGGAGATTATAACCACAGTAGGAGAATACCACCTTCAGGGGTGGAATAGACACCTAATAGTAATGAAGTGGAGATTGGTGGGAAACATGCTCTTAAGTGTTGTAAGAGCCTTCCAGGTGCTGGAGAGATGGTTCAGTAGGTAAAGTGCTTGCTACATAACAACGGTATCTGGTCCCCCCAAGCCCATTAAGAGCTGGATGAAATAGTGTGTATCTGTATCCCCAGCATTCGATGGAGTAGAGGCAAAAAGATTCCCAGCACTCATTGGCCTCTCATTCCGTGAGCTTCAGGTTCCATGAAGAGACCCTACTTTAAAATATAAAGTGATTATTGAGAGAAGAAGACACTTGATGTCAGCCTTCAGCCTGTGTATGCATACACATGCACAATCTAAACACATACACCCCACTCATTCAAAGAAAATGTCAGAAATAAAATTTACTTCAGAGAATCCCAAGAGTATGACACTGGAAGATAAACCCTAGTTACCGATCTTAGAATCGTTGTCTGTATACGAGCATATTTTAGAATTATCTTAAGACTTAACTGAAATAAAGAAGGTTGTGAAAGTGCTCTATAAACTCAAAAGTACTGCATCAATAAAAACTTACAGTCAGTATCACCTTAGTGCAGTGTACACAAGAATAGAAGAGTAAATTTGCCTTTTCCCCCTAGGAAATTGAGTTATGATTTATGATTTGCAATTAGTTTTTATCATTAGAAGATGAAATCATGGTTTGTAAATATTATCTTTCCCCCAACTCTGTTAAGGTATTGAGGGAGGATAGGAGATCAAGAGTTAGTTTTGTAAAGACTATAGACTTTGCTAAAGTTGAATCACATTAGCACACAGCTGTTGCTGCCTGATTACTCTTTATATAGGTCAATGAAAAGAAGACAGAGGATAGTGTATATTTTGTTTGAGTTATTTATTTCACTTTATTGGAGCTATTGGTCAAAATAAATTGATTCTAGAGTGAGATTGGGATTTGATAGGGATTATTATTTGTGCTTTATCCTGTGGTTAGTGCAAAGTGGTGATGGCTTCAGTCAGAGGTTGATTTGGTGACTTTAGTGCTTAGTAAAGTATAGAGACTGTGAAGAGAAAGAACATGGACAGCCCTGATGTGTTAGAAGCTTGAGATAAAGAGATTCTGAGCAGTGGAGAATCAGGGATGAATTTGTGGTGTCAGGATGCAATCAGGGTTAAAAGAGCTCTCGGCCTGCATGATCTTCATTCTGCTATTTCTCTAAGAGGGTTCTTTATGAGCTTAAAATGATTGTATTATAAGTGATGTTCATAAAATACGCAAGTCAGGATCATATACCTCAGTGACTTTTATGAAGTGTGTGTCTATTACCAGCTCCTGCTCAGCCTCGGCAATGCCCTCTCATCATTGCTTCTTTACTAGATGGCTACCAGTTTTTCTTCCTTCACTACATATTAATTTTGCTTATTTTATATATGCAGAATCATATCTTTGTGTCTGGTTTTGTTAGTTTGTCCGTGTCTTCATGAGACTCATCTGTATTCTTTTACATAGCATCAGACTATTCTCTTTCATTGCTGATTTGAATTGTTAGAAGGTAGAAGTCCTTCACTAAGGTTCTTGTCACCTTTGTGAGAGATTATGATTAGTAAAACTTAAATAAGCAAAATATTTGCCTTTCCTTTCCTTTATATGCACACAAAACCTCATGTTGTCCTTTGACCATCATAGGGGAATAGAGAGGAGTTGAATTAATTTGCCAGGAATTAGGATTAGTAAAGACTTGACAAAAGGAAACATTTGGGCTAGATATAAAGGAAGAGAAGTTGACTAAGTGGGTTGGGAATCTGAAGGAATAATGCATTTCAGGGAGAGGAATGAGGCAGGAAAGCATGGGAAGATATTGCTGTTTTGGAATACTATGTTTGATGTGGATACTGTTTATGATGGGAAGGATGTGACTGAGAAGCACTAGGAGATAAGAGTGGGGGTGCCCCTGAGCTCCTTTATAAAAGGGTTTGAATATTATAGTGGTTATAGCTAATAAAGAATTATAACTATCTTTGTATGAATATTGAGCTCTACTAGATGAAACTTAGCTTCATATCTTGAAGAGTGTCAGATCTAAAAGCACAATTAGGAAATAAAAGGAGAATATTCTGCTTGTAGCAAATGAGAAGTGCACTAGGGTTGCTTGCAGGAAATCTATACTCATTCACATAGGAAACGAAAGATAGGGCTGAGCACATTTCTGAGCATGCTCACTTAAGATATACATTTCTGAGGTAGGCATAGTGGTCTATGCCCTTTAATTCCATCACTCACAGGTGGATCTTAGTGAGTTCAAGGCCAGCCTGATCTTCATAGAGAGTTCCAGAACATCCAGTCCTACATAGAACTTGCTTCAAACAAACAGCTATACATTTCTGAGCATAATTCGTTCAAAGTCATAGAGCAACATACTTAAAAAAGAAAGATGATGGACACAATCTGAGCATGTTCAGCACATGTTCAAAAGTGAAAGATGGCGTGTGTCAATGTTAAACAGAGAATGCAATATTGTAATGAGCAAAGTGTACTCTTGGTCACCTAAAGAATGAGTTCAGGGTAACATGAGCTCAGTGGATTTCCTTTGTCTCTCTAAAGAGTGTTAACTGAATTAAATGTAAAACTTGGAAATTACATTTAAAATGTACTTTTAAAGGGGCAGCAGCTTCCTTACTATAAGGATTAGAATTTGCTCCTGAAGGCATCTGCCTCACTTAGCAGCAACAGACACAGGACCTCCACACACACAGCACGATTTGGATGTTAACTCAGGCAGGGGTAGTGTTCATACACTCTGAAATGATGCTGATCAGAGAAAGCCTTGATGATATAAGGTCTATACTGATTTCCTCCCAGCATAAGGGCACTGGATACTTGTATCAAACAAAGGAGTAAGGAGTTGGAGGCTGTGCTGAGGAGAAGCAAGTCTCACACTGATAAATTAGTAGCTTTTAAAACTCGTCATTATAGCTGGAAGATTGTAATTTAGCTTCCTATGTAAAAATTAGAGTAGGCCTCCTGGCTCACTTTCCAGCTCCTCTCCATAAGGGGCCTCTTCATTTTGTCCCCAGAAACATATGCTTATTTGTAATGTATTCCATTTATGGTAATTGGAGCAGTGCCTTTCCATTTTTCTGTCAAATACTATGTCCCCTGCTTGTTGATCTTTAGAGCCTGATATAATGAGTCTATGAATTACTTTATCAGCTCTCTAATTAAACACACATGAAGGATGTTTCACTCCTTTGCCTTTGAAAAAATCTTTTGTGATTCTCAGGTGTCTTTGGGTCCTGTGAACTTTCTATCCTTGGTAAGAAGAGCTTCAGATTGGGTATAGTACCTTGCTAGATGGGAGGAAGTGCTATTTTTTCCACTTACTAGTCTCTCGGAGTGAATTGGTGGTTGAGGTGTTACTGTTAGCAGGCACTGCACGTTACCCCACTGAGCACTTGCATTTTCAGAGGGGCCGTATTCATTTTACACATGAGCAGTGGATTAACTCACTTCCCTCAGTACAGCTACAAACCGATGAACAAGGAATTGAGTTTAGGTGTGAATTCACAACTTGTGCTTTTGTGCTTCGTTACTATGACAGCAGAACTGTTGTACAGTTAAGCAAAACTTTCATAGTTCAGTGGAGAATGCTTAGGAGGAGGGCTCTAGGTACCAGAAAAGGGTTTTGAGGATGAGCAACTACCGAGAATTCCAGCGGTCATGAAGTGTATATAGAGTTGAAGCAGCTCCAGTGCTTCCCTTACCGCGGGAACGAAGCATTACCAGACTGCTGGTTAACTTACCAGCTAACTTGCTAACTTACCAGCTAACTACTTAGCTAACTTGCTAAGTTCCAGATGTGCGGCAGAGCAGAACACAAGAAACTGGGATCTGAAGCTTAGGCATTTTAAAATTGAGATATTATTTACATATTATAAAATTCACTTCTTAAATGTATGATTAATTGGTTTTAGTACACTCATAAGATTGTGTAACTGTCAGAACTATCTAATTCCAAAACCCATTCCTCACCCTCAAAAGAAACCCCATACCTTTGGCAGTTATCCCTCAACTCTCCTTACCCTAGTCCTAGGCAAACACAAAGTCTGTTTTCTTGTTCTGTAGATTTCCTTGTTCTAGACATTTCACGAAAATGGAATAATACAATATGTCGCCCATGGTGTCTGGCTTCATTCACTTTAGCCTAACATTTTCACAGTTCTTCCATATTTCAGCATTTCACCATTTCATTCCCTTTCCTGAGTTTGTTTTAATGAGATAGGGCCTCCCTGTATTGTCTCGGCTGTCCTGGACACAATATCCAGCTGGGGTTCTAGTCCTTTTTAATAGAGTATCCCTTATATACATTTATCACATTTTCTTACCTAGACATCATTTAAAGTGCATTTGATTTGTTTCCATATTTCTGTTTTATATGTTGTAAATAATGCTGCTATGAGCATTTGTTCACAAGCAAGCACCACCTTCCCTTCTTCCCCTTCTCTTCCTTTTCCTCCTTTCCTCTTCGTTTTCTACCTCTCTTTTCTTTTCTTCTCTCTCTCTCCCTCCTTCTCCTGCCTCCTTTCTTCCTTACCCCTTCCCAGTGTCTCAGTGTACTCTTAAGTACATGCAAAGGAGTAGAGGTGCTAGGTCTGTGTTTAACATTTTGAAGAACAGCCAGACTGTTTTTCCAATGATGGCTGTGCCACGTGGTGCATGCATCATTTTACATTTTACATGGGTCCTCATCATCGATTTATTAATCCTTGACTCTAGTTATTGTCGTTTTTGAAACAGATACTATTATAGCCATCCTAATGTGTATGAATTGACATTTTTTGTGGTTTGGGCTTGAATTTCCTTAATTATACATGATGTTGAACATCTTTTAATGTGTTTGTGTGTTTTCTTTTCATAGAGAAATATCTATGCAGTTCCTGTTCTCTAATTTGACCAGACTAATTGGGTTGGTTTAATTACATGTGATTTTTTTTTTATTGCTTTGTAAAAGCTCTTTATATTCTAAGTACAAATTCCTTACTAGACACCTGATTTGCTGATATTTTCTACCATTCTTTGTATTGTCCTGGCACTTTTGGTAGCCTGAAACACAAGTTTTAGATGTAAATTTATAGTTCAGTTTATCAGTTTTTTTTTTTAAAAAAAACAATTGTTTTGTTGCTTGTTTTGTATATTTATGAGAAACTATTGTTGGGGCTGGAGAGATGGCTCTGTGGTTAGAATACTGCTCTGGAAGAGGAAGAAGGGCAGGTCACATCACAACTGCCTGTATCCCAGCTCCAAGATCCAGTGCCACCTTGCCTTATGTCCTCCTCAGACACTGTACCCACATGCAACCCCCCTCATACACATACACATAATTAAAAGTAAAAATTAAATATTTTAAAAAGGAACTATTATCGAGTAAAAGTTCACAAGGACTTGTACTTGTGTGTTTTTAAACCCCAAGGGATTCAAACCAAGATCTTGCATAAGTTAGATAAGCACTTCATTGCTGGGCTTCACTCCCAGATCTAACAGCTGCACTGTTTTTCAATGCTTTTATAGATTCTCTCTTTCATTTAGGCCCTTGAATCATCTTGCCTAAAGTTTTGTTTATAGTGTGAATTAGGACTTCAGTTTCATTTTTTAAAATGTAATATCTATCTACATGTATTTTTGAATTTTTTATATTTCACTCAAAAAGGGTTGAAGAAATAAACATAGATAAAGGTAAAGGGATATTATAGGTAGAAAAGCCGGGCATCCTTTAACTACCTGGAGATACAAGGGTAACATGCTTTCTGTTCTCTTCTGCATCCTGCAACCCAGAGGTAATTTCC
Organism: Rhabdomys pumilio; assembly: GCA_030674055.1. Lineage (NCBI taxonomy): Eukaryota > Metazoa > Chordata > Mammalia > Rodentia > Muridae > Rhabdomys > Rhabdomys pumilio. Next base: position 55,800,351 of record JANHMN010000008.1, read on the forward strand.
TAGAACTGGAATAAGGGGAAGAGGAAAACGATGAAGATATGAAACAGATTTTGTTTCAGAAGAGAAAGGGATGGGCGTGGGTGTGGGATCTCATGTGTCCAGGCATCAAATCTTGGCAGAGAATTTACTCTGAGCAGATGGAGTGAGGATTTCATTGCCTGACAGACTGACTCAGACTTGCCTCCCTGCAACCAGCTACCACTGGGGATGGTTTGCATCTCTGGCAAGAGCTGTTGGATCATGGCATTCCTCCTCCTGTTCTAGTAGTGGAGAGTTCAAACACTCAAGGGTTTGCCCCCGTGTTTTGTAAGGAGCTGATGTGTTTGACCTTGGTCTTCGGGATTGATGATTGGCGAGATGGACATTTCTTAGTCTAATATGTTTAAACCAGCAAAGTGGCTTCTACAATCCATATTGGTTTAGAAGGGACTTTTAAATTGGATTGGAGCTTGCATATGTGTTCTCCCAGCTCCTACTCTGCTCTGGAATTATGAGAGATAGGAAATGGAAGCTTCTGTGCAGTCCAATGATTGGCCTAGTGAAGTCAGCACACTGCATGCTGTGGTGGGTGAGAGGGGGACTAGGAAAGGCTTAGAGTTATTTTCTAAGTAAGCAGCTTTTCAGAAGTGATGGATTTTGCAACCAGTCACGATTTTAGAAACTTGTGAAGATGAGCATGCTTTGGATTAGTTTGTGTCCTTCCCTTTAGCTTCTCCCTTGCTAATCTAGTCTGGAAATGCTGCCAAGCTCTCCCCAACAAATCCTCGCTTTCATTATGGCACAAGTTATTCAGGTGCCCCAGTGCCTGCTGATCTGTACCAAGCCTATCATACTGCCTAGCTTTGAAATTTATGTCTAGCCATGTTTCTTATCTTCCTTTGAGCATTTGTCATTTGCTCCTGGCAGGCTTATCTCCTCTCTGTCCCCCAAGATAGAGTATTAATCTTTACCTGGACCTCTTTCTCCAAACATTTCTTTCTTCTCTAGCTAAGTCCTGTCTGTCCTGTAAGATTTACCTTAACTTTGTCTTCCTTCCAGCTATTATAGATTAATATCATCTCTACTTATCCGACATATATAGCAATTTCCAAATAATTTAATGATAAATGATACCATATTTTAAATGTATTAGTGTCGAATATGAGCCCTTTGAAGTCACAGAATGTTTCCTTTTCTTACCTCTGCTGACATTTAAGATATTGCTATGGCTGGAGAGATGATGGCTCAGCAGTTACGGCTGTGTACTGCTTTTGCAGAGGACTTGACTTCTGCTCCCATTATCCATATTAAGTGATTTACCATGGCCTGTAAGCCCACTTCCAAGGGACCAGGCACCCTCTTCTGACCTCCATGGGTACTGCACTCGTGTGCTCAGACACACATGCAGACACATAATTTGAAACATGAAAAGGCTATACAAGGGGTGGAGACATGGCTCAGTGGTTAGGAGTGTGTACTACTCTTTAGAGTAGTTTGTTTCCCCAGTGGTACTCCCTTGAGAAAACTAAAATTTTATGTGCAAATGGTTATCAATTGGAGATTGCTTCTGGGTTGGGGATGGGGCATGTATCCACTTCTCTTTTCAGATCTAGAACCCCATCTGGTGCAGACTCAATGCAAGCCCTGTGCACGCTGCTCCAGTCTCTGTGAACTTAGAGGTACACTAGTCTTACTGTGTTTAGAAGGTCTTGTTTCTTGCCTAGCAGTAGATGGCCATCAGAAGATGAACTTAATGGCATGTTTGGAGGTTCTTTGTCTTATAATATGTCATGGCTTGCCCTCCCACCCTCCTTCCTCCTCTTTTCTTCCTGGATATTTTAACTTTTAAATTCATATTCTCTCTCTCTCCCTCTCCCTTAGTCTCCCTCTGTTTCCCTCTCTCTCCCCCTCCCTCACTTCCCCCCTCCCCTCTTTTTTACTCTACAGGTCCTTTGCATATATGTTATGGCTTCTAGTTTTGGGTTTTTATGGGATTCATGAGCGTGATCTCTGTGTCTGTGTATGTTTCTTGCACCTTTTCTTGGCCTCTTTTCCTTCTATTTGTTTGTTTTGTACTATTCAGATTTATCTTATTTTATTTTATTATTATTTCTTAGAAGCCTGTTTGTTTCCTAATGAGAGGTAGAAAGGGAGTGGATCCAGATGGGAGGGGAGGATCTAGGAGGAGTAGAGGGATGGCAAATCATTAGTGTATATTATATGGAAAAATTTTATTTTCAATAAAAGAAAAATAGAGAGTGCATACTGTTCCTGAGTTTGATTCCCAGGTCCCATATCTGGCAACTCACAACTGACCATAACTCTAGCTCCAGGTGATTCAATACCTCTGGACTCCTCAGACACTTGTACACACATGCACATTTCAACACATGTGTGCACACACAGAGTACAAATCCATTTTTAGAAAATTATGCCTAACAGCAATAGTATATTTTGTTGATAATTAACATTAAAATTTATAACTAATAGCTGGTATTTACATATTACTTTAGAGTTCAAAAATGCCTTTACATTTATTATTGTTCTTAATTTTCTTACAAAATGTGTGACATACTAACTCAAAAATGAAAAGAATGGAATTGATTATTTATGTAGATAGGACCAAAATCTAAGGTTTGAGTCTATTAGAAATGATAGCTAGCTTTGAACTTCTACACAAATCTGATTTTTCCTTAAAGGATTTATAGATATCATCTAATACTGTGGAAACACCCTTGTAACATAATGAAAAGGTAATATCCTATAGAAGACTAGTGCTGAGATTTTCAAATGTTCAGACACAAGTGGATCTGAATTAAGAAAGGCACAGACTCTATACTGCAGAGAATTGCATAATGCACCTACCCTTCAGTTTCTGCCCATGCTTACCCAGGACCTCAAAATGTGACCTTATGTAGATATAGAGTCTTTTTAGAAATACTTGTCTAAAGAGTGTGAGATTGTATCATCCTATATTCAAAATGGGAAACAAATCCAATGGTGTATCCTTGCCAGAAAGGATACACAGAGAAACTTTGTCTTTCTTAGGAGAGAAGGCCATGTGCGGTGCATCCTTAATCAGCTTGGGTCCTGGTACCCTGATTAGGGGTGGCAAAGGAATAAAGAAATGACAGACATATGAACAGAAAAAACGTTGGAGTTGGGTGGGCTGGACTCTGATGGAGAAGCTACAGCACAGTTTGGTGTGTTTATTACATACAGTTGATGGGGGCAGTTATTATATACAGCCTAACAAAGAGGCAGGGTTATTGCATACAAGTTAACAAGGAGCCAGGCACAGTGAACATTTTTAGAATACATTGCCAACAATCTTACTTGGATCAGAGAAAAGCTTTGCCATCTCTCTGAGCTTACCTCTGAGAAGACCTATTTCCCATGATTCTAAGGCATCGAGGGCCTTGACATGGCCATCCCCATGTCAGCACACACATTCACTCAGGACTTTAGGAGACTCCACATCAGCAGCCACAAGCCAGAGACCAGCAAAGACTGCTGGTAGTCACAGCTGGTCCCTTATTACCTTCAAAAGTAAAATGACCTGGATAGTACCTTGATCTCATGTTTCTACTGAAACTGTAAGGGAAACACATTTCACACATTACATAGTTTGCAATTTACTTAATTGAAACGGTCTGTCTATGCTGGATTGGCTAAACTTGTGAAAGGTGGGTTAGCCAGGAGGATCTAGAGGTCTCATGCATCCCTTTGCTTCCCCTGAGACTGCTCCAGCCTTGTCTTTCCTAACACCTTATTCCCACCTCCAACAGAGTGACACCCTTTTTTAGGTCCCTCGTCACCTATTCTCTTTGTTGCTATTTCTCTCCCCCATATGGAAGTCTATAGCAGTTCATCTGCTTCCTTCTTCTTTCTTTCGATGTCTGTTTTAGTGTGACTCCTGTCTTATTTGCAGAGGCATGCTATAGTTGTCGTGGGACTGGAGCTCATCTTGCTCGGTTTTGTATTTCCACATTACCTGCCAGGAATCCTCATTCACAGCACCTGCTATTTGTTGGGTTTCTGTTTTCCTGATCCCACGCCTAGCAGGTTGTTGGGTTTTTTTTTCCTAGCCTCTCACTAAACTGTGCTTAATATTCTTTTTTTTTTTTTTTTCAGTTTCTTTTGTGAGCCAGGATCTTGTTAAATCGTCTAGGCTGCTCTGGAGCATGTTCTGCAGCTGAAGGTAGTTTCAATCTCACCATTTTTCTTGCCTTAACCTCCATCAGGCATCCCTATACCCTGTAAATTTTCTTTTCAGTGGTGAGGATCAAATCAAGGTCCCAGTGAATTATGGGTAAGCCCTCTACCTATGAGATACACCCATAGAAAAAATATTTTTAGCTTTGACAATTTAACACTGAAAGTTAGTTGAAGTCCTCTGTAATAGTATGCTCTCAAGAAATACCCCCGAAGTGGGAGTCTGAATGTGAACTCTGGCCCCAGGTCTGACTTGTTAAGTTACACCTCTAGAGGACATTTGTTATTGTTATGTCTGAGTATCATTTCCCCTTTTAGTATGGGAACACAGGTTTTTCTGGGGAGTACTTCCTCCCCTGTACTCAGGCTTTGGACAGAGCTCATTATAGCTCTGATTCCAAGGATGAGCATGTAAGTCATACTTTGTTAATAAGAGCACTGCACTCTCGTCCACAGAGATGAGTTTAGGTATGAGCTTCGATTCTTGGTTTGAACTAATCATTTTGACTTTTGATTTTTAGAGCATGGACTTATCATTTTTGCAATAGGTTTGAATTTTGGAAGATGGATCAACAAGTGAAGCCAAAACAAACATGATTGACAACTAGGTCTTTTGAATTCCTAAAAGTTATTTATATCAAAACTTATACTTTAAAAATATGTGTATCAGTGAAGTTTTCATTCTTCATTTATACTGGCATGTGCAATTTAGACACGCTTTAGTGAGCTTCTACTTCCTCATCTTTAAAGTAAGTACACTGGGTTCAACAGCAGTAGACTTACCTTTTCATTACTATATGTTTAAAACGACAAGTTGGCTCTTTTGTTTGCATTTTGTTTTGTTTTGGTAGTCTAAGTGTTCTTGATTTTGTTGTTCTTATAGATTACAGGGGTCAGAGTTCAGGAACTCTTCTGGCATTCATTCCAGGAATCTGAAGCCTGAACTTGCAACCCACTGTCATTCCACTGTATTACCACCAGGGGGCTATACAAGTGCTGTGTCATGAAAATGACGATCATTGCATTGAGTTTATTTTAGTGTTTTTATGTTTAAGTGTCACCAGCTGTTTAATGACTGGGATGTAATTATAATTTATAATATAATTTATAATAAGTGATAAGTTTAGAGAGATTTCTGATGCAATAAAAGGGAGTAGCTAAAGTAAGACACATAAATTCATTGATCTTTTGCTGCAAGTAGACGTTTGGTTTCTAAAACAAAAAATTAGTAACAAGGATGGGCAGAAATATATTTTAGGTTTTTATGTGTTAAATGCATGACTCGATTGCTTCAATTTCCGTGATTATTTCCTTCCTTGGGGGATTCTGTTGTTCAGGGAGACCACAACTGTGATTACCGTCTCTGGTGAGAAACATTCATTTCCCACAGTCCTAGGCTGTCAGACCTCAGGCAGAATTATCCACTTGTCTCTTGTGCTTACCCTGTCCTCTGCGTGTTTGCTTGTGCTATGCTGAATCCCTACCTCACTGTGGTCTCCTAGAACAGCAGTGATAAGGAATTGATTTGTTGGTCCCATGGGATTAGCAGGGATCAAGCTCAGTACCTCCTGGAAGCACAGGCTTGGACTGTGGAGAAGTTAAGGGGGGAAAGAAGCTAAATTCAATTATTTTTAAGAGGAAAACAGCTTCACTTTACACAAAATTTCTAATTCTCATGAGGAAAAAAGTCTTGGGGCATGGAGAGGCAGAACAGACATGGATTTTAATTAGTTCCTTCCCCTTTTACCAGGCAATCATTTATTCTCAGAGCATTTTACACTTCACTTTATAGTATTAAAGTACAACTACAATTAACTAATTATTTTTTTAGTGATTATTCTGTGCTGTGAGTTTCTACTGGGACACAGTCAATAAGAATAATATAGTTTTTGAAAACTGGGAAGCTGGCTCAGTTGGTAAAGTGCTTGTTTTCCAAGCACAAAGGCCCAAGTTTGACTCCCAGAACCTATGTTAAAATTTTTTTAAAAAACTGTGTGTGATGCTTGTATGTGCAATCCTAGTGCCAGCAGGCAGAAACAGGTATCACTGGGCTTTCAGGTCAGCTAGTTTGTCGTGTGGTGAGCTTCAATCCAGAGGAGACCTTGTTTAAAAAGATTTACAATGCCTGAGGAGTTACACCGAGGATATTCTTTGATCTCAACGTATGTTTACACAAATGTACCTGTACACATATGCATACACATGTACATGTTTTGATAGAGTTCGTTACCCTGGCCTGAGCTGCTGGAGTGGACTCGGAGGGAGAGACTAGAGAGCTGCTGAAGATGCTCAGGCTGGACTGAAGTGTCAGGTGAAAGTGGGGCCAGAGAGAAGGGGCACGGCCTAAGAAATACTTAATAAATTAGACAGCCAGGGCTTGATGGATTAGACAGGAGATGAAGGGAATGAAGATACTGCAGCTTCTGACCACACAGCTGGGTATATAGAGATGGCCCTTACTGAGAGGGAGAGTCTGAAAAAGCAGATTTTATGGGGAGATGAGGAGTGGGTTAGGCTTAAAAGTTTGAAGTTCAGGAGAACATACTGTATTCCATGACTGGTTCATAGCAGGACAGAAAGAACTACTTCATTCTTTTTCTCACAATGGAGTGATTTTTCATTGAATATACTGAGACACAAATTATATGCCACAGTAAACTTACGGAAAAGATAATTTTCATGGAAAACAACATTATGATACTGTGGACTTCTGTTAGAAGGAACATGAGTAGGGCCCAGCTCACAGGTTGTTTGATCTTGGGCAAGAGGGAGGGCATATGATTTATTATTTTAACAGAAGTGGTGGGAAAAGCTGGGCAAAGCTACAGAAAGTTGTGTCGATTGGATGGTGGGAAGTTAGGGATGCATCCATCTGGTGACTTCTATTTTCTCTGTTTAGTAGGCGGGTGGGTCAACACAGAGAAAGAGAAGGATGATCGAGGGGAGCTATTTGAGGGAAAGAAAGATTTGAAGTGATCATCTTTTGACCAGACAAACCTGACTTGTCGTGTGATGGGGCCTTCATGATGTGACAGTCTGTTCTGTTGTGCTTCTTTTTTCTTCCTGGCATTTTAGCAACTTGGAGATGCAGAAGGTGAACAAATACTCTAGCTGACCAACATTTATTTTAGGTTGCTAACAGATGAAGGAAGAAAAGGAAAAAAGATTTAGATAATTGAAATCACAGATCATGGAGTTTTAAGCTGAATATAGAGGCAGGTGAGGGGCTGAGACAGTGATTATCAAATGTCCAAACACAAAACATTTATATGATGTTTGCATTTATTTTTAAAATTAAAAACTTATACCTTTCTCATTTGGTTGTTGTCACTATGGGGACAGTTTATAATGTTGCTTAGTTTAAAGGAAACAACTAACATGCTTTTTTTTGTTCTGCGTCACTCAGAATTAAAGTGGGTCAGTAAATCACAAGAATCTAAAAACCTGGGAAACATCTCTTGTCTGCTATGTTTTACTTTCCTGAGGATATTTGTGATTTTTACCTGTTTCCTAGAAGTGTGGGTGTCTTATAAGGATACTTACTACCTATAAAGTCTTTGCTTTGTTGTAAGAACAGTTGTTAACACTTATTCTATAGCTTTTTGTGTACCTGGCACTATGCCAGTAGTATAGTGCCAAAGACAATCTAAAGAGTTTCTCAATAGTGAATACATTTATTATACTGTCTTTTAAAAATTCTCCTATCAGTCTTTTGAAGTTATATATACTATTTCTCCCTCATTTGAAAAGAAAACGTGAAACAAAGTTTCAGAATGTAACATTTCAGGTTGTGCATCTGCTGAATGATATCTGAGGCTCAAACTTGCATTTTCCCAACTCCAGACCTCTTCCTAATTCTCTACTAGAATTGCAGCAGTCAAGAGAGTAGCGTGTTCTTTGTTCACTGTGCCATTATAGCAGGCTCTGTAGGAAGTTTGCGTTCACATGCACATCTAAACCCGGAGAATTCATGTCAGTCTTTTGGGTTCAGAGTGAGGCAAGATTGACTTTTGGGTTTGCAACTTGGAGAGTATATATAGAAAATGATCTGTAAACTCCTGTTTGCAACGTGTTTTCTTCTGTAACAGTCTTCCCTTTTGTCCCTTCATATACTCACTGGAAAATACAGTATCGTTTGTGTCGCATCTTTGCTTAGGTGGCCAATATATTTGTCTGCGTCCAGAGGCAGAAACCAGCTAGAGCTGGAATCAGCACCACGGAGAGCTCCAAGCACTGTGGTGCTGCTGCTGCTGCTGCTGCTGCCTGAGTGAACCCACAAGTGTCTGGGCTGTCAGTGTACATCTCTGCAATGATTTTTACAATCTTACTATCAGAATGGATTCCTTTTTTAAAAAAAATAGGGTCTAATGTGTATTGTGTAGCCCTGGCTGACTAGGACTAGCTATATAGCATGCTAGCCTCCAACTCACAGAGATCTGCCTGCCTCTACCTCTGCCTCTCCAGCTGGGATTAAAGGTATGCACCACCAAGCTTGGCCTGAGTTTTTCATTTCACATACAAAGGCATTCAAAAGAAGAATAATGAAAGGTAAATGTCTTTGGCAAAAGGAGCATCATAAGCTATGAGAAAAGTCAGAGCAGGATCCAAGTCTTTATGCACAATTCAATGTGAGATTATACAATAGAGCTAATTTTGATTTTGTAATTGTCTCTCAAAGGTAGTTCAGATAATGAGATTTTTTTAAAGTAAAATATTCTGTGCAATATTTTAACTCTAAAAATAATTGATTTTTTTTTGGTGGAGCTGGGAATTGGATCCAGGGCCTTTCTTTTCCAAGGTAGGCACTCAGCTGCTGCTCTCCATCCACCTTGTGTTCTAGACTGGTGGAATTTTAAGATATCTTTGTAAAACTACAGCAAGGGGGTGGTGTCTTTTTCTTCAGATTCCCACAGTGGCTTTGGTGGAGGCTCTTTTTAAAATTATTTTTTAAAGATGTATTTGTTTTTATTTATATGAGTACACTGTAGCCATCTTCAGACATACCAGAAGAGCGCATCAGATCCCATTACAGATGGTTGTGAGCCACAATGTAGTTGCTGGGAAATGAACTCAGGACCTCTGGAAGACCAGACAGTGCTTTTAACCACTGAGCCATCTCTCCAGTCCCAGGAGGCTCTTCTTTATATTAAAACAGAAGCAGAAGGTGTTGTGCTTAGTGACAAGTTGCCGCATTCTCTATTTCTTGCATGGGCTCAGAGAATACTTTCTTGAAAAGAGTCATGGAAACATGCTATTCTTCAAATTGCTGCTATGCCGGTGGATTTTTATAGCACAGACAGATTCCTCAGTGTTAGGACTAAAGGTCTGAGAAGTTCTGTGGACTTTGTCTTCTGTGCTCTATGTTCTGAACTGCTCGGCATTCTCTGAAAAAGAACACCTAGGCTGTTCCTACATCTGTCTCCTTGGAAATGGGTTACCAAACATCTCTCTGGAGCACAGAGAATAGTCCTTAAGTAGTTTAACTGCAAAGAAAGACCATCCTTGGGCACATACTCTGTCTGTACAAGGCTTTGTGAGTTCTGGAGATGTCAGGATCCTACCCCTTCAGACAGGATGTCCTCAGGCATTCATTCAGCTTTTCTAAGAAAGGAGCTTTTCAAAGTTGGCTTCTGGCTTGTTTTTTCTTCATTTTGGTTTTTTTGTTTGTTTGTTTTTGTACTTTTCAAGATAATTTTACACTTGTCAAGTGCTTCAGTTACTAATATGCTATCACATCCTTATTTAATCCTCACACCAGTCATATGGAATGCATAGCATTCACAGTTTAGCTTGGGGAGTCAGCAAACGTTTATTGAATGTTGGTTATATACTAGGCATTGTGCTAGAATCTCTCATTTATACATATTTGTGCACACACACATAATTTTAAAGATTCATTTTTTGTTCGTTTTTTGTTTTCTGAAAAACTAGAAGCTTAAAGAGCTTGCGCTTCATTTATTTCTGATTTCTAGTACTTACCACCCAGTTACAACTGTACTCATCATTAGAAGGCATGTCTAATGTGCACCACAGTTCATGTAGTGCCTGAAGGTGTCACATTTTTGGAACATGGAGTAGAACTTAAGCAACTGTTAAGCTTTTGTTCTCGGTCATCTTCCAAGGTAAAGAGTTAATTGTAAGGTAGCAAGAAGAAAATATTGTCATGGGACAGAAAAGCTAACAGGTCTGTAGAGGGGTAGGACATGGACGGGGAGCCTAGAACTGCTCTAGAGCCTGGTCCTATGGCTAGCATAATAGAGTTGTGTTAGATGGGTTAGGCCAGTAGAGGATTTGTGGCAGTGCTGGGAGTGCAGAGTGGGGTCAGGAAAACAAGGTAGAAGAGTGTAGCAGCCAGGTCTGGTCATGCCTTCTGTCTTTGTGAAAAAAGAGAAAAATAGATTAATTTTGTTCCAAAGAGCTGTAACATATCCAAGATTATTAGTAGTGCCCCTGTGGTTTAGCCTTCCAATAAGTGGTAGGTTATGGATTTGAACACATAGCCGGTACACTTACTTTCCTTTGACTGCCAAATACAGCTTTGAATCTATTACTGTTAGATTATAGGCCTGTCCATTTAAGACACTGATCATTTTAAAAAACAGATTCCCATAGCCTGAGGAAATTGGGCACTAACTCCTTATCCTCATTCCTAGACTGTGCAGCTCTTTCTGAGATAAAGAGTTAAAAAGATATGTTGTGCTATGACTTTTACAGCTTTTGGTTCTTCCCAGGACCTGGCTCCTTCATGTTCCTTTGTTACTCAAGTTATTCCAAACTTACTCATGTGGTGTGAAACTTCCCACAAGCCTCCAAAACTTACCAGAGTCACACACACCCTTATTCAGTGTGTGACTCTCTACCTCCCCTCCTTCACCACTGTCATTTTGTCCATGACAGCTCCCACTTGAAGGTATCCCTTTAAATACAGCTCTTCTCTGTGTTTTATAGGAAGCCTCTCCTTCCCTTTAAGGCCCTCTTATGCTATTTTTGCAGTGTGCTATTCCTTCCTAATGCTCTCCCACTGCACGGCTGGATCATGATCTTGAAGTTCTTTTTCCTAAAACAGCTAATTCCTGAAGGGCAATTATGTGTCAGCTTCTCTCAGGAACCAACAGCCAGGCTGCTGTCCTCTTCCTTTAAGTCGGCATTCCTGAGGATGACTTTTTTCAGCATACTTTACATACATGGTTTCCATCACACTTTACAACAGTCATATTGAAAAATCTCACATGTCACTTCCATCAAATATATGAAGAGACAGAGACAAGGGTAAACAACCATGTGCGGCTAGACGTTGGCTTACATTAGAGCTGGGATTTGGGTTCTGAGTGAGTCTTCCTTCTTATTTACTTGGGAATAGATGACTAAAAAGGAACCAGAATGCAGATTCCCCAGAGACTGTTAGTTATTCCAGTTATTAACCTTTATGTGTATGTAGTGTGTGAGATGATAGTAATTTACTTCTTTTCCTGACAGTGATTGTTCCATCTCAAGAAAACTGTTTCTTCCAATGCTGGAAGTTTGACTCATTAGTTCTACTCCACTCTCGGCCCTTCTGCTAACACTGGGCATTAGCTTGCCAGTGCCCACTGAATTAATCAAGATAGAAGCACCCAGGAGGGCAGATGTGAAGTCAGTGCTGGAATAAGGGGATAGCTTAAAACCCAGAAAGGAATGTGAGTCCTGGAGACACATTTGATATGTCTTTTTCTGTTCTTTTTGTGGTGTTATCTGTGCTAAGCAGCACTGTAAGGAAGACTCATCCTTACTACTGCCTACCCAGCCTCCTGAGAGGCTCTCTTGTTCCAGTTCCACAATAGTCCTGACTAATTTTTCATATTTCAGAATAACTCTAAGAGTCTTACTATTTGGCTCCAAACTGGATCTCACCCCTGAGATGAACCAAAATCTAGCTCTCTGGCCACATGCAACACGAAAGTAGGCTGTCAAAGTAGCTCCTCAAGAGAACTGTGACTGAGCCGGAGAGTGGAAATGTGGTCACCAACTACTGACTCTAACACAGAAGTCAGAAGCTGTTACTTCTGGCCCTGCACTGTAAACAGATGAACAACATGAAAATCATTCATTTTTCCTGGACTCATCTAAGAACTGAGATTCTAGAACAAACTACGTGTGGTGGCTGAATTTGGTTATCTAGACAAACCTGGGAAGAGAAAACCTCGACTGAAATTTGCCTCCATCAGATTAGCCTGTAGGTATATCTGTGGGGCACTGTCTTGATTGCTATTAATATAGTAATGTAATAAACATAGTAATTTAGCTCAAATAGTATTAGTTCATTAATTTGTGACGAATGTAATAAAGATGTTAACAGGAACCTGGGTTTGAGGATAATGCAAGCTGTTTGCTACTTTTACATTTTTTCCCTATAAATCTCAAACTGTCTTAAATAATAAAATTTAGTTTTACAGAATGAAAGTAGTTGTGTCAACATCAGAAGTAAAATAAAATATTACTGTGGAAAACAGAATTAGAGTGATCTGTTCTAGAAAATAAGTTAGAATGAAAAAAATTTAATCAGACTGCAAGAGATGAACTTACTGTTTACTGCAAATTCTATCCTGGCCTCCTAGCATCAGGGAGGTGGCAAGAGTACAGTATGTTGTGATTGGTGAGAGGTGAGGTTGAAGGAATCTGAGGGCATTGAACTTGGACTTTGAGGTTCCAGTTCTAACTCTGCCTGAGAATCACCTATCCCCACTCCCCACCCACCTTACTGAGAATTGAATCCAGGGCCTCATACACACTAGAGAAGTGCTATACCTCAGACCTTCCTTGCTCTTTAAATAGCAAAAGAAGTGTTTGTTGTTATTTTTAATCATAATACAACATTATTGGCTTAGAGCAATTTTTAATCATGTAACTTTAGGAAAATCACTGTATTCTCAGGTCCTTAGATTCTTTAGCTTTACAGTGAGAATGTTGGACTAAGTGATCACTGCAGTCTTGACCACAGTTAATATTTGAGGGCTTATGTGGTGTAGTGAGTTGAGACTGATAAACTTTACATAGAGCTCCAGGTATAAAATAGAAGTGTCAAGAATTATAACCATGTTCATCTCTTGAGCCTAGAGCCCAGAGAATGAATATTTCTCTCCTAGGCTACACTTCTGTACCTCTTAGCTCTTCACACATGATCAGATAGATTTCTTAATCTCCCAGATAGATTCAACTTATGGTCTTCATAGTTTTAGAACAGCAAAGTTGATATGAAGGCACATAGCCACAACATGAGAATTGATTACATTTGTTGCTAGAGGTGTGATGAAAGTTGTTAGAAATACATTGAGTATCTATCTGTATGACTCCTTTATGATATTATACATGAAGGCTCACAGATACTTTTCCATGGGATTTAAAGTTTATAAGCTGAAGACTCCTTGAGAGGGAGAAGATGGATGAATGCTTTCTTGACTTATATACTTCCGTGTCAAACTCCATCTCTTTATCATGCCTGCAACTTTAAAGCTGTCTTAACTATTTTAAATTTAAATTCAAATATACTAAGTATATTTAACACTTGATATCCCTGGTGTGTGTGTGTGTGTGTGTGTGTGTATGTGTGTGTGTATTTTGTGTGTGGTGTATGCCCTTAGGTGCAAGGTACACATGCAGAGGCCTTGAGATAGCATCTCTCACTGCATTTTTATGGCTAGTTGGCCACTCTTCGAGCTCTTGGATTGGCTTTTCTCTGGTTCTCAAAACCTAGCTTTTCCCTCGGGTGCTAGGGCTTTGAACTCTAGTTCTCATGTGTCCAGAGCAACCTCTCTTACTCACCAAGTCATGTTCCCAGCTTTATGTCTCCATGTTTATAGAAACATTTGAAGATCTACCTTTCTGTTCTGAAAACATCCTTATATCATTCTTGAACTTAACTGGTAAGTCTCTGTACAATTTTAGGCTGGCAGTTGCTTTATCTTAGAACGTTGATAGCATCACTGTTTCCTTTTGGTGTCTAGAATTTTCCCAGGGGAGTTGGAAACCACTTGGTACCTGGTCTTATAAATGTAATCTCTTCCCACTCATTTACCTGAAATTAGCTAGAATTTTCTCTTTGGCTTGCTCTTTTTAAATTTATGATGATGACCCCTACCCCCTGTATTTTCAACAATATTTTTTTTCCAAGAACAATGAGACACCAAGCATTTTTATTATTTTACTTTTCAGGAGACCATTAAATGTGTACTGCTCATGGTTCGGGTTATCAGTCAGAAGTGATTTTTATTTAAGATGCTAAAACCCTTAAGCTTTCCAGCGAGGTTTTTGTAAGCATGCAGAATGTTCAAATACCACAGAGGTCACATTTTGTTGTTTAAATGTATGTGCATTAATGTGCTTTTTCCACCCTACTCCCTATTTTTGACTTGAGGCTAGAAGTGTCTTTAGAAATTCTTGCACACTATGGTCCTGATATTATAGGACTCTAACTTAATTTACAAAACTATAGAGGAAACACAACAGAGCAGATATGTTCTAAAACACAGTCATTTAGTAAATTGAGTTTCTACTAACCATAATCTTTCAAGTGAATCAAAGACCATATTAGTAACAATATTCTCATTTTCTAGTTAATTATTATAGAAAGCACTAAAATATATACACATATATATTCTTAATGCATTAATTATACATATAATGTAATTATATTATATTACAAATATATATAATTATATCTATATATAATATAGATATTTACATATATATATATATATATATATATATATCAGTGCCTTCCACAACAATTACTATAATAACTGTTCAATATCTCATTGTTCCCTCCTGGAAAGTTGTTTAATTTAATTTAATTTTAATTTTTTATTGGATATTTTATTTATTTATATTTCAGATATCATCCCCTTTCCCCATTTCCCTCCCTAGAACCCCCATCCCATCCTCCTCCTCTTTTTTGCTTTTATACTTTTTTAATTACATGCATATATTAAGGTCAGTTCTAGGTTGAGGGTCTAGGAATACAATAGATGCAAATAGTCAAGGAACAAGCAAGGCAATAAACACAATTATGTGAACACTCCTGTGATCACTGTTTCTAAGGGCTTATCAGGATGACCAAAATATCTGAGCCAAATTCCCTGTCCTAACCCAAAGTCATTTTTATGTCTGAAGCCTACTTTGTTTTAGCCTAAAGTTTAGATTCCTGTCTAAAATTACTTCTTTGTTCTAGCCTAATATTTAGATTCCTACCTGAATTTACTTCTTTGTTCTAGCCTAATGTCAGATTCCTGCCTGAAGCCCATTTTCTTGTCCTTGGCCAATGTCATATTCCTACCAAGCAGCCTATTTCCTTGTCCATGGCCCATGTCAGATTCTTACTTTTTTATGCATGTTTTCCCCCCTGGTCTTCCAGTTGAATTTTCTTACTGTGATATAATTTTCTTTAAGGTTTTTTCTGCCTAAAGTATGCACCCCAGTGGTATATATATTGAGACTTGTGAAAACACCACCACAATAGTTCTTAGAAAATATTTATCACCTTATCACAAAGCCATCCTTGTTCACACCACCTATCTCCCCACCTTTGCAGCCCCTAGGCTAGCACTAATGGCGTGTTTTCTATCTTTTCGGAATTGAATTCTGGCCACTCTCATTTAGAGAAAATTATGCAGTATATGCTTCCTTGTGATTGGTTTCTTTAACTTAGCACAATGTTTCCAAGGTTCAATTTATGGCATGTATCCATGCTTTGTTCTCTTGCAAGTGGCATTTCATTTTATGTCTAGATTGTCCTTTATTTGTTCATCAGCTGATAAACATTTGTGTTTCTGATTTGAGGTTACTATGACTAATGCAGCTGTGAACATAACATTTGTTTTAAATTCTCTTTGGTGTATTTAAGAATGGAATGGTTGATTTACATATAAACATTGTGCTTAACTTGTTAAGGAACTGCCAAACTTCCACACTTCCACAATACAACATCTTAAATTCCTACCATATGTCTAATCTCTCCACATTCTTACCAAAACTTGTTGTTTTTAGTACTGTATGTTTTAGTATTTCAGTTTTGATTTGCCTTTTCCTGATGCTTAGTAATGTTGAATATTTTTCATGGGCTCTTTCTATTTATACCCTATAATTATTTTTTAAAAATTGAATTATTTGTCTTATTATTTAATTATGAATTTGTTATACTTGATTTATGAATATTTTCTGCTATTCAGTGAGTTTTTTCTTCAGTGGGAGTTTATTCTGTTTTTTATTTTTGTGATGTTGAAGATCAAATCTAGGACCTTTCACCTTTTAGAGAAGTGCTATACTACTGAGCTACTTGAAGGTTGGTGTCTTTATAAATACAAAAATTTTCTGTTTTGATGAAGAGAAAATTTTTTTCCTGTATTGATTGTACTTTTGAAGTCAAGTATGTTTTCTAATTCAAGGTCACAAGAATTTATGACTATCTTTTCTTTTAAGAATTTTATAGATTTACTTTTTACATTTAGGTATGTGTGTGTGTGTGTGTGTGTGTGTGTGTGTGTGTGTGTGTGTATGTGTGTGTTTGAGAGAGAGAGAGAGAATTGAATTTGAATTTTAATTGTATTTTAATTGTATTTTAATTGTATTTTAAGAGAAAAGTTTTATTTTAACAGGAAGGGTAATATATAGGAGGAGCTAAGGTGGGAGGAGTAGGAAGAGAAAGAGGAGGAGTAAGGAGAGGAGGAGCTAGATGACGAGGGTGGGGGGCATGGAGGTGGATGTTCGCATGTCTCCGCCTGTCAAAGGTAGTTGGTATATCTAGGTTGGGTATTGGGTTAAACTTCTGATTGTATGGGCATCTTGTTATTGATCATTACCAAACTTATAACGCCTTTGATTAACACTTAAAAAAATAGTATAAATGCAAAAAAGAGAAGGGGTGATGGGATAGGGGTTTTCTGGGGAGGGGAAATGAGGAAAGGGGATGGCATCTGAAATGTAAATAAAATATCCAATAAAAATTAATTAATTAAAAAAAGAATTTTATAGATTTACTTTTTACATTTAGGTGTGTGTGTGTGTGTGTGTGTGTGTGTGTGAGAGAGAGAGAGAGAGAGAGAGAGAGAGAGAGAGAGAGAGACAGCACTGTCAATTGGAGATCAAGTGTTCAAATGCCTGACATTATGGAGGTATCTCTTCAAACACCATAGTTGATGAACTCAGATAAAAACCTAGATCTTAATCAGTCTGGTTGCTTTCTGAACATTTCCTACTGAAGCTAGCCTGATCATGTCACTAAGGAGATAAAACAAAGGTGGTTTTTACAATATGGGGTTTCTTCATCTCTAGAGAAATAGCATTGATACTACAGGGAAAAAACTTTACATTAAATGCTTAGATGAGATAATGAGAAATCTCTTGTTTTATTTGTAAGAAAATTACCTTATGTGTAAGTGATATGTCAACTAATATTGTCTTAGTTTGGGTTTTACTGCTGTGAACAGACACCATGACTAAGGCAACTCTTATAAAGACAACGTTTATTTGGGGCTGGCTTACAGGTTCAGAGATTCAGTCCATTATCATCAAGGTGGTAGCATGGCAGTATTTAGGCAGACTTTGGGCTGGAGGAGCTAAAAGTTCTACATCTTTATCTGAAGACCAATAGGAGAAGACTGGCTTCCAGGTAGCTAAACAAGGGTGTTAAAGCCTACGCTGAAGTGACACACTTCCTCCAAGGCCACACCTACTCCAACAAGGCCACACCTCCAAATAGTGCCACTTCCTGGGTCAAGCATATTCAAATCACCACAAATATGATATGTGTCTTTTAGTGCCTAACAGGATAGGGAAGACTGCCCTGCCATTGTGGTAAAATCATGAAATAACCACATGTCCACATTTATCTGTGGATATTGCTTATATCTTTTTTAGTAGTCTTGTACTTACCTTAAAATTATAAAATGAATCTCCCAGGTCATTATTGAAAAGATGGTCTACTTTTCTCTAGCTTAATTTTTTTTTATATGCTGTCAATTATCAAGGCAATATTTTTGTCAGTGTTTTGCCAGTGACTTAAACATTGGGCATTTTTTTCCATTTCTGAAATCATTAGAACTAAATACAAGCTTTAAAAACTATTCAGAGAAAAAGTGTAGCTATTTATAATGCTGTGTCAAAAGTAAGGTTTTTAACGCAACGAATTAGTCACTGTTTTTAAAGAGCATGTAGCTGGTAGTGTGAGCATACAACCTCCATCAAGTACCAATCAGGTACTATTATAGCTACTTTAGACTACATGTACTAATTTCTGAATAGGGTAATATAGTGACCACTGGAAGTGGGAAGTCACTTTTTAAAGATCAATAATGCTAAGTGCCAACATTATGCCAGATGTTTTTATGCGTTTAAATCCTTATATAACAATCACTTAGGCAAGTATCATTACTCATCAGAATTGAGAAAGGTTAAGTAACTTGTCCAGTATCACTTGGCTGTGTGTTTTGAACACAAGTCTGTCTTTGCAAAGCTCTTGAGTTCTTATCACAATGGTTCTGGAAATTAGTATACCCCTCATAGCTCTAAGATTACCTGTCAACTGCCTCAGTAGTCATGGGTAGTATGAAGTAAAAAAATTTTTCCAAGTTAACCTCCACCTGGGAAATTGTAGAGTTGCAGATGATAAGAGAGAGGGGGAAGGGACGCTGAGGGAATTCTGAACCAGCTGCTAGCTGATGGGCTAGAACTTGACAGAAGGAGAGGTGATATGGAGGAGGAGTTAGTTTCCTTCCTGATTTTTTATACATTGTTTTTCTATTCAGTGCAGTTTGCAAACAATATACAGTGGCCACCTTGTCTCCTCCCTAATCTAGTCTCCAGAGCTAGTTAAGTAAGTAGATACAATTCAGCACAGAACTTAATGCCAGTAACCCAATTAAAGATGCACTGCTAGGAAAATTTGTGTAAGACCATTTTAAGTCCAGAAATAATTTAAACTCAGCCTTCTGCAAAATCTTTAGAGTGACTTGTGATTCCAGTGGTGGTAGAAGAAAATAAATTTACGCTTAAGAATTTGAGGCCCGAGAATGTAGTTCGGTGGTGAGATACCAGCTTATTGTGAAGGTTTGGTTCCCAGCGTTCAGCTGGAGGGTGGAGATAGGAAGGCTGAAGTACAAGGTCCCAGAAAGGCATGGCAGGCACAATGTCTGCTACAGATAAAGCAACAAACAAACAGAAAGAAAACAGAAGGAAAACAGAGTGAGGAGCTATCCAAGGAAGACAAGCTTCCAAACAGTCACAGAAAGAGATATAGAGGGCCTGGGCATAGTAGAACATACATTTAATTCTAGTACTTAGGAGGCAGAGGCAAGTAGATCTCTATAAGTTAGAGACCAGCTTGGTCTACATATCAAGTTCTAGGCCAGCTGGAGCTATATCATGAGATCCTATCTTTTAAAATTTTTTTTAAAAAATGAATGGAAGAAACACAAAGAACTAAATGCAATTAAGAGACCTCAACAAATGGCATAAGAGAGATGCCCATATGTCCCACTCGCTCTGCTCCAGCAAGCAGGGAAACAGTTGCTCTCACCTTGCCTGAGCAAACTGACAGTGTAGCAGAAGCCAGAGGCCTCTAACCTGACCAATGACCCATTGCAATGAACATTTTCAAGTAAAACTATTTGGGCAAATTTATACTGTGTGACACACTGTGACACACCACATCTTCCATAGCCAGATTTTATTTGTTTATTTGTGTACTTGCTTGCTTTTGGAGAGTAGGTTGCAACGGTGGAGGGAAGATAGGAAGGAATAAGGAGATGAGTGGAATTGGGATGCATGATGGGAAACTCTCAAAGAAACAATAAAAAGTTAGGAAAAAAGTCTCAGCAAAAGCAAGCTGTTCTTGTATCTGATATGATGACCATTTATACCATTCTTGTCCACTATCTTGATTCTCTGTTTTTAATACACGTAGCTAGAATGAAAGGTTGTCTTGGAATCTTGGAGTTACATATAATAATAAAAATTTGTTTAAAACACACACACACACACACACACACACACACACACACACACACACACACAAATAGGGATGTTGAGATACCCCAGTTGGCAAAGGCACTTATTGCCAACCCTGACAACCTGAGTTCAATTCCCAAGATCCACATAACGGAAGGAGAGAACTGACTGCCACAAATTGTTCTCCTCATGTTCTGTGTGTGGTGGCATGCCTCCCCCACAATAAATAAGTAAGTAAATAAATAAATAAATGGATGGATGTGAAAAGTGAGAGTCTGCTCTTTTGTATGCAAATGCAATTGTCTTCTTAAATACAATGCAGCCAGTGGGTTTATAATATGAAATCTCAAGAGGAACTGCTTTAGAGGAGAATGGCATATATAATAGCACCTTCTGATTTTAGAAGGAATGAGCTATTGTTTGCAGATAGTTTTGCATCTCTCCAGTAAAAGGAGACTGAAATAATTTGCTTTTCAGCATTCCTTATTTTAGTGTACATTATAATGATTAGGGTGTTAATTTTAGATGGTTGAACTTTTAGTACCTTGTATTTTTTCTTGTTAATATAGTCATGCATCTTCTAAAAGAGTGTTCAACAAGGCTACTCAATTGATCAGCCTTGTTAGACTAAGAGATGGTGTTCTCTACTTTTCTGCAATTGGTTCAGCTGATTTTTCCTAACTGTGCTTGAAAATCAGAGAACCAGAGTCCCCAAAGTATTTTTCTTAGTAGTTATCTAATCCATCCTTCTGACACCATGTGTACCTCCTCCCCACTATGCTCCTCTTTGTCAGTGATCAAATTTCATCCTTGAATCTCTAAATAGATTTACTTGCAATTTATTTTTCTATTTGCCTGTGTCATCATTTCTTCAAGGCCCAACTCAAGTATTACTTTCTTTCAGGAGCTTTCCTGTATTGTTTACATTGTTCTTTCTTCCCGTGTGTATTGGTCTTTTGTTAATTTCAGCATCTGTTCTAAGTCTGTAGGTGTGTCCAACTGGTGGCCGCTGGGCCACATGTGGCCGATGATAGCTGTGAAAGTGGCCCAATACAAAAATCATAAAATTACTTAGAACATGATAAGATTTATGTGTGCATTAAAAATAATTACACAGTTCCTGAGTCCAAATTTTGCATATAACAACATCATGTCTGAGTTTCAAAAGATCGGAGCTAGAGTCTGAGAGCAGAGACTAAGGAAGACTGAATTTGACTCACTGTGGCATCTTTACAGCTACCCCAGGTGATAACTCAGGTGGACAACAGGGCTCAGCATGAGGTCACAAGAGTGAATTCAGGATAGTGAAGGGATAAAAAACAAAGATGACAATTAGAAGAGGCACATGGACAAGGTATAGTGAAAACCACATACAAATTTCCCCCAACGCAAGTTAAGATATGAGCTTGAAATGTTATGTGCCAGAAAAGCTCATTAGAGACTGAGTGTCCTAAGTTTTTTGCTCTGCTTGGTCATGTAGACATCTTCTGTCGAGTGTACACCAGCATTTCGGACCCTCAGAAAGTAGAACATATGTTCAGCATAAACTATATTATATAAACATCTCATAGGAAACTACTTTTCTAAATTCTAGAATGACTCTGACCTTCATGAAATCTACATTACCACTGCTGGCTAAGGCCAGTCTTCCTAAGGGTTAGCAATCTCATGCCTGCAAACTCTTTTCAGTAAAATGTGCTGTTATAATGACCTTTCTGAAATGCTCTCAGAAGCTGAAATTGTCTGTCTTAGGAAATAAATATTGCCTTGTTACTAAAAGGTGTTTAAAATACAGGTAGTTAAAAACCTGTATGAGAAACTTAAAATCACTTGGAACATCCATTACTGTTGTCTGACCTTGTGACATTCATAGTCTCATGAAGTATTATTTATATATTATAGACCATTTTATGTCTGTTTTTCTCATATGCTAGTCCTTTATTATACAGGAGAAAGTAACTGGGTTACAAGTCAGAATATGAGTTTTGACTGGGTGCTGTCACTCTTCACTGCTCTCAATAGTTTTCTTATGTGCTTATAAAGGATAAGAATTTGTGTATCTCAGAGGTTCTTATCTCTGGTATTTCTGTCTCTTGAGAAAGTGTTGGATTGTTTTGTTTAATAATTCTTTATGATACTGAAGTAAAATTCTGCTTTGCTATAATGTTTAATGATTCCTACTCTTCTTAGTTATATATTTGGACAACTCTCCATTTTGGGAGGCAGCGTCTTCTAGGATTACCATCACTAATGCCCCCATCACGTAAAGTTGGAACGTTGCTTTCTTCTGGAGACCGGTGGACTAAACCACTGAAGATAAGAAAAGCCAAGGGCAGAGGTTAGATAAATGTTTGCTCTTTCTTCTCAGAACTTTCCTGAGATTTGGAAAGCCTGAATGCTTAAGATGATACATAGAAAAAAAAAAACTAAAAGTGATTGAATATTTCTGAAACTCTTGTACTATTATAATGACTATCTTTGTGGACGTTCATGATTCTGGCATTAAAAAGGTCTAAATAAAGGCCACTGCTTTCTCTGAACATGGCTTTCATCATTGTGTCCACCTTGTGTTTCAGATAAGGATGTCTTTTTAAAACTTTCAAAAATCCAAGAGAAAGTAATATAATCAAACTCAATTACAGGAAAAGAAAATTAAAGGACAATGTCTCTACTGAGTGTAGATAGAAAAATCCTCAACAAAATCCTAGCAGGCCAAATTCAAAAGGATATCAGCAAAATCATTATAATCAAGTATATTTATCCCTTGGATGCAAGGAAGTTTTAACATGTGTAAAACAATGAATGTGATACAAAATGAAAGCCAAAAATTATAGGATCATTTCAATAGAACAGAAAAAGCATTTTACAAGGATGTCTGCTCTGAAAAACTTCTGCTCAGTGGTCAACAGTGGTGGCACACACCATTAATCCCAGGACTTGGGAGGCATTGGCTGGGCATTCTCTGTTAGTTTGAGGCTAGCCTGGTCTACAAATAGAGTTCAGGACAGCCAGGGCTTGTTATACAGAGAAACGCTGTCTCAAAAAACAAAACCAAAGCAAACCAGACCCCAAGATCAAACAGACAACATGCCCCACCCCAATCTGCATAGTACTAGAAGTCTTGCTAAGATCGTTAGGCAGAAACAAGAAAAAAATGTATCTAAATATGAAAAGGAAAAATGAAAGTGAAATTGTGTCTCTGCTCTCTTCTGGTATATTTAAAAACAACAAAAAAGTAAGAATTCTACACCCCCCCCAAAAAAATCTGGTAAACAGATTCAGTAAAGTGAAACCAATAAAGTTTCTATACTCAACAAACTATACAAAACAATCTTTTTTAAGAAAACCGTTTCAGGCTGAAGAGATGGCTCAGCCATTAAAGACTAGGCTCATAACCAAAATTATAAGAAAACAGTTCCATATTCACTAATATTCTTTAAAAGCCTATGAGTGTGTTTGACAAAAGAGGAAAAAGACTTATATGTCCAGAACTTGGAAACATTTAAGAAAGAATTTCAAGATGACAGAAATATATTTGTATGTGTGTTCTACTCATGGATTGAAAGCATGTTGTTACATTTT
The DNA here is from genome assembly GCA_030674055.1 of Rhabdomys pumilio. Classification (NCBI taxonomy): domain Eukaryota; kingdom Metazoa; phylum Chordata; class Mammalia; order Rodentia; family Muridae; genus Rhabdomys; species Rhabdomys pumilio. The sequence continues at coordinate 55,824,102 of JANHMN010000008.1, forward strand.
ATACTACCTAAAACAATTTATAGATCCAATGGAATCCCTTTTAAAATTCTAGTGTCATTTCTAATATAAGTATAGTAGAAAGTTCTCCTATACTTAACAAAATCACAAAAAGCCCCAGAACATTTAATCCTAAGTATAAAATAACAGAGACATCACACTTCCTAACTTCAAAATAAAAGGCTATTATGATCAAAATAGCATGCATGATACTGACATAAAACATATACCAACAGAATAAGAATATCCAGAAATGAAGCATACATATATAGTTAATTGGGTTTCCTTGGAGGCACCAAGAACACATGTGTGGAAAGGTGGAAAGAACATTCTCTTCAGCACATGAGTTATGTGTATTCCACAAGTCAGGACTGAAGTTGGATGCTTATCACACACCTTATGCAAAAATCAGCTCAGATTGTATTAAAGACCTGGATATAAGACCTAAACTAAAACTTCTACATAAAACATACGTGACTTTCTGTGACACTGAGCTGATGAGAGAATCTGAGTAGCTTTGAAGGATGAATAAATATCCCTGAGACTGACTGGAGTACAGTGTTCTACACAAGAGCCTCATTTCCAGGCTGAGAGAATAACATAAAAGTGAAAAGGCAGGAATTATGTATTTAAAGGTAGATGCTATGGTATGATGGTATGGAAGGGAGTTGGCAAAGGATGAATTCAGAAAGTTAGGAAAGGCCAAAGGTGAGAAGGTCCTTGAAAACCAGCCACACCATAAGTTGATTTTATTTTTGTTTTTATTGTTTTATCAAAAGAGCACAGAGATCAAAGAGTTTTTAGAAGATTAGGTAATACAGCTATGTGACCCTAAACTTTTTGAGTCTTTGAATCCTTGAAACTTAAATACAAGACTTCAGACATTCAGAGTTCATTGTTTTCTGAGAATAAGAAATTCTTAGGAGTAAAAAGGATCTTAATTGTTATCCAGTCCATCAGTTATCAAATCTACCTGTGCATAAAAAATCCAAGTAGATTTTTTTTATAAATAAGAATTTCTGGTTTCTATCTCACATTTCTATTAAGCCCAATTTTTCTTATAATAAGATTTATGGATAGTTTTTATGTAACCAGATAGAGATAAACACTGGCTTTATCAACCCTCTTTATCATTCAGGTACCACAAGTGCTTTTCTTTGAATATGAAAATATTTTTCTTCCTGTTCTGTTTGTTATTCTATTTATGCCTTGAGCTTAATTCACCTAATTATCATTCCTCCAACATTTTCTTGACCTAGGACTTTTCTCCATACAGTAAATAGTTACTGATTGACAATTTAGAACCTTCAGGAGATGTGAGAAGTGTTTATTGAGTTAGGGTTTAAGATGATTGGAGTAATTTTTTTCTCTCCCCTCCCACCCTCCTTCCCTCCTTCCTTTCTTCTTTCTTCTTCTCCCTCCTCCTCTTCTTCCTCCTTCTTCTCCCTTCCTCCCTCCCTCCATCTCTGTTTGGGGGTGATGGGCTTTCACTATGTAGTTCTGGTTATCCTGGAACTCACTCTGTAGACCAGGCAGGCCTCTGTCTTCCCAGTGTTAGGATTAAAGGTGTGTGCCACCACACCTGGCTTGGAGCAGTTAAGTTTCCTCAAGGAGCATGGTGACCTGAGAGTAGGTCTATAAACCTTTCTCCTTTTCCTCAGCTTCATTACGATCCTCACCAGGTGTATGCTGAGATCCTTCTTTCCCAAGTTCTGTTAGCCATCCTAATGACCTTTCCTGCCTTTTGGTATATCTCTGGCCTTGAAATGATTACTTCTTTGTTGTTGTTGGTTTTGTGTCTTCATTAGTAAATTTACATCAAATTGATCTTAAAGCTATTCCCCCCCACCCCACCCCCTCTCCTGTATTCTGTCATGCTGTTGTCCAGACTCTGCTGGTCTTTGGGACAATGGCATAGCAGGACTCCGACATAAAAGCCAGCTTCTGGAGAATAACACTTTCACTTATGCTCTAGACTCAGTGGCACGTTAGTATCAGTGTTTCCTGTGGGCTTTTAATCAAAGGAAACTCTGGATATAGGAATGGTTTCATTTTAAGCATTAGCAGCTGTAGCTGAGAATGGAAGATACGAAAGGATTATGGATGCCACTAGACCCATTTTAACAACTGGGTAGTTTCAAAGCACACCATGACATCTAAGTTATTTTTGAATCTCGTGGGTCAGAGTGTATTTAGTTCACTTTCCTGGGAAGATAGAGCATCATTAAAGAACATTTGGTCCTGGTAATGGGCTGAATTTTCCTTTGCTCTGTTGGGACCTTCAGCTGTAACAAGAAAACTTAGTAATCTGAGTACTTTGATATAGGCAAACTAAGCACTTTCTGTTGGAATCAGCTTGCTTTTATCATTGACTCTGAACACAGTTTTCTTTTCCACAGTCTTTTTTTCCTTGATGTTTGTAACTGTTGTACCGAGTCATTCTCAGAAGTCCCTACTTTACCATGTCCATTCCTAACCACCATTTTTACCTTTCTCTAAAACTCTAAGAGGCATCTGCCATGCAATTTAATTCTTTTCAGTCTTGTATGATCATCTCATTATTTTGTGTGTGTGCATTATTTGTTGTTTTAGAGATAGGGTCTTGCTATTAGCACAGACTGGCCTTGAGTTTCCCATGGAACCCAGGTTAACCTCAAACTTGCAGCTCTTGAACACCCAGCTGTGCATTTAAAGCAGTCTGAAAAGCTGTCTTGAACAGAACACACACACACACACACACACAAAGAGAGAGAGAGAGAGAGAGAGAGAGAGAGAGAGAGAGAGAGAGAGA
>JANHMN010000008.1:55826899-55874414 GCA_030674055.1 Rhabdomys pumilio
AGAGAGAGAGAGAGAGAGAGAGAGAGAGAGAGAGAGAGAGAGAGAGAGAGAGCAGTCTGAAGACTACAGAACCAAGAACTATCTACAGAGAGCTGTCTAGGAAGCCATCTCGAGCAGAACATAGGCCACCAGCTTAGACCCATGATTTCCCTTCAAGTCATTTGTTTTGCTGCTCTCAAACACCCCTTGTCTCACAACCCTTCTCCAAGCTGAGGCTGGTCCTTGGCAGTCTTGCATGGAGGAAGCTCTGGGCTCCATCCATAGAATTACACCAAGAAGAGATTAGGAGATAGACAGAGGGGAAAAAGAGAAAAAGAAATGTAAGTAGAAAATATCATGTAAATAACTGGAATTCAAAGGATAAGGTAATGGAGGAAAACTTAGAACTAGATCTTGTGATCCTTTGTTTACAACAGCCCTGTCTCCACAAGTAAAGTCTTCTCTTACATTTCTTATATACATGTCTCCTAAATTTTTCTTCCTTCAAATTGTTTTCATCCCTAACTATGATTAATTGGTTCTAATTGTCAACCTAATACAATCTGATCACCTGAGAAGGGAGTCTCAATGAAGGATGTCTAGTTCAAATTGCTTGTGGATATCCCTTTGGGAGATTATCTTGAATATGATAATTGAGGTGTGCAGACTTGCCTACTATGTATGGCACATTCTCTGGGTATAGGGTCCTGGATTGTGTAAGAGTGGGAAAAGCAACCTGAGCCCCAGTATACATGCATTAATTCATTGCTCTTAGATCTTGACTATGGATGCAGTGTGACTAGCTGCTTCAAGTCCCTGCCATCTTTTGGGGAGGGGGCAAAGTTAAAGTAAGCTTTATTAAATACTAAATGCTGACCAAGAAATGGACTTTGGTCAGGGCCATTTTCTGGAAATTTCCATCTGAAATGGCCAAGTTCCTCCACCTTAACTGCCCCACAGTGATGAACTGTGACTATTTCTCCCTTAAGTTGCTCTCATCAGGATATTTTATTATGACAGCAGAAAAGAAATAAAGATGATTTCTGTGTTGTTGGTTTTACTCATCAACTTGACACAATCTAGAGTCACCTGAGAAGGGTTCTGAGAATGTCATTGAGGAATTGTTGTAATGGCATTGATTGACAAGAGAAGACCTGCCCACTATGGATGGCACAGTTCCCTAGGCAGAGATTTGTGAATTGTATAAAATAGAGACAACAGGCTGAATTCTAGCTCATTGATTGATTTATTGCTTTCTGCTCTCGAAAACATTTATTTGTTTACTTACTTAGTGTCTGCACACGTGTACTATAGCATGTAAATGTATGTGTACAGGTCAGAGGACAGCTAGTGGGAACTGATTCTTTCCTTCTACTCTGGGAGTCCTAGGGATTAAACTCAATCAGCTTGATGGGAAAGTTTCTTTACCAGCTGAACCATCTCACCTGTCATGACCAAGTTCTGGACAGTGGATGTGATGTGACAGGCTGCTTCAAATTCCTGCCACCTTGAGTTCCCTGTGTTGATGGACTGTAACCTGAAGTTGTGAGCCAAATAAACTTCCCCCCTTAGATTTTTTTCTGGTATTTTATCACAGCAATGGAAAGCAAATGAAGATTTTAACACCTTATTCCCATCTTAATAAATACTATCAATCACCATCCATTCAGTCATGATAGAACTTTGCGGTCACTTTGTACACCCTGTTCCCATTCATTTCATCTAGTTTAGCATGGACCAAATCTTTTATACCCCTGTATTTGTCCTTACATTTTCTCTATCCCAGGTCATCATCAATTTTCACATATGCTCAAAAATAGGTTCCTCTATATTCTTCCTATTTTCACGCTTACCGTCCTACAAACCTTTCTCCGTAAGAGATTTAAACAGAAATTTTAAATTTAAACAGAAAAGATTTAAACAGGAATGAATTAGTTAAAGATATAGTTAAGTGTTTTTGTACTAAAGAGCTCATTCTTGTTGATGGTTTTCAGAATCCCACAGCAGGCCAGGGGGTGGCTCAGAAGAGCACACAGGTGTCTGAGACCAGTCCAGATCTCTAGAAGAACATTTTCAATAATCTTATTCCAAGTGACATTTTCATTTATTCTGTTAGTTATAAAACTTCTGCTCCTAGATGGTACTGTAAGGTTTGTGATAATCCACTTCTGCTGTTTGTGACTATTTACAATATGTTCTAGTAACTAAATGAATAAAGCAAATGATGAGAATGATTTTCCCTTAAATAGAAACTATCAGTGAAAAGATGGAAAGTGTATATATTTGTCTATACATGCTGTATATATACCTATAGCTATATAGTTATTAATTTTAAATATAACACACACATACATATATATAAATTAGAAAATCTACAGTCTAAAAGTACAATAACTGAAACAAATTTAAGCAAACAAGAGAAATCAATAGGTTTTAAGTTTGGTTATAATTGGGATAATATAGTGTAGGGGTCAAAATAAATAAAAGCAGAACTAACAATTGTTGTCTCTGACAACATAATTGAATTGTCTGAGCAATCTGGTTTCAGCTATTCAGTTTTACCTGAGAATGCCAGCTCAAGCATTGGACTAGGAGTTTGCATTCTGTTATGCAAGAGAAATAAGAGAAATATGCTTCTTTTTGTGTATCTAGACCTTTTCATGTGTCCAAAAAGCATGAGGGAGATTTTCTAAATATTTTTTTCCTAATATGCCTTGCCCCTGTGTAGCCTGCGGTAACTTTCACTTCCTAAGCACTGCAGTCTTTTATTTATACACAGTCCTTGACATGATAGACAGTTAACAAATGTTTCAGTGATAGATAAGAATGCTAAGAAGAAAAAGTGAAGATCTATGTCTTCCAGGAGTATTTGATTCTAAAAGTCTGAGAAAATGAAGGAAAGAAAACCTGAGATCAGGAAGTCTTCTCTAGGAAAACAAGACCAAACACAAACTGATGTGGAAGTCCTTCAGTGCGTAAGCTACATAGCTGCATTAGAGAATACTCCCTCCTAAGATTTTGGGAGAACATAAGAGTTCTTATGTACTCTGTCTTAGTTAGGGTTCCATACTCCTAAGAAAATTCTATTATGGCTTGAAAGCAGACCCTGTCTTATCTAGCCACCTTGATGTACATGATGAAGTCCTACAGTTCTATGGTTTCCAGTGTGGACATGGTTTTTATAGTTCTTTTGCTGTGTGTCACCTGTTTACTCCTTCACAGCTATGCAGTCAGACGTAATGCTTGTAGGTTTTGTGTTTATAGTCACACAAAGTCAAAATTAAGATATCTAGGTGCTGGGAAAAAAATCTGTTTTTTAAGCTTATTCTTGTTGACGGAATCCTGCTTCTTGTGGTTATAGACTGAGATGAACCAGCAATAACTTTGACATCTGGAGCCACCTACACTTCTACACATGTGGCCATGTCCGTCTCACATTGTCTTGTGCTTCAGATCTCTGAGTCTCTCTTCTCATCAGCAGAAAACAAGCTTCTGTTTTAAAGAACACGTTGACATGATAGGCCTCCCTGGCTGAGCTTCCTGTTTTAAAGTTGGCTTTGTCGCGTGATAGACTGACTGTTCATGAGTGTAACATCCATCACACCTGATAACCTAGGGTTATTTTGTCTGCCATATCTGTATTCTGTTTCAACTTACTTTTTTTTTTCAGATCTGTAGGTTTTGAGGCAAGCTAATGGTTGTCATAGTATTTCAGTTAGTAAGTAAAAATACCTACATGCCTAGTGACCAAATTAATATTGGGAGTCACATACAAGAATAATGATCTTCCTATGTTCAAGTATTTGACATAGAAAACCATGTATATAGTATGATTTTAATGTTTAGAGAAGTAGATTAAAAAAGTAATAATTATTCATTATATAATTCATTATTTAATTGTGGCCACTGTTCTGATGCTTATGTAGAATAATACGTTTAAATTTTTCCATTGGCAATTTCTAATTTTAATAAATTAACATAGTTTGGATGATAAGGTTTGCTGGGTATTGTTTGTTTATTTGGTTTGGTTTGGTTTTTCAAGACAACATTTCTTCTGTCCTGGAACTCACTCTGTAGACCAAGCTGGTCTCAAACTCAGAGATCCACCTGCCTCTGCCTCCCAAATGCTGGGATTAAAAGTGTGTGCTACCATTGTCTGGTTAAAAGCAAAATTCTGCTGTTTATTTACATAAGTGTCTTCTATACCTTTTACTGACATAAAAAATGTGGACTTGAATATAGGCGATGAATTATGGATTCAGGTCTTGGCCTTACCATTAATTAGGGGTGTGTGTGTGTGTGTGTGTGTGTGTGTGTGTGTGTGTCTGTGTCTGTGTCTGTGTGTGTCTGTGTTTTATGGGGTAAGACACGTTAAATTAGATACTTACATTTTAATATACTGTGTAACTATTTCAAAATACAAGTGAGATGGTGAAACATCCTATGTTATAAATTTTGCATATATCTCATAGAAGCTTTCTTATTTAAATGAAAAAATACTTGAAGTTAGACATCAGAAGTATTAACTATTTCTTACTGTCCACATACAAACAGATACCGACAATAGCTTCTACGATAAATTTATCTTTGGGATTGAAATGCCATTACCTTGGGATTATCTAGTGCCAAATTGTTTCCTTCCTGGTTGAATGTTTTCCTTTTTACATCTTATTAAACCTGTAGTTTTTCTCTAATGGATGTTGTTACAGTCTAATGACATTTTCTCTACCCTTATTGACAATCTGCTGAAAAAGTAGATTAGCAGATATCTAACAGAGAGCTTGTCAGTATAATGATGTCAAAGTAGATTAGCAGATATCTAACAGAGAGCTTGTCAGTGTAATGATGTCAAAGTAGATTAGCAGATATCTAACAGAGAGCTTGTCAGCACAGTGATGTCACTGTAATCAGGCTGAGTAATATAATTCTCTGCTTAGTTCAGCTGTGAATGGTCATCCTGAGAGGTCATTCCCATTTGAGATGACTCATGTGGGTTTCTGGAATATGGCACTGTGCATTAAAGGAGGCCATGTAAGGGGAAGCAGTGCCATTTATTCATCATCTTTGTCCTTTCTGTACAATGTGAGCTGTGAGTTTTAACTTCCTCCCTTCCTCCCTTCTTCCCTTCCTCCCTTCTTCCTTCCCTTCCTCCCTCCCTCCTTCCCTCTTTCTTTTCCTTTCCTTTCCTTTCCTTTCCTTTCCTTTCCTTTCTTTTCTTTTCCTTTCTTTCATTAAAGACAGGTTGCTTTAGTTAGCCCTGGCATTGTGGAACTCTTTCTGTAGACCAGGCTGCCCTCAAACTGTGAGGTTCATCTGCCTCAGCCTCCTAAGTACTGGCATTAAAGGTGCACAACTACCACTCTGCTAACTCAACATTTAAAGTGATTTGACTATAGGATTTCTACCATAGAACACTCAACAAACCATAGAACACGGTTTGGGAAGGACTAGTGTCTTCTAATGTAAGGAAGTCCACCCAAATCTTGGAGACTATCCGTGTGTGTTTATTGTAAGTAGTTTAGTTATCACTCATCATCTGGCTACATTACCTTTATAACAACTGGAGAATCTGAGGCCATTCAGGTCTGAAGAGACTTGTCCAAGATATTGTTAGGGACAGAGTTTGGTTAAGAATAGTCAAGATCTCCTGTCTCTCAAATTTGAATTTTTCTTTATTATAGTTCAAATCTTAACAACTGAGAAAAAGACCTAGCTGTGAGGCTCCCTCTACCCCCTAAAGATGGCAATGTCTTTAATTCTGAGTTACAGTTTGGAAGTAGGATTAGGGAGGATTTCCTGTTCTAGGAGAGTCAGTGCCTCTTCTGGTGTCTGAGGGTACTACACACGTGATTTATAGACATACAAGAAAGGAAAACACTCATACTCAAACATTTAAAAACTAGAGTATTTATTTAAAAAGACATCTGCTACTAGTGTGAACTAACTCATCCATCTTCATAGTCTTTATACTATAGGAATAAGCATTCAGTGAGTTAGGTTCTGGATAGTTAGTGATTGGGACTTTAAGTTTTTGGTTGTTTGTTTAAGATACAATCAATTTAAGAGCTAATTTTTCTCAGAATGTCTTGATTTTCTACTTAAAAGACAGAGATGAGGGAAACAGAAATTCTGAGAAATGTTGAAAAAAATGTGGTAATAAAGGTTAAGCTCGGACTGTCACTGACAGCCTGTACTTTCATCCCTAAATACTTGCTTTGGTATATGTTGAAAGCTTTCGTTCTTGTTTCATTCAACGGGGAAGTATCAGAAATCTTTTTCTAGAAGTGTCTTACAGGAAATTTGGACTTGAGAAAGGGCACATGATTGGAAGTGTTGTGGATGGAGAGATGTGAGGCAAGAGACAGGCAGAAAACACAACCAAAAGCATAAGTTGGGAAAAGGTATATTTTCATCCTCCTGGTGTCTACTGGTTTTGAACTTTGTTGTTATGAACAAGATCTTTTTTTTTTTCAGTCCACAAAGGCTTTTTATTTATGCTTTACATTAAAAGAAAAGAAAAGAAAAGAATCCCTGGATTTTCCCTCTGATATATTTTCATCTTGCCTCTTCATGGTCCACGATGCCAGCAGAGGTTGTCAGTACAGTGAAAGCAAACTGGTGTGATAGGAGCAGATTGTTCTGCCATTTTCCTAGGTCTTTGAGTTGCACATCACATCTAGGGCGTATAACTCCTCACTTGTTCAACCTGCCTGTGAGGTTCACAACCATCTTCCCAGCTCTGTGATCATCAATGATCTCGAATTCACCAATGCTGCCATGCTTCATCATCACAGTTAAGAACGGAACGATGACTTTAGAATGTGGCCTGATGAGGACCTGGCATTTGCCTCTCTTCTCAGCATTGTTGATGCTCTTGAGAGCATCCACCAGAACATTCATTTGCACCATGGTGACGGTGAGGGAAGATGGCAGAAAGAGAATAGGAGGAGCAAACGCACAGAGTTATGATAAACAAGATCTTTAATCTCTCTGGTCTTGTTATTTGATCTCTAAAATAAAAATAATATCACTCTTTCCAAGACTGTGATGATTGCATAAATCAAAGTATTTTTAAATGTTACTATATTATATTCATCAAACCAATTATAGTTTGCCTTTGAGGAAATAGCATTTTTGCTATAATATAAAAAAGAAAATCTGGGAAATTCCTGATGATTTCTAAGTGCTCTTCCGAGATTTTGTTCTCTTTTCATTTTCCCTTCCTTCCCCAACACACCCCATCTCAAAGCTTGCTTCTCTCTTCTCATACTACCTCTTGCCTCTGTAAGGAAATAAAAATGGCTGTCCATACAGAAAGCTCTTCTGGATTTGGAGTAAGGTGCAAAAGGAAGGAACTTTCCCTATCTAAACTCTTGTAACACCATAGATTAAAAACTCGAAAGTTATATCATTATTCCTATTTATTGACTGGTTTACAGAAAGCAAGTTTAATTTTTAAATAAAACTTAATTGCTATATTTCTTTCTTAAGTTGATACTTGTGGTAGGTTGAATGAGAATGGTCTCCATAGGTTCATATATTTGAGTGCTTGGGCCTAGCTGTTTGGGAAGGAGTTGGAGGTGGGGCCTTATTGGAGGAGGTATGTCACTGGGGGTGCACTTTGTGGTTTCCAATGCCAATGCCATTTTCAGTTAGCTTTCTCTGCCTTGTGGATTGAGACATAAGCTCTCAGTGCTCTCCTGCTATACCTGCCTGCTTGCACTTCCCACCGTGATGGTCATGGACTTTAACCCTCTGAAATCATACCCCCCAAATTATATACTTTCTTTTATAAGTTGCCTTGGTTGTGGTATTTTATCACAGAATTAGAAGAGTAATTAAGACAGCACTAATTATAATATATCCCAAATGCAGTTATGGCCATAATATTCTTAGCTTGGTGTCTAGAACACTGTGATACTTGTTAAGTGTTAATTATCATTATCATTGTCATCATCTCATCCTTTTCAGACCCCCCTCTAGTTCTTAGGTAGTCCTAAATGAACTTTAAAGAACTGCTCATTCCTTACCACTCTCATGGGATGGGATGATTGAGAGGAAATCATCTTTAGTACTTATCTGGTCTCAGTCTCTCTCTCTCTCTCTCTCTCTCTCTCTCTCTCTCTCTTTCTTAGTCTCTCTCTCTGTGTGTGTGTGTGTGTGTTTCTCTCCCTTTCTCTCAAATATCTTATTTTTCTTTAGGTTAAATAATAAGATATTTTGACCCCAAAACATTACACTTATTTAAAAAAATTATAATAATTTTTAGCTGGCTGTGGTGCTACAATCCTTTAGTCTCAGTACTGGAGGTTGAGGCAGGTGGATCTCTGTGACTTTGAGGCCAGTCTAGTCTGCATAGAGAGTTCTAGAATTGTATAATAGAGAGAGCCTATCTCAAAAAGACCATTTAAAAAAAGATTTATTTGTTTTATGTACACTAGTGTTTTGCTTTCATGTATGTCTGTGCACCATGTACTTATGAAAGTCATAAGTAGACATCAGATTCCCTGGAACTATAGTTATGGATAGTTGTGAACTGCCATGTGAGTGGTAAGAACTGAACCCCGAATCTTTTCAAGAACAAGTATTCTTAACCTCTGAGTCATTTATCAATCCCCTACACGTATTTTTGGTATCAATATTCTGTTCACTCTATCAGCCTACCTATTGGATCTGGCTAGTGGGCTGAGAAATCTGGAACTCCTTAACCATCAGTTCACTGCATTCAGTCTTCCGTCTCTGAGGACATCGACTCCTGCTCTACGTTAAGACATCAGAGATGTCAGTGTACTGGGACATCTAATTTAGGGATTTATATGGATTACATGGATTGATAAGGAACGTGGTGACTGGTATAGTGAATTGGAATCTGGGTCATAACATCATGTTGTCAGGCAGGCTTCTGAGAAAGAAGTGTTAAGGAGCTATTCAGTGTTAAGGCCTAGGTAACTGTTACCTGTCTAATCTGCTATTTTGTGCAGTTACTGGTGTCGTAAGGACACTTTCTCATGTGTTGTTACTGCTGTTACTAAGAAACTTTCTCAAGCCCAAGTTGATTGCATATTCTTTTATATTCTGTGCTCTTGGAAACCAGTCACAATAGAAGTAAGTTAGAACTGATTCATATAGTTAGCCACAATAAGCTTTGATCTGAATCACCACCCAGCAGCACTTTCTGCACCTGTGTATGGGCTGTTATATTATTTGCTTTTATAAGTGGCACCTGGGATGAACCCTAATATAAGAGAGACACCTGCACCAACATAAGAAACTATTTGGAATGAGACTTTCATTTTGAGTAGGAGGTCAAGTAAAGTTGGAGTTCCTAAGACCTCCCTGGGAACTGACATCCTACTTGACAGACAGAGACATGTATGTGGTTAACTGACATAATGGTTGGCAAGTTAAGACATGTATGTTAGATAAGTCACATCCTGGTTTGTTGCGGCCTGAGCTGGCCCACACTTGGGGGCCAAAATGTCGGACTGCTCTGTCAGTGTTGGAACCCACACTGCCAAAAGCCTTGAGGGCTAAATTGTTAGAGCCCGAACTGCCCCAAGCTGCTCTGGTCCACGGGTCAGGGTTCAGCAAGAGAGTGAGGATGGACTCGAAGAATGGAGACCAGACAGAGTATGATTCAATCCCGTTTATTCTTCAGTCTCTCTTCCTAGTCCAAGTCCCAAGTCTTGAGTTCCTAGTTGCTTTCTTCTGATCTCGAGTCTCAAGTACCTACTGTCTAATTCCAAGTTCTTCCTCCAAGTGCTAAGTGCCTAATACCTAATAATCTGTTACAAGTGTCTAACCTAATAACTAACTCCAAGTTGTACTCTCTCTCTAATGCGTAATTTCTACTCGAAGTTGTACTGAACTCTTCTGTCTGCCTCTCGACTTTTATATGTCTCACTTCTAAGCCATGCCCCTTAGGTCTTATCTCTAAATCTGATCTCCAAGTCATGCCCTTAAGTCTCAGCTCTAAATCACACCTTTAAGTCTCACACACCCAAGGGAAAATCCTGGGTATCTAATACAATATGTTATCAGAGTGTGCTCAGCTGTTGTAGGCTAATGTAATCAAGTCTCTTGTCAGGTTATATGGCTCAAGATGGCTGCAAGAATGATAGCTGCCTTCTGTCAGCTCCCCACACTGGCTGACAAGTGAAGACATGAATGTTAGACAAGGCAAGTCCCCTGCTACAGTTGAATACTCCAGCCAATGGAGACAGGAGTAAATCTACAACAAAGACATGTTCCTAAGGAAATCACCTAACCTTAAATCCTGATTGGTGGAGTAACTTGGCACAGATGTTTGTAGATCCCAGGCTTAAAAGGCCCTGTAGAATCTTAACTCAATGTCATTGTTCAGCTCTGAGCCTTTACCTGGCCCTAACTGATTAGTCCTGGCATCATATGCTCAATGAACTATCCCTATCTGACTGAGATTGGTGTTTGTGGGCTTGTGAGGCGACTCTTGGATCCCAACACTCAGGCTGTTGGGAGAGACCCATGGAAAAGAGCCCCAGGTGGCTGCTGGTAGAATTGTATCTGTATCTCCAGGACATGAAGCAGTGTTTAACACGGAAAAGCACAAGGTTGGTGTAAGTTAAGGATGGGATTTCCTGGGTGTATGTTGAACCTAGAATGGTATCCAGCCCTCCTTGAAGTCTGAAAACACAGCAAATTGTGTCTACCACTGCCACCTCACTTCCCAGATCAACTCTGCCTTTGAAGCCACTCCCAGTAACTCTGTAGTCAGATCTGATTAATTCATTTTCTTATTCAGCATTGTTTAATTGCCCCGTCAACTAAATTGTGACATGGGCTACTTAAATGTTTTAATTCTGTTCATGATGAATGTGTGTCCTTGTAACATATGTTCTGTGCTTTCAAAATGTTTACAGCACAGTTACAAGGCTGTTAATCTCTTTGGTTTTTTTAAGATTTATTTTTAGTTTGTGTGTGTGCATGTGGTGTGGGGGAGGTTGAGGGGAGAGAATGCTACTTGTCTGAGGGTCTGCATAGGCCAAAAGAGGGCATCAGAATCTTGGAGCTGGAATTGCAGATGGTTGCAAGTCTGCCCAACATGAGTGGGTACTAGGAGCCAAACTTGGGTTCTCTGATAGAGCCATAAGTGCCCTTAATCACTGAGCCATCTCTCCAGACCCTGTTAATCCACTTGTATGTTCTTTGAGAAAAGTTGATTTAGTTGGGCCTGGAGGTGCACGTTGTTAATCCTGGCATTCAGGAGGCAGAGGTAGGTGATCACTATGAGGTCAAGATCATCCTGTTTTACAGAGTGAGTTCCAGGACAGCCAGGGATACACAGAGAAACCCTGTCTCAAAAAACCAAAACAATAACAACAAAACAATGGAGAAACACAAAGAAAGAAAGAAAGAAAGAAAGAAAGAAAGAAAGAAAGAAAGAAAGAAAGAAAGAGGAAGAAAGGGAGAGAGAAAAAGAGAGAAAAGAAAGTTGATTTAAGCTTTTAACCCACCTTTTAATTGCCTTTTGTTGTTATGTTAGAAGGGCTTTTTATGTTCTGGATACTAAGATACATGATTCTTGAATCTTTTCTTCATTCTCAAATAACTTGCCCTTTCACTTTGACACGTCAGTTTTCCTCTTGATGAAGTCATGCTGTCTCTTTCCCCCTCCTGTGTATGTCTAAGCCCTTATGGCCTGTCTAAGGTTTCCAAGGTTTATAGTTCTACCCTTCAGTGTCAGTTCCATTCTGAGTTAATTTTTGTATAGTGTTAAAATGTTAATGGTACAGTCAAGTTAAGTTTCAGTTAAGTGGTAAGCACCCCATAAAATTCCTTTCAGCTTAACCTGCTAGATATTGGGCATTTTCCATAACAAAAGGTTGAAGGGGAAAGAAACCTACATTTTGCTCCTCTTTGTATACTGTCTACCTGCCATATTCATAGCTTTACAATGTGGGTATGGGGTAAATGGACGCAAGATGAGTGTGGCAGGCTCCAAGCTGTGTGGAGACTTCCTACCCCAGATCTCTTTTGTCAGCCTGGTACGCTATGTTGTAACTCAAGATATTTCTTCTAGAGCATGTACCAACGAAACTGGCCTCTCAGTCCTAATTTTTATCCTTAATTACTCTTGTTGGAGAAATGTCATTGCTCTGAAATGATTTCTTGTTTTTCATTCCAAAGAATAATCTAATGTTAATCTAAATAAAGGCATTTTTTACAGAAAGAAAATTTGATTTCGAGACAGGAGAACTACATTCTAAAAGGAATGGCACGTCAAATACAAGGTCAGACTGTTGCTCAGTGGTAGAATTTGGACCTGGAGTACTTTAATCCAATTTATCAAACAAATGAACTTTCAAAACCAGTTCCTTATGATAATTGAAAAAGAAAAACACCCAAAAGTGTATGTCCCCATTCCAACTCTGCTGCATGGACAGCGACATGCTTATGAACCTAACCCTGGAAGTAAACTCATCTAAATGAGAGTGCTTAGTCTGTTCTCAGTTGTCACATGAGGACTTTTCAACCTTCATAGCTGTGGACTATTTTCTGCTTTATCTACAACAAGCACCAAGAAAATTGTCTGTTACTGACATGAATTTTTGTGCCACATATCAGATGAGACATTCCAGGCTTCAGATATCCCCTTAACCTTTTATTTGTCCTATATATTTCATTTTATTTGCTTATTTGTGTGTTCATTTGTTTTGATAACCTATTCAACCATATAATAGGTATTGTTCTGTTAAAAGAAACAATTCAATAACTGTTTAAAGGAATTCATTGAATTCAGGTTTTTACTTCGCTTTTAGATGAATACTTTTAACAAAGTATTTCTCAGCAGAGAGAGTTAGAACCTCGAATGAGTCACTGAATCAGGATCAGAGGGTTAATGATAACCAGAAAAGAGACTGAGCCTACAAGCTGATTCATATGACAATGTATCAGCTCTTTTGAGGGAAATGACCTCGATAAATCAAAGACTGGCAGTAAGAACTCATAGCCTCCAGACAGCAAAAATTGTGGGTGTTGTTGAACTCCCGAGAAAAGGAATGAAAACTCTTTCTTAATCAAATTTCTGAACTTAAAGTAGTGATTTTTCTGAGATTGCTGAGCTTCAGACTGCTAATAAAAAGGGAGAGCATGATCAAAGGAAGGTTGGGACAGGACAGGAAGTGTTGGAAGAGGGAAGGGAGAAAGGTAACAAGAGGACAGAGCAGACAGTGACATGGCTCAGCTTGTAGACACTTGCCTTGCAAGCAGTGTCCTGAGTTAGGATCCCAGGGATCCATGTGAGAGACATGGTAGCTCATCCTTGTAATCCCAGCAGCAGGGAGATGGAAGGCAGGTGCAGGTGGATTCCTGGAATTTTGTCAGAGACCCAGCCAAGCCCGTGTGCAAAGTTTCACAAGGTTAGAGACCTAGTTTCAAACAAAAGATTGTCCTTAGGCCTTCACAAATATTCTTTGTTTGCCCACTTCCATTCTCAATGAGCCCATACCCAACTCTATAACAAAGGGAGGGAGGAAGAGAGGAAGAGAGGAAAGGAGACAGAGATAGGGGACACACACAAACACCACAGTGGCTTTGGACTCTCCTGGTTTTGTGAATGGCAGGTGTCTGGTAGCAAATGGACTTTTTGATGGAGATCCATTTCTTTGGAGGTGGAAAGGCCACTGTTTCAGATGTGGTATCCATAGCTACCATTCTTCCATTACTTTTGTAGCCTCGCAGGACCTTAGAGCCCAAAATGAGCTCTATGTATTTGGTTGAGAAGGAAGGGAAGAAAAGTAGCTATCCTTCTCCATAGTCAAGAGGGTTCCTGTTTATTGACTGCAAATGTTGCTGTAGGCTAGGTTCTTGAGCATTCTTGAATGGAATCTAATCTTGGGGCTAAGCAAAGGGCATTTCAGTGTAAATGTTACCCAGGAATTCTTCTGTAGACACACTGGATGAACTGTACATAAAAACAGTCTTTCTGTACTGCCCTAGATATGTAAGAGACTCACTAAAATGGCACCATTACTGTTATTTCTTCTTACTTACAAAGGTCATTTGACCTAGTTCTTTGCAATTAAAACCTACCAGTCTCCTAATGATGACTGACGAGCCATTTAGCATATGTTTACTGAATGACAGCTTTGCCAGGTGCTTTGGGTTAGACCCTGAGCTAGGTAGATTTGGTCCCTAATATTGCACCAGAAACAATCATTAGAAAAGACATAACTTGTCTTAAAATCTTCATGGAAATGACTTATTACATCACTCTGGATTTGGGCCCATATAAGATCTTGTCACTCATTGTTTAGAAAGGCCCAAGGAGGCAGAGTGCTTACTCAGTACCAGCCCACCATCTGTAATTGCATCTGGAAATGGACCCAAGAAGTCTGGAAGGTAGGAGTAGTCAATGCCAGGGTCCATTATAGAACCTGATAAATCATTTGCCTAGAGGCTGCACTGCAAATTGTCAGGCTCCAGACTTCTCTCCTATGACTGTATTTTCTGACTTTTGTCCTTCCTGCCTTGAAGTTTGTGGCAGCATCTCCAGAAACAGGACTTAGATGATATGGAATGAGTGGGAAACGGGGATTCCTGTACCTTCTTTTTGTGCCCTCCCATGCCACAGTCTTGCCTGAGTTTTGACAACATGAAGTGTATTAGACATGATGTATAGAGCGCTTACAAAACTTGTTCTGGTTAAGGAGCTGGATCATATGCAGCAAGAGCAAAATAAACAGCAAGACAAGGTTTCAAACAAGCGATGTTTGTGCAGGAGAGGTTACATGAAGGCCAGCGCAGTGGACCTGCACTTAGAGAATCAGATTCAAAGACCCATTTGCGAATGAATTTATTCTTTTTTAATTCACTTATCTCAAAAGAAAAGAAAAAAGTAACGATAGTGTGAAGTTCTTGACCTGCCTACACCTCTATGTTCAAGTAAGATACTATATGAGGGAGCTTTGGAAAATTCAAATTCAAATACAGACAGATGGAAAGTGACAATGTCCCATTTTAATGTGGAGAAGCAGATGCAGAGAGAAAACCACCTAGGGGATGTTCCCATGCTTGTGATCAACAGCTGTTTGTTGTTCAGTCACAAAATATCAATTTCTCTTGCCTTTTATCCCATTTTAGTCTTCCTTGCTTCCCATAAGACTGTTAACATAATGGATATATTTTTGGCCCTATATAATTGTATTTTTGCAGGATGTAAGGAAGATTGGGGCTTTTGATCTGTTTATTTATTTACTAGCAGAGACTTGCTTAGTAACCCAAGCTGGCTACAAGTTCACAGTCCTCTTGCCTTGACCTCCCAAGTGCTGGGATTACTGGCGTATGCTACCACATATAGTTGGTGGATTCATATTTTGCCCTAAAGATATTACTTATAGCAATATACTGTTTTGATTGTTGGATCTGACAAAACATTAATAAGGAATTCTCTAGTAAAAATATAATACAAATTGCAAGCATAAAAATTTTCTAGTAGCCACAGAAAACCAGGCAAAATTAATAATATATTGTGTTTAATACATTATGTTCAAACTGTTTCTTAACATTTAATTAATATAAAACTTCTTTATGCCCCAATCTGGGCTCAGATTTGCAGTCCTCCTGCTTCTGTCTCTTGAGTAGTAGGATTGCAGTCTTCTGCTTCTGTGATGGTTGTCAGCTTGCTTAGTGGGGTTTAGTGTCACCTTGGAAACAAACTTCTAGGCAAGTCTGTGAAGGATATCTCGAAGACTGACTGAGGTGGGAAGACCCACGCTCACTGTGGGCGGCACCGTTTCATGGGCTAGAGGTCCAGGACTGAATAAAAAGGAGAGAGGGAGCAAAGCATTCATCAATGTGGCTGCATTAAGCTCCTCCAACCATGATGGGTTACCCTGAAAGTGGGAGCCAAAATAAACCCTTCCTTCTTTACATTGCTTTTGTCACAGCAACAAGACAAATTAAATAATAAAGCCACCATGTCAAGCTGATACAGGTTTCTAATAAAATGTTTTACATTCTTTTTCATGCTGATTCTCCAGTGAGTGCGTGCATTGCTTGTAGCACATTATCTACAGTAGCTACTTATAAGTGCTAAGGAGTCACCATGGCTGAGGAGTGTCGTGTTAGAAAGTGGAGCCTTCCAGAGTCTCCATTTACACACCGCTCCAGTTCTGCCCGCATTATTTTCTTTGAGTGGGTTTGCCTATTTCCAATCTTTCTGCCTTGGAGACAGTTTTTTCCTTCCCTTTCGTTTAGTTTATGCATATGTCTGTTTGTCTTCTCTTTCAGCTGTTTGAAATCAGCTGCTAATTTTCTGTCCTGCCTCTTTCCTTCTCTGTAAGCATTCAGCTCTGTTTTCTAACCGTGTTCTGTAAGGACAGGGATGGGGATTTCCTCATTTCTGCAACCTCACCCACTTAGCCTGGGGTCTCTGACCTCTAGCAGTAACTTGGTGAACTTTTTACAATTGAACAAGTGAATGAGTTATTTTTGGATACCTCACTGGTTCTGTTTGCCCACCTCAACAGTAGCTTTTGCCTCTCTGATGATGTAACCAGACAACTTTCATTATTTTTTAGTGAAAAAAAGGTTTGGGCAGAATTTTAAACCTATTTCACAGTTTGTTTGTTTGTTTGTTGCTTGCTTGCTTGCTTGTTCTTTTCCAGCACCCCTATCTGCAGTCACTTTCAGGTAGTTTGACCTCATTGACTAGTGTTCTGTGGGAGCCTTTTGGAGCTTGGCTGCTTAGCTGCCTAATTTGTTCTGTCTGGTATTTTTTTCCATGTGTTGCTTCTCTTCTTACCTCATGCCTACCTCTGCTCTGTCTGAGCTCCTGTGCAGTCAGGTCTGTTGACCTCACCATAGTCACAGATGACTGACCGATGCTGCAGAGTCCAAGGGGGATCACATTTTAAAACAACCTCCCTCCCCCGAATACAATTCTGTATATAAAAATTGAGCTGCTGTGGTCGAAACAAGTTAGAAATACTCCAGGGCACCACAGAACATGGTTTGAGAGCTGCAAGTCTTGTTAACTCCTTCCCAGTACGGATGGGAAAACAGAGGCCTAGAGAAGTGAGACTGTGCCCAGAGCAAACACTATGCTAGCAGCATAGTCTGGACCAGAACTCAGCTTTCCTTTCCAGGTCAGTAGTCTCCTAACCACAATTTACTGCTTGGAGCTTCATTTCCCAAGGGGAGGAAGCAGGAACAATGGGTCTTTTATTGTATTCCCCTTGATGAAATCTGACAGGGTCTACCTCTCCTTCCCTTGTAGAAGATCAAGTTGGCCCCCTCTTGTTATTGTTTTCTCTGGGACCCAGGCCGGGGCTTGCCACAGCCTTTGTTCTGCTCCCAGTTTTTGTGGTGCCAAGAAGGATAGGGAGAGAGCGGATTCAGACAGGTCAAGGTGGCACAGATGTTTCCTGTCCCTTGGCCAGTCTGGCTGTGTCTTTCAGAACAAGCTGAATACCATGGCCAGGTGTGTTTTCGGGACCTTCCAAGCCCTTGGAGGTGGTAGGTGTTTATAACCGCAATTTCCTCATTGCCTTCTGTTTTTCGTAGGCCCCTAGCCACTCCCTGAGGGAAATAGATTCCAGCCTGTATTCTGAGAGTCGTCCATCATTCAGAGCTCTCTGTGGTCTCATTGTTTTTTATCCCTAGTGTCTTAAGTCCTGCACCCTGTGCTTTCTCCTAGGCACTCTGTTCCCTGCCCTTTCCTCCTCCTTCTTGCCTACTAAAATCGTATGCATCTTTCCAGATCAAGCTTATATTCCACTTCTTTCAGAAAATCTCAATCTCCAATCGTATGCAATCTCCCTCTGTTGTTTGGTTAACTTTGTTGGCGTTGTCTTCCATTGTTTTCCTTCTTGTGTGTTATGCACAGCATCTTTGTTCATGCCTACTTGTTTCATACTTTTATGCCCTTCCCTAGGCTGTTGGCCCAGAATGTCTTGCTCTATTCTTTTTTATACTTTTGTGTGGCTCAGTCCTACTTAAATTTAGGATGGGCTTAGGCTTCTCTTGTCCTCCCCTCCCCACACTTGGTAAGATTCCTCTCATGATCCAGTGCACACCCTATGTTTTATCTGTGTACCAAACTGAAAGTGTTCCCAGAGAGATAACCTGTGCCTTGTCTCTGTATCTTTACAATCTAGAAATATCTCATTCATGCTTGATGCTTAATACATATGTAAGATATGAATGAATGATTTTACTATTGTGTTTTGAGTTGTATTCTACATTTTAATCGTTGTCTGTTAGTAGACTAAAATCCCTGTGAGCATGGAGATGTGAAAGGTAATAATCTAGTTGTTTCCCTTAAGTTCTTGTGCATAGTAAGTCAGGGTTCCCTAGACAGACACAATAGGATGGATGGGTAGGTAGGTAGGTAGGTAGGTAGGTAGGTAGGAGGATAGACAGACAAAGACAGGCTCTCTTGGTTGTGGGGATTGGCAAACCCAAAATCTGTGCAGAAGGCTGCAGACTAGATGCTTGAGCTTGTACTGCAGCAAAGTCTGAAATCTGTAGGGTAGACCAGCAGGCTGGGAATTCAGGTGGGGTTTTCTGTTTCAGACTTACAGTAGAAGTCTCCTTTCTCTGAGAAACATGTATGTTTATATGTTTCTCTGATTTTTTTCATTAACACCTTCAACTAATTAGATGATTCTCGTCTACCTTCCCTAGTTAGCTCCCCCATTTACTGTCAGCTGGCTGTAGTGCTAATCACGTCTACAGAATACCTTCACAGCGACATCTAGAGCCTGGATGTCGTTAAATGTTTAACAGTGTAATTGGGAACCATAGCCTAGACAAATTGACACATAAAATTTTATTATCACGGGAAGTGGCCAGCTAATAAATGCTTTTTGAATTAAGCTTCTTATCTGCAGTTCAGAAAATTGTTTATTGCTGGTGGTCATTTAAACTCAGTAACTTGAAAATCCTACACCATTGAATTCTAACAACTTGGAATGAAAAATAATGTTTTTTGAAATTCACAAATGAGCTTGCAAGAAAGTGAGAGCATATCCAGAGGCTGAAAATGAAGGCAGACTGAGTAGTCAGATTAGAAGAGGATATTATGTCTTAGGAACTTCAGGGCTTAGCTTTTAATACTTATACAAGACACCGAAGATGGTGACTTGAATTGTCACAAGACAGGAGTCTTGGAAAGTGGGCCTTTGAAAAAATTGAGACATTTAATAAAATGGTTGCTAGAAAAATAATACTCTCATTTACATGTTTATATAAGAAACATGTCTGTACTGGCTCATGATCTTAATAGAAAAAATTCTCCTTTTGAGAATTCATAAGCAAAAGTCTATTTTCACTGTATTTATACAGCCTGGGTGATTTGAGGTCCCACAAGTTCAATAGTTAGCTAAAAAGTGTGCCCAACCAGTTATAGCTTAGCAGAAAGTTTGGATCCCTAGAAGCCATGTAAATGTAGAGTGGGCATGGCAGCTCACATCTAATTCCAGCCTCAGATGGTAGAGATGAGACATCCAGGTGGCTATCAGGAAAGCTCTGGGAATGCTGAGAGACTATGCCCCAGTGAATAAGATAGAAGAACAGCCAAGGAAGACTCCCAAAGTCAACCTGCATGCTTCAGATGTGCCCTGGCATATATACACACATACATGCTATGCATATACTCCTGAAAAACAAAACAAAAATGTGATCACTGCTTAAACAAGAGCTTACCTTTTTTTCTGCTTGTTTTTTCCTTTTGTTGTGATTTTACTGCTTTGGAGACTGAATCTAGGACCTTGTGCATGCTAGGCCAGCACCTATTACTGAGAAGACAGACAGAATTGTGAACAAGAAAGCAAAGCTGGATTGTGATAAAAAGAAGAGAAAAACAGTAAAGATTGAGAAAAGGAAGGTAGAATGAGGACTCTAAATGCATGTTCAGTCATAATTCTAGAAGGAAGGGACAGAGAGAATGGAAGGAGACAGTATTCAGAAGCAATGGCTGAAAAATTTCCAAAACAATACAAGGTATTAGGATGTACATCAGGTTTCAAGGATTCAGCAAGGCCACATTTAGCCATGTCACAGAATATCAAAGACAAGAGTAAGTCTTAAGAGCATCCAAAGACAAGAAAAACCTCCAGTGCAGAATCATAATTAGGCTGTGGTGCAAGGTCAAGATATTGAGAGGAAAAAGTAGTCAGTCTAGAACTTTCACTCTAGCTCAGTTTACTTCCCTGAAGAATGGGAATATAATAGAGATCGGTAAGGGTATCAAGGTGACATTTCATAGGTAATTTCTGAAATTGATACATAAACAGTTATTATCAGAAAGCAAATCCAAAAGGAAGTAATGACAGGAAAAAGCAATAGTTGACAAAGAAATTGGTAAATGTGCAAAGATCTGAGACAACAAAACTCAGAAAAACCTTGACTGTATGAAGCATCAAAAACAGTTTTTAAATTCAGAGAGTTTAAAAAGAAGATTAAAATCTCAAGCGATAATAGTATGTGGCAGAGAAGAGAGATGCGGAGAGACAATGGGTGCCAAATGTTAAATATCCTAAGATTAGAGAGGTAAGAGCTACTGCTTAAAGATAGCTAGGCGAGCAAGGTATGCATGCGCCAGAACTAAGGAGTAACCACAGGGAAAGTAGAGATAGAATGAATGGCATAATTAGTAAACAAATATGAAAAGAAAAGCTGAGAAAGATGAACTCAACATTACTTACCTAAAACAGGCCAGGAAGCCTTAATATCCATTGGTGTAAGGATAGATTAGGATATGTTTAAAACATTAAGAAGAAATGAGTCAGGGCTTTACGTAATAAATACCATGAATACATGTCATGTGTGAGAAAAGTGGATAGATATAGAATAATAAATACCATTTATATAGAGAGTAATAAATACCACTTACGCAGATTTATACAAAGCTCCCTAAAAAGTAAGTATAACATACAGTTTGTGGGTACAGACACATGTAATAAAATTGTAAAAGTGCTTGGAGAGAAATGACAAGATTAACTCGGAATTGTTGTCTCTTGTGCAAGAAATATAAACAGTAGGTTTTGATGGTGTAATTCTTTTGTAAAAATCTGAAAATAAAGAGAAGACTGACAAAGCTGGGTGGTTGACAGACATGTCCATGCTCTGTCATTCTTTAAATATTTCTGAGCACTTGAAAACTTACTTGATTTTGATAAGCAGTTGGTTTAAATTTGAAAGAAACTGTGTTCCTGGTTGAAAATTATGTACTAATCAGTTAACTTTTACTTTCCCTCCACCTTAAGGCAAGCTATACAATGATCTCGTAAATTCAAACATCTGCTGAATCTGGTACAATTCAGAACTTCAAAAAAGAAACAGACTTGCATTTATCCCAGGTCCTATTTCCCTAGGTGATAATTTGCTCAGAGGAAGCTGTACTGAATAAGAACTCAGGTTTATCCAACTTCCAATACTTGATGCCTTATTCAGATCTGTCCTGACCACAGAGGAGAGTTTCATTAAATTCCAATCATGAGAGACTTCAGGCTTAGACTGAAGACCATTAACTCTATGAGGAATGTTTGAGAAAAGAACAGTAGCCTAAAAAGAACACAGCCTAAAGAAGTGAAGTCTCAAAGAGCCCGTTTGCTGTTCCCAGATGGTGGGTGTAGATAAGAGAAAGGCTGAGTAGTCTTATGTAATAGGTCCAGAATCAAACAATAAGATTCATGATGGGAAATTTCAGCTCAGTCTGAAAAAGTGAAAGAGAAAACAATCCTTATCCCCATAAGTCCCATTGATGACTCTTTCTTTCAAACTGTGCTAAAGTACATTTGGTGACCTGGTTCTAAGTTTCCTACAGGGGAACATTAGAGGTAAGTCGCTGAGGCCTTCAATTAAGTTGGCCACATGTGAGGTGGATGATGCAAAGAACAAACCTACCTTTAACCTCATGTATGTTTTAGGGAAACTTTAAAAAGAACACAATCCGAAACCTAGAGAAGAAATGCTACGTTAGAAGATATCCCGCTGTATGGGAATACTGTCAAGCCTTCTACTTCACCGTCACCCACATTTGCTTTATATGTCTAGTCTGCAGAAACAAGTCTCTTGGTCATTGGTAAACTAAGAAGCGAAGAGCTGGCTCCATCCTGCCATTCAGTCTTGTGCCACTGATGCTTTGTTGCCTCTGCCACATGTATAACCTGCGTGCAGCCATCACCACACATGCTTATCAGGGCCTTGAGAAATAGCCTTCATATTGCAGCACTTTGTCAACACGACTGAGATGCCTTTTCAATGTCACATACTGAGCTCAACATGATACATACTGTTTAATTCCTGTACCTCAAATCTGAGCAAGTCCCCTCACTTACCAATGAAGAAAACTACCACTCAGATGAATTTCTAAGGCATAGCCCCAGGACTACAGTAGCATTTATCACTTATTTTCTGTGTTCTCTACATACAGACAAAATCATATGTATATAATATCTGAGACATTATATGTTCTATAATAAAATTGCTTGAAGTATATTTCCTAACTAAAAGGGTGCAGAAATTATTACGATTAGCTTTTAGTAAAATACATGTATATTTATCATCTTATTCATTTTTAAGTATATAGCAGTATTAAATGTATTCATTTTGTTATATAGCTAATCTCTATAGAACTATTTTTTATTTTGGAAAATTGAATCTACTTATCTATTAAGCAGCAGTTCCATAATGAACATAAGGAGTTTGAGATATTTACCTGAATAGGATTGATAAAATAAGGAAAAATTTAAAGTATTTATACATTTATGCATTATGACATAGAGCTGTAATCCTAGTTCTCAAGAGGCAGAGGTAGAAGTTTCTAGACTGAGTGCCAGTCCATTTGGTGGCACACACTTAAAATCTTAGAACATTACTCAGGTGAGCTAGGTGAGACCTTTCCTTTTACCCAGTGCCTGGTAGACAGTTGAGCCTTTAGTAGGTGCCCAATTTAATAGAACTTGGTTGAATGAGTAAATGAATGAGAATTATAATACTGAAAGAGTTTATAGAGTATGTTTCACTATAACAATACTAAATAATTCTCTTCAAATAAATATGTTTGAAGACTAGAAGGGACTATGTCTTCAGGATTGGGTTGGTTCTTAAAACTACTATTCAGGGCTTGTTGAGTGTGAGGATTATTTCAGATCATTAGCAGTGGCTAGAAGCAAGGACACATTGACAAAGAGGAGAGCCAGACCAGTACCTGGCATGAACTTCCCATTACACCAGCATTCTCACAAGATTCCCATGATGTGGTCTTGGCCACTTTTCTCATCCAAGCTTCAGTTGAGAAGAGGGCACCTAAAGATGGTCTCCCTTTCCTGTTGCTATACTCAGGGGCATCTGGGACACTATGGCATGTGTCTTGCAGGACAGTGCCAGGTCTCCTTCCAGCCTGCCAGAATCAGTTGTGAGGACTGCATCTCCCCCCTGAAGTGGTGCCAGCTGGAAAATTGTGGAATGGAATGTGCCACCTGCGCTGGGATTTGGAAATCCAAAGCATTATTGCCTTGAGATATGAAAATGTTTCTGCTGAGCTATGCTAGTGAGTGGGCTGACAATGCCAGTCATCGCAGCTTACACTTGGCCTGAAAAAGGAGGCCCGAGCCTCCGCTGCTAATGAGAGTAGAGCATGGAGAGAGAGAGAGTGCCCTGAGTCTTTGCATTTGCTCTGTGAATCATGCCCTGGTGATTCAGCAGCCCAAGAACTAGCGCATCCACGAAGCGACAGAGAACCAGTTTCATTGCACTCCGAAATGCTAGGCCTTTTCCTGTCCTTGTTTCACAAGCACTCTAAACAGAAGTCAGGATCTCTGTTCAACTTTGATGTCTGGTTTTGGGGAGAATTACCTTCTCACTGTAAAGAGGGATGGAATGGAACATGGTCAGCCTCTCTTAGGTTTTGTTTCCCCTAAGGGGAAGATCAGCAACAGCCTGCCTTTCTGATGGTGTTTGGTTGTTGTTTTGAGACAGAGTCTTGTCATTCCCACTGTCTTCAGATTTGTGATTTTCTGACCTCTGCCTCCTGAGTGCTGCTGGGGTGACAGGTGTGTGCTCTTAGACTTGGATTTATTGTTAGAGCTTGAAGTAGTCAAATATTTCCTTTCTGTGAGCCTGTTCCTCATAAATAATAAGAAAAAAGCCTCTAGGCAGAGTTTTCTCTTAGAAAGATGAGAGGAGATCATGTTCTTGTTATAATGAGAATAAAATATGCAAGCCTTTCACTAACTGCTATGTTGATTTATACCTTTAATAGTACATCGAGGGCTGAGGGTGTACCTCAGGATGGAGTGCTAGCTCAGCACATACAAGGCCCTAAGTTTGCTCAAAGAACCAATTAACCCTGTCCCCACCTTCCAAAAAACAAAGAAACAAGCAAACAGAAAACAATTAAGTTAGAATTCTGCCCCGTCATATGTAAGAGTAAGTGTTCATTGTAAATGTTTGTTCTTTGTATTTGTTTGAGCTGGGCATAAGATAAATACAGCAATTCCCACAACAGCATAATATTCTTTATCTCTCTCTCCTCCTCCTCCTCCTCCTCCTCCTCCTCCTCCTCCTCCTCCTTCTCCTCTCCCTTTTCCTCCTCTTCCTCCTCCTCCTCCTCCTCCTCTTCTTCTTCTCTCTCTCTCTCCCTCCCTCCCTCCCTCCCTCCCTCCCTCTCACACATACACACAAAGTGGAAAACAGAATTGGCTCACATACATGTGAAGATTAAAAAGTTCTCAGATTTGCAGTTGGCAAACTAGAGACACTGGCGAGCCAATCAATAGCAGAAGTTTCAGCCTGTGTTTAGAAGCAACTTGGTAACAGTCACACACACACACACACACACACACACACACACACGGTGGGCGGGGGAGAGAGAGAGAGAGAGAGAGAGAGAGAGAGAGAGAGAGAAGGAATAGCTAGTTTGTTAGAAGACAATATACTTTACTTAGTCTACTGATTCAAATGTTAATCTGATTAAAAACCACTTTCACATCTTAAACAAATAACCAGGCACCTAGTACCATATGCAAGTTGACACATGAAATTATCGGTCATAGGTGTGAGTCACATGAAATAGAAGAGAGTGAGGGTGAGACGTTGAACAATAGCTCTTCGAGGAGCACATACCCTCATGAGGTTCAAGATACGGTGGGAAGGAGGAGATACATAGCCTATCTTGTACTTCGTGTACTTCTTTTTCACACCCTGTATCCCCTCACCCCCATGTTCATCCCCATCACTAGGTAGGAGAGACAGGATAGTAGGGGGAGAGAGATCCATGAATCTAATTTCTTTCCTATTGTTTCTGCTTTGAACATGACTACTAACAAGCTGAGACCAACAACCACACATCTTAGTGCTCTAGCATTTATATTCCCTCTGAAAAGTTCCCAGAATTTCAAATGTCACGCAGTCGCAGAAACTATTTGCAGCTGGCAAAATCACACTTCTGCTAGAGCATGAGGCAAATTGTGGTCCACCGCTGTGGACAGTCTGAAGCAGCCCCATATCCTCACACCTGGGATTAAAGTGAAAACACATTCTTAGGATAGTTCTGTATTTCTAAAGAAACCAAAATTCCAAAATTGTCACCATAGAGTTATATATGTGAAATTTAGCTAGTGACACTAATTCATGTCTACTTAAAATGAGAAGTTGATGGTTTCACATTAGGCTTTCTTTAAATTAAAAAAAAAAATCATTTTGTGTACGTGTGTTTGGCCTGCATGGATGTCTGTGTACCATGAGTATGCAGGGTTAGAAGAGGTTAGAAGAGATGCTGGATCCCCTGGAGCTGGAATTACAGATGGTTGTGAACTGCCATTGGGTGTTGGGGAACTGTTCTCTTAGCCACCAGGCCATATCTTCAGGTCCTTATATTAGGCTTTTAAAGAAAAAAGAAATTACCATACAAAGAAGAGATAGGGACCGAAAGGAATGATGACAGTGTGACTTTGCAGAGGACAGGGGCACAGTGGTGGTAACTGGGAAGTGATCGGTGAATAACTGGATGGGAGGCAGCAGCCAATATGTATGCTTATGCAGGCTTCTCATGGGACAGATGGTGACTGGAAAGCCTCCTTGTCTACTTTCCAAGCTAAGTGCCCCCGTACAGAAGTGTGTCCTGTACAAGCACCCAAAGAAAAGGGTGTCTTCTCCTAGTTCACTCAGCCAGGCATGAGTTTGAACTGGAGTGATAGTGTGCCATCGTGGAGGGCATTTCTTTGTGTCTAGATCGATGTTGAAGGATGGAAATGTGACCTACAGTGACAGGGACTGTTGGTATGATTTGTAACCCTCCATGGAAGGCGAACCTGGAGTTTCTCAATATCAGGAGCCCTGTTTATCTTACATTAAATGCATCCTTATCGTTTGAAAATTACTGGCTTAATTGTATAAGACAGTCATGGAAAGAGAATCTGTCCCATGACTCCAAAGCATTCTGTTCTGTAGCTCCACTATAATTACAAACAAATGCATCCAATCTTCCCATCATGTGTTCTCCTGAGTTACAGATTTTTTTCCCCTAATTTTGATAATCTTGTTATCTTGTAAGGCCGCATCATTTAATTATTCCCCAAAATAGATGTCTTCAGAAAATCTGCTCAGGAAAACTCATTTGTTCCCAACTGAAGTCACAACTGGGTTCTTACTAGGAAATTCACTCTTTTCAGAGCTTTGGAATTGATATTTTTCTTCAGGGGTCTCACTGCTAGCTCAGGCTTGAAGCCCTCCTGAAGATCACTTGAAGGAATTTAATAAACTCAGGAAAAAGGGACTAAGTGCAAGTCCTCAGTGGCTTTTAAGCTCAGGACTCTGTCAGGTTGCGCCTGGTTGCCCTTTCTGGTATTAATATCCAGATGTTGAGCAGCAGCCAATTCAATAACCTTGTAAATATTTCCTGAGTGTTTGCTTTATGACAAGCAGTAGAACAGGCATTGGAGATACAAAAATGTGTATCACACAGCCTGTCAGACAGAGATGCCCAGCCTCCAAACATGGTCATCAAAAGAGCATTTTATTTTGTTAACTTAAGCAAGCCAGTGTTAATTCATTTCAGACTCGTTTCTCCAGAAAATCAGTAACATTGGTGTGGCTTTGCCATGGGAGGCACTAAGTATCGGAGGGATGAATTTAGGTTAGGGTGAGTAACATCCAGTCTTTCTCCTTCCTCTATATTCATGCCTTCAGTTTGAAGGATTGCTACTTTAGTTTCCTAAAACCATAGCTATTGCATTGGGTTCTGTTTTTCTCTTCATTTCTACCTTCATAGTGTTGTTGGTATAGAATATAAACACAGTACACTGTATCACTAAATACTGAAGCTTGGCCAGGTGGAGTGGGGCAGTGAGAAGCCCTCTGTGCTGACTTCCCAATACCCTTGCTGTTGATAACATTTTTTCATCTCTCAGTCTTTTTGTTATTGCTGTGTCATCTCAGGATTATCTTGAGGGGAATAATTTTCTGCCGCTTGGGTTACTTTGCCAGGTTGTGGTTGAACAATGGTTAACAATATTCTGAGACTTATTTCCCCCAAATGTGTTTTCTTACACTTAGTCACATTAAAACTCCTCTGCCACTTTTCTGCCCACATGCACATCTTCGTTCATTTTACCCCTAATCAGCTTGGCATTTTAATGCCTGAAAACGCTGAATGCCATCTGCAAACTTGGCAGTTTCCCCATGCACTCTCTTCCAAATCGTTTATATGAATGTTGACTAATCTGCCAGTCCACTTTCTCTATCTAAACAGTGCCTTCTTTGCCGTGTTTGATCCAATGAGTCAATCACAGAATTAGTAATACAAAGCCAACCGCTGAACGTTGCATTTACACAGGCCTGTGCCAGTGTCTTCCCGATCTTAATTTCTTATTCTTAAATCAAATGTCCACAACAGGCACTTTCCCATATACTGAAAGAAATTCATTCTATCCAAATCCAAATTTGAGTTAATAATCTCTTCACTGACTTAAGGTACAGCCTGACTTTTTTATCTTGTGGTCTCTGTTCTAGGACATATACAGTGGAGTTCTGTGTCCCTTTCTTTCATTAAGTCCTGTTTTTCAGTGCCAATGTCATATCCCAGGTAGTCTTTCAAGTTCCCAGGCCTCAACCAAGTGACTGAGTTGTCAGGTGAGTGCTGTTCAAGAACTGGTGTCAGTAGAACAGCACACTCTGAGGTCCTGTGTCACATAGGCTCAGAGATGACCTTATCCCTGCTTCTGTTCCTTCAGTCTCCACATGGCTTCTTGGATCTTGGCCTCACCTTACTACTTTAAATCTTGGAGAGTGTTTTCTGAAGTAGTTGTGAAAACTTGAACATAGACTCAGTAAAGATATTAATAAAATTGTTCACTAGATGACTACCTGGTTGACCTCTGACCTACTCATGGTATGGTCTTATATGTAAAACGATTGCCATTATCCTAGAGTAGAAAGTCATGAAAACATAAAGAAGAGTCTAAGTTCTCAGGACAGAAAAAGCAGAGGGATAGTTTCTGGTTCAGATGATGAAAGAGTTGTGAAAATATACAATGGGGCATTTACAGTTGTGTGGTTAGCATGGGAAGTTTAGCTATATATTATGCTTCGAGAAAGTTAAATCATCTACCAGGTAAAGGTTATACTGAAGAATGAGCAGGACAAATAAATTCTGGGATTTTCTTTGAAATATTCAACCAAAGCCGGTGTGGTGGTACACACTGTTAATCCCAGCACCCAGTGAAGGTGGGAAGATAAAGAGTTCAAGACCAGCCTGAACTATCTTGGACACTGTCTGTCAACAAGCAAATAAAGAAAAAAACCTTAAACAACAATCTCAGGAACAAATATGTGAAGGCATGACAAAATAGTGTTGAGGTTTGAGGCTAAACTTTTCTGCAGTAAATACAATACAATAATATAATATAATATAATATAATATAATATAATATAATATAATATAATATAATATAATATATATTTAATTAGGGGTTGGAGAGATGGTTCAGAGTTAAGAGCACTTGTTACTCTTGCAGAGGGTGGAAC
This sequence comes from Rhabdomys pumilio, assembly GCA_030674055.1. NCBI lineage: Eukaryota > Metazoa > Chordata > Mammalia > Rodentia > Muridae > Rhabdomys > Rhabdomys pumilio. Next base: position 55,855,889 of record JANHMN010000008.1, read on the forward strand.
TTCAGTTCCCAGCACCAACATCAAGCTGTTCACAGCTGCCACAGCTCCTGAGGATTCAACTTCCTTTCTGGCTTCCTTCAGTGCTGTGTGCAACACACACACACACACACACACACACACACACACACACACACACACACTCTTAGCTGGCCCTTAAGTCTCACATATCCAGCCTGACGTATGAGGGCTCATTTCTCTGCTAAGCGAATCAAGCTGTCCCGCAGTGTCTGGAATCTTCCTTCCTCACGCCTTTGCCTTCACACTCAGTTTGTGTCTTCCTTAGGTTTACCATCCGGGCTCTGGGACCTTTCCCTTCTTCTCTAATGGAAGAACCGGAAGAACCGGAACTGCTCTTTCATTTGAGTTTCCGTGGTGCCTGTTTGTGCTTCTGTGGCTTACTGCCTCCACCACCATATTGTATGGTTGTTTTTGGCTCCTCATTAACCTGTGAAAGGAAACTTATTTATATGCCTGGAAGGTTGAGAAAACTTTCTGAGCTACACGAACTTTTTGTTTTTATGTAGTTGTTGTGATTGTGCGCTTTAAAATTTAAATATCTATAAGGAGAAGACTTAAGGGTGGAAATGTGATGGTTAGTTTTAAATCTTAAGACCTGTAAGGAACCTTAGTAATCACTCATTGATATTGGACTTCTGTAGACAGTTTTGTCTACCTGGCAACTGCCAACACCCCACCATCCTGCCCGCGCTTACCACTGGCTACTCGGCAAGTTCTGGCTGAATTTACTGACATGCCACAGCTTGCCAACCCCATGCCTGGTTTTTTGTGTGTGTTGCAGAGTGTTATTTCTCTAGGGAGAGCTCTCTGCAGTTGTGTATGTTTTAGAAGAAATAATTAATTAATGGCTTGTTGGGTAAAGGTGCTTGCTATCAAACTTGATGACACAAGTCAGATCCTCAAAATCCAAGGTGGAAGGACAGAACTGACTCAGCTGGTTGACCTCTGGCCTATTCATGCAGGCTGTGGATACGGACATGTGACCCCTACCCCAACCCCAGCCCAATAAATACAATTAAAGAAAAGAAGAAATATTTAAAAAAAAACAATAAAATCCTAATACTACTCTTTTGTTGTGCTAGGGATAGAGCCCAAGGCCTCAACCATGTCAGATAAAATCTGCACCCTCAGGCTCTCAAGGTCCATCCCCCAACCAGGAGGAATGGGGAGTGGGGAGTAGTGATTACCAAGCAGTAAACTAAAATTGCAAGACACAACTCTCCAGTAGGTGGCAGCAGGAACTCACAAACTCAGCAGATCAGGCCAGCAGACTGGATTCTATCTCCTCTTGCCCCCTCCACCCCTGTCTCTTACCTGCCCTCCTCCGTGTGTGTGTGTGTGTGTGTGTGTGTGTGTGTGTGTGTGTGTGTGTGTAATGTGTAAACAGGAATCCTGTATTTCCAGTTTTTCAAATTCTTTTTAAAGCTTGTACTGTTTGGTCAAAAGAACAAGTCACTGAGAGGCAGGGACAAGCACTTTGTTAAGAGATAAATGTCTAGACAAGTGCTAGGCATCTATTAAATCCTTGGCTATTTCCAAAGCTCTAGGAGATTTTCTATGAGTCTTCTTGAGCCTACCAATGCTTCGTTAGCAGTTATTTTCAGTTTGAAATTTGGTTCTTTTGCAAATGTCAGTCATCTGGGGAGGATTTAGATTAGATTACTTTTTGACCCCTATAGATAGCAGATTTCTGAGTTTGAGGCCAGCCTGGTCTATAGAGTGAGTTCCAGGACAGCCAGGACTACACAGAGAAACCCTGTCTCAAAAAACAAAAAACAAACAAACAAAAAAAAAAAAGGAAGGAAGGAAGAGAGAGAGAGAAAGAAAGAAAGAAAGAAAGAAAGAAAGAAAGAAAGAAAGAAAGAAAGAAGCATGTTTTCTTGTGTGGAAGGGTAGGGACAAAAGGACATGACAGTCTGGCACTGGCACGTGAAGAGAGACATGTAGGCCTGAAGAAACAGACTGGATCCTTTCAGCTGTGACAACGGCTTCCGATTTTCTATGTCAGCTGTCTATAAACCAGAACTTCCAAAATCTCCAGTGAGTAGGCAATTCCTGATTGTGAGCCCGATAAGTGAGAGATGGATGAAGGATTTGGACATTTAAGACACGGTGATTATAATTGTACAGGCCTAAGTTCAGAACATGCGGTCACACAAACAGAACAGAATAAATATTTTAAATCCAGAAGATTCTGGAAAATCCAGGATTTACACAAGAAATGGTCTGAAGTTGTGTATTCGGGGCAGGCATCCAACTCTTAGACAACTGCCTTTGAAAGGTGGTATTAGCTGATCTTGCACTGAGCCAAGTGTCATGAGCAGACAGTACATACGGTAATAATCCAGAAGATGAAGAAATCACATTGGTTACATTAGTTATAAACAATATTTGCTGTTTTCTAACTGTAATTCACATTTCCATAGGATTTCAGAGCTTCCAAAACACTTCCATCAGACTCCATTTCCTTTTTAAAGCGTATTTTTATGAGTATATATTAGTTATGTATGATAATGGGTTTTGGTATGAAACTTTCACACATGTATATACATCCTGACCATATTCACACACATGTTACTGTCTCGTCTCACTTCCATGCCCATAATTCTCTTCATAGCATCTGCATGCCAGATATTATCAAATATGATAAAATACATAAAACATTTAGTGTTCAGTTCTCAACAAGTCTTTACAGCTAATTATTAAATTTGTCATTAGTTCCCCCACCCACATTTGTTTTGTTTTCTTTTCTTTTGAGATAAAGTCTTAATATGTTGCCCAGGTTGATTTCAAATTTTGGGCTCAAGCCATCTCTCTCCCCCGCCCCGTCATGCACCACTAAAGATATTCTTTTCCTTGAATAACAAGAGTTATATCTAGATGCCTCTGCTCGTTTCAGTAATAAGGGGAGATGGTTTATTACCTGGTCCGTTAAGGAAGCTACAAGCTGTTAAACTCCCATGGATCCTCAGCTGCTAGGCTTATTAAGAAAATGTTACAATGGGGGGAAATTGACAATGCAGGCACCACAGATATTTTTAGTTTGTGCTGCAAGGGTGTACATCTTGGGTTCTGTTTAGGATTGAGCACAAGGGTATGAATCTGGATTATTTTATAGGATTGCCAATCAGAAAATCCATGCTAAGTGCTTACTCTGTTGCCATCTTATGCAAGAGATAATGTGGGAAAACCAAGGCAGGTAGAATACATTTCCCAAACTTTCAAACAGGAAGAAGAGTGATATAATCTCTTCCTTGGGTGGGAAGCAGTTTGATAATTCTGTAAGAAGCCATGTCTATTTCTTGCATCAGGAATTCTACAAAAATTATTTCCCATGTCTACATATTAAAATGTAAACCATGTAGCACTAATGAAACAAAGCCAAGAATATGGAGATCTGCTCACCAGTAAACACCCATTAAGCAACCATGTAGAGAGAACATTTCATGCAGCTGTTACAGGGATCCCACTGCTGTGTGAGAAAAAGCCTATCACTGAGACACACTCTGGAGAGAAAATTAAGGCCCAAAAAAGTTTTTGTAGCAAGATGCCATATGTGTGTGTTTAGAGCACATAGTCATGTTTACACCCCGACCCCACTGGGAGAACATGTTGGCAGATGATAATGGGATTGTATGTGTTAAGAGATGAATAGGAAAATGGACCATTTACATTTACCTTTTATGTTACTTTTGAATATAGATTGATTGAATAATTTAGCAATATAAACAATTTTGTTATTATTTGTTTAAATATAGAATCCTTCCCAAAGCTCACACAGCCAGGAAAGGATGCAGCCAGCACTCACACTCCACACTGCTCACACTCCACACTGCAGCTACAGAGCGTCTGTCCTCTGGATCCCAGCACACTGCTTCCTGCTAGTGTTACTCCGTTACGCTCAGGAGCTGTTTTGTCATTTGCTAGCAAGTTATGGAACTTATTTCATGAGTTTTTTTCTAGAAAACTAGTCCGAATGTCCAAGGGCCAGTTGCTTCAAGAATGTGTCCATTCTCTAGAAGAGGGATTTGTGCCTCTTTCGTTGCCATCTTGGCTCTTTTATGGTGATAACTGTGACTTAGCCAGGAAAAATCAGTGACCCTGAACCAGGAAATACAAACTAAGATTTCCAACAAGACAAATTACCTTAAGGAAAAGGCATTAGGATAGCTTGCAAGGTTGAGGTGGAGGAAAGGCATAAAAACAGTTCCATTAGCCAATTTGGTCAATGGGCAGGTGCAGGAAGTGACAGTAAACTCAGCCAAGATCTATAAATATACCCGGTATCACTGTTCAAAACCCACAAAATAAATGAGCAAGTTGGAAAACTTGGCAGCATGTAGCATCTAGATGCAAACTCCCAGTTCTCATCTTAACTCAAGATATTTTCTGTGAGTCGGCATGCCGTGGAACTGTTTGGGGTTTCTGTTTCCCAGCAGTCCAATGGACAGAAAGCATTCTCTCTCTTAGCTCCTTCACAGAGTTGTGAGAAACTAGTATGTCAAAGAATGTACTTTGAAAATACCAGCCTTCACATGGAATGAAGAATTAGTGATAAGGTCTCTGGGGTCAATCTTACAGAAAAGCTATTTGAGACACAAAGATAGGAAGAAACATCAAGAGAGCATTTGAGATAGCAGTGAAAGCATACAACCAAAGAAAAGCCATCTTGTTGGTCATTTATTTTAGTTCATCCTTGCTGTAATCATAAGCAAAGACTGACTGAGTCCAGTATCTGCAGAGCAGTGACCGTGCCATGCATAGACTGAACTGTCAAGAGAGTGGCATGTGCTACAGGGCCATGCTGGGCTGTGAATGTTGATCAGGGTCCTGGAAGCAAGCTGATGTGAAACTTACGAAGGAATTAGGGCAGAGGTGGGGGTTGGACTTAGTGATCCAGCTCCAGGATGGCCCAGTGCCTCAGAGGAGCAATTTCAGGGTGGCCAGGGACTTGGATAGCACAAATGACAACTTCCTAGAACGAACTGTTCCAGAATCCATAGAGCAAAGGAAATAGCCTGGCCTCATCCTGAGTAAGTTGACAGGAACCAGGAAAGGAAGTATTTGTGGTGGGACAAGTGCTTATAGCATCATTAAGTCTCTTCTGAATAGAAAAAAAAATGGAAAAAAGTTGGTGCAGCACATGTGGTAAGTCAGTTTCCACGGTGTGGGAGAGCGGGAAGAACAGAGAGCAGAGGAAGATGGTGCTGTGTGGCATGGGGGCACTGCACTCAGGGTCCTGTGTGGCTGTGCCACTCACTTGCCAATGACCTTGGAAATGTCATTTCCTTCCTGAGAATTTTGAAATTTTTTTTGTTTCAAAGAATTGTCTCCCTGTCTGGTCAGTCATTATGAGGATTGAATATTCTTACAAGCAACTAGCACACAGCTCCTAGAACACAATGCAAAATAAAATATTGGTGTATTCCTTTATTTTGAGAAGAGATTCAGAAAACCTCTAATGAAACAGGCCAATTGGAAATAGAGAGCACGGGAAAAGCAGGCATGATTTAGCCTACTAGGCACAGGTACCCAGACCCTTCTTACAAACAGAGAACAAAGCTCAAATGGCAGAGAAGAAAAATCCTACAGAGGGAAGAAGGAATATAGCTGTGTGCAAGAATGAGGTCTCCTCATAAGGTCTGATGCCGTTAATGCACAGGATGAAGTTCCACTCAACCCTGACAGATTGGGAAGACACTGGGCTGCATGACTCAGCATCACTTGTTTTCCTGAGTGTCTGTGATACAGGCTAAGTTTTATGCTGAGTTGTGGCTGCTTTCCCTGGTTATCGGCTCTCTCGTTACATGTATGAAGAAATCAAGAGTTAATAGCAATCTCTCTCTCTCTCTCTCTCTCTCTCTCTCTCTCTCTCTCTTTCTCTGTTTTGATTCCCAGATTAAAAAAAAAATAGATTCTTTTCTCATACAGTACATCCTGACCACAATTTACACTCCCTCCTCCAACCTCCTAGCCCCCTGTCACCTCTCCTCTCCTCTAGATCTACTTCCCCTCCATCTCCCATCACAAAAGAGCAGGCATCCAAGGGACAATACCTAAACACAACAAAACAATAAGGCAAGGCAAAAGTCCTTACACTGAAGCTGGAAAGGCAACTAAACAGGAGGAAAAGAGTCTTAAGAGCAGGCAAAAGAGTCAGAGACACATCCACTCCCACAGTTAGGGGTCCCACACAAACACCAAGCTAATAGCAAAAAGAAGAAATACATAATACATATACAGAAATCCTGGTACAAGCCGGGCGGTGGTGGCGCACGCCTTTAGTCCCAGCACTTGGGAGGCAGAGGCAAGCAGATTTCTGAGTTCGAGGCCAGCCTGGTCTACAGAGTGAGTTCCAGGACAGCCAGAGCTACACAGAGAAACCCTGTCTCGAAAAACCAAAAAAAAAAAAAAAAAAAAAAGAAGAAGAAGAAGAAGTCCTGGTACAGACCCATGCAGGCCTGTGCTTGCCCTTTCAGTCTCTGTGAGCCCCCCATGCCCACCCCTGTCCCCATGAGCCCTGCTTAGTTGATTCAGTGGCCTGTATTCTCCTGGTGTCCTCCATTCTCTTTGACTCTTATAATCTTTCCTCCCCTCTTATGAGGGATTCCTTAAGCTCCAAGAGTAGGAACCCAATGGAGATGTCCAATTTAGACGCATTCTTCTCAAGTTTGGCTGCAGGTCTCTACTTCTATTTACTGCTGGAGGAAGGTCTCTGATGATGGCCGGAAGGGACGTTGATCTATGAGTATACCAGAATACCATTAGGAATCATCTCACTGATTTTTTTTAAAGACACATCTTGTTTGGCTCTACCCTAGGTCTCTGGGCTTTCCAGTCTCTGGTTCTTGGCCATCCAAGCAGTGCTGGACATGTTGGAATGGGCCTTAAGTTAGACATCGGTTGACCACTTCCACAAGTTAAGTGTCATGATTACTCCAGCACATCTTGCAGGCAGGACAGATTTGTGGTCTGGTTGGTGCCCATATTTTCTTTCTGTCATGCACAGAGTACCTTCCCACACCAAAGAGACTAGAATGTAGGGGTAAAGGCTCCATACTTAACCTCTCCATGTTTAATGGGCTGTGTGGATGTTGTCCTCTGCAGTGGGACCTCACTGTTAGTTTGCAGAGAGTAACCATCTGTCCTAGCATCTACATAGTTGTTTGGGAATCTCCACGGGACCCCCTCAGCCAACAACTCAACTAAATGCAACCTTGTCCATAGGTATTTCTTTAAATTCTAAAAGTCTACAGGTTGGTGACAGTTATAAATGGAGTGAAACATGGGGTTAGAAGAAAAGGACACATCAGAGACGTGTAAGATTGACCTAGTCTTTACCAAGAACAACACAGAGGAGATTCCTATTTCTAGACATACATATACGCACACACTCTCCTCCTCCTCCTCCTCCTTCTCTCTCTCTCTCTCTCTCTCTCTCTCTCTCTCTCTCTCTCTCTCTCTCTCTGTGTGTGTGTGTGTGTGTGTGTAATACAAGTGATTGGATCATAAAGTGACAAGCTGAAAGTGAAAGTGAAAGTGGATTATTTTGCAGGTGGGTAAATTGGTGCTAAAAGAAAGGAAGTGGCTTGCTTCAGACTTTATGGCAATCAATAGCAAATCAGGAGCCAGAACCCAAGTCTTCTGACTCTCAGTCTGGGATCCATCTGCTATAGTCCTCTTCTTGAGGAGATTACATGTCTGAGTTCACACACTTGCACAAAACTAATTTGTGTGTCCTTCTCCCTTTCTCTAGGGCCAAGTGCTTTCGGGGCAAAAAAATCCTTGGAGATTATGACATCAAGGTGGAACAGGTAATTAGCATGAAGCCTCACATATTCTCTGTCATCCCAGAGTGAGTCATCTCTTGCTGTCCAGTGTCCCCCACTGGGTTCTTGAATGTACATCTCACATCATAGGGATGTTCATTTATTTCCTTGACTTAACAGTTCAGATGTTGGTTCAGAGGCAAACAATGTGGTTCTCAATGGTCTCTTGTAGTACAGGGTTCCCAAGCTGAGGAAGCCTTGGAGGAGTGTCTTCCTAGGCTACTGACCTTACTCCCATGCTGTTGGTGACAGTGTGATTCGGGGTGAACACATGTCTTAGGTTCATTGTCTGCCTACTCTGACCCTGAGGGTACACTTCAGAGGGAACCTCTGAAGTTTTTATAACCTTTCAAGTTTTTATAGGGAACTTGAAAGTTGGTTGTTTACCTTCCTCTGCCTCTTGCTCCACATAATAGAAAATTATGTCCTTTGTGGGGAGATGTCCTGTTTAAATAACATATTTTCTATGTAATAACAGAAGTTGTTCTTTCTCTCTGTGTTAAAATTTACAGAATAATGGGATACTTTCCTACCTATTACTCTGTTATTTGTTTATTTTTGCAACATTATCTCACTAAGTGGCCCTGACTGTTCTGGAATTTGATTTAGACTTACAGAGGTCAGCCTACTTGTGCCTTCAGAAAGCAAGGATTAAAGGGGTATACCACCATGCCCAGTCTATATTCCATTTTTAACACAACTTGTTAGATATTCTGGATTGATAAAAACTACCCCTGCATTGTAGACTGAAGAAACAGAAACCCAGGTAGGGCAAATACCTCATTTGACATGCCTTCGGGGACAGAATAGACAGAAACCCAGTAGCCTAACCCAGAACCCAGGGCTTCAATCAGAGACTAAGAAAGGAGCTGCTTGTCCTGATCACATTCTGTCTCTGTAGAGAGATTCGAGGGATGCTGAGCTGGGAGTCAGAAGCCACAGTGAGAAGTTTTGTTGGCTCAGGAGAGTCATGTAACTTAGGCAGTTTTCTTCTTTGATCGATGGAGAGAGTTCTCTCTAGCACCTGACTCAGGGTTTCCTTGAGTACTGGGAGAAATCTCCTGGATGTGAAAAACATAGAAACTAAATAGGTGCTTGGCCTATGGCTGTTGCTGTGTGTAGGACTAGACTCACTGTGCCCTGTTACTCTCCAGGCAGAATTTTCAGAGCTTAACCTGGTGGCCCATGCAGATGGAACCTACGCTGTGGACATGCAGGTACTCCGGAATGGCACAAAGGTTGTCCGGTAAGGGCTTTTCTGTTCTTGGGGTTGCTGTGGTTTTAAGTCTACTTGAGGTTGCGCTGTGTTACATGGATGTGCTAGAGAAGGCAGCTCTTAGTTCAGCATTAGAAAAGGCAACCTTAAGTTTCACAGACTCACTTAGAGGTCAATGAATTATGTTAGGACCGCTACCTACCCTCACGTCAGGGTGGGTTTGTGCTTTTATTTCTCCAAATAGTACCCCTGGAAATCCAGGTCCTGTTGCTTTTTAAAACATTTTAAAACACTCAACCTTCCTATTTATGTTGATTTGCTTAGATTCACTCAGAGTTCATGGCAAAGCCCTGCACTGAATGTTCTTTGGGTGCTCGTCCCCGTGTCCTGTCTTTATTCCTCATTCCCAACAACTCATGTGTCTGACAGGAAAATCTACTATTGAAGTAGACATTGTAGATGGAAGAAAATGACCAGGTCCTAAGCACTTCCACACCAGGTGCTGTCCTGAGCACTTTGGTCTGAGAAGTTCTTTCAGGGAGGGAATGAGAATTCCAGATGAGAGAAATGGTTTCCGTTTGTCCAGAAGGTTAATATTGCTTTACATTTTCAGAAATAAGTTCCGGGCTCCAGGAGAGAATAAATAGCATTATTTTTACCTCACCTCAGTCACAGAACCCTGGACCCCTAGGAGTCTAGTATCCAACAGAATCTGGGTCAGTGGCAGGAAAGACCAAACTGGGTATGTCTGAAACCTAACAATAGGAAAGTGGGCTTGCCCATTCTGGACTCTGAAGAAGGACGTGGGTAAAGCAGATGCACACTCACATGTGAGGTAAACTTAGGTAGATCCACAATAAGTAGACAGACTTCTCCATGCATAGGTTGAACGTGTCGTGGAGATGCATACACAGGCAGATAACGCATCATAGAGATGCACACACATAGGCAGGTGGTGACAGAAGGAACAGCAGCAGGACTCCAGGGCAGGTTCCAATAGGGAACTTGAATGATTCTCATAACTGGGATAAAAGATTGGGATTTTCTGTCAGGGATGCAGCTGGGCTTCAGTGTCCAACAGGAAAGGCCTAATTGGGGATATTGAAGCCTCATATCAGGTCAGAATACCCTAAGCAGATGTTATCCCATCTTGGTAATAAGTTTTTGAATGACTGAGGAAAGCACCTCTAACCCTCACTACTAGAGCCAGTCTCTGAGCTGGGTTGGGTTGGATGTGTAGGTGGGGATTGGATGGGTGCCTGGGCAGAGAACCAGGTAGGTCATTGTACATGGTGTCAAATGCTGAGCTGCAGAGCCTTGGGGCAGATGCTGCCACAGACTGCCTCTCTGGGAAGGCCTCTGATGCTAGGGCATGAAGACAGGCAACCTCGTCTTCTGAAGCAGCTATAGCTAGGAGCTTTGCTGGCTAGAGGTGAAACCAGGAGAGCTTTCCCATGCGTGGGAACATTCCGTACTCTCAGTGCTTCCTGCAGCCCCGTTGCTCAACCTCAGTTCTGCGAAAAATATTTGCACCCCTCCCTAGTGTCCGTTTTGGAAGAATAACATTGGGAAGTTTGGCATCTGCCCTCAGTCAGCCTAGCTCCTTGCTCTCCTGGGGCCTGATGAGGGCATTGCCTATTTTAAGGAGCAGCTTTAAGGAATTGAACATTACGTTAAGACCAGAGATCTGGTAGGAGTTTGGGCTTCTAGGACCTGATTGGAGCACAACTTGGACCACACTTGGTCACTTCACTACCCTATGAGGACAGAGAAAAAGCCCTTTCAGCTAAGGTGTGGCCATTTAAAACTGTCTTTTCCCCCCTTTGAGTATTTGTATGCTAGAAAAAAGACAGCCCAACAAAATGGGAGAGATTAAGAAACATAGCCTTTAGATCTTTGGAAAGTATAGTGATACTTCATTACCTATCCAGAAAGGAATAATAACACAAGGCTCATGAACTCAGTGGTCATTGACATCTCTTCTCTGTCTTAGGCTTTGAAAATATATCACTTGAGGTGCTAGTTAATGGAAAGTTGACTCTGCATTCTTACCAGGTCCTTCAGACCAGACTTCGTGCTCATCCGACAGCATGCATTTGGCATGGCAGAGAATGAAGACTTCCGCCACTTGGTTATTGGAATGCAGTATGCAGGCCTTCCCAGCATCAACTCACTGGAGTCCATTTACAACTTCTGTGACAAGCCATGGGTGGTAAGCTCCCCCACCCCCACTTTCTCCAGAATACCTCCAACACTCCAATAGTAGCACTGGCTGAGAAGATCTGAGAGGCTTGTCAGCTGGGAGTCTGGATGGGGCAGGCCATCACAGTAGCATATTACCAGATGTCATGGGCTGCACGATTTTGCTGCAGAGTAGACCTTTGACCTCTCTAACATGCTGTGCAAAGATCCTGTGATAAAATCATTTTATATCTGTAGGCCTTTCTTTGACCAGGGGCTACTGTGGTAGAAGTACATGCCTCTTGCCTCTTAAAATAGGTAAACTATTGGAAAGGCCTAAAGCCAATAGAGAAATTCAACTCTGAGTGGTATTAGAGACAGTTCTACTAAGAGTGTTTCAACAACCTCAAAGACAAGATTCTTTCACACACGCATGAATCAGACAGATGGCAAATGTGCATTGGAAGTTTCTTTGAGGTAATCAAGTCCTAACCTTTCATGGGAGAAAAGAGAAAACGAGGAGCATAAAACCTCTTTCTGTATGGTGCCACCTTCTGAGATTATTCTATGTAATTTCATTTAATCTTCATGATAAGCTTACCAGGGAGGTATTATTATTTTCACTTTGTACAGAGAAATGAGACCCAGGAAGGATCAAATCACTTGCCAAACTTACAGAGCCAGGATTTCTGTAGGTCTCACTGCCTCTCACACGAAGTGAAGAAGAGCTGGCTTCTCCTCCACTGTCAGTCTAGAAATCTTGGAGAGCTGCGGAGACTTTTAGGTTGAGAAAGTACTGAAAGAATGAGGCATGAGGGGCTGGGATGACTGGGAACTCCCCCCAGCTAGCTCTGCTGCCCCAGGCTGGCCTCACGGAAGGAAATGTTTGCCTCTAACCGTATCCTCTTCATCTTCTTGTTTTTCAAAAATCAAATTTCACACATACTAGATTGCCAAGGTTCACCAGGCTTATTGTGACATTTCAGAACCTTAAACTCCTCACTCTGGGAGCTGAAGGAGTATTCTATAACCACACCGGCCCACTGACTCTGGTCTTGACTTTGTTGTTCTTTTTACACTCAAATGGGCAGCTTTCCTGTTCTCTGGATGCCGGAGAGACCTTCCAGTGTAGGAGGAAGAGGTGTGGACAAGGTCTGAAAGCTGCTGTGGTTAAGGAGCGGTTGGGTTCCCGGGTTCCCTTGCAGCTTTTCCCTGTGTGTGGCCTGTGACATCTGGAATCCTACTGTTCTGCAAAAACGAGCTAAAAGGGTGGTGTGATTTGTGTGTGCTGCTTGTCTCAGAAAACACATATGAGGTATCTATCAAATATTTTTCTGAGGACTGCCCATTTCTCCTCAGTTACATGACCTTCCTCCTGAAATATGCTTTAACCCACCCTATTCCCACTTCCTGTCAGAGTTTGGTTCTCTCATAGCTATGCAGAATGATGCCACTGGTATCAGCTTTCACTGAGTGATTTGATAATGTAGCCCTGTGACAAACCATCTCATGTGTCTACAAACTTAATTAATACTATATATGCTATTACTTTGCCAATGCGATTATTATAGTTCCCTGATATTGAGACCTCCCAAAGAAAAGGGTCCTGTATTTTTTTTTCTTAAACTGTGGCAGAGGAACGAAGAGATCCCCCATGAGACCTGGGATCTGGTGAGGGGTCACATTCTCACCCATTCATAATCCCAGCACATTGCCTTTGGCCTTGAATGGGAACAACAGGGCTTGTTGGCCACACACCAAGTACTCCCTGTCGTCTCACTAAGCAGCTGCCTCACAAATGACATATGACATGTTGTTCTCAGCTTGTCAGTAGAAGTGGACTCATTTAATGACAGTAAGTGGAGTGCCCCTCTGATAGGATAACATTGGCTCATGTTTCCTAAATTTCTTTGTGTAGGTGCTCTTGATGTGAGGAGAGGTATCCAGTGGGCTACAGAGTGTTGTGCCCTGTACTAGAGTGACTCTGCACAATGACTCTGCTGTACCCCAAACTGTCCAGGCCAGCCATGACTTTTCAGAAGAAATAGTTCTGTCAGTGAAAACAATGGTCCAGAGAAAGCAAGAATGCCACCATCTCTGATTGCTCCAGATGTATCTGTAGTCTGGGTTCTTTGGAGATGGATGGACCTGGGTTAAACTAAAGCATTTAATGTCTAGGAAAGACAAGAATAACACATTATTCAAATAGAACCAGAAATCCCATTTCTTCAATGAATTCTTTCTAGAGTCATTAGATGGGTGGTTTAAATAAACATCTTTCTATTTGCTGCCAACAACACACCAGCTCTCAGATTAATTTTTTTGGTTGGCATAGAGGAAATAGTCCTTATCAGATATTACCTTTGTTTAATTGGTAACTGTGTAGTTGTGACTTAATATAAGTTTCCAGGGAGCTAGGGTTTGATGCCAAACCCAGTACATTAATCAGACAGGGAGTGGAGTGGGGAGGGTAGAGTGAGCTCTCAGGGACCCAACTGAAGCCTGGGAACTGGCTGTCATTTTAGTCTTGGCTGTCCCAGGGCCCTGGGAGTCTGCCGGAGGCCTTCCTGGCATCTGTGTGGTTGTCTATGTAACTCACCCACACATAGGGAAGATAGGGCCCCACATGTCTTGGTGCCATGCCAGAGTGTGGGCTGCAGCAGGACAGAGGTCTTTAAGCAGAGCTGGCATCAGCTCCCTGGGGATGCTGGAAAGCCTTAGAAGCCTGGGCAGAAAAGGAATCTTCCAGGTCCAGGTGGGCAGGTAGGTCTGAAGGTCAAGTGAAGTAGGAGGAATTGTGGAATGAAGGAAAGGGCTGAGGGTCAGTTTGGACAGTCAGAGCAATTGAAGAATCCATGGATGAGGAGGGTAATGAAGGATGTAGCAGACAAGGAATAAAGGAACCTGGTCACTCTCCCAGTATGGCCTCAATACCACATGTGCTCTGAGGCTTCAGCCACAGTCTCCTCACATGTATAACAGGAGATCTTGTGTGGCCTCTGTCTGGTCTCTTTCATCAGTAACGTGATGGAGACGGGATCCTAAAGGAAGCCTTAGAACCCTAAGGTTACTAGTTCCACATCACTGAAGGCTGCAGCCCCAAAAGGTTCATACTTCCTTGCATTTTAATAGAATCTTCACCAAAAAAGGACCGTGACCTGATGTTTAAGAGGAAATACAATAAAAGATGTTCTTCCTGATGCACAGTGTGGGAAGCAGATGAAACTGACCCTTCTCTGCTCATATCTAAAGAGGGAGCCTGGAAAAGATGGGCCTTTAGTCCAAAGGCTCCTGTTAAGAGGGAATCACGAGAAGGTTCTGCTTTGCTAATGACACTCCTGCTTAGTACACACACTTTTACACAGAATGGGACCTCAACTTTTTTTTTTTTTAAAGAAAGTCCTGGATTTCCTGTCCCTGATGAGTAGAGGTCAGGTTTGATCCAACAACTTTCCCTTGTAGTTGACCAAGCTATTAGTGGTTTGGAGCCTGAACTGAACCCACTAGAGAAAAGATGGTAGATTTCCCCTGCTGCCCATGCACTAGAATTGGCATTGTGGGATAGATGTGGACTGGCTGGGAAAGTCCTCTGCTTCTCGTGAGAAGAGCACTGCCTCTGTAGAATTGGAAACGTAGATACTCCAAGGATTAAACGGAGGATCAGACAGTGAGCCTGGCTGGAGAGTATGACCTCAGGTACCTGGCCTCTCTGTTCTTAGTTGTTTTGTTTTTCAAAGGCCAAGGGATACTGAATATATATACCAGAAGCCTTCCTGCCCCAATGCTGAATATTTGAACCTAGCCTTTTCTCATTTTAACCACATAAAGGGGTCAAGGGAGGTCAGTCTTTATAAATCCAGTAAGTCAGTGCCAGGAAGATGATCTGTATGTCTGACCCTCCAGTCTTCCAGAACAGCCTCATTCGTGACACCTCCTGTGCAGACTCTGGTGGGTCCATATAGCACACAGGAGAGGGTTATTTATTTCTTTGCCTGGCATGTCGTCTCTTCAGTTTTATCTTGCTCTGTTACCCAGAAGAGCATGTGTTTGAGGCTAGAGACTTAAGTTTCAATCCTTACTTTACATCTTTTCAGTTCTATTATAATTTTTTTCTCAAGACAAGATTTTACCATGTAGCCCAACACACTAGCCTGGAGCTCACTATGTAGCTGAGGCTACATCATCCTCCTGCCTCCACTGAGTGTTGTGATTACGAACATGTGTGCACCACTCTCCCTGCTCCAGTTCTGTGAACCAAGTGACGTTCCCTACCTCTTCTCATCCTTGTCAGTTTGAAGAGAGAGTGTGTGGAAAGCGTTAACATAAGTGTGTCCTTGATGATGAATACCAGCCTTCTCTTTCCCTTCCCCAACTAAAACATACGTTCTTAAAGGGGAATTTCCTTTCTCTGTATCGGCAGTGCATTTAACACAGTGCCTTCTACAGAGGAAATGCTCTATTTATTTGATGAATTGATGTTTTGTCTGTTCCAGAAGTTGAGGATGCATTGAAATTCTTTCTTGTCTTTTGCAGTTTGCTCAGATGGTGGCCATCTTCAAGACACTGGGAGGGGAGAAATTCCCACTCATTGAGCAGACATACTACCCCAATCACCGAGAGATGGTAGGTGGCTAAGTGGATCTTTGACTCTGCTGTTTCTACCTTAGCCACATGGTGACTCTAGAGGTCTGGCAAGAGCCTCAGCACCTCAGGCCCAGCATGCCAGGTGGCTGTGGAACTGCCTAGAGCAGCAAAAGTAGCTAGATTTTAGCCAACAGCTTTTTGTTTTCCAATTCTGGGGACAGAGTAGAGAAAAGCAGAAACAAAGGGATTTTAGTGTGAGAGAGTAACAAGTCTGTGAACCAACAGTCTGGAGTGTCATGATTTTTGTGTGTAGCTCTAGGTTTGCCATGTGTCACTGGGCATGTTACATTCCCTCACCATATGCCAATTTCCCAACCATGCCAAGTGGGCATAGCTGCTCTTGACCAGGATATCTAATATAGCATACACACGATTTCAAGGAAATTACTCAAGTAATAGCCTTCTGGTAGGTATGGAGCCTCTTGAGATAAAAGCTGATGCTTCTGTTATTCTTCACTAGGCTTGCATTTTCTTGGCTCCTCCAAATTGTGACAAGGCAGAGTTAATCCTATGCCTCCTTTGTGTCCACCCCCCCGAAATCAGAAGGAAAAGACAAATGGTTGTTTGAAGGCTGTGAGGATGTTTCACATTGAGCAACCTGGAGGTTACTTTGCAGCTTCCTTTCCATCCCCACAACCTATGCCCAAGGATGGTGTGGATTTTTACTGGATGATCCCACTTGGAGTCTCACTGCCAGAGCCTTCCAAGTGCTGTGTTCTGGGACAACAGAGATCATATTTGGTCCCCTTCCACTTCTTCCTCCGTAGGAAATCTCTGTCATTATATTTAAATCCAGCTCCTTCTCCCAGCATAGCACACATGGACCTGCTTACCAGTTGACCACATATCAAAAATGAAAAACAGTCCTGAGCTGTCAAAAAGAACTGATAATCTCTACCATCTTCCCCAGGAAAAGGTCTGGGGGATGGTGAGCTGTATGATTTAATAAATCACAGAGGCCATTGTCAGTGTTTTTCCATGTAGACAAACCAGGAAGACTTACAGAGGAGCTGAGAAGCCTTCAAGGGACGGCAGCTAGAGTCTAAGACACAGTGGTAAGGGAACTGAGCTGGAGGGTAGAAATACTGTCAGGGTCACAGCTGCCTTTTTCCTGCTGTAACCCTAGCAGGGCGAGCTGCTGAAGAAGCTTGAAGCAAGTGAGGTGGATTCCGCACTAGCATCTTTTCTCCAGAGGGTCCTTGTATTATCTCCCTTCACCTGCTACTAAAACTTGGCCTCAGGAAAAGATTATGACAGGGAAGATCATGATGGGGGGGTACACCTTTGTTTTTTTACCTGTTTTGTTTTGTTTAAAAACAAAGTTCTAAAGTAAGAACAAAGACATTAGCAACCTAAAGGAGCTGAAGAGACACCAATAGAAGTCAATAGAGATATTTAACCTGAAGGGAAATGCTTGTTCTAGTATGTAAGTTTTCTTTTCCAAAAATGTATGCCAACTGGGCCAGACCTTCTGCCAGCAAAAGTATCAGGGGACTTGCAGGACAAGAGGAAGAGTGGGCTGTTCAGCTCTCACTGTGTCCTTCAAGCAGATAAGAGTGTGTCAGAGGCTTAGGCTAGGTTGAAACAGTGGGAGTAGGAGATATGGGGCTTTAGTGTATTCTTTTCATTTTAGCCAACCAGCTCGCTCAGGATACAGTCAGCCCATCTTCCACAGCATATATCACAAGGTTGTACATTCTATGACAATCACAGCTTCTCCTTTATCATATGAGTTAAGAAAAGCCAGTTAAACAAAGCCAGAATAAAAACTCTCAGTAATAGGCATAATCTAGACTAACAAGGTTTGGGAGACAGGGGAGAAGGGCTGAGGGCAAGGAAGATAAGTCAAACTACTTTCCAATCCTTGACAAATCGTGAGCTGGAGATGTGAGCGACAGACACAAGCTGTCACATGCCCCCACAGACTCCATTTTGCTGGCCAGGCCATCCACTTGTCATTTCCCATTATCTGGCAGCAACATGGCAGGTGGTGGTGGCCAAAGTACCACAGAGAACTAGCTTGGTCTTTGGAACTCTTCCAAGGATGTGGTTACTGGTCCCTACTAGGGCTGGATGATGTCAACGTACTCCTTCCGGAGGTGTAGGTGGCCTCGGTACCAGCTGCAGATGCCATCCACATGCCTCACGCAGACATAGTGCTGGGCCTGGTACCCGTAGAGCTTCCGTTCCAGCAGCCAGTCCGTCCAGAGACACTCATTAGGGGCTGAGATGGTACACGGCACTGCATAGCAAGTGGTGATCTAGTCGTGATCACACAATAGCAAAGTGAATAGAATGTCCTCTCTCTATTGCTGCTTTTCACGCTCCTGTGTTCTCACAGCCATCTCAACTGCCTTTGCTTATCCCAGTCCCAAGCTTCCTCCTGAGCTATATCCTCCCTGTCTCTTTGTAAACAGTATTATCTTCCTGGTGGAACAAAGACTCAGCCTTGATAGGCCCTATTCTTTCTTTACCTTCAAATGAAAATCTTAGTTCTTCACAGATTTGTTATAGTCTAGTTAAAATTTGAAAAGAAATTAATTATTACAGGGCCTTTAAGAGTACTCTCTTTCCATGATCCCTTTTCTTGTTCTCTCTCTTCCTTCCTCCCTCCCTTCTCTCTCTTTCTCTCTCTCTT
>JANHMN010000008.1:55884216-55909676 GCA_030674055.1 Rhabdomys pumilio
TCTGCCTCTGCCTCTGCCTCTGCCTCTGCCTCTGCCTCTGCCTCTGCTCTCCTTTCCTCCCTCCCTCCCTCCCTCCCTCTCTGTCTTTGTCTCTGTCTATCAATAAAATTTCTCTGTGTAGCCTTGGCTGCTCTGGAACTCACTCTGTAGACCAGGCTAGACTTGAACTCAGAGATCCACCTGCATCTGCCTCACAAATGCTGGAACTGAAGGAGTGCGCCACTACACCTTGATTAATTTTCTTAATGAGCATTCACAGTAATGGGTTTCATTGTGTCATTTTCAAACATACTTTGCTTTTGTTGAGCTTCCCCACCCCAACTCCTGGCCTCTACCTCCTCCATCCCTCCCTCAAGTATCCCCTCTCTGCTTTTATAGCACATGTATTCTACCTCTTTTTCTTTCCCACCCATCCCAAGGTCCATTTTCCTCTTCCCATGGCCTCCTTTCTAGTTTCATGACCTAGACCCCATATGCAAACATACACATGTATAAATATTAGAATATAAGCTCTGTCTGTCAGAGAGAATGCGGTGTTTATGTGAATATGGGTTGCTTTGTTTAACATAATTTCTAGTTCTATCTATTTTCTGCAAATGTCATGATATCAGTTTTCTTTGTAGCTGAATAAAATTGCACTGTGTGTACCATGTTTTCTTTATCCACTCACCTGTTCTGTTTCCTGGCTGTTGAGGACAGGGAAGTAGGAATGAGGATGTGCAGGTATCTCTGCCATAGGACTTAAATGCGTAGGACGTATACATCCAGAGGTAGGAGAGCTGGGCTGTTGTATTTCTAATGTTAGTTTGTGGGGAAATGCTCACACTTGCACACTGTGGTATCCATGCGGACATTAGATGCTAACTTGCAGAGATCTGTTGTCTCCTTCTACCATGTGGGTTGTGGGGATCACACTGAGATTGTCAGGCTTGGAGCCTAGTGCCTTACCCACTGAGCCATCTTCTGGTCCCAGCAGCTGCTTTAATTCCATGCAATCACATTTCTCAGTTCTTAGGTTATTTCCTCGGCTGCTGGAGTCCTTTTCAGAAAGCTCTTGCTGATGACTGTATGTTTTCTCTGTTTCCCCCTAGCATTTTCAGGCTTTGTACTAAGGTCTTTGGACCATTTTAAATAGATTTCTGTTCACACTGAGAGACATACATTTAATAATTTCTTAATGGATAGCCAGCTTTCCATCACTATTTATCTAAGAAGATTATTTTTCTGGTGTATGTTTCTGGCACCTTATGGCTTTGTTTGTTAGGTGCTATTGATCCATGATATAATTGGATCCTCTGTCCTTTCCATTGATCTACATGTCTGTTTTTATGCTAACACCATGTGATCTTTATCACTATGGCTCCCTAGTATACTTTGAGATCAGGTATTATGTACCTCCAGCACTCTCCTTTTGTTTAGGGTTTCTTTTGTTATTCAAGGTGTTCTGTGTTTCCCTATGAATAGTAGGATTGCCATTTTCTACTGTGAGGAATGTTACTGGATTTTTGATGGGGGGTGGGTTGTATTGACTGTGTATACTTCTTTTGGTAATATAACTATTTAACAATATTGTCAATATGTGGCTACCGGAGGTCTTTCAGTAGTCTAGTGTCTTCTTGAAAACTTCTCTTCAGTGTCTTAAAGTTTTCATTGTAGAGCTCTCTCATGTTTCTTCATTAAATTTATTCCTAGGTATCTTATTTTTATTTATTTAAGCGGTTATAAATAAGATATTTTGTCTAACTTCATTCTTGTTGAGTTAATTATTAATAGAGAAGCTGCTAATTTCTGCATGTTGACTTTGTATCCCGAAACTTTACTGAACATGCTTATCAGATCTAAGGGTTTTCTGGTGGAGTCCATAGGATCTTTTTTGTATGAGACTATGTAATCTGTAGACAGGAATAGACTGACTTCTTCCTGTTTTGTTTGTGTCCATCTTATTTTATGGTTTGTTTCAATGTCTTAGTTAAGAATCTGAGCACTCTGTTGACTCGAGAGAGAGTAGGCACCCTGTCTTACTCCAGGTTATAGAGGAAATACTCTCAGCTTTCCCCACTTAGAATAATGTTGGTGGTAGGCGTGTGGTTTTTTTTTTATGCTGAGGTGTCTTCCTTTTGTTTCTAGTTTCTTCTGAATTTTATCATATTGAACTTTATCAAATACCATCTCTGTATCTATTGAGATAGTCATGTGTCTTCTGTCACTAAATCTATTTATGTGGTGCTTTTTAAAAATGTTTATCTTTGGTGTTTTTGTATGATAAACCAATGTTACACCTCTAGATTGAAACCAACTTGACCTCGGTGTATCATTTTAATGTATCTTTACATTTTTTATCACATGTATTTATTTGAATGTGTGTGAGCAAGTGTGTGCATGAACACACCTGAATATGTATGTGTGTGTGCATGCCTAGGTGTAGGCATGGAGGTCAGAGGACTACTTGTGGGAGTTGTTTCTCTCCATATGGGGCCTAGGACTCAAACTCAGGACATTAATTTTTGTGGCAGACACTTTTATCAGCTAAGCCATCTTGCCAGCCCTTAATGTATTCTTGAATTTGATTTATAAGAATTTTTGCATCTACATTCATCGGTGAAATTGGTCTAAAGTTTTCTTTTTTGTGTGTTGTGTTCTTACCTGGTATGGCTACCTGGTTTTGTATAATAGAGTAAATTTTTAGCAACCCTTTCCTTCCTATTTTTGTGAATTTTATAAGTATTGATTTCAGGTCTTTCTTAAAATCTTTATAGAATTCAGCAGTGACTCCATCTGGTTGGTCCTTGCTTTTCTTTCTAATTACACTTAATTACTGCTTCAATCATGTTGCTTGTTATGGGTCTGTTTACAATATTTATATCTTTTGATTTAATTTTAGTTGGCCATATGTTCTTTTAGAAATTTATTTATTTTTCTAGATTTTTAGCTTTGTAGATAAAGTTTTCAAAATATTCTCTAATGGTTCCCGGCTCTTGTCATGACTACCTTTTCATCTCTACTTTTGTTGTTTGGAGTCTTCTGTTTCTTCTGCTTAGTACAGTCCAAAAAGCCAAATTTTAAATTTGTGGTTCTATGTATTATTCTTTTAGTTTCTATTTTCTTAATTTCTACCCTAATCTCTATTCTTACCAGCTACTACATTGTGGGTGTGGTTTCTTGCTTTTCTGGGGTCTTGAGGTACATCATTAGGTTGTTTATTTGACACCTAGCTGATAGTTTTTTGTTTGTTTGTTTGTTTTAGCATTAGGACTTTAGCTCCATGCATTGCTCTCAGACCTGCCTTAGCTATATCTCAGAGCTTTTAGCCCAGCTGTGCTCTCGTTTTCATTTGATTCTAGGAAATTTTTAGTTTCTCCTGTGATTGCTTCAGTGAGGCCACATTCATTCCAAAGTTCATTTGCCACGAAAGTGTGTATTTTCTGTAATTTCTCTTGCTTTTGATTTTTAGTTTTGTTCCACTTTAGTCTAGTAAGAAATAAGGAATTCTTTCAATTTTATTTTGTTAAGAATTGCTTTAGTGGCCTCTGTGTGCTTGATTTGAGGGGTTTTGTGAGCTGCTGAGAGTCATATTTCTTATCTGCTGTTGTACTATCCTATAGATATCTGTTAAGTGCTATTTATTGATCCATGGTATAATTTAGCTTTAGAGAATCTCAACTCATTTCTGAGCCAGGTAGTAGGTGTACAGGAAAGGAGTTCACACTGGAACCAACTTGGTTCCTATCACTAGCTAGGAACCAAACACTAGACTTTTAAAAATCTTATATCTGTTTTGACTAAATATGCAGTCACAAGCAAGAACTCTTCTGGGTCTTATTCTCCTTAACTGTAAAGCTGGACAGCATTCTATTTTCAGTCCATAGGGGCTGGGCTGGGGTTAGTGAGGTGCACTGTGGGAAGTGTTTCATACTGTTCAAGTGTGAGGGTTAGCGTCATGCCATTAGTTCACTCACTGCATCACCGTAAAGCTCTGAAAACCTGGCTGTGTCTGTGGGACTTTTAGTGTCTGGAATCAGCCCATCAGAGAGGAAACACCTGTAAGCTGGCATCAGCACCCTCCACATAGCACTGAGTGCCAATGACAGCACATGGTGACTCTGAGCGTCCATAGTAAAAGAGGGATTTCTGTCCCCTCCTGCTTGGATTATCAGGTGAAGGCTGATAACTTAAACAATAGAAATAGCTCTCTTTACCTAAGCCTGTCCAGTTGGTCCTCCTGGCAACCATGTGTTCATAGACAAGACAGTCAGAGAGGTAGAGTAACCTGTAGGTCACCCAGCCCGTCAAGGGCAAATCCAGATCCAGAAATTTGGTCATCCACCCCCTACTTACCCAGAACTAATTAGCTCTATTTAAACTGTGAAGTGATTGGTTAGAACCACTTCATGGGTGAAGTACAACACAGAAAATGTTGGTTCTTGGTATGTCAGTTATTTGATAGCTAGACAGGCCTGAAGGGGAAACTGACTCATCAGGGTTAAACTGCTACTATTCTAGAGACCCTCAGAGGGTAACTATTAAAAAATGTCTAGGTAAAGATTGTGGGAGATATTCATGAGAGCTAGTGGGATTCTATTTGTGTATTGCTCTGAGTCAGTCTAGATTGTCAGACAGGTTGCTAGGCATATAAGGAAGAGTATCCCAAGATTTTGATAATTGTGGGCAAGTTTTGGCTTTCAACTCAACTCAAATAGCTGGATCTAACCTTACCAGTAAGGTATAGGTGTTTTGTAGGGGGTTGAAATAGAACAAGATCTCCTTTGGTTGAAAAACTTGGGACAGGCTCCATAGAACCAGAGCTGTCTGAGATAGGCCTTTGTTGAGAGAATCATAGGCATCATAGGTGACTCAAGGCCTAACAGATAGACCCTTTTGTCTCTCAGGGGAGCTCTGGTAGGGGATGCAGGGGTGGTCCAGTGATCTGCAGTTCTGGAATTCCTTTATTTTCCTGGTGTGGCTCACAGCCTGTCTTTTCCTGCTGGGGGCTTGTTTCAGGAGGACATCCATCTCAGGGAACTGGAAGACAAACACTGGCTCAGCAATGCTGGAGCAGATTGCCATGTCAGACCGGTGAGTAAGAGATGTCCCATTCTTTCCTATAAGAAGGCTGCTGTCAATAAAAACATGTTGGAAATAAGCAACATCTGAAGGGAGGGAGGCTCTGTGTAGACAAGAATAATAAAACATAGATGCTCTGACAGCCAGTAAACCAGATTGGACAGGGCCAAGTGAAATGCTGTTACAGAGATAAAGGTTTGTACCATAGAAGCTCCCATAAAGAAATAATAAGGGCTGGAAGGCCTTCTGGACAAGATGAGGCCTAAGTCTGGGCCTAGAAATATGGATGGGTTCAGGGGCTCAGGAAGGGGAAGCATTATAAATAGGGACCACGCTTGGTGGAGTAGAGGAAGTTAGAGAAGAATGGAAGTGAGGAATGGGAAAGGTTGGGGCAAAAAGAACCTTACCAAAATGTAGACTTGATGTGAGCTTAATATCATAGACTCAGGACATCTTCCTATCCCCTCCAGGTACAAGCTCTGGGTAGATGCCTGCTCTGAGATGTTTGGTGGCCTGGACATCTGTGCAGTCAAAGCTGTGCATGGCAAAGATGGAAAAGATTACATTTTTGAGGTAATTCTGGCCCAGTGAACAGATCAGTATATAGAAACACCCAGGCTGGGGGCAGAATCTTGGTTTAAACATTGTGTGAGCATCCCAGACTACATTTAGCGTCCTCTAACTATGAAGGTCCAAGATGGCAGATCTGCAGCATAGCAAGCTTCCTCTCCAAGTAGAGAGCTGTTAGCCAAGCCACACAGTGAGCAACAGATAGCACATCTAGGTCCTGGTTCCCAGCCTACCTTGTTATGGGGACATCATAGTGACTGTATCGTTTGTTTATTCTGAGAAAGCCACCTTTGAGAATTGTTCAGTCCAACCTAATCACTTTAGTAAGTGAGGAAATGGACCCTCTCTACCATGAGTGTGTGCTTATGGCCACAGGGTGAAACAATGTCGACGTGGGCACCTGGATACAGGTGGTTCTTTAACATCTCTTAGCCTTGGAGATACTGTACTCTGCCTGGTCCTCTAACCAAGCTTGGCTTTCTTTTCACCTGTTAAAGAGAAAGCTATAGCAGTGTGAACACCACTCTGCCACCTCACTGAGTTCAATTTTCCTGAAACTAAAGGAATTGATGTTTGAGAATACCAGGATCAGGAGGCCAAAGTGGGTTTTAGATTCAAAATTCACCCGACAGCCTGCTTAGCATGGAGCTGTCTAGATAACCATATCACCCTCTCTGGGTAAGCCTGTTGTTTCTCCTCTGCAAATGAGAGTTGGACTGCCAGAGTCTATGAGTCTCCTAAAGTGGACATTTCCTAAAGGAAAGATACATTGTCCCAGATACAGGAAGAATCAAGATCAGTGGGAAGCAGAGAAACTACTGGTCAGAAGCAAGGATAGGAATCAGGCTGTTTGGAGACAGACTGAAACATCAAAGGATGAAAACTGCCTGCTCTTAAGGCATTCCTTCCATGTCTTCCTGCTCCTCTGTGAGCTTCCAGCCCCAGGTTGTGCCCTCTCCTTGACTTGTTTTCTTCTTCCCATTCCCAATAGCCAGCATCTCAGAGCCCTGGTCCAGGAGGAGGGAAAGGAACGGGGTCATGGCAGATGTTTGCAGCAGGAACAAATGGTTCCAGTCTCTGCTGAGGAACAGGATTCTAGCTAACTCACACACTCTCCTGACTTAAACTGTACCCATTCCCACACAGTGTAGAGGGCCTTTGTATTTCTAGACCTCTTCCTCACCTGGGTCACATCTTCCACTAGGTCATGGACTGTAGTATGCCACTGATTGGAGAACACCAAGTGGAGGACAGACAACTCATCACTGATCTAGTCGTCAGCAAGATGAACCAGCTATTGTCCAGGACTCCTGCCCTGTCTCCACAGAGACCTTTAACCACCCAACAGCCACAGGTAAGGAACTGCAAAGGAACCCAGCAGTCATGAACCTCTGCCCCAGACACTGTGACTCTAGGGGGAAGCAGAGGTCAGATACGTGCTGGGATCCACAATTCTCTCTCTTCCGTGTCTCTGTTCCTCCCTCTCTGGTTTATCTTCAAGTATCTCCCTTTTAGAGGCCCCTCCTCAGTCTTCAGTATGAGCTCCAGAACTGCAGAGACAGTTACTAAATCTTCATCCTGAACTCGAAGATGCCAGGAAGGTACATCCCATTTCTCCTGACTCAGGGTGTCTTGTTTTGAATTAGGGGACCTCTGAGGGACTTCTGTGTGTGGAGTAGCATTTTTCTGAGTAGACTACTTGTTTAGAAGGAAGGAAAAATCAGTCCCCTGTTGTTGGGGAAACTGACAAGGTAAAATTCAAATTAGAAATCTGTTTTTTGTTCCTGTGAGAGAAAAGGTGACTTTTCTCAGTAGGTGTGATACATAACTCCCATCACAGTCAGATGCAGCTTTACTGGAAAATCCACATACGCTTCTGTAGAACATTAGGCCCAGGAGCTCTGCAACAAGCCAAAAAAACCAGATAAGGCCTCAGGCCTGAAATTTTAAAGTCCATGAGGAAAATATCTCATTTTTCATAAATATCTCCATGACTCTCTCCACTGAACTTTTATATATTAGGGTAATAAGAATGTGAACATTGCATCAAAGAACTGAGTCTTAGTGAGCTTTTTCCATAAGCATCTGTGTAACTTTGTGAGAAATCACTTCCCTTTAATGAAGCTTAGGTTTTGCCATTTTTGTTAGGATTCTCTTAGAAACCTTTCCTTCAAAATCCAACTTGAAAGAGTTACAGGGATATAAATAGAAATAGAGTGTCCGTTTTGAAATGAACATGAACTTTAGATTGTAAACCTGCATCTGTTGGCTTTATGGCCTTTGACAAGGTCCATAGCAATAGTTAAGAGAAGGTAACCATAGGCCATTTCCCTAGATTTTTATGAGAATTAAAAGAAGAAGAAAAACCCTAAAATAAGGCAGAGCAACATGAAGTACTCAGGAAGGATAACATATGCAAGAAGCACAATCTGGATTTGAATTCTACACTCTGTGGTTTGGAGAAGCATCAGCGTGTTATGTGGAGATGAGCGAGTGCCATCCAAGATTACACTGCACTCACTAGCCAGCTAGCGGCCTTCTAGACATCCTTCAGTGAGAAAGAGTAAAGGGCTGAGAGTCATACCTGGCAGAGAAAATCAGACTAGGTTATTTAGGGTAGAGGCTAATTACCCTAAACACTTGAACATTGCAGAATCATAGATAGAAACATTGATATTCAGGATAATGAACTGGAATTGCCAAGAGATTTGTTATTTTAGTCAGTAGTATATACAACTTTTAAGGTAGGTAGAAACATGATGTATAATAAATATTTTCACCAAAATTGATTAAATTGAAACATTGTGGCAGTTGATAAGTGAGACCCCTCTCTTATCTGTTTATTCCTCTATTGTGGGCGATCCAATTTGAGTATCTTTTGTGTTCTAAAATCTTCTCTGGATCCAGGCCCAGTGGCATATGCCTTTAATCACAGCACTGGAGAGGCAGAGGCAGGCAGATCTCTGTTAGTCTATAAATTGAATGCCAGATCTCTACAATGAGACATAATAAATTAGTGGGGGAGTGGAATATTTCCATCCTCATCGATTGTAGAGAAGATGGGAGCTTCTGGGCTGACAGAGGTTGACTCTCACCCTGAGATATCCAAGTGGAGGGTGGCACTGTGCAGGGTCACACCGTCTCTGCTACCTCTGGGGAGCATTCTCCTTTTTCTGACATCTGGCTCTGGTAAATCACTTAGTGGTTAAATTTTATAACTTTGTAAATGTAATGAAATCAAGATATTTGGGTCCCAGACATCTTCCTAGTCCTAGAAAGCCTTTGTAAATAGCTAATGATAACCTGTTAATCACATTGCAGACTTCATTCAGCACAGGGACCCTAAGAGGACAACACCCAAATCGTATCCAAACCATAATATCCCCCCCTTTTTAAAAACAAACAATAAACATTTTCAGTGTAAGCATCTTAGCAGACCACCCTGGAAACCAGGACACTCAGGGTGACTCTCCTCTGTTATAACACTCCCTCCCTCCCAGCCTCTCCAGACTGTTTCCTCACTTGTAAAATGGAGTTACATGGGTGATTTCTAGATCCCATCCAATACCAGGGTCACCTGCAGTTAGCCAGACCACAAAATCTGAGAGCATAGTCCTCCATAAAGTCTTACTAAGGCCTAGTTAACTTTAATAGAGGACATTACTTGGTAAGACCACCTTCAGTAGGATATCAACTGAAAGTTCAAGAGTTCAAACAGAGCTCTGCAGGTGTCAGGGAACTCACTGAGAATTGTACTCACAGTCACTGCATGTTGTGGAAAACAATTCTGACCAAAACCAAGCCACAGGAATATGCATAGTGAAGAGTCAGAAAGTCCTAAAAGCAAGCTTCTGCTACCCTTGGAGTTTATCTCTTTCACTGCATCCATGTGTGGTAACTTTCGAGAATATTACCAATCAGAAGGGTCACCTGAGTGTCACTGTTCAGAGTCATTGCTGAGACTTCATTACCTAACCCTAACTGATTGATCTGACTGAACTATTCACATATCCCTCCCTGCCTCCCTAGATGGCAAACTGATACATGTGGACTATCTAAAGGGTCCATGGTGAATCACAACGATACTTTGATTCTTCAAGAAATCATAGGAGTTTAGAGGTTGCTTCCTGGAAGCCTGATGCAAAGGCCAAGCCTCTCTTAAGACAAGACCAAATTCTTTCTGCACACATGATTAAGTTAATACAGCAAGTTTCCCGAATGGCTCTGCCCTTGGTGAGCAAAGATCAGGGTTGCTCTGTGGTTTTCCTTGGCTAATGAAGGCCTAATAACCTTAAGACTTAGGCAGTGAATGAGATACAGTTCCTGCCCAAAGGTTGGTTGTATCCTAAACAGAAGTGGTGACTGAATTCCTGACTGCCTGGTGTCTTCTGTACCCTGTGTTAACTTGCTCCTGAGTTTGTGCTTTGACCTCAGGCTGCCCAGAAGCCAGTCCAACATCTGGCAGGATGCAGAGATTGGACCTTGAAGCTACAACTGTACTGGTCACATTTCCAGGCCCTGTTTTGTTTAGATAAGGACTCGTTGCTGATGATTGAGAAAACACTTGCCATTGTAAGCCCAGGCTCAGGGACCAGACACACCTTCAGAGCAGCTGCCTTCTTTCCCGTGGTCCCACCTCCCCACTCCCTGCACTTTACCCACGGGAATATTTCTAAGGCCCAGTGTCCACCTGGGATCTGGACCTGGCTTTTGCTTTGGAGTGTCCTCTCTATTTTCTTTCACTAGTTTATCCTTTCCAAATGGTCACATTCATATGGAAACATCTACCATTAAGACAGAGAACACTAAAACCACTCTTCAAGCCTAATCCCTTCTAGTTACTGCTCACTGTTGTTTTATCCACTGCCGTGAGTCTTTGTCAGACCAGATTTTCTCAGTCCATTCCATTGGCATTCTACAGCCACCATCCCACTTAAATTGCTCTCAGCAGTTGTCTCCGTGCCACCAAGTCTGATTGTTACTTCTCCTCTTGCCCTGGTTTCACCGTAGCATTTGATACAGTTGACTCCTTCAAGCCACTCTGTGATGAGCCTCTGCAATGACACTCTTGCTTGTTTTTCATTCTACCTCAGTGACTTATTGTCATAAGTGTGTAATGTCAAACAGACAAACATGTTTGTTCATATCCACATGTCAAAATTTATTGAAGGGCAATAAATCCACAGGGTGTAATGCTTTTAATGGAGACCGTTTGCCAGATATCCTCAGCTTTCCATGGTAACCTCACTAAGGCACCACAAACTCTTTCATTGTAATCTTAATTACAGATATTAACTCTTTAAGATTGCTCATCACACATCATACAGTATCTCTCTTCGTCGGTATGTAGATTAAAAAGTGGCTACACTAGCTTTTCAGAAGGGGGCTAATAGGAATGTAAATAAAGTCTCTATTGATAAGAAGAGGAACCCAAGCCTCACTGCAGGAAAGAAGCAGCTGTCACTTCATCTGTGGATGTCAGCTGCAGGTCTGAAAGTGGAGTGTGGAGTTAGTCTGAATTTAGAGGCAAAGGGGCAGGAGAGGTCTAGAGGGAGGAACAGAGGATGAATGGCAGGTCTGTGTCATGCAGGCAGAAGGAAACTGAACAGCCAGATTAACAGTGGGGACTGAGTTGAAGCTCAAGGGTAGTCAGGAGTCTCTGTCTGCCAGTCCTCAGTGCACACACAAGCTGGTCAGAGGGCGGGTTAGTGAGGGCAGTTACCTTTGCAGTTCAGGGAATCTACCTCTAGGACTGGTGAGAGTTATACCTTTTCTTGTCTAGTTGTATCTGATATGTTCTTAGGCTCAGTTTCCCTGATGTGATTTAATGTACCTTGATAAATTTATAAGGTAGTATCCTTTTTACTCCAGGAACAGCCCTTTGCTAATGCCAGATAGATGGGGCTGGACAGATGGTGATGTATGTATATGCACCCAAGGGCACAGGCATCCTTCATCTTCAAAATGGAGCCCAAAGCTGCTTATGAAATGGAGTCCCTCAGAACAAGACACAGTTTAAAAAGAAAAAAAAACAGCTGTTTTATACAGTGTGGAATAACTTAAATCAGGGTAGCCTGATCTTAACATTTTCTACACAGCTCTCTTTTCTGACCCTCCTACTTCTGATAAATCTCTAGATGCACCCTGAACTTGTAAATTCCCTGGTGAGCTTGGCCAGCCTCCATCTCCTGCCTTGACCACTCCTTGCAAGTCATGTGTCTAATGCCCACACAACACCTTCATTTGCCTGTCTGAATACAGCATAACCAAAGCACAGTTCTTGCTTTTCCACCAACATCCTATCCCTTCCCTTTGCCTAAATCCTCAAGCTGTTTACATAGACTCACTTACCTCTCGCCCATGTGCCCTCCTACATTTTCTGTCCCACGTCCTAGCCATGCTCGGTCTCAAAGGCCTGTGTCTCTCTTGTAGCCTCTTCCTAAAAGGATTTCCCTCTTTTGTTTTTGGCACGGCTCACTGTTTTGGTAAAGAAACTTTCACAACAGTATATAACATTTCTTCAATCATCCAAAGTTGCTGCCTGCTCAGCAGCTGCTGCCTCTCCCTCCTGGAGTTGTGTTTTTCCATGTTCTGTTAGACGAGACTGTTCTTCCCTCTTTGTTCATCACTCTGTCAGGATGCAGCTCTTTGGAAACAGGAATATGTTCACCATTTATTTCATCTAAAGGGCTTACAAAGCATCCAGAATCTAGCAGCCATTGGCTACAGTCACACAGGGATCTACAACTGAGATCCTTCTGGAGAATTTTGATCTCCTGTGACTTAATCAGTACAGTGCAGGCCTATACAAACTAAGAGGCCGTCACTGGGCAATGTCATTTTATGAGCCCACCAGCATATATATGGCTGATCATTGACCTAAATATTGTTATGCAGCACATGACTGGACATCACAGGTACTCTAAAAAAGGTGGTTGAGAGCAGTTTGCCCAAGTTGCAGTCCGTTGTCTATAGAAAATGTAAACCACAATGACAAATATAAATCTATGTTTAATACCTCTGCATTTAGAAACAGGTCATTAAAAATGGCAAGAGTAAACTCTTCCTCCTATTCAGCAATTTTCCTTTACTATACCACCTCTGCTCCTGTGGTAGGATTCACAGAACATAATTGTCGATGTGTCCCTATTTGTAATCAATATCTTTAATGGCTCTATCATCCTTTTTGGAGTTAATGTCAAGATCCTAAGGAACCCTTGGTAGTGTGCAAGCAAAAGAGATATAAACCAAGAATCACTTGCCTGGGTCCCAGCCTACATGTCACATCTCCTGCCAAGCCCCTGCATGTGTCATGTATGCCATTCCTCACACAAGCCACTCTTGCTGGCTTCATATGTGACCATGGAACCACATGCTGAATGAGAAAGAACTTCACATAGTCCCACGATCTGCTCTTTGTCCAGTAATATGGAAGAGGACCAGGACACACTTGTGACTTGGAAAACGAGCTAGCTAACTGCTCTGCAGCCTCCCAAGAATCAGGGAGGCATCTGACCACATCACCAGAATCAGGGAAGCATCTGACCACATCACCAGAATCAGGGAAGCATCTGACCACATCACCAGAATCAGGGAAGCATCTGACCACATCACCAGAAGCAGAGCAAGTGGTGAATATCAAAGCTTGATTCGGCTGTCAATGACTAGGCCTCACTCAGCCTGACTGGAATGTTAGCCTCCAGACTGTCCCATGCAATGAAACCTCTACACTAGTATGCTGTTCTCAGGGTGGCAGTGACACCTGGTGGCCAATGATTGCAGAGCCTCTGTGGTCCAAACTTAGCCTCTTTCCTGGTCCCCCTGCTGCCCCATCCCCCAAACATAACTCGGTCATTTAGAGCAGAAACTTGCTTACTGCTTCATTTCTAGGGCTTAGGAGAAATCTAGTACCCAGGGCCACTGAATATGTCAGGAACAGCTTGACAGTTGGGAAATCCCTGAGAAGTGTGAGATGAATCATCAGGATCTGGAGAGCTGAGAGCTGCCTTCCAGACTCCCAGAAAGAAGAGAGAATTTTAGATGCTGATTCAGCGAATCAGGCCTGGTCTTTCTCTAGTGCCCCTTTGTTATGTATTTTGCCAGCTCCCTGTTTGGCTTGTGGGTGAGGTCCATAGAGACCTAGTTTAAGACCAGGCCTTGGGAAGCATTGACCTGCATTGATGTGCCTCTGGGATAAAAAGAAGCTCTCTTCGTGAACTGACCGGATAACACATTGAATGTTGCTTCTGGTCCAAGGATGGTAGTATAACAGGATGGATTCCGACTGAGGGGAGAGACCAGGGTGTTGGGGCTTGTGGCTCATCTGCTGTATGAGCGATGTATGAGAACTGTGGCAGAGGATGTAGTTCAGCTGGCAGAGTACTTGTACAGCATGCTTTAAGTGTGTGTGCCTTGGGATCAATCCCCAGCATAGGCAGAAACTAGGTGTGGTGGCACGCCTATAATCTCAGCCTTCTGATGGTAGAGACATAAGAGTCAAAAGCTCTGTATCATTCTTGACTATACAGAAAATTTGATGCTAGCTTAGTATACATAGACCCCTGTCTCAAACAAAACACTATAAGTTAAAGGAACTTCAGGTGACTACCAGCTGTTTCCAGAGGCCTATGACTCAATGTCGTTAGCTTTCTGATGCCGTCACGGATTAGAAATGGTCCCAGAGGCAAATCTGCTGGAAGACAGGCTTTGACCTTGTATTAAGGAATCAACTCACCGATACTGAGAGCAGAAACTGCTGCTCCGAACCATGTGACTGTCACATTAATGTTCAGATTTCAGCAGGATAAGCTACTTACTGGGTGGGGAGGTGGTGACAGGATGGGTGGGAGCTGATGGAGCAAGTAGCTCTCAGAATCTTCCAGAGCTAGAGTACTGTGCTCCAGGCTACATGTAACCACCAGACCTGGGAGAAGTAGTGGGAAGAGTTTAGAATAAAAGGACTAGGGGGGCTGAAGAAATGGCTTGGTGCTTAGGAGCACGGCTACTCTTTCAGGGGACCCAGGCCCAGTTCCTAACTCACAGCTATCTACAAGGATTAAAGACATTTTTCTCTGACTTCTGTGGGCACCAAGCATACACACAGTACCCATACATACATGTAGGCAAACACTTATACACATAAAATAAAATAAATTTTTCTGTGAACTTGTACAAAGAGACCAAGACTAAGAAGGGATCTCTTCACTCTGAGAACAGCCTCCAGGGCTGGACAGTTAGGGAGAGGCACAACCATCCCTCCAATCCCATATCGGGGCTGTTTCACTTGTTCTAAGAGGTAAAGTTAGGACAAACCAAGGCCTTCCTGCTTCCCACAGCAGGAATGGCTTGAGAGAACATGTTCCCCAGTGAGTAGAAGCTGAGAACTCAAGGAGATTGGGGGCAGGTTCAGATAAAGCCACCAGTGACTAGATCCCTTAACGAACTATTAAGAGAAACTGGTTATTTTGGGACTGTCTTTACTTTCATGGACATCTTTAATCACTCAAAACTGACATTCTGACCCAGGGTGACCTAATCCTCAGAGCCCCCATAGGACTTGTGGCCCCCATGGTCCATTTCTGGTGTCTTCAGGTTACGGGAGGGCCACTATCCAGGCAATAGTCTTTGCCCACAGAGTAGTTCCCCTGGGAAGGAAGGGGCATCATCTCATCCCTGGATACCTCTTATACCCTTGCAGAGGAAGGAAGGGGGGAAGTGGCAACTGAAAGGGTGATCCGGAAAGGTCTCAAGGTGCTGAAAACACACTGTCCCCTTTGCTCTACAACCTCCTGACCACATTCCTTCCTGCTGCTTCATTCTCCCTGGAGTACTGGACCGGGGAAGCAAGGCCTGGGGGAGCTGATCAGAATAGTTCTGTGGCGTGGCCAGCAAGGAGCTTGGCCTGGCCCCTTTCCTGGGGCCAGACCCTGGGACCCTTTCCCAATTTCCTGTCTCAGATATGCTGAGCAAGCACAGGCCTTCCTCCTGGTGGGGGCAGCTGGTGTTAAGCCAACAATTCTCAAAAGTTGAGTCACTCAATGTCTTTCCTTCCTCAGCTTTCCATCCTGTTGGGGCCTCACTTAGATAGGAGCTCCTCTGCCACTCTAACAAAAGCCACAGGGTGGAAAATTAGATGGACCTTTAGCAAAACCCCCATAGATCCTCAGCCATGGGCTAGGTTTCTCTCCTAGGCCAGTGATTTGCAATTGAGTGGATCTTGCCTAAACTAAGGCAGTGATAGACGGAGAGAGGGCATGATCTAACCCAACCCAAAATCCCACACACAAGAACTACCATATGCACAAGATGACAGGAAGCTATTTAGCAATAATCTTCTCGATTGATGCAGGTAGTTCTCACACTGTAGATTTACTCTTATTTAAATAGAAACAATGATGTTGCTTTATATCATTCACTGGCTAGGACTTTACAGTTTATAAAGCTCATTTGATGTTTTTAAGCCTCAAAACCCTTATGCGAGATATGGGACTTGTAATTCTATGTGTTCACATATCAGGAAAGACAAAGAAGATGGCCTACCCAGAGTCATCTGAAGAGCTAGATCTTCTGAGCCCCAGCTCAGGAGGTTCTGAGTAATACCTTACACCAGGGCTTTTTGGTGTGCCTGTGAGAGGAAAGGAAAGAAAGGGACACCTGGGCACTTGTGGTACAGTATGAGGAAACTTGCTCTCCTCCCTTGGTAGCCAGATGCTCAACTTATCACTTCACCAGCTGCTTCATGGGACATTCATCTCTCCTGCCTCCTGGCCCCTTTTGATTGCTAAAGCCCCACAGACCCAGCAGAGCAGGATTAATTAGCCTACCAAGCCTCTATGGGCAGCAGCTTGCTCTCCTCACCAAGTCCCTCAAAGCCTATGCCTGCAGGATATCTCTGTTCAGGCCCAGCAGCCCTGGGGCTTTTCTTGCCTCAAGACTGCACTGCTCAGAAGGGCTTATCTCTTACCTCAGTCATCCAAAGAACTCAAAAATGCACAAAGAATTAGTGGAAGCTTGGAGCTGGAGGAGCCAGCAGAACTCATCTGCCTGTGACGGCTTGCATCCCCTATACAGTATCTCTGGCCAGAGTTTTTCTAGGTGCTGGTTGAAGAGTTCTCACGGTGGGACAGTCACTGTGACCTAGGCTACCACTGACATGATTGTCACTAACACTGGTGCTATCAGGGTCATATCATCATTTAATCCTTGTAGTCTGACCATTTGGGGAGACCAAGACACAGAGATGTAACTTGTCAAATTGTATAAAGAAAGCATTTCCAGTCTTTCAACATCCTATCTCGACCAATGCACCCCTTCAAAGAGGTGGCCAGAGTGGTAACCACTTTCTAATGAGACTTGACCAAGCAAGAAGGGAGGGTTGCCCTCCCTTCTTAAGACACAAGTGCACCTTTAGCCACGTTAGTTTTAGCAGTGACATCAGACTGACAGGCACTTGCAGTCATTCCATAAGCTCAGGGTTTCATGGGGCTTCACTTTGTAGGCAGTTAAAGGGCTGTTTGCCTCCTCCCTATTTGTGTGCAGCTGGCCACTGGAGCCTGACTAAACATTCTTACCTGTTTGAGTCAACCAGCTTTCTGAGAGAAACTCTGCTACTCAGGCTGACCACGAGTTCCTGCCTTGAGCTGGCTATACGCCAAATTTTGGCAGTGACGCCAGAGTGGCCAGACTTCTGTGGAATTTAGCATCCCAGGAGGCTCTTGGTGACTGGAGACAGATCCCGTGGTAGCCAAACCCCATAGGGAATAAGCCCTCAGCCACTAGCAGACACTAGGCTTGTGGGAGGAGCCAGAGTGTCTCAGCCTGGCAAGGGACAGTCCTAGGGGACTCTCCTCCTGGCTTCTCTCAGCCCCTGAGAAGTCTTCTATCCACAACCTCAGTGGAACCAGGGACAGGAGAAGCTCTGTAGGCGCCATCGAGGGTAGCCAAGGCACATTCCCAGGCTCTAGCCCTGAGGACTGCCTCTGGAGCCTCTCTCCCCAAAGCCTTGGGAAGGATACTTGGGGGTTCATTTTATCTTTGAATGTGTCACATGTATATTTCTGTGACTGAGGAGAGCCAGGGTCAGCCTGCATGTTGTGTGCCTTCTGTGAGGTCTGAGGGAGAGCACTGGCAAGAACCAGACTAGATGCTTCACAGGCTTGCCTTGTGCTGCCCGATGCCTGAGATTCTGTTTTGGATCGTGAAAGGCACTGCACATGTGGCCTAGGAAAGAGACTAACCAATAAGGTTGGAACCAGAAGGAATGCGCACTTTTAGGACATGTGGGGAACTGAAGATTAGAGAGGTTAATTGCATCGATGCTGAAGCAACTGGGAATCATGGTAAAGCAGTATCTACTACATACAGCCATTGTTAGGCGTAAAGGAGAGGTCACACAAAGGGCCCATTTACGTGGGACGCAGTAAACACTCAGGAAATTTCAAGAGAAATTAAGTGGCACACCTAGGGAAAGGTTTAAGAGGGCAACAGTGGCCATGGGGAACAAAGATTGGAAAGATGAGTTGGAGGGATTAGGAAACTATAGTTTAAGCAAAAGCTGATAAATGCTTAATCAAATCTGGTAATTAGAAGATGGTGTCAGGAGGGAGGAACTGAGAAGCCCTGGTGCATGAGTGGCTTAGGTGGCCACCAACTGGCTTAATGAGTGTGTATCTCAATGTGAGCGCTCAGAGCAGGTCAAACAGGAACAAGTTAGAGTGCTTGGAAGAAGGGATGTCTTGTTGTTGGAGGCGGTTGACAGGTAAGATGGCTTCCCTGCTGTGGGGTACTAAGGACACTGTAAAGGCCAGGCCTGTTACTGTACAAGCTTCTGTACAGTTGGAATCCCGTCATTATTGGATGACTGAGTATAGGAAGAGAACACTTTTACTTCAAGGTATTTGAGCTTAAAAGTGGCCATAAGGAGCAGAAGGAGAGACGTGGCCAGCCTCAGCCACAGGGGTAGTGGGGAGCAGGGAGGAAAGAAAATGGCTCTGATGTGGGAATAGGGCTTGGGGCCCTATCTCCAGGGCTGAGGGCACTGAGAGGGAAGTGGGAAACTGACCGACTGAAGGCACATTTAGCCCACTCCGCAGCCCTGCTTGGGGAGGCGTACTCTGACATCACCATCGGCCCACTTGGCACACTTTGGCTTTAGAGAATGTTTCCGGCACACTGAAGACAAACCCCTAACGTGAACTGCCTGAAACACAAGTGTGAGACAAACGAAGTCACATGCATCTTTGATCCTGTCAGGACATAATCAGAATCCCAGCTGGGAGGAGAGGAAGCGTAGGAGTGGAGCCATGCCGTCGGGCAGACTATAATTCTGCATCTTGAGACAGCAAAACAACATGGCCTTGAGCATTTTACCAGTATTAGCATATTACCCTCATTCAGGTCCCTCTCTCTCAGGCAGTACAGCCTAGCCCAAAGAGTAGACCAGACCCCCAGTCACCCCTCAACTGAATCCACCCTACAGTTCATCATGATTAGAAAGCAGGCACTACAAGCTCACACATCTACCCCACCCTACCCCACACCTCAACACTGCTCCTCCCTGAGAGCCATGGACAACCCAGAAGCTGGGTACAAAGTAAGTACAAATGTTGGGGTGTGGGGTGACAACAAAGCACAGACTTAAAGTTCCAGATACAGTAAGTCTACAGTGGGCAAAATGGAAGAGGCTTGAGGAGGCCTTTGGTGTCCATCAGTAATTTCAAGCCCCACACTGCCAACTCAAGACCAGTAACAGCCCAGAGACTGAGGATGCTTGGCGGTCTGCACGTCAGGGTTTCCTGAGCAGACCCTGGGACCCCAGCGTGGCCTTCCACTGCACTTGTCTTATGCGTTTACATGGAGCTTTGGTTTTATCTCTTGTGGTATTCTTTTTGTTATTTTTGTCTTCCAGAGTGGAGCACTTAAGGAAGCGGACTCCAGCAAGACCCCCCCTCAGCGGCCACCCCCCCAAGGTTGTTTGCAGTATATTCTCGACTGTAATGGCATTGCAGTAGGTCCAAAACAGGTCCCAGCTTCTTAAAGCGATCAGTAGTTCATTTCCAAACAGAAAACTTAAGCCAAAAACAAAAAGAAGAGAAAAGAAAGGAAGGCGGGGAGGGGAGCGCAGATGCTGTGTCCTCTCAGTGCTGACTGGACTGTTTCTCCTATGCAGTGTCAGCCCCCTGTCTGGTTGTTTACCTGTCCCTGTTTGTGCTTGTAATGCTTCTACATTCTTCTGTATAACGTGTGGTTCCAGGGCTGTTTGTCAACAGTGTACAAAAGAATCGTGCCTCTCTTAAGTCCAGTGCGACTGTCTTCTGGGTGGTTTGATAGTGTTTTTAAAGCATCACATAATGAGGGATGAGATCCTAGCACTGGGGTAGATGGGGAGAAACAGCCACCACAGAGCTGGCCCAGCTTCTCTCCTCTTCCCTCAGGCTCAGCCTCACCTTCTCGCACTTACCTCCACGAGTGCTTGGGTCTTCACTGAACTGTGTTTAACTTCCTCCCTGCATGACTAGGGTAAATAGATAGCACTTCTAAGAGACTTCCCAAGTCTGCTTTTCATAGTTCCACCCAGTGAACTTGAAGGCATCCATCTCTTTCTCCATTCGCTACAGTCTGGTGCAGTTCGAGTGTGTGTGAATAAGCTGGCTGTGCCTGTAGAGCTCTTGTGTTTTTAGTGACGAAATACAAAGAACCAGCTGCTTCCAGGAATGTGGTCTGTATTTTATACCCTGTGTACCCTTCGTTTTCATTATTAATTAGCTACAAGGTTAAAAAAAAAAATAAGGGGCCGCCGATGTGCAATATTTAAGTGATCTTGTGTTTTCCGTATGTTGATCTCAGTGCCTGCAGTTGTTTCTTTGTTGTTGCCGTTTCTAAGTTGGCTGTGTGTGCTTCTGTGGAACTGGGCTGCTGTGTATTCCTCAAAGTTTGACTTAATAAACAGAGCTGATTCTCCAGCAGTGTTGGACAGAGAATGCAGGGAGTGACCAATTCTAATATTTGGAGAAGAAGTTGACAATTCCCCAGGCTTCCTAGCATGAGACCAGATCAAATATGTATGTCTCCTGCCACCTGAGTGGGTATTCTGCCCACATAGCTCTGGGATTGACCACTTTAGTTCTCAGCCTTGGCCACTTTGGAGACCCAAAAACAGGGAGCTTTCTGGAAAAAAAAAAACCTGTCTGAGTTGTAGGTTGTATGTTGAACAGAGGCACCAGGCCTTAGAGAACCATTACCAGTGTGTTTGTCCTTCCTTGTGATAAGGAGCCCTGGGAAGACGACCCAGTTGTTAATTAAGCCAGAACTTGAGAATCAATATCTCATCTTGCCATCTGTGGGCAAGGCAGGGAATGGGTTCCAAGTGCCCTCCTCTAGTCCCCAGCCCACACAGAAGCTCATGTCAGCAGTCTGCCTTTGAGGAGAAATGCTTCTGGCTCTACTTTTACATTTCCCACCTTTGTGGTGACATGGCTGGGTTCTGGACTACCAGGTCTGAGGAGTGAGCACATTGATTATATGTCATTGAGTAAAGGGGCACGTGACCTGGTTTCTCTTTGGTTTCTGGAAAACTCTGACACTCTCGAGAAAGGCATACAGTATAAGTGTCATCATCTGTGACCCTTCCCTTAGATGAAGAT
The DNA here is from genome assembly GCA_030674055.1 of Rhabdomys pumilio. Classification (NCBI taxonomy): domain Eukaryota; kingdom Metazoa; phylum Chordata; class Mammalia; order Rodentia; family Muridae; genus Rhabdomys; species Rhabdomys pumilio. The sequence goes on from JANHMN010000008.1 coordinate 55,905,489, forward strand.
GGTATTCAGTCAGTTGTAAATATGCACATGCACTTCTAGGTGAGTTAAGAATCAAGACCTTAGACACCTCCTGGTCTAAAGAAATGCTCGAAGAGAATACAGGAATTTCCCAGAATGGAGGAATACATTTTTGTTTGTTTGTTTTTTTAATTTTTTTGTTCAAGTGGTGAGCTGATGGTGGTATTGCTTCTCTGCATGTTATCAGTGTGTTACATCCAGGTGCTTTTCATGTGACATTTGTGAGCCACAAATATAAAGTTGCCATTTGAATTCAGTCAGGCTACAGGGTGGCGTCAGCCAAGGCCTCTCAGGTGGGGGTTAGAAGCTGATTACAGCTCCCACTGCCACACGCAAGCAGATAGCAGCACCTGACTATCACGTGCCCTCAGGCAGCATGCTAAGGGACAACTCTGTGGCCTGGGGGACACTTTTGTCACAGTGTAGGGTTTCTGTTCAGGTGTTTCGTTCCCATTTCTTTTCCAGTGTTGTCCCCCTCTTTTGTACTGACCTGGCTGGGAGCCCCTCAGCCACGCTGGAGATGTCACAAAGCATCTCCCTTTTGTGATTCTCTTGTACAGCTTGATGCGTAATAAAGGAAAAGTTATATCTGTCTTCAGTGTTAAGTTGTAAAGTCTCTGGCTGTTCGATTACATCTGTACAGGTGGGAAAGCACTCAGGTTTGTGATACAAGAGGCTGAGCTCTCAAGCTGAATTCCTTGACCAGAAACAACACAGTGGTAATGCTAACTAGTAATAGTCTTGGTGTCAGGCTTCAGGAGGCAGAAGCTGGTTCTCTGATTTGACTTTGAACTCCTTAAATATGTAGAATTCTACTTGACATACGTATTGCATTTATGTGTAGCGTGACTTATTATTAATTGGTGACGGATGATAAAGGGGAGCTCATGCCACATAGAAGGGAAACGAGCTGGCAATCCTGGGTGTAGCATAGACACTTCTGCCTCTGCAGAGGACATACGGGTTCTGTTTTCTACAAAACTAACAGAACCAGTCTTAGCCACAGCAGGCCCATGAGCTTAAACTCTGGGATTGAGGCAAGAAACTGGAGTTTCCAGCTCAATTGGAATGATTTTTACTGGTCAGTATGTGTCCCTGGGGTCTTTTTGACTTCAGAGATATGCAGAATCCCCTTCTGAAAAGTATGAACTGATATCACACTTCCTGTCCTTCGCCCCCTTAGACAAAGAAGGCCTTTTTTTCTCAACAGGCCATCTATCTGATGGTTCTGTGCCACATATTGGGTGAAAGGTATGTTGTTATTAAGGGGCTGTTTGCCAGATGGTGCTCACAACATCCCTGGGGGAGACTAAGGATTGGATGTCGGGAGAATTTCCCCACACACCTGAGTGGTTTGTCAGGCTGGGGCCCCTGAGGATGGCACTCAGGCAAAGAGTGCCTGGGAAGAAAGGGTTGATCCTGGTCGTGGGAGTTAATGCTCCTGTGAAGCCCAGGTGGCATGGCTGTGGCAATAAGGCACCTGCAGGCTGGAGCAGGGTGAAGGGCAGTGCCATGGAAACAGTGTCAGGCACTGGTGATCTGAAAGCCCAGAATCCTTTCTGGACGACTTTTTCATCTGTTAACATCTTTGAAACAACTACAGTCTTTAAAATATAATGGTAGGACTTGTAGGTGGTTTATGGCCCAGAGAAACTTGGTGTCTTGTTGAGAAAAGTGTTACTCATATTCCTTAGGTATTCTGATTCCTATTCTCCTGTTTGTCCCCTTCCCTCTCCTGCATTGTGTGTGTAGAATCTGGGGCTCTTAGGAAGCCTCAGAGCAGGATGACTTCTTCTGAGGACTTCTGGGAAACAGAGCAGAGTCCCTCTGGTCTGAAGGCCTTCTGTAAGGGAGATTCTTCTCTCTGTGGGGCTTCCCAGTCCTCTGCCCTCTTCCCTGCCCTTCTGACTTCCGCTGTGACTAAGTTGCTGGGTCTCTGAGGAGGTACATACAGTGAGGATGTCTTGTCTAAGGACTCCCTTCACAGCCCTCCAGAGCCTTGGGTAGCTACATACAATATCTCATATCCTTTTAGCAATGATCTAACCACACCATTTGAGACATAGATTCTACTAAAGAAACCCTTTGATAATGGTTAAATTATGAAGTTTTTCTTGTACTGAACCTAGGGGGCCCTGGGCAACCCCAAGGAATGCAGCCCCCAGGCAAGGTGCTGCCTCCACGTCGGCTCCCCTCGGGACCACCACTGCCATCTTCTTCCTCTTCTTCCTCCTCTTCCTCCTCTTCTTCCTCGGCTCCTCAGAGGCCGGGCGGCCCCACCACCACCCACGGTGATGCATCCTCCAGCAGCAACTCCCTGGCAGAGGCCCAGGCACCTCAGGCTGCTCCACCACAGAAGCCCCAGCCTCACCCACAGCTCAAGTAAGATAACCCAGCAGTTCCTTACCCCCTTCTGTTCCCCTCATGGGCTATGAGCCTCTGACCTGCAATAGAACCACCTTCAGGTTGCCACAGATGTTTGAAGATTTGGGGGGTTGATGGTGGTGGTGATGATTTGTGGGTGTGTGTTTGTTTTCTGGTGTGTGTGAGAAGAATGACTAGATTGACTTGGGAGGGAGAAAAGAGGGAAATTAAATTTTGCCTCAGGTTAAGATGAATGCTTACATCCAGCTATCTTCATGAGGAATTGCAGCAGTTACTGATCCTTTCTGTCTAGCCTTGAACAAACTTAGGGCTCCCACTCTTTTTTTTTCCATATGCACGTCTCCTAAACTTATAAACAAACAAACAAACAAAAAAGCCTTCAAGTCTTTCTCCTTTCTGTTACAAGAGTATGTAACCAGCTGCCCAGAGTAAAAGGGGGAAATAGTTAACTCCATCTCAGTTTTTATCCTCAGCTCTGTCTGGGGAAGTATGGGCACCTAGTAAGAGATCCATCCTCTCGGGCACCCACATTCTCAGTGTTCCACCTAGAGGACCCTCCACAGTGCTGTGCTGCACAGAGGACTGTGGGGAGCCCTTAGGAAACAGTAGTTCTATCCTTGGAGTGTGGCCAGGTGCAGTCTGCTCCCCAACTCCCCAGAGACACATGTGCTGGTTTTAGTATCCCTATGCAGACATTGCCACCACTCTTGGCCTAGAGAGCAACAGCTCCAGGAACATGGGGGTGACCCACCCTGCTTGTAGCAGTGGTTCTCAACCTATGGGATTTGATCCCTTCAATGACCCTTTCACAGGGTTCACCTAAGACTACCAGAAAACATAGATTTTAGGGTCCATAAGAGTGACAAAATTATGGTTATAAAATAGCAAGAAAAATAATTTTATGGTTGGGGTCACCACAGCATAAGGACTGTATTAAAGGGTCACAGCCTTAGGGAGGTTAGGAACCACTGCTTTAACGTGATGTACAATAATGAATCTTCAGGAAGCAAGAGAGAGGCCATGGACTTTCAGAGTCTATTGAACACCCTCAAGTTGTGCACATAGAAGAAAACTTTGCTCAGAGCCACCCATTTAAATCAGTAGCAAAGTCAGAGTTGGGCTTGGGTGTCCAGATGGTCACTTCTCCAGGTCTTCTAGTCATACACGACGGAAGAGACATGGCTACTCTTGTTCTTCAGAGCAAGCCAGTAGCACTGCTCACATCTAACCTGCTGTGTCATCTCCTCAGTTCAACAGCTTCTACTTGCTGATTGGGATCATCATATCTGCTCTGGCCCCAGTATAAAAGCAAATCTTTGGGTTGTCATTGCCTCTGGGCTGAAGCTGATGAGCAGAGTCAGCCTCTGATGATGAGCTGGAGGCTTGTACTGGGTGCCCTCTGATGGGAGTGCAGAGGTATTCCCAAGAGGCCAGCATGCTAGGGCTTGTCACCAGTCATAATGAAAGGCAGGACATCTGTCCATAGCCCCTGTGGGAGGAGAGAATGACACACAGATGTGACTTTCTTGGATGCACCCAGCATTCAAGAGAGGGATGGAGGTCCCAGAGGAGTACTAGAGCCAGAAAGACCCAGTGAGAATCAAGAGACAAGCCAGGCCACCAGGGAAGCCAAAACCATGTTTCATTGTGGTATTGGCGTCCCCCCAAGCCCAGCCTTCACAGTTTTTGTTTTTGAATCACTTGCTTTGGAAAAATAGTTCCTAAGTGTGTGTGTGTTTGTGTGTGTGTGTGTGTGTGTGTGTGTGTGTGTGTGTGTGTGTGTGT